>JAZHRO010000006.1:719350-1438700 GCA_037157565.1 Thalassia testudinum
GCAAGGTTCAGATTACACTTGCTATAAGGATGGAGAAATTTCATTCTTGGATTGGGCCTTTGATGATGATAGGAAGATATTTAGGCGAGGAGGTCAATTTGAGAATATCTTCTGCCCATGCAGAAGATGTTTGAATGGTTCCTTGCATGATCATAATACTGTGCTCGAGTACTTGATTTGTAATGGGTGGTGGCAGCATTACACTACTTGGGTAGCTCATGGAGAGGAGTTGACGGAGAAAGTCACAAACAATGATAACATTGTTGATGAAGAGATCGACAAAGAAATTGGTGATAGCAAAGGTGAAGAAATACAGGACATGTTGAACGAGATGAGAGCAGGAGAGGATATAAATATAGATGAGGAAGATCCATTTAGTTGTAATCCGTTCTATGATGCTATTAAGATGGCTGAGGATCCTATTGCTCCCGGTGTTACGAAAATGTCAAAGTTGTCATTTTTGTTGAAGATGTTTCAACTGAAGGTTATGAATAGAGCTAGTGCTAAATTCATGTCAGAAATACTTCATTTTATTGCTGAGCTGCTGAATAATCCTAATGGTTTTCTAGCTTCATGGTATGAGGCAAGGAAACAGATTCGTAAGCTTGGTTTTGACTATCAGAAGATCAATGCATGTCCGAATGACTGCATTCTTTTCAGAAATGAATTCGCAAACTTGAGTAACTGTCCCAAATGTGGACTTGAGAGATATAAAGAAGGTTAAAATGAAAGTAAAAGGAAACAACCTTAGAAGGTTCGTCGTTACTTCCCTCTGAGACCTAGGCTTCAATGCCTTTTTATATCAAGTAAAATTGCATGGTTGATGACATGGCACCAGGATTGTAAATCTTAAGATGGAAGAATACATTATCCTACTGATTCAGAGGAGTGAAAGAGATTAAACGAAAGAAACAATTCATTCACTTTAGAAGTAAGGAACGTGCGGTTCGATCTTACAGGCGATGGATTCAATCCATTTAAGAGTATGTACCTGTCGTACTCTATATGACCAATGGTAATGGTCACTTATAACTTATCTCCCTAGTTGTGTATGAGATCGTCATTCATGATGCTGACCTTATTAATCCCCGGTCTAAAACAACCAGGAAATGCAATAGATGTTTATCTCCAGCCATTAATCGATGAACTAAAACAGTTGTGGATCATTGGCGTGAAGACGTATGATGCAGAAAAGAAAGAATTTTATAATATGCATGCAGCATTGTTGTGTACCATAAATGACTTCCCGGTATATGCAAATTTTTCAGGTTGGAGCACTAAAGGAGAGCTTGCTTGCCCAGTCTGTATGGAAGACACTTATCACCTACGACTGCTGAAAAGTAAGAAATTCTGTTACTTAGGACATCATAGATTTATACCTATTGAACATAGATGGCGAACGTCACAGTTCAGGAGTAAATTTGATAGTAGGACATATCTGTATTCAAAGAAAAATCCAAAAAATAAACTTAGTATAGATTCTATCAGGTTGCCAGGTCAGGTTATAATAAAGATATTACAAGAATTGAGTGAGATAGGGTTGGGTCAACCATTCAAACAAGACCAATTGGCCTCAAGGAATTCTGGATTTTGAAAGAAAAGCATTTTCTTTATGGAACTGCCATACTGAAAAGATCTTACAATATGCCATAATTTAGATATTATGCACATCGAAAAGAATGTAATGGATAACATCTTAGACATATTAAATCTGACCGATGATCCAAAGGACACGATGAAAATAAGAAAAGACATGAAGAGTTTGGGGATACGTCTGGAGTTGCATATTCATGAGGATCATGGCTACTTCCCACTTGCTATTTACAGCTTGAATCAGGACCAAAAGAGTAGATTGCTCTCCTTCTTAAAGGAAATTCGTGTGCCAGATGGATTTTCCTCGTAGCTTTCCCATTGTGTGAATGAAGCACAGAAAAAGATATCTGGCTTGAAAAGTCATAACTCACACATTTATATGCAAATATTATTTCCACTGGCGATATGGGGGATACTGCCAGAGCCAGTTGTTGATTCAATCACAGAGATGAGCAGGTTTTTCAAAGTTGTTTGTTTGAAGACGCTACAAAATGATACGTTGGATTACTAGGATAAACAAATAGTCATTACTCCCTGTAAGATGGAACAGATTCTTCCCCCAGCCTTCTTCGATGTAATGGTTCATCTCACGCTACATCTTGCAAATGAAGCGAGAATCGGTGGACCAATACAATTCAGATGAATGTATCCTGTGGAGCAGTTTTTGAAAAGCTTAAAGATTATGTTTTGAACAAGGCAAAGCCAAAAGGATCAATTGTAGAAGGCTATCTTGTGGAGGAGTGTATTAATTTTATGTCCATGTACATGAATGAAACAGACAACCGCTTTAATAAACTTCAAAGGAATTATGAGGGAAAATACAATGACAGTGATAAAGAATGTTTGTCAATTTTTGATATCAGAGGATGGTCGATCCTTCATATAGAGTACAAGGCTATTTCAAAAAATGATAGACGTTGTGCACATCTATATATTTTAAAATAAATTCCTGAAATTGATCCATTGTATGAGGAATTCAAATGATTACCTCTTTCTAGGACAAACGAATTTGGCTTCTTAGATTGGTTTAAAGACCGAGTTCATCAATTGAAAGAGGATAAGAACCCACGATGGGTACCAGATTTTGATGTAATTACTAATTCACCATTACATTATGCATATTACCACTATGGGTATATAAAAATGGGTTCAGATTCAGAATAAAAGAAATTGATGATAGGAAGGTTACACAATAGGCTGGAGTTGTTGTTGATTCAGATCTTTCCACTGATCCAAATGGATACTATGGTAAAATCAAAGAAATTGTGGAGATCAGCTTCAGATATGATCATAGAGTTGTCCTATTTAAATATCATTGATTTGATGTTTTTAAAGAGAGCACCGATTTCAAAATTGATAAGAAACACAATTTCTTGTGTTTAAATCCTAATCGTCAAATTCTTCAGTCAAATGAATCATTCACATTAGCATGTCAAGCAACACAAGTTTTTTATGTCCATGATAATTGCCAAAGAGGATGGGTTATACCAATAAGAATAATACCGCACAACCATTTTGATGCATAGTCCGAAGCATACCAAGAATTAACCGAAGAAGGTCATATAGATTCAAATGCAGTAAATGTGGACATTTAAGGTTAGTAACAATTTCTTTACTTTGTTTCATTTCTGTTTATATCAAATTCACATTCAAATTTAAGAAACCTAAACTACAACTGACATTTTCTATACATTATAAATAACTAAACTTAAACCAATCACACACACATGTTCAATTTTTTTACTCTTGCTCTACTGGCATTTTAATTACTTTTATTTTTCAAATTACATGTTATCAATGATGGACATACTCGGAGACTGTTGTACTTAGAGGTATAATTTCAACGTTTTAAATTTAATTGGATGAAATTATAGGTTTTTGCTAGATGTGGGGTGTGTCCACATATTATTTTTTATTTCATTAAATAGATTTGGGGTGTACCCACTTGTGTTTCATATTTTATTTGAATGGATGTAAGGTGTACCCACTTGTGGTTTGTCTTTACACTTTTTTTTATGTAGGGTGTGCCCACTTTAATTTTAATATGCAGGTTTATAGAGAAACTTCCAAATGTAAGGGGAAACTTTGCCAAAATTTTTAAATATTTCTTTTTTGTTTTGTAAACTTTTTTCAATGATGATTTATATATTAATAATTTATAACTGTGTTAATTATTACATTTTATACTTGCTACAGATGAAGTTGTTTAAGAAAAAACTCAGAAAAAAGGGTCCTCCTAAGACACAGCCCTCCACGCAGCCCGATTTGTCTCCTTAGGCTCAGCCACCCCCCATAGCAGGCTCAGCCACCTCTTCGACAGCGGGTTCAGCCACCTCCCCAGTCATGTTTCGTACGACCTGAGGAGATTGCACGTTTACTACATGCAAGGGGGAAGGGAAAGGGGAAGGAGATTGGTTAAACCTTCCCAAATCGAGTAGAGGATGATCCAGATTATGGAGGATCAGAGGAGGTTAAGGAGGAGGAGGAGGAGGGGGAGGAGGAGGGGTAGGAGGGAGAGGAGGAGTACGTCCCCAGTTCATGTCGAAAACTCACCGGCGGGCTCAAGTTTGGGTAAGAAATCATATACCTTTAAGAAGTAAATTATATACCTTCAAAAATACGTAATGAAAATGATTAATGTTTACATTGGTAGACTAAGAAGAGGATGGGGGAAGACAAAAAATCTAGACCTCCAGCGTATCCCCGAGGGCATCAGGTTAATGATTAGGTTCAGATCCACAGGGAAGGTGAAGAATTATCTGGGCATTATTAGTCAAGTGAGCACAATTGTTAAGATCACTGTGCCCATTTCCTACTTCGACTGGAGGAAGGTGCCCACAGAGCTGAAGAGGCAGTTGTTGGAGGTAATTTCATTTACAAGAGTTATTTCTTTTATAACTTTATCTTTAAATTATTTTAAGGTAACATTGACATATATTTTTTTAAAATTAATGTAGCAAAATTATTAGGGTGACGACCCCAATGCCTCTCGATATATCCTTAAGCACGTCACCAAAATCCACAGGGATTGGAGGACGAAGACCAAGAGAAATGTAAGAATTTTTAAACATGTACATTTTTATTATATACATAATTTCTTATATTATTTATAAAAATTTATATTTGATATTTAGTGGTTCTCAAACAGGAGTTCACCCGAGGAGGAAATGGGTGATGCTCCTCCTGATGTCATGCCTGACGATTAGAAGAAGGCATGAGAGCATTTGATGAATCCAAAGATGAAGGTTAGTAAACAATTACAAATTATTCTATCAATTTCATATATTATAAATTAATAAAAAATATTATTATGTTTGTCTATAAGAGCAAGCAAAAAAAAATAAGGCCAATAGAGCTAAAGCTCCACCATAGACCCATTGTTTGGGTTGAAGGAGCATCAAAACAGTCAGGAACCGTTATGTAAGTATTGAAATTACTTTTCAATTAAATATTACTTAATTTTTAAGTTATTTTAACCTAATTGTATCATTTTTATATTTTCAGTCCACTGCACATGATGGGATGGAAATGACTAGAATAGAAATCTATGAGGTCACCCATAGTAAGCTAGCAACTGAGGGTGCTCATAGGTGGATTCATGAGTCATACTAGAAGAAACACATAAGTTTCCTAAACTCAAAAAATTTATAGCTTTGTATATATATGTTATAATAATATTTTTTATTACATCTAGGATCAAATGGTACAGTTAGTACATCCCCCCACTGATGAGACCTTCGACAACATCCAGCAACCTTTGGACGCAGAGGAGGCATTTAGGAGAGTGATGCCATCGGACCACGGTGGTTTCATTCGTAGTGCGGGGAGGGCGTACTCGTTATCCACTTGGTATGAGAGGAAAGATGTCGATCAGCTGCATCAAAAGATCAACACACTACAAAGACGAGAGGAGGAGTTGGAGAAGAAAGAGGTAGAGATGAAGAATAAGATGAATGTCATGGATGATAAGCTTCATATGCTTATAGCCCTTATTCAGAACAAGGGTTAGTTAGAGCACCCGTCTTCCACAGATCCCAGCATCTACAGACAAGACGAAGACTCCATGGGTGGTGATGTAAACATGTTTAGATTACATAAAATGTCTATTTATGCATGTTCTTAAGCATAGAATTAAATTACATACTATAAATATTCATAGCATGCATCATCTTGCATTTAGATTAGTCTGAAAAAAATGGAGGTTAATTATCTTCTTTTATGGTCAGGGACAAGGCAACTTTTTATCGAGGCCTCGGATCGAAGATCCAACTGTACAGATCTAATCAGGGCGACGATTGGAGTTCAACGACTCCAAGATCGCCCTAATCGGATATCTGTAGCATCAGATAGAGATCGAGGAACCCTAGAAGATCAAGGGCCAAGATGGTGTTAATCCACACTTCAGATGACAAATCCGACCGCACTGTTGGATTCGGATCGACGATCACAGCCTAACACCACGAAAATTGACTCAATCCGATACCTATGGCACCATTTACATCACCTAGAAGATGGACGGCCAAGATGGCACCATCTCGGCCACCCAATCGGCCGCACAAATCCGCTGAAGCATCTCACGCTAACGTTTCTCTGCCACGCACGCTTTAGTTAAGCGCTTGACACAAACGTTCCCACAGCGGGTTGGTCGAGCACTTTAATGCAACGTTGAGGCGCGGGATCGAGCCCCCGCATGCCTCAATTGGAGTAAGTGCGCGGGTGCGATCGACCACACGGAGATTGAGCGGCTGTGCATGCCCAATCGGCTGAACGCACCATCTGACGTAGCGAGGTGATGCGGGATCTCACGTGTTGAGGTGAGCAGATGAGGCGCGGCGAGGAGCGCTCTCAGCCATTCGATCTCACGATCAAATGGCCGAGATTGGAAGAATGTGGACGCGCGTTAAGGCGGGGGGAGGCGAGCAAGCGCGAACTAGCTACCCACGAAGTCCACGTTCAGGCCTTTAGTGACAGATTTATCTGTCACTAAAGGTCTTGAATTAATGATTTTCAACATGTAATGACCAAATTGCCCTCACTCCTTGCAACTATAAAAGGAGACCCCCTCCATACGAAATTCTCATCCCTTCCTTCTCTCCTCTCCCTCTCCAAAGCTCGATAGAAGCTTGTCCCACACCCTGGATGCTCCTCAAGAGATAAAGTCAATTTTTCGCCCTCATTTCGAAAGCGGATCCCGCGACGACGATGACATGCTGCCTCGTTCCCATTCTTCCTGCCTCGACCTCCTTCTTCCCACTCCGTTCTTCGTCTTCCAAGCGTCGTCCCATCCGGCTCATCCTCCAAGCGATCGTCAAGGAAGATAACTTCTCTCCCATGCCTTTTTCCTTCTTTCTAGAGTAGAATTTTCATGCTTTCTAGTGTAATAGTTTTCCTGCTTTTTAGTGCAATTTCTCGCTTGCTTAATTGTATAAACATTTTGAAGTATCAAGTGAATGTTTTCTCTCTCTCTCTCTTATTTTGATTGTTTATAGTGCTTCATTGTAATTACTCTACTTTTCAACAAAAACATGAAAAAAATATAATTGCGAATTTAGATCGACGTAGCCTCCCTGAGTTCAACCCAGGATTTCTATTCTGGTATAAATTTTATTTGTTGAACACGAGTTCTTCGCTATTCAAACTACAACGACAGGTTTTCAAAATCAAATTCAATAGCGTAGTAACCCGACACTTCGACATTTTGGCACCGTTGCCGAGGAGGCAACAATTTCCGATCTTCTTTTCGCATTTCACGAACTTTATTATCTTCTAACTTGCTTTCTCTTGTGTCTATTATTGTGCAGAGACCTCCATTAGGAAATCGTCAAGCGGTAGACCGGAGTAAAGTGCAGTTGAAGATGACTGTAAGTGCTCCCCATTCTTCCCTCTCCATAGATTTCATTTGTCACATTAAATTCAAATTCCAATTAACCTAGGTGTTTGCATAAATCCTAGGATTAGTTTGCTTGTTTGGATTTTCACTCACTCACATTTCACCCTCGGTTATAAAAAAAAATAAAAAGATAATTTTGTGGGGTAATTTTCAACATACACCCACATTCAAGGCACTTAACCTACTTGATTTGCCTCTGCTCAACCAGGTTCTGATCTGTGGAGCCGGTACATACAAATCAACACATAAAAGAATAGAAATCATTCTAGGTTAACCATTTCTGTGTGCCTAACCTAGTGGTGCAGTTGTGGCCATTGTTTAAGTTGTTTAGGCCTTACCACTCAACCTAAAATCAACTCATCAAGTAGCTTCTTCTTAGGGTTTTCAATCTAGGTTCATACCAAGCACTCCATTTTTTTATTTTAAAGGAAAGCAATCTTCACCTGTGCTTGAAAACCTGATTTGCCTCAAACTTGATTGAAACCAACCTAATTTTAAACCCTAAAAGCTACTTAAGCAAGATTTGAACATTAAAATCTACGCATCACAAATAATCTTGCTTGAAAACCCTAGTTGTGCACGCACTTACACAATGCTCAATCAATCATTAAGGGCACAACCCATTTTAAGGGCCCATCACATTCCATAAGCACTACAATCCCAGGCCTCAATAAAATCGAGTAGACGTTGGCCTTAAGGACTGATTCGCTCTTTGGGGCCTAGTTTGAGATTGTTCATGATTAACCTACTTGTACTGATTAATCTGATGTCTAGTTAGGGGAGTAGCGTCAAACGGCTGGGGGGTACACTAGGAACCGGAGGCGCAAGCCAAAGGAAGAACCTTCTCCCCAGTCCCTCCTTCTAACTAGTTGGATTGAGCAGACACAAGTAGAGTAAATCATTTATAATCCTAAGGCAAGTTTTAGGAGTCTGTAGATCCTTGGCCACCCCACTTAAGGACAGGCTTATTTTGTTGTGCTGTAGGGTCCTTATCCCCAGTCCTTCTGACCTTTTCCTAGTTTATGCTGGGAAGACGGTCATTGAATCCCTGATTGGAAGGACCACTAGAGTATTCTAGGAGGTGTAAATTGGATTTTGGTCAAATTGATCCTATGGCCGATCAACAGCCTCCTCTGCCTCGAGATCCATAGGAGGAATTCCGAAGGAAGCTGGAACAAATGTAGAGAATGCAGGAATGGTTCCAGAGAATGCAGGGCGATCAGCCCTTGAAGAATTTTTATGAGCCTTCAAATTACGGGAAACATCTCGGCATCCAGATTTCAGCCGGAGAAATAGAAATCAAGCCCCAGGTGTTAAGCCCGATCAAACATTACCATGGGCTTGGCTCCGAATACCTGTTTCAGCACTTGGAGGACCTAACCACTTTGGTCTAGACCACCAAGGCATGAAATGTGAATGGGGAGCAAATGATCATGAAGCTATTCTCCCACTCTCTTAGGGATAAAGCCGCTCATTGGTACAGTACTATAGGAAGACCAATTGCAACTTGGAATGAGTTGAAATCGGCCTTTCTGAAGAAATTCTTCCCTGTGAGCGTACCAATGCTTTGAGACGTACCAATGCTTTGAGACGGGCAATCACTACCTTTACCCAGCGGCTGGAGGAGCAGTTTCATGTGTCCTGGGAGCGATTCCAGGGCCTATTGCAGAGATGTCCACACCATGAGGTGCCGAAATGGCAACTCGTGCAGATCTTCTACACGGGTTGACTGAGCAACTCAGAAATCACGTGGACGCTTTTTGTGAAGGTAATTTCTCAACAAAGACGCAGATAGTGCACATGATTTATTTGAGGAAATGAGCAAGAATTCAATCAATCATACCTCCATGGATACTTTTAACTGGTCCCAACAGCCCAAATCAAATGTTAATGAAGTCCATGACTCTCATTCATTTGATATGGAATTGATTTGTAACAAACTTGATAAGGTGGACTTGGTTGCTAAGAGAATGGAAGAGTGGATGGCTGGAAATTCAATGAACAATTCTCGATCCACTCAATCCTAGAATTCGAGATTCCATTCGTCATGAGCTCCTTCTGGATGGGAGTTCGTGAATCAACTCGATGCAGCTCAACCTCTGAGTCAGCATTATTCGGAACCCCACGGGTTCCAAATTGGGGCCTTTGATCCCAGTTTTTTTTATCCTTCCCTTTCTTTCTCCCCATCCTCACCCTATGAGGATGTTTGTGCTGTACAGGAGAACGTTAGATCCAACCCCTACTCTAATGCTTATAATCCGGGTTGGAGAAACCACCCTAACTTCTCCCGGGAAAACCTGGGGCAACAGACCTAATTCCGACCCAGCAACTTTGCTCCACAACGACCAATGGGTCAAGGTCATGTGTATACTCAGTTGCCTCCAAATCAGGTCAATCAGCCAGCTTGGAATGCCCGTCAACCCGTATGGCAGGCTAATTTGAACCAACAAATGGTAGAGATGCAAGGATCCATGCTCTAGCTCATGCAGCAAATGAAAACCTCGTTGGACAACTTGCAAACCGGGCTCATAGCTAACTCTCATCAACCTGGATCTCTAACATTCCAACCTGTACCCAACCCACGAAATATCCTAAATCCGGG
This sequence comes from Thalassia testudinum, assembly GCA_037157565.1. Lineage (NCBI taxonomy): Eukaryota > Viridiplantae > Streptophyta > Magnoliopsida > Alismatales > Hydrocharitaceae > Thalassia > Thalassia testudinum. Next base: position 729,436 of record JAZHRO010000006.1, read on the forward strand.
CAACCAAGCCCATGGGTACGAAAATCAAAGGGACCCACACGCACATGCTCAAGTGGTTGAGCAGGGTCCTTCCTCTTCTTCTTCTTCTGCACATCAACAATTCTTGGCTAAACAAGCCCCTCCAATCTTTCCTAACCCTCCCCAAGACCCAAACTCTTATGCATCTGCAAACTCTGTTACCTTGAGGAGTGGTAAACAAACTCAGGATCCACAACTACACTGTTTTGATTTACCGAACCCTGAAGAACTTGAGGAGAGAGAGGAGAATTCTGGAGAAGAAATCAAGGCCCAGGAACCTGATTCCAAAGATCTGACTCATGTTCCTTTTCCTGAAGCCTTGATCAAATCAAAGAAGAAGAAGTCTGTTAATAGCAATGAGGAGCTTCTGAATATTTTTAAGAATGTTGAGATCAATATCCCGCTCCTCGATGCTATCAAGCATATACTGGCTTACGTGAGATTTTTAATGGATTTATGTACACAAAAGCGTAAGTCGAGAGAATCTGTTCCGAGGAAGGTGGTTCTCTCTGAGCAGGCTAGTTCTGTTATCCTGCATCACCTCCCTTAGAAAAAGAGAGATCCAGGTGCTCCGTTGATTTCTTGTGTCATCAGAGATAACACTTTTGATAGAGCACTTCTGGATCTGGGTGCATCCATCAACCTAATTCTAACTTCTCTTTACAAGAGTTGGGATTAGGTGAACTTCGGCCGACTTCAGTAACACTATAGTTAGCAGGCCGTTCGGTCACAAATCCGCGAGGCGTTATTGAAGATGTTATAGTTAAGGTCAATGATTTCTATTTTCCTATAGATTTCCTTGTCCTTGACATGGATGTACCAGAAAATCTGAGGAACATGCCCATCATTCTGGGGCGTCTGTTCCTAGCTACCGCTAAGGCCAACATTAACTGTGAAAGCGGTAGCATGGAAATCGCCTTTGGGGATCAACGAATGAAATTGGATATTTTTAAGGAGATTAATAAATTTGAGGATTGTGGATTTATTGAGGAACTTGAGGAGGATAATGTGAACATTGAAACTTATTTGATGGTTTCTGCAATTGAAAGTTCCTCCTTTGATGATGAATTGGACCCACAACCCTCTATGGTAGACCTGCCATCTTCTAAAGAGGTTATTGATTTTGTTCACTCTAAACCTCTTCCTCTTGATGAGTCATCAGCATCTTCCTTACCTTCAATCATCAACCCACCCCAACTTGAACTGAAACCATTGCCTGAGAATTTGAATTATCAATTTTTAGGATCACAGAAGATGCTCCTTGTGATTATCAGTGCTAAATTAACAAAGGAGTAGGGGATTAAATTGATTAAGGTCCTGAAGGAACACAAGGAAGCAATTGGTTGGACCATTCGTGACCTTAGGGGGATCGAGCCATCTAACTGCAATCATAGAATATTCTTGGAAGATGGATCCCGCACTTCTCGCCAGATGCAGAGGAGATTAAATCCAAATATGCAAGAAGTGGTCAAAAAGGAAATCATTAAGTGGCTCCATGTAGGAATTATTTATCTAATCTCTGATAGTCCTTGGTTAAGTCCCGTGCAGATTGTTCCCAAGAAAGCCAGGATTACCGTTGTGACTAATGAGAGAGGAGAATCTGTCACAACTTGTTCAGCTTCCTCTTGGAGGGTCTGTATCGATTACAGGAAGCTGAACACGGCCACGAAAAAGGATCATTTCCCTCTGCCTTCCATTGATCAAATCTTGGAAAGACTAGCTAGGCAGAAGTACTTCTGTTTTCTTGATGGCTACTTGGGATACAAACAAGTTCCTATCCATCCCGAGGATCAGGAAAAAACTACTTTCACTTGTCCCTACGGAACCTTTGCTTTCCGTAGGATGTCTTTCGATTTATGCAATGCACCTGCGACTTTTCAAAGGTGTATGTTATTCTCTGACATGGTGGGAGAGTTTATGGAAGTCTTCATGGATGATTTCTCTATTTTTGGAGAATCATTTGACTCTTGTCTGGCTAATCTAGAAATGATTCTTAAACTATGCATCAAAACACGATTGGTCCTTAGCTGGGAAAAGAGTCATTTCATGACAGAAGAAGGCATCGTCTTGGGTCATGTAATCTCTGAATAGGGAATTGAAGTGGATAAAGTTAAGGTTGATGCTATAGCTAAACTTCCTCCTCCCACATCTGTTAAACAAATTTGATCATTTCTTGGTCATGTGGGATTCTATAGAAGATTCATCAAGGATTTCTCAAAGGTTGCTCATCCTCTGAGCAATCTTCTCGCCAAAGAAATGCTGTTTGTTTTCGACGAATCATGTCGTAAGGCATTTGATTTCCTGAAAATGGCAGTCACCTATGCTCCGGTGTTGCAACCACCGGTTTGGACAGCCCCTTTTAAGATCATGACCGACGCTTCTGATTACGTGGTCGGAGCTGTTTTGGGTCAGAAAGTGGACAGGAAGCCCTCTGTCATCTATTACGCTAGTAAAACTCTGGATGAAGCCTAGAGGAATTACACTGTTACTGAAAAGGAATTACTAGCCGTAGTATTTGCTTTGGAAAAATTCAAGGCTTATCTCTTAGGGTCTCATGTCATCATTTATACCGACCACTCGATCTTGAGACATCTCTTGGCCAAAAAGGATGCCAAACCCCAGCTTATTCGTTGGATTCTTCTACTTCAAGAATTTGATCTTGAAATCAAGGATAAATCCGGGATACAAAATGTGGTGGCCAATCATTTATCAAGACTTCTAAGTGATTCTTCTCGTTCAGACATTCCGATTGCTGATACTTTTCCAAATGAAACTATCCTTGCAGTTTCAGGTGTCCAAACCTCGTGGTTTGCTAACATTGTTAATTATTTGGCCGTTGGTCAAATCCCCCAGGATTTGACCAAGCAACAACAGGATAGACTCAAATCTAAGGCCAAATACTACCTTTGGGAGGACCCTAAACTGTACCGCATTGGCTCTGATCAGATTATTCACCGATGTGTTTCGGAGAATGAATTCAACAGTATACTCGAGTTCTGCCATGCTTCTGCGTGTGGTGGAATTTCTCCGGGAAAAAGACGGCTGCAAAGATTTTGCAATCTGGCTTCTATTGGCCATCTTTATTCAAGGATGCCCAAGATTTCTCAAGGTCATGTTCCCGATGTCAGGCACTTGGGAGCATAACTAAGAGAGATATGATGCCCCTAAACCTAATTCTTCCTGCCGAAATCTTCGACGTTTGGGGCATCAATTTCATGGGACCCTTTCTCCCTTCATTTAGACATCAGTACATTCTTGTAGCTGTTGATTATGTGTCTAAATGGATTGAGGCGATTCCCACCCAAACCAATGACCACAAGGTGGTCATCGATTTTGTCAAGAAACACATCTTCAACAAGTTCGGAATTCCGAGGGCCATCATCAGTGATGGTGACACTCATTTTACTAATACCCAATTCCATAATTTCCTAGCTAAATACAGGGTTAATCACTAAATTTCCATACCTTATCATCCCCAGATGAATGGACAGGTTGAGATCTCTAATCGAGAGATCAAGAATATTCTACAGAAAATGGTTAAGCCTGATCGCAAGGACTGGACTCAAAAGCTTGAGGATGCTCTTTGGACCTAACGTACGATGTATAAAATGCCCATCGGCATGTCTCCATTTCGTTTAGTGTATGGAAAGGCGTGTCATTTACCCATAAAGATTGAACATAGGGCATTCGGGGCAATCAAGCAATGCAATTTAGATCTGAATTTAGTTGGGAAGACTAGGAAACTCCAACTATCTAAGTTGGAAGAGCTTAGAAATGATGCATATGAGAATTCCAAGATCTACAAGGCTCGGACGAAAGCTCTACATGATCAATTGATTTCCCGCAAGAGCTTTGAGCCAAACCAGAAGGTCTGGTTATTCGATTCTTGACTTAAGCTCTTTCCCAGCAAACTTAGATCTAAATGGAATGACCCGTTCACTATCGATCAGATTTTTCTGAATGGAGCCCTTCAGATCTCTGATCCAAAGACAGGTAACACATTTAAAGTCAACGGTCAATGTCTGAAGCCTGTTATTGACCGTACTCTTCCAGAGCCCATCTCAGACAAGGTTGCGCTAGCCATATTGTGACTTCTTCGGCTGGACATCGCCTAGCTGATGGCATTAAACTCAGCAATTGTACATATGACACAAAGCTAACCCAAGCTTCATGTTCAGGTGATATCTTTCATACTCTACCCTTTCTTTCATGTCTCTTTTTCTCAATGTGGACATTACATCAGCGAGGCATGGGGGGGTGGATTCATTTTTTAATCATTTTGTCAGCTTTGTGAAATTCTTGTAAATTGTATTTCTCTTCTTATATATACATAAAAAAATTGAATTAGGAAGGAATACTTGGACATTAGGACTTTTCAATCTTAGGAAATATTACATTAGGATCTGAACACAAAGACCCTTCAGATCTTTGGACTTAATTGGCTCGTGTATCCACTAAAATATGGATTTGTTTTTCGAGTCCTCTCCATCTTAATTCTATTGTAATTTGATTAAATAAGTTTGGGTGATAAGTACACGACTTATCAACCCACCCTTTGATTTGAGGGAACTTCAAGTTTAAAGCATCTACACACTTTCTTTTTACTGACTTGTTGATCGGCGATTTTAATGGAAATTGGGTAGCTAATGAACCTTTTAGGGTGATATGACTGGCAAGTTATCGTGGGTAACAGCCCATAGGAGGTTGTTCAGAGCCCAGTCACTGGACCATTCTCTTTTTACTGCCTTTAGGTAAATCTTAGACTAGGGAAGCCACCTACTTTAAAAAAAAAAAAAAGAAAGTCAAAAAGAAAAGAAAAACAAAGAGGAGAAAAGAAAAAAAAGAGAAGAAAACAAAAAGCCACACTTCACCGCACGAGTATGGCTGGCAAGTTGTCGGTGATAACAGCTCATCGACCGGTTGTCCAGAACCCAACTTAAGAAATGCACTTAAAATTTCCAAAATACTTAGGAAGAAGCGAAGAAGTAGAATAAACTGGGGAGATATACACTGGATTCACCCTTGTGTTGACCCCATAAAAATAATAGGGAGAAAGCTACCGGTCGTAAAGATACACTTTTAGGCAGAACTCTCTTTTTAAGGTCACCTAGAGGCGTAGAAACTCGAAGTCCATTCTAATTGTCGATCAACGAGTCTATCACATTCACAATAAGATGCTTAAAACTTAGGGTTCTCATCAAATCTTGGTGAGTTGAGTGGCCGTAGAAAGCCACTCTTTAACCCTAAACTCAAAATTCAAAAAAAAAATTAGAAAAGAAGAAAAAGGGAAAGAAAATTTTCTTTGAATAAGGCGAGGGCTTGAGGCGGTCTGCATTTTGATGGATACCTGGGTGCTATTGTGTCTTTGAAAGTTCAGATCCTAAGTAAAAATTTTCTTAATGTTGAAAATAACTTATGCTCAAGTAATCCAACCTAATTCTTTTATAAATACCATGTAGTTTTTACTAGGGACTAGCAAAAGATAGGCATGGGGGTGTGATGTAAACATGTTTAGATGACATAAAATTTCTATTTATGCATGTTCTTAAGCATAGAATTGCATTACATACTATAAATATTGTATAGCATGCATCATCTTGTATTTAGATTAGTCTGAATAAAATGGAGGTTAATTGTCTCCTTTTATGGTCAGGGATAGGGTGACTTTTTATCGGGACCTCGGATCGAAGATCCAACCGTACGGATCTGATCAGGGAGATGATTGGAGTTCAACGACTCCAAGATCGGCCTAATCGGATATCCGTAGCATCAAATAGAGATTGAGGAACCCTAGAAGATCAAGGGACAAGATGGTGTTAATCTACACTTTAGACAACAAATCCAACCACGTGGATGGATTCGGATCAACGATCCCAGCCTAACGGCACGAAAATCAACTCAATCCGATACCCATGGCACCATCTACATCACCTAGAAGATGGACGGCCAAGATGGCGCCACATGGCACCATCTTGGCCACCCAACCTGCCGCACACATCTACTGAAGCATCTCGCGCCAACGCTTCTCCGCCGTTGGATCAAGATCCAACAGCTGTGAAGTGCGTGCGCTTAAGTTAAGCGCTCGACAGAAACATTCCCACACGTGTTGGTCGAGCACCTTAACGCAACGTTGAGGCGCGAGATCGAGCCCCCACACGCCTCAATTGGAGCGGGTGCGCGGGTGCGATTGATCGCACGATGGAGATCGAGCGGCTGTGCGTGCCCAATCGGCTGAACGCACCATCTGATGTAGCGAGGTGACGTGGGATCTCACGCGTTGAGGTGCGTGGATGAGGCACGGTGAGGAGCGCTCTCAGCCATTCGATCTCACGATCGAACGGTCGAGATTAGAAGAACGTGAATGCGCAATAAGGTGGGGGGAGGCGAGTGGGCACGTGCGAATCGCCCACGAAGGACACGTTCAGGCCTTTAGTGACGGATTTATCCGTCACTAAAGGTCCTAAATTAATGATTTTCAACATGTAATGACCAAATTGCCCTTACTCCTTGCAACTATAAAAGGAGACCCCTTCCATATGAAATTCTCATCCCTTCCTTCTCTCCTCTCCCTCTACAAAGCTTGAGAGAAGCTTGTCCCACACCCGGGATGCTCCTCAAGAGATAAAGTCAATTTTTCGCCCCCATTTCAGAAGCGGATCCCGCGACGACGACGACGTGCTGCCTCATTCCCGTTCTTCCTGCCTCAACTTCCTTCCTCCCACTCTGTTCTTCGTCTTCTAGGCGTCGTCCCATCCGGCTCGTCCTCCAAGCAATCGTCGAGGAGGATAACTTCTCTCTCCCATTCCTTTTTCCTGTCTTCTAGAGTAATAATTTTCCTTCTTTCTAGTGTAATTTCTCTCTTGCTTAATTGTATAAACATTTTGAAGTATCAAGTGAATGTTTTCTCTCTCTCTCTCTCTTATTCTGATTGTTTATAGTGCTTCATTGTTATTACTCCGCTTTTCAACAAAAACACGAAAAAAATATAATTGCAAATTTAGATCTACGTAGCCTCCATGAGTTCAACCTGGGATTTCTATTCTGGTATAAATTTTATTTTTTGAACACGATTTCTTCACTATCCAACTACAACAACAGGTTTTCAAAACCAAATTCAATAGCGTAGTAACCCGACGCTTCAACAGGTGGTGCAAGTGGAGCTAGTGGCATTGGGGCAGTTGTATCTTAATTTATATCCATTTTCTTTCTTATATTTTTCATGTAACATTTTTTATGTAAATATTTCATTTTCAAACTTTTAATATACTAGATTTTATATTTATGAAATATAAATTTTTGTTCATTTTCATTACTTGTTTTACTATAAAAGCAAGACTTTTAAGTAGGTTAATAGGTAGTTTCCATCATTTGGTAACAAAAAAAAAAAACTCATACATTTGCCGTCGCTTATTCAAATAAGTGACAGCATATAAGTGACGGTATGAATATTTTTACCGTTGTTTATGTAATAACCGATGGCATATAAGGTTTGATAAAATCACTATTTCCCATTTTATGTTGTCGATTTTATGAATAAGCGACAGCTAAATTATTTTTACCGTCACATATCTGTCATCGCTCACTTGAATAAGTGACGATAAAAATTTTTATCGTCGATTATAGAAGCGACGGTAAAGTTACGTAAACGACAGCGAAAATAAAATGGGCGCATAAAGGCGGGAAAAAGTGACTTACATATACCGTCAGTTATGAAATAACCAACGGCAAAAACAAGTGCCGTTGGTTGTGAAACAATGTCGAAATTTCCAATCCATCTGATGGTCAAACATTATTTTGACATCGGATTAGCCCTGTAACCGATAGCAAAGCAAAACAACAATAATATTAATGGCATCGCTGATTACCATCGGTTATTTGAGATTTTCCGTCAGTTTTTAGTTGACGGTGAAAGGCATGTATGTTGTAGTGATACTTCTCACCATTGACTATTTCTTGAAGTCGATCGAAGCCATCTCAGTAAGATAGGCTGATCATAAGACCATTATCTCTGTTGTTCGGGAATTTATTTTCATGAGGTTCGGTGTTCCTTGTGCTCTAATTAGCGACAGGGGCAATCACTTCATCCATGCCCATTTCAAGTTTTTATTAAAAAAATACGGGGTACATTGTAACGACCCGGTTCCCGAGTCCCTACGAGACACGAGAACCGGACCGACTCGACTAATCCCAAGACCCAGTCGTCCAACGAGGAAGTAACCAAAAGACAGTAAAATAAACCACATTCAGCATGAATATAACTAACAGTAAAAAGTACAGCAGTAAGGAAAGAAACTACTACAGTAGGTACCGCCACAACAGTAAAGCAACATTTATCATATAACAAAAACTGCAGGTAAAGAAGGTACAGCGGAAACAAAACTACTCACTAGAACAGAAACAAAAGAAGGTACAAAGCTGTGGCAACTCTACTGGACCCTACTCGGCCCAGCGTCCTCTGCAGCCGCCGACCCTGGCTGCTCAACACCTGGTCCTGAAAAAGGTAACGAGTGTAACACGTCAGCAAAACGCTGAGTAGAGTGGCAAACTAACTAAAGGCAACAGTAGAGTGTACAGTAGCTGTTATGTTCTATTACTTCCTTTATTTACATCTTTCAATTTTTCTCACTATTTCATTTACTTCTCAGATCCTTTACTTGATCTCGAATGTCCTCGTGGGACGATCTTGATTGCAGTCTTTTCCAACAGTAGAAGTAGCACGTGGTGCTCTCCTGGCCGGGAGAGTCCCCCGTGGTGATCCTACCCTCAGTCAACCACCCCAAGGTCACTGACAGACGTAACGGTGACTACGGCACGCGCGATAAACGCACAGGTAGCTAGCCCGTACTGGCACGCGGTCAGTCGTTTCCGTTAACGGGTGCGCCCAAAGCACAGCACGGAACCAGGGCAGAGCCCTCTCAGTAACAGGGGTCCAACCCCTCCACAGTAACCAAACCGGGGCCTTGCCCCTCCACAGTCCGCGCACCCTCGCCTGACTACCCTGGTTTGCCCTAGTGGGCCTAACAAGTCGGTGAAGGAGGCTAGCAGAACCCCGGGGCCCGTGGGGTAGCTAGTACTCTCCTAACACTACTAGCTCTCCTCGGTACTACGTACACGAGGGCCAACAAGTCGGTACAGAGCGGCCAAGCCTAACCCCGGGTCCCTGGGGCGGCTGGCCCCACTCTGCACTAAAACAGGTACAGGTACTTCCCTTGGTACTGCGTACCCAAGAGACAGTACAACTATATCTCAGTTCCATTCCTTTTCTTTCCAGGAGTTCCACTCCTAATTCCCCGTAGGGTTCCAGCTCTTTATCTCAGAACATCATAGGTTTCACTTTCCAGATTCACGTTCTCACATTCCATGATCTCAACATGTTTCCTTGTTCATAACAGGCAGCTGTTAATTAATTTCACAGGCAGCTTATATATTCCTTTCCATTTTTCCAAGACTGCAGTAATATACATTCCACTAGTTTTTCCATCCTAGGATTCATGCCATATCCTAGGATCTATCATACAATCTAGTTTTCCGGCCCTAGGATTCATGCAACACCTAGGAGCTATCATTCCATACATTTCTCATTCCTAGGGTTCATGCAATGCCCTAGGTTCTAGTTATGGTTCCATACTTTAACAGATTTTATTAATGCTTAAAACCACTCTACCAGGTACAACGGAAGTAATGGGGGCGTGGTCGGGAATCCCGCGTGCCTCTGCGACTCTCAAGACGGCAATCGAACGAGGTCCTATCACAAGGATCAAACACAAGGAGTGTCTCAAAACAGTGTATAGCTACTGTAGGCGGGTAGAGGAATAAATTCTAAATCGAACGCAACTCGAATCGCGGAAAACGGAGCCCAAACGGGCCCTAAACGGGTCGAGAAAGACAATACTGTGCAAAATCAGACGTCTGGAACTCCTTCCAGACGTCTTAAACGGTGGATCAGAGAATTACCTGTTCGGCTTGGTTCCCCGGACGTCCAGAAGTCTGTGGCGACGTCTCTCCTAGATCCCAGACGTCCGATGGTCTCTCCGGACGTCTGGAGGTCACTCCCGCCGTCTGGTACAACTTCCAGACGTCGGATTCGCAAAGGATGACGAATCCGAACACCTGCGCACAGCCAACCCTCCTCCTTCAGTACGGTCAGTCGACAAAAGAAGAAGGAGAAAGCGGAACTCACCTTTCAGACGTCTGTATGATCACACAGACGTCGACCTTGCCGTCTGGATATCAGTCCAGACGTCTGATTCTGGAGATTTTTCCAGAATCAGAACCTCGCTCGGCCTCCGCTCGCGACGCCGCCCGCGTCGCACCTCGCGCGTCCGCTGCTCCGCCCGCAGCAGGTCCCTCTTCGCGACGCTCTGCGCCCCCTGCGCCCTCCGCCGGCCGGCCAAGCCGCTCCCGGCGAGCTCGCCCTCACGGCAGAGCCCCGCCCTCGCACGCCGCAGCTCCTCCGCGCCTTCTGCTGCGCCGCTGCCGCTGCGCCCTTGCGTCCGCTCGCTCCGCCCGCAGCAGGAGAGGAGGAAGATGGTGGAGACGGGAGGGGAGGCGCGCCCCCTCCCCCTTTTAACGCCGCGCGGAGAGAGAGGAGGAGAGAGACGGCCGCAGTCGCCTGCAGCCGCAGAGAAGATGCGGATCGCAGGTCTGCGCGCACAGGCGCGCAGACGAATATCCCGTGCGAGTATAACTGTTCGTCAGACGTCTGTAAACTATCCCGGACGTCTGGTCAGACGTCTGGATGTGATCCCAGACGTCTTTACAGACGTCTGGGCCACCTCCCAGACGTCTTAAAAGACGTCTGGGGCACGAGCTCGTTACAATATAACAAACTCAAAGGAAGTTTCGTCCCCGAAACTTGCGCCAACTAGGGTGCGGAAAAAGGATGTCCAAATAACCATAACAAACTCAAAGAGGACCGAAGCCGGTCCGAAAAGACGTACCCGCGAAAAGCTCTGGGTACCGCTCCCGCATTGCCGCCTCAGGCTCCCAGGTAGCCTCCTCGTACCGCTGGCTCCTCCACAAAACCTTTACCAGGGGTACTTGCTTTCGTCTCAACCTGCGGACGGCTCGGTCTAGGATCTGCACTGGCCGCTCGGGGTAGGTCAGGTCGTCGCTCACCTCGACGCTCTCGTGACTCAGTACGTGGCTGGGATCGGCTACGTACTTCCTGAGGTTGGACACGTGGAACACGTCGTGCACACCAGAAAGCTGCGGGGGAAGGGCAAGTCTGTAAGCAACGGGTCCAACCTGCTCCAGGACCTCGAAGGGCCCCACGAACCTCGGCGCGAGCTTCCCTCTCACCCCAAACCGCTGTAAGCCCTTCATGGGTGAAACACGAAGAAAGACGTGGTCCCCAACCTCGAACTGCACCTCTCTGCGTCTGCGATCTGCGTAGCTCTTCTGTCTGCTCCTGACAGTGCGGAGTCGTCTGTGGATCTGTTCAACTACCTCCTGACTCTGCCGGATCAACCTGGGGCCAACCTCCCACTTGGTCCCCACCTCAACCCAACTCAAGGGTGCCGTGCATTTCCGTCCGTACAGAGCCTCGTAGGGAGCCATGCCGATGCTCGAGTGATAACAGTTGTTGTATGCAAACTCTGCCAGGGGCAGGTGTTCCTCCCAAGAGCCCCTCCAGTCTAGTACACAGGCACGCAAAAGATCCTCAAGTGTCTGTATCGTGCGTTCCGACTGTCCGTCCGTCTGGGGGTGGTAAGCCGTGCTAAACCTCAACCTCGTCCCCAAAGCCTGCTGAAACTCAGCCCAAAACTGGGACGTAAAGCGGGTATCCCGGTCGGATACGATCTCCCGCGGAACTCCGTGTAGTCGCACCACATCACGGATATACCTCTCTGCCAACTGTGCTGGTCCCAAAGTGACTCGGATCGGCAAGAATCGTGCCGTCTTCGTCAACCTATCCACTATTACCCAGACCGCGTCGTGTCCTCGCTGGGTAACAGGTAAACCCACCACCAAGTCCATGGTGATGCTCTCCCACTTCCACTCTGGCACTGGAAGCGGCTGAAGCGGCCCTGCAGGCCTCTGATGCTCGGCTTTCACCTGCTGGCACACTAAGCACTGCTGCACGAACTCACCCACATCCCGCTTCATCCCTCTCCACCAGAACTCGCGTCTCAAGTCATGGTACATTTTCGTGTTTCCGGGATGTATGGTGAATCTGGAACCGTGTGCCTCAGTCAGGAGCTCTCTCAACAGCTCCTCGTCTCTGGGGACGCACAGCCGTCCCCTCAAGCGTAACACCTGGTCTGTGAAAGAGAAGTCCCCTGGGTCCCCTGACAGTACTCTGTCGCGCAAAGACTGCAAGTACGGATCGGCCATCTGTCCCGTGATGATGCGGTCTATCAACTCTGGTCTGGTCTGCCGTGTCACCGTCACTGCCCCACAGTATCCTCGTAACTCTAGAGGTCGCCAACTGCCCACCTCCTCCAAAAGGCTCCAACTCTGTAACTGTAGACTGGCCAAGCGTGCGGGCGCCTTACGGCTCAAGGCGTCAGCCACCACATTGGCCTTTCCCGGGTGGTAGGAGATGCTGCAGTCGTAGTCCTTCAGGAGCTCCAACCAACGTCTCTGTCTCATGTTGAGCTCCTTCTGGTCAAAAAGATATCTGAGGCTCTTGTGATCTGTAAAAATCTCGAAGGTCTCACCGTACAAGTAGTGCCTCCATGTCTTCAGCGCGAAGACAACAGCTGCCAACTCTAGGTCATGGGTAGGGTAGGTATGCTCATGGGGCTTCAGTTGCCGCGAAGCGTAAGCGACCACGTGACCCCTCTGCATGAGCACACCTCCTAACCCCTGCAAGGAAGCGTCCGTGTACACGACGAACCCGCCACTACTGTCAGGAATGGTGAGCACGGGAGCTGAGGTCAACCTCTCCTTCAGCTCCAGAAAACACGCCTCACAGGCGTCTGTCCAAGTGAAAGGCACATCCTTCCGAGTCAATTGTGTCATAGGACGTGCAATCTGCGAAAACCCTCTGATGAACCGTCTGTAGTAACCTGCCAGTCCCAGGAAACTGCGAATCTCAGTGACTGAACGCGGTCTCTCCCACCTGAGCACTGCCTCGACCTTGGCGGGATCCACCGCCAGGCCGTCTCCAGAGATCACATGACCCAAAAAGGTCACCTCCCTCAACCAGAACTCGCACTTGCTGTATTTGGCGTACAGCCTGCGTCGTCTCAGAGTGTCCAGAACCATCCGCAAGTGCTGTCCGTGCTGCGTCCGATCTCTAGAATAGATGAGTACATCATCTATGAAAACCACCACAAACTGGTCCAAGTACGGTCTGAACACCCGGTTCATCAGGTCCATGAAAGCAGCGGGGGCATTGGTCAGCCCAAACGGCATGACCAAAAACTCGTAGTGTCCGTACCGGGTGCGGAAAGCTGTCTTGGAGACGTCGGTCTCCCTGATCCTCAACTGGTGGTATCCAGACCTCAAGTCGATCTTGGAAAACACCGTGGCACCCCGCAACTGGTCAAACAAATCGTCAATCCTCGGCAGCGGATATCGGTTCTTGATGGTGACCCTATTCAGCTGTCTGTAGTCCACACAAAGGCGTAGGGTCCCATCCTTCTTCTTCACAAACAGTACCGGGGCTCCCCAGGGAGACGCACTGGGCCTCACGAAACCTTTCTCCAAAAGGTCCTGCAACTGAGACTTGAGCTCTCGCAGCTCAAGCGGTGCCATCCTGTATGGCGCGGTGGAGATGGGGTTGGTCCCTGGTACTAGTGAGATCTCAAACTCGATCTCACGCTCGGGCGGTAGTCCTGGTAACTCGTCTGGAAACACGTCGGGGTACTCTCTGACCACCGGGATGCTCTGGAAGTCTGCCACGGGGCTGTGCTCTGCCACCACACAAGCTAAGAAGCCCTCACACCCCTGGCTCAAAAGTCTCGCCGCCCGAAGTGCCGAAATGCACCTGAAACCTCCGTCCACTGGCTGCCCGTGAAACTCGAAGGAAGGCAACTCCGGAATGGAGAAGACAATCTTCCTCTCAAAGCAGTCTACCAATGCGTGGTAAGCGGACAGCCAATCCATCCCCAGGATCACCCCAAAGTCCTCCATCTGTATCATAATCAGGTCAGCTGGCAGGCTGTGTCCCCCGATGCTGACCCCGCAACCCGTGTACACCTCCTCAGCTACAAACAGCTGACCACTCGGACCTCTGATTACGAACGGGTTCTCTAACAATGTATAATCCTGGTCCAAACTAACTGCGAAACTGTCTGCGACAAACGAGTGCGTAGCGCCGGAATCGAAAAGCGTGTAAACGAGTCTGCCAGAAACTGAAACCATACCTGCTACCACGGATCCCGAAGCTCTGGCGTCCCTGTGTGTTAGGGCGTTGATACGCCCCTCAGCTCTAGGTGCGGACGAAGCAGCCACACTCTGCGTCGGACGGGTAGGTGCTGGCCGGTACCCTCCTCGCGACTGCGGTCCTCCTCCTCGCGCCTGGAAACCGCGGCCTCCTGCGCGCCCTCCAGTGCTCTGCGCGGGAAGTATCTGCTGACCTCCTGCCCTAGATGGGCAGTCCCTCCTGACGTGGCCCGGCTGGCCACACTGGTAGCAGAGGGGAACCCGACTCCCGCCCTCAGTGAGTCCCTGCTGTCGGCTAGGCGGGGGTCCGGTGCTGGCGACTGGCCCCTGTCGAGGGCCCCCAAAGGCCAGTGATGGCCCTGCACAACGTGACGGCTCTCCTGCGGACGCCACGTGTCTCCGTTCTCGCCGGCCCTGTGAGAAGTCTGGCTGAAAGGGCCTCTTCCGCCCGCCGTCGGTCTCTCGCGCGGACGGGTTGGTCTCCTCGTAAGTCATGGCTGCCTCTACCACCCTCGAAAACGTCGGCAGCTTCAGGGGTTTGACATACCCCCGGATCGCAGGCCGGAGCCCCTCGGTGAACCTCCAAAGGCGCCCCTCCTCAGTGGCTACCGCTGTCGCTGCAAAGCGGGACAGCTCCAAGAAACGCGTGCGGTACGCGCTCACGGTCATCGTCCCTTGGCGGAGAGTGTGGAACTCCCGCCTCCTCTGGTCCTGCCACGTCTGGGGAAAGTACTGCTCGCAGAAGAGGGTGACGAACTGGTCCCACGTCGGCTCGTCCCTCTCCTGTCCCCGGACCGCCCTCCACCACCGGTGTGCCGCACTTTCCAGCTGGTACGTGGCAAAGGCCACGCGGCACTCCACCGGGGGGCGAAGGGTGTCGAAGATCTTCTCCAGCTGCTCAAGCCAGTCCTCTGCCTCGGTCGGGTCCTCATCCCCCTTGAAGGAGGGGGGCTTCAGCTTCCGGAACTGCCCGAAAAGCTCGAAGTGGTGCTGTAGGGGAGGTGCTGGTGCACCTCCAGGCGAAGGTGCCTCGTGTACAGAAGTGTCGGAGGAAGGTGGGGGCGGCAGGGGCCCATCCCCTCCCTCGTGTCCGGCGCCGCGTCCGTCGCGTGGTCCCACAGAGGACTCCCCCTCTGCAACCCCAGGAGGAGGTGCTCGGGGCGGTGGGTGGAGCTCCTCTCGTACAATATCCCGTATCAGTCGGGCGAGGTCCTGGGCCTGGATGCCAGGGAGTGGTGGCTGGTCCACCGAGACGTCAACGACAGCACGTCCACCTCGCCGTCCTCGCCCTCGGCCGCGCCCGCGGCCAGTCTCGCCAGTCCCACGACGAGGCATCTCCTGCAAGGAGACGCGAAACAAAACGGAAACGTCAAAACAGACGGTACCTAACAACACTTCTAAGAGCTCGAGTCAAGAGATATGTTGTGGTGGCTACTCTAGCTATAAACATGTGAATTGGTTATTTTCCAGTCAGTTGATTCACTTCTCGGGACGACCTTGCTCTGATACCATCTTGTAACGACCCGGTTCCCGAGTCCCTACGAGACACGAGAACCGGACCGACTCGACTAATCCCAAGACCCAGTCGTCCAACGAGGAAGTAACCAAAAGACAGTAAAATAAACCACATTCAGCATGAATATAACTAACAGTAAAAAGTACAGCAGTAAGGAAAGAAACTACTACAGTAGGTACCGCCACAACAGTAAAGCAACATTTATCATATAACAAAAACTGCAGGTAAAGAAGGTACAGCGGAAACAAAACTACTCACTAGAACAGAAACAAAAGAAGGTACAAAGCTGTGGCAACTCTACTGGACCCTACTCGGCCCAGCGTCCTCTGCAGCCGCCGACCCTGGCTGCTCAACACCTGGTCCTGAAAAAGGTAACGAGTGTAACACGTCAGCAAAACGCTGAGTAGAGTGGCAAACTAACTAAAGGCAACAGTAGAGTGTACAGTAGCTGTTATGTTCTATTACTTCCTTTATTTACATCTTTCAATTTTTCTCACTATTTCATTTACTTCTCAGATCCTTTACTTGATCTCGAATGTCCTCGTGGGACGATCTTGATTGCAGTCTTTTCCAACAGTAGAAGTAGCACGTGGTGCTCTCCTGGCCGGGAGAGTCCCCCGTGGTGATCCTACCCTCAGTCAACCACCCCAAGGTCACTGACAGACGTAACGGTGACTACGGCACGCGCGATAAACGCACAGGTAGCTAGCCCGTACTGGCACGCGGTCAGTCGTTTCCGTTAACGGGTGCGCCCAAAGCACAGCACGGAACCAGGGCAGAGCCCTCTCAGTAACAGGGGTCCAACCCCTCCACAGTAACCAAACCGGGGCCTTGCCCCTCCACAGTCCGCGCACCCTCGCCTGACTACCCTGGTTTGCCCTAGTGGGCCTAACAAGTCGGTGAAGGAGGCTAGCAGAACCCCGGGGCCCGTGGGGTAGCTAGTACTCTCCTAACACTACTAGCTCTCCTCGGTACTACGTACACGAGGGCCAACAAGTCGGTACAGAGCGGCCAAGCCTAACCCCGGGTCCCTGGGGCGGCTGGCCCCACTCTGCACTAAAACAGGTACAGGTACTTCCCTTGGTACTGCGTACCCAAGAGACAGTACAACTATATCTCAGTTCCATTCCTTTTCTTTCCAGGAGTTCCACTCCTAATTCCCCGTAGGGTTCCAGCTCTTTATCTCAGAACATCATAGGTTTCACTTTCCAGATTCACGTTCTCACATTCCATGATCTCAACATGTTTCCTTGTTCATAACAGGCAGCTGTTAATTAATTTCACAGGCAGCTTATATATTCCTTTCCATTTTTCCAAGACTGCAGTAATATACATTCCACTAGTTTTTCCATCCTAGGATTCATGCCATATCCTAGGATCTATCATACAATCTAGTTTTCCGGCCCTAGGATTCATGCAACACCTAGGAGCTATCATTCCATACATTTCTCATTCCTAGGGTTCATGCAATGCCCTAGGTTCTAGTTATGGTTCCATACTTTAACAGATTTTATTAATGCTTAAAACCACTCTACCAGGTACAACGGAAGTAATGGGGGCGTGGTCGGGAATCCCGCGTGCCTCTGCGACTCTCAAGACGGCAATCGAACGAGGTCCTATCACAAGGATCAAACACAAGGAGTGTCTCAAAACAGTGTATAGCTACTGTAGGCGGGTAGAGGAATAAATTCTGAATCGAACGCAACTCGAATCGCGGAAAACGGAGCCCAAACGGGCCCTAAACGGGTCGAGAAAGACAATACTGTGCAAAATCAGACGTCTGGAACTCCTTCCAGACGTCTTAAACGGTGGATCAGAGAATTACCTGTTCGGCTTGGTTCCCCGGACGTCCAGAAGTCTGTGGCGACGTCTCTCCTAGATCCCAGACGTCCGATGGTCTCTCCGGACGTCTGGAGGTCACTCCCGCCGTCTGGTACAACTTCCAGACGTCGGATTCGCAAAGGATGATGAATCCGAACACCTGCGCACAGCCAACCCTCCTCCTTCAGTACGGTCAGTCGACAAAAGAAGAAGGAGAAAGCGGAACTCACCTTTCAGACGTCTGTATGATCACACAGACGTCGACCTTGCCGTCTGGATATCAGTCCAGACGTCTGATTCTGGAGATTTTTCCAGAATCAGAACCTCGCTCGGCCTCCGCTCGCGACGCCGCCCGCGTCGCACCTCGCGCGTCCGCTGCTCCGCCCGCAGCAGGTCCCTCTTCGCGACGCTCTGCGCCCCCTGCGCCCTCCGCCGGCCGGCCAAGCCGCTCCCGGCGAGCTCGCCCTCACGGCAGAGCCCCGCCCTCGCACGCCGCAGCTCCTCCGCGCCTTCTGCTGCGCCGCTGCCGCTGCGCCCTTGCGTCCGCTCGCTCCGCCCGCAGCAGGAGAGGAGGAAGATGGTGGAGACGGGAGGGGAGGCGCGCCCCCTCCCCCTTTTAACGCCGCGCGGAGAGAGAGGAGGAGAGAGACGGCCGCAGTCGCCTGCAGCCGCAGAGAAGATGCGGATCGCAGGTCTGCGCGCACAGGCGCGCAGACGAATATCCCGTGCGAGTATAACTGTTCGTCAGACGTCTGTAAACTATCCCGGACGTCTGGTCAGACGTCTGGATGTGATCCCAGACGTCTTTACAGACGTCTGGGCCACCTCCCAGACGTCTTAAAAGACGTCTGGGGCACGAGCTCGTTACATACATCATCGTATTGCCAGCCCGTATCATCCACAGACCAATGGGTAGCCTGAAGTTTCTAACCGTCAAATCAAGCTCATTCTCCAGAAGATGGTTAAACCGGATAGGAAGGATTGGTCTGATCGATTGATTGATGCACTTTGGGCATATCGGACCGCGTACAAGGCCCTGCTTGGAATGTCGCCATACCACATGGTGTATGGAAAGGCCTGTCACCTTCCTATTAAGCTAGGACACCACACCTTTTGGGTGGTGTAGAAATGTAATTTCAACCTCAATGCCGGAGGTTATGAGAGAAAGCTCCAGCTCATCAAATTATAATAGATTCAATGGGAAGCCTACGAGAATGCAAAGATTTACAAGGATAAGACGAAGCCTTTTCACGACCGCCACATCCAGAGAAAGGAATTCACGTTTAACCAGCAGATCTAGTTATTTGATTCATGACTTAAGTTCTTTGCGGGTAAGCTCAAGTCCAAGTGGACTAGCCCATTTGTTGTGATGCACCCCTACTCTAATGGGGCGGTCCAAATTATGGATCTTAAATCTGGGCATGTTTCTATGGTAAATGGCCAGCGCCTTAAGCCATTTATAGCCCAGGAACCACCTCCATCCTATTGAAGAAATTATTAATTTTATCAAGGATGTGTAATTAAGTTTTCACCCAGCTAGAGGAGTTAAACTTAGCACTTATACATATATAGATACCTTTTATACATGGCATACTTTCCATTTGGCATATAGTTCTACATATTGTGCTTTCTATCATTTGGTTGGCATATACTAAATAAAGAATCAGGAGCAATTCCAAGTGATTTCTATCCACTTACCCCCTGTCGTAGTTTATTTTCCTTATATTCATGCATGAGAACATACAAGAACTTAGGCATGGGGGTGTAGTACACATAAATTGAAACCTTTTCTGCCAACACCTTAGAGCAGTACGTTAATTGCGCTTTAGGGTACTTAATTTAAGAATAACCTGATAAGAGAAATTATTGAAGTGCAATCATATGAGGTTAATTGTACATAGCATTTATATATATATATTGCATCCATGAATAAAGATTTTTATTAAGAGGTTTTATTAGGAATTTTATTCTTTAGTTGATCCTTAATCTAGAATCTAGTACAATTTTTACACTTGCATGTAGAGTTTGCAATGGATTCATTATGAAGATCAATACACATCTTTAGTTTGTCAAGAAGAAGCATTACTTCTTTTCCTGAACCCTTAGACAGTGGTTAGGGAGTCAGGGAAACCATCTTCTATTAAATCCACCAAACAATTATGACGTGAGAGTAAAGTGTCTACCGGTGCTATAAGTCTAGTACAAGGACTCTTAGTTTCTAGATAATCGAATAATGATAATCAAAGTTAAGCATAATTTTCACTCTCGATTTCTACGTACGAACTTTGTGCGAATTGTTGAGAGCCACCAAATAAGGCAAATACGCAGAGATCGAGTTCTAATAAAACTAGGACTAAGGTGGATGGTTATGACCGTCGTTTACGAAGTCCTCAGCTATAAGAGGGTGTTAATGTCAAAGGTCAGAGAATACGTTGCCTTATTCGTTCCTTTCCTAATGGCGGGAGTGGGCACTTCCACCAAATAAGCACCCGATAACCTCTTGAACACCACCAATCCCCAATAATGCCTCCTGAATAAAATTTGCGTATGTCATGTTGTATTGCGTTGTGTTGATAGATATGAGGAGAAAAGAAAGAAAAAAAAAAGAAGAGTCTGAAAAAAAAAGTGTGTTGAGTTTAGGTTGTATTTATTTACATTGAGGCAACAATACCCACCACATTTGCAATCCACCAAATACAGCCTTGACATACTTTTTCTATATTTCTAACCATCCGAATACTGGCTGAGGAATTCTGCCTTCGTTATGCGGTTATCAGAACTTTAATTGAAGTGTTAATGCCATGTGAGGCCACCAAATATTGAGTATATTTATAAAATCTGGTGAGATTGTGAGCTTAAAAAGAAAAGAAGAAAAGAATTTAAAAGAGAGAGATCGGGTACAAAGGAACCAAAGAGAGTACAGTTTTTCCGCTTCTCTTTGAGTTGATTTATTTGATAATCTAGAAATCTAGAGTCTGTAGTACTATTCTATATGTAGCACCATATGAGTGTGAGCCACCAAATACAAACTCACTTGACTTAGACATCTTCTACCTAAGCTAAAAGTTGGGGTAGAAATCACAAATTATTTTGTTTTATCCCTAAGGGAAGAAGCTTGCCTATCCCGATAAAGTTTTACTAGGAGTTAAG
Source organism: Thalassia testudinum (assembly GCA_037157565.1). Lineage (NCBI taxonomy): Eukaryota > Viridiplantae > Streptophyta > Magnoliopsida > Alismatales > Hydrocharitaceae > Thalassia > Thalassia testudinum. The sequence continues at coordinate 750,275 of JAZHRO010000006.1, forward strand.
TACGAGCTTTAGATGTGGACTGGCTCTTCACTTGGATTTGTTGCATAAGGTACATTACTACACTTTCACAATTTTCTTGATTTTTAGATTTTTGGATGAAAACAAAATGAAGATCCTTAGTCTAACACTTGATAAAAATAAAAATCAGTCATTTAGGGACCAATTTGTAAATAACATAATTCATACAATTGCATTTAGTCTTGCATTTGCTTGGCACTAGCAAGATTTAGGCATGAGGGTATGATTGCACTGTAAGCAAGGGACTTAACCTACCAAAATTAAGTCAAATCTTAGCATAACTTAGGAATAATGCATCCAATAGCTGTATAGTTGCATCATAGTTGATTTGTTTAGCTATGTAAATAGCAATGCTATTTTTATGTTCTAATTGATAGGTAATAATAACTGCAGATGATTCGAGATCACAAATGATAAATCTAATTATATAGATAGACTCGAAGCAACGATCGCAGTCCAACGACACAAGAATTGCCTCAATCAGAGCCTTGTAGCACCATCTGCAAAGGCAGGAAGATGGACAGTCAGGATGGCGCCACGTGACACTACCCCAATAGCTCTCCTTCACACCCTCATTTTCTAAAGGCAATCTCATGTGCCATGTGGGCCGTTGGATGGTCATCTATGGCCATAGAGGTGCCACATCACTGGTCCCCCTCAATCCATCCAGCGGGTCTCCATCTCAGCTGTTGGATCTTCATCCAATGGCTAAGGACATGCGAGCATTAAATAAAAAATGCAACACAAATGCGTGTGTAGCACGTTGGTCGAACGCCTAATAACGAGCAAGCGGCGCCTTTTAAAGATGCACGGAGTAGGCACAATTGTGCTTAGCGTGAGGCACACAAAATTCACGCATCGAATCAAGATCAAGAGATGTTGGACGCGATGCATGGCGCAACGAATGACCAGAGGATTGACATGCGCGTGATGACGTGCGAATGAACGCGGGTGCACAATCGATACATGGAGAGCATGCGACATGGGTTCATTAGGACCATTGATCTACAATCAGACGACCATGATCAAGTGTGCAATGTGTGCAGGCACTCCTGACCGCGCGATGGAAATAAAACGATGTTGAACACGCCATGTGGCTGCATCTAGCGGCAACGAGCGTTGGAGGCGCAATGGAGGCACAGGTTGCACGCTATCTAAACCATTGATCTAGAATCGGATGGCTCTTGTGCTATCTGGATTGTTGGCTCAGTTAGGGCTCTTAAAAGACACATTTTACCTCTCACTTTGGCTATAAAAAGGACCCCATTTGGAGGGCATTCGACCACCAAGCATCTTCCTCTTCGTTCTACTCTAGTAAAAGCTCTTCTTCCAAGTTCCTCACCACCCCCTTACCACCAAAGGGGCTAGTTCTGCTACCCTTCCTAAAGTAATCCAAGGTCAGTGAAGCACTCCCTATTGGAGCACCATCAGTGCCCTCATCTCTGCTCATATCTCTATATCTCTCTCTTTCTATTATGCATTTCTAGCATAGTTGAAGCATGTATTTAGAATAGCCAATTATCTATGAAATTTTATTTTAGTTATATTTCTCTTCATTAGGATATAATAATGACAAGTAGAAAAATCAGAATTGATTCGCAAAACACGCCACCCTGAGATCAGCCGAGACTCATGTCTCGTTAGAAAATAGTTTTGTTTGGATTGGATTTCACACTATACTACGATGAGTTTTAAAATCAAAATCTATGATATACGATCCCAAACACCTAACTTTCATTTCAATTGAGTCATTTTTGTTCATTCAAGTCCTTCCATATTTTCATTGAGATCCCTGTTTACTCTTCTTCCTCTTCTCCCCTTCTTTCTTGTCAATAGCCGGCGATGGCCGGTGATGAGAAACTTGGATCATCGACCATCTGACAATCAAACATCTCCACCATGGCTGTTGAGACTCAGTTCGCCTCCTTCTCTTCATCCAACAATTTGGATATGCCATCAACCATCTAAATCAAGGTGAGTAACCTCACCATCGTCGAAGACGACGACGGAGATTACAATGAGCCTAAGCCCATTCCTAGCCAGATTCAAGGCACCAAAATTTCCTCTCATCCTATAAATACCCCCTAGGTCCCTGAAGATCAAGGTCGATCCCCCAGTGCTCTTCCCCAACAATGATCGACGATAGGCTATTCATTCCAACTCTTGTCACCCTCTCTCTCCTTCTCTAGCTTGTTCCATGGTGGATCAGCTACCTCTCTTAACTCCTCTTCCTCTGCTCTGTCTAGCTAGCGATGAAGGAGCATCATTCCTCAATCTCAGCACCTTCGATCCAACATCGGAGCTTCTGATCTACCATCTCTGATTTCATCTAACCCAGCAATGCTTCGCTGGTGCCCTTTATCCCATTTAGACCAGGTAACATGTAGATTATCCTCAGAATTTAGTTTAGTTTAGATTGGCATGGCTAATTAGGTATATTAGCATAGCTTATTCTCTGATTGCTTCCTTTCTTCTCCAACTTTGCCAAGGCTAATCCAGTCTTGTTCGGACCTCGAATCCCTAGTTTCTCCCATGTTCATCTTCTCTACCACGTCACAATCACTCTTCACCTTCTCCCTGCCTTGATTAGGTTGTACTCATCAAACGCCTAATTTTTCCCTCAACTCTTGATCACCATTGTCCATAATGGAGATCAGGAGAGTTGATTTCACTAAATCATTCATCTAATAACCTCTGCCTTATAACTATATAGATCATTTTGCCTCAACTTATTGAGGAGTTCACTGATTTAAATGTTCTGACGAACTCAATCTTTAATCAAATTAATTTGAGTTTGCCTGATTGATCTAATCTACTTACGAGTGAATTGATGTTTTTTTGAGGTTACTAACAACTTCAAGAAGATTATGAACTTAATTTTGAGTTATTTTATGAAGTTTTGATCCGTGACGGTCTCCACCAGTTTTCACCGGAGCTTCAGTGAGCTTCAACGAAGATAACCTTAAACAACAAACCACAGAACCTTCTAGGAAGCTCCATATTTGCTACTTAGGGTACAATGATTGATTTCTACTCATGAAATCTATGTTTTAATGATCTAACCACTTTGAAAAGCTTCTTCTTCATCTTCGATAGAGATGCACAGAGTCAATGTTTCACTCTCTAAGCCTAGGATTAGGTCCATGAACATCAAAAGCTCAGTCTAAGTCAGGATATGTCTTTAAATGATTTGTTAGATCTCTAGGATATTCTGACGAACAACCTCACTTTTGGATTCGGCTGGAAGGTCTGGAGAACAATGTCAATGAGTCAAATCCCAACCTTTTAGGGTTTATTGAGTTCCTAAGGAGAATTGGAGTTGATCTAGATAGATAATTGAAGTTGAATTCCTATAGAACTTGAAGTCAAACTTCACTTGAGATTTGGTCAACTATAATCGATTTTGGCATTCCAAGCTCCTGAGTTGATTTCCAAGGGATGCAAGATGTTTATTAGGTTGTTACAGATTTTTGGAGTCGAATTTAGGGGGTTTGCAAGAAGTTGAGTTTGATCTTCTATTCTGAGTTTGTTGGGTTCCTATAATAGAAGATGAGTTTTAATTGAGTTTCAAGGTGAAATTCCAAGCCATTCAAGACTTAATTAAGTTGGTTTTAATCCTCTGAAAGTATCTAGAATTGATGTAGAGGATTTGGTTTAGTAATTGAGTCAATCTGATGTTCTAGGCCTTCCTTTATTGATCTGTAATCTAGAAAGAAGTTTCCAGGTGTTCTTCAAGCTTGAAAAGCTTTCCGCTAAGTTTCTTTACTGATCTAGAACATTTAGGCACTGTGAGAATTCACTGGTTACAAGAGAGAGAGACTTAGGACTTTAGATATCTCTTCAAGTGAAGAGGAAGTTGCTGCAGTAGTATAGCAATGGTGAATAGTCATTCTTGGAGCTCAAACAAGAGCAAGTCTTGAGTTCAAAATAAGAAATTGAATGTGGCAATTGACAGCCTTATGATAGGTCTGTTGATTTGGGCACTTAGATCACGAAGATAAGTCTTAAGCTGATGGCAATCAAAGATTGAAGCTAGCGCTGGAAACAGTGCTACATAGAGAATAACTGGGACTACATAGTCCCACCTCGTTAATGGATGAGCTGCTAATGCCATATAAACTGATTGGTCTCCTAAGCCAAGCAGTCGTCAGTGTAGGACGCATGTGTGTGAGCAAGCGTGTGTGTGCATGTGATGATGATGTGCTCTGCAGAGTGACCTCAAGGTGCTAGGTGGGAGGATATGATGGTGACATGTGGCTAGTAGTGGTACCAATCCGACCATGTGGCTATTGATCCTGCGAACGCCACGTGTCCCTGATCCTTTTTAAGTAAGTGTTAAGAAACACTTAGCCAAAATTCTAAGTGTTGATGAAGAGAATGGGAAGCTTAGTTAAGGCTGAGAAGAGGAGGTTGTAAGCTATGAATGCTAAGGCTATATGTGGTAAGGCACATTACCTAAGTGTTAAATGTGGAAGTGCCTAACTTGTAAATAAATGTGGGATAATTCATATGTTATTTCAAAATAACATTTTTAATAATTTCTTTTTGTAATTTAATGCCATACTATTTCTTTTTGCTTATGGAATGATTGCCTTGCATTTATTGTGTATTTCTTTGCAATAATTCATCTAGTTAACATATTGTAGTTAGTTAAATAGGTAAATTAAGTAGTTAATTAAGTAATTAGTTAATTATGTAGCATATTAGTATATATGTAGTAACCTATACTAAAATAATCTATATAATATTAGTTAAGTAATATTAAGTAGTAGTATAATATAAGTAGTAATTTAAGTAATTAGAAATTATAAGTAATTAATATAGCAATTAAGTATTAAGCCTTAGCTTAATTAAGTAACCTAGTATTTAATCAATAAGTAGCTAGTGATTATAATTTAAGTAAATATGTAACTTAGAATTAACTTAAGTAGTAATAGTTATCTTAGTTGAGTAAGATATGTCATTTAGTTAATTATAGTAAATAAGATCTATATAGTAATTATGTATATGAGCTAAGTGTATATTAATTACTTAATTATATTGATTAGAAAAAAAGAGTAAGTTAAAATAATTGGTGAATGATATCCTTAACTTAGCCTCCTAGTGAACGACCTGGACTTAACCAGTAAAACTTTATAAAATGTGGTAATTACCTTGCTTGCTATACTATAACTTAACAATGACTAATTAACTATATAAGGTAATTGTATATCAGGGTGTGATTTTTTTGCTTTGGTCCATGCAACTAATCAACTTTCTGGACCATAGGTTAATTGGGGTTAATTAATCATTATAGTAGTATAGTGTTGCAATTCAAATGGATGTCACTTATTTATATACAATTTTTACTGGTTTTATTTCAGGTCGTTAACTGAGAGGCAATTATTGATATACATCACTCTTTATTATCCAAAAATAATCTTTTATTCCAAAAATATTAAGTTTATTTACAACAGAATGAATGATAAATGAAAGAATAAAAGAATGCATCAATCTAAGTCAATTATGTACAAAATGAATGAATTAATGTTAATGACAATGCTTAAAGAATATATACAAGATTAAAGGCGTCAAAAACTATTCTAAACTAACTATATAAGTTATCTACACAATATCTAAGTATCTATACTAACTAACCTGTATATCTATAACATATATACATCTATAATACTAACTATATGAATATACTAAACATATACCTATTACTAATATTTAAATATCTGATTATATACATATAAGTATAGAAACCTCAAAAACATATTTACAAAAATAAGGTAAAAATTAGAAGTCTAAATACATATATAAACAATACTTTATATATATATAACTCTTTATATATATATATATATATATATATAAAATTCTTAATACACTAAGTATTTAATACTTACATAATATATAACTTACACTTAATATATATATACTACTTATACTTAACATAAACACACACACACACTTAACCTTTATTCTAAGTTAACACTTAACTCACACTAACACTAACTTAACTTTATTTTGACCCAAAAGAATTTGGTTTTTGGGTCAACCATTCGCAGGATCAACATCCCCATATGGGGCCGGATTGGTACCACTACTAGGTGGACCCAAGGGGGGTATACATTTGTTCAGACCCAATTCAAGCCCAGCACAGTAGGCCCTCTAGCCTAGCCTACATCTCTCTCTCTCGAAGGGATCATATCCTCTATGGGGATCTGACCCCTTATTGGATAGGAGGGCTTCCAATGCATTTACTTAAATAGCGCTGCACATGCTCTTCAACCAATGATGTGGCGCTATTCTTCAGTGCTAAATAGCACGCATCAACGTTGATTGTACCTAACTTAAGGGGTTAATTTAGGTATTAAATAATTATTTATTTTACAATTAAATTATAGATACATATAGCCAATTCATAGGGCGTCTTATTGGTATAGTTATTTTAACTTAATTAAATATATAAATATATTTAAAAATTCATTAAAGCTAGGTAAAAATATACGTTTAATTTAGTGTTTATTTCTTAAATAAAGTATAAATTAATGAATTGATGGTACAATTGACTCTTAATTTAGTTAATTTATATAATTACAAGATTAATAAAGATTTTTAATTGATTTTATTTATTTAGTTTTATATTTACTAATATAAATGCATGATTTCACAAATATATATATATATTTTTATATTGTACATGGCAATTTACAGTATAGATACATATATAAAGGCACTGAAAATATTTTAATTTATAATATACAATAATACAACATGATCTACTTTAGTAGTTAATTAATTTACTAATCTATATTACATTAACTTAATAATATACCTAACTAATATAAATATCAATATATCTCCACAACAGTCTACACCTACACCGACCGTCAATAACCATCGGTATAGGTTAAAATAACCATTGTTGTAGATCTAAGTTGTTATTCTGATAGTCATTTGAGCTGTTCTCTTAAGAGGCATTGCTGTAGGCAACACTAACGGTAAAAACTGTCGGTGTTGTACCTTGAGCTACAGTGACAGCCACATTTTCAAAGCCAATCATTTTTTATGATAGCAACAACAGCGATGATTTTATCTGTCGGTGTAGGTTAAAAATGTTGGTAAAAGCATCCCCATAGGTAATAACTATAATTTTTTTTAAAATAATACTAGCATAACTATCTGTCACTAGATCTATTAATATAGATATCAAATTCTTCACTATTAAATCCTATTTAATTTTATGATCCTGCAATATCCTAATAGATTTAAGATTTAACCTTATCATCAACAATAATATTTATCTTCATTCAAGTAAGATTAAAAAAATATATACAAGATATAACTCTTTCGAAATAACAAATTGAATTATCAATAAAACCATACATGTACATCCAATGGAACAATTTTTTCTTATAATTCTAAAAGAAAATTGTCTATCTACAAGTACTATAAGTGAGATAAGCCACAATTATCCATCAATCTCTCTCTCTATACACAAGTATCTAATTGTTCTAATAGTTTGTTAGCTTTCAAGTACTTCAACTATGAGACCTTGCACAACTCGCAAAGGTTCTTGATCAACTTGAAGTGATACACAACTGCAAATCATTAAACATGACGTTATAGCTCCTAAAGAAAAACATGATATTATAATTTACCTATACACAAATAAAATTATCATTAACCTATTCATTAAGATAAATAAAAAGATGAGTAACATCTTCTACTAGCAATCTTCTACTAGCATCTTCTACTAGCAAATAGTAAATGAAGCCCTTCAATATGAAGCAAGGCAATAATAGAGGTAGGATCGGAAAAAATAAGATGACCCATAGATTTTGCGAAAATTAAAGAAACAAAGTAAACAACTAATTAATATGAAGCAAGGCAATAATAGAGGTAGGATCGGAAAAAATAAGATGACCCATAGATTTTGCGAAAATTAAAGAAACAAAGTAAACAACTAATTAAGACTAGCTAAACCATAAAAGAAACAAGAAGCAACAAAAAAAATGGAAAATGGAGAACTATCTCCAAATCAAGTAGCTTTTCAAAGGAAAAAATATATATCAATTAGGAATCCTTAATCATCATAACCCTTCTCTATCTTTCTGGAAAAAAGGAAAGAGAAAAAACATTGCTTACTATTCTTTTTCCTTTTATTGAGAGAAGGTACAAGAATCTTGTTATTCCGAAAATTATATATACAAAAAGGAGAAGAAAGAAACAAAAAATTAGATTAAAATTTGAGAGGGGTAAATCCCATGACCTCTACATGCCCATGTGGAAGGGAAGGCACCTTTTACATGAATAGTTATATATCGGGGTCAACAAAGATATTTTACATGCCTATTTCAAAATACAAGCTCTATTCACTTGGAAATGTAGAACAACATATATTGACCATCTTATTAGATTTTACACTGTCAAAATTGCGTGAAAGGGAGACCCTCCCCAGACTGATCAATATTTAACATCATAGAAATGCAAAGCTATAGTTTGAATAATTAATAGAGAGGATATTCCTCAACAATCAAATAATGCTTGCTACAAATCACGATGCACAATGATAGTCACCAGCAATTAAAAATACATGGCATTTTCTTATAGTATAAGCCTTATAGTTTGCTCCTATGCCTTGCTTAAATGGACAAATGGTACCATTCAAGCAAACAATTTTGATCATCAATTGTATCACAAAAACGGTAACTTTCATATATTTATCTAATGTAACCAGCCGATCATAGATTGTTGGTTGAAAATGAAAAATATGGATTAAGCCCAAACACGTGTAGATTTGATGCAGATGTGGAAAATCTCAAATTTTACAAGGATCATAACCCATGAGGAATGAGCAAAATTGTAGCATATGGGAATGAGAAAAATTGTACTTTACCTAAAGAAATGGTTGGTAACATATGGAAATTGAATCATATACCTTATGGTTGATAGGTCGATGAGGAAGACCCTTTTTCTCTATGGGAGTTGCTAAGTACACTTGCAGCATGACGAACTTGTGAAGCAATAAACAATTACCAAACACGATCAAATTATATAATTAGATAACAAAAGGTTCATGCCTCTTATACAAATAAAATAATGGAATACCTCTATTTGTCCCACCCCTGCCTATACGTATGAAACAAACATTAAAATTGGATTAAAATTTACTCCCTGTTCAACATCAGAAATGCTCAAAATTACATTTGCCACTCCATGTTTCTTTATGTAGGGTAATACGTTAGTTAAGGACATTTGGGCACCATGCCACTAGCACTATTAGAACATTCAACCAAAACTAGAGCTCAATGAATGCCCATCTTGACTATTGTTGGTGTTCGTAAATCGCATATTGGATAGGGGAAGCATCATAGTATAGCACGAATTACGACTCAACAAATTACGAGACAGTGAGTCCCGGTCGATCTCAGGGAGGCATTTAGAAAAGCAAAATTGATTTTGATCTTTTTACTACTTACTTATAATTGTACGCCGATTTCAAGCCTATGAATGTAAGTCTCGCTAGTCATGTTGTTGACCCTAACTACGTGTGCATGTGTCAAGTAAACAATGAATGTGAACATGTGTGTACTAGTACGCACCATTCTAACATCGCGATGGCTATTAACAGAAAATGCATCAATCGCAAGGTCGTTTATGTATTCAGGAACCGACATATTGTTGTAATGTAATTAGGAGTTAAATCAGGCAACCCATGATCATAATAGAGATAGATAAAATGATGCTTTCATTCATTTAGAAATATTGTCATTACAATCGATTTTCGAGGAAACCTTGTACATGAATGATTAAAATGAAGATTCTAGCTAGCAAAAAATGGGTGCATACGTGTATCTACGGGAGATTACGCATGCATCATTCAAGTAGAGGATGGCTACACTACTAAGCAAGAATTTAATGCAGAGATTAGAATACGAAGAACTACTTATCTACGAGAACTTAGGGCAATGGAGGTGGTCTCGAAAGGCCTGTGGAGCTTGAGGTAGTAGGAAGGAGAAAGTGGGGTGGCCAATGGTGGGTAGGCCAACCTCTTGAGAGGTGGTGGAGAGCTTCCTCTAGCCTTGGGTGTGGAGGTTGGAGTAGTGATGGTGATGGGGCTCATGGATGGAAATGCACATGGAATGGAGCTAAAGGTGAAAGGCTAGATGGGTGCATGGCCATCCAAGAGGGTCATTTTATAGACTCTTGGGTGACCAAGGGAGTGGCTCTCTAGAGAATTATAGAATTCTCTAGAATTAGGCTTAGGTGGCAGCTAGAGAGGTAGAGAGTGGGTCTCCTTAGATCCACTTTCTAAGGAGGTAAGTTGTGGACTCCTTGAAGACTATTTTTAGCCTTCAAGGTGGTGCCACCTTTGGAAGCCTCTAGAGAATTCTAGAGGTGGCAGCTACGTGTGGGTGTGGGTGTGTGTGTGTGACGAGGTAGGTGTGGTTAGGTGGTCTAGGTCGAGTCCTATAGGTCTAGGTGGCTAGGTTTAGGTAGGCTCCTAGAATTAGGGTTATAAACTCTAATACTAAAGTGAATGTGCAATTAAACTTATCGCATGTTTAATTGAGTAGACGTGTGTCTAATTGGGAGAGAAGATACCCAATTAGGTCAAGTCTGAGTTAATTGGACTCTCACTGAGTCTAATTGGACTTCTGTTGGTTGAGATCTAAGCTTAATTGGACTCTGTGAGTCCAATTGACTAGGTGAAGTGTGATTGACTTGATCCAAGTCAATTGGGCTTAGTGAGAACCTAAGTAGGTTCTTAGGAGGGTCTGAGGGTGGTGTACTAGGCTTAGGGTACCTTAATTTAGGTTCCCTAGGGTGTAGAATTGGGTTTAGGGGATTAAGAATTCAAGATCCAAGCTTGATTTCCAAAACAGGGATTGGAGAAGGGTTCCAGACATCTGATTTTTCAATCAGATGACTTATACTTCAAAATCAGAAGTCCAAAACTCTGGTTTGGACGTCCAATGTTGAGTCAGGGAGGAGTTTAGGTTCTATCATGGAATTTTGTAGAAATTAGATGCCTGACACTTTGTCTAGACGTCCAATTTTCCAGCAAAATTGGGTTCTAGGCCTGCGGTTTGTGTCTAAGGGTTCTGGACATCCAGAAACCTATCTGGACGTCCAGATATGGGCTGGAATGATGGTTTTGAGGTATCACAGTCTAAGGTGACCTAATCTAAGGGTGGCTAGGGTTTAAGAGGGTTTCTAGGGCTATCCTAAGGCTAGGAAAAGCCCTATGTCCTTCATAATTCAACTCCTATATTAAAATTCTACTTAGTAAAGTAGCATACCTCTCCTTACATTATTTCTTTTTCTCTATTCCAGGGCTTCTGCACCAGCTCTGTTGCAACTCTAGCTTCTTCCTTACTTCAGATCCAGCTTTGGCCATCTCCTAGGCTTCTTATTGCCTACAATCCAAGTAATGCACTAATCAGTACATTATAACAATATTTTATGCATATCCAAGTAAAATAGGAAAGATGCAATGTATGCTGTTTATGTATGTCTTACACTACAATTATGCTAAGTTATAACTTAATTTATGTCATTTATGTCCTATGATTGCTACGCAATCAACTATCCAAATTCCAAAAGTCCTACCTTTGCTAATAGATCCCAAGTAAAGCAGACATACCATGTTAGTACTTTCCATGCAAAGCCAACAAAAGAAATTTGACTTGTGTCACGATAATACTCTTGAAAGGATACGACCACTAACAACACTTCTTATACATCTACCATGTCATGATTAAAATAATTTACTGGCTATAATGATGCAAAGCTATGCATAACAAATTATATGAAAATGTTTTCTGTACCTTGATACCTGGGGGAGTTTTTGATTGTACTGTTGTTGTACTCGAGAATGTGGCTTTGATTTATTTTGTGTAGGCTTTAATATTTGTAAGGAGCACATTAGCATTTCATCAACACTCATCATGGCACCTGCATTATCAAATTCTTTGCAGTAGTTGGGGATAGAGAATACTGTCACAAGCTGTCAATCAATAAAGAATTCAAAACCATTCTCAACAACCTTGTATAAAAATGAAAATCCAAAGGTTATAAAAGCTGATAGGTGCTAATGACAAAAATGAAAGAGAAAGGAAGTGGATGAAAATACGATACCTGGTGAACACGGCACATAAGATCTATATCATGCTTATGGAGAAACTCCGACACCACATCTGGACCAAAAGTATAGGAAACACCCCTGTCATTCGATTCCCATCCTCTAATTTCAAGATTAGGGTCAAACCAAAGAAGGTCGCATAGAAGTCCAATTTTAGGAACAACGGAGGGTCGTGGTAAATTCCTTATTTGATCCAAATTATTTAAATTAGGAAAAAAGCCACCATGCATGGAAAGAATCTTTTCATTAATCAAGGCAACAATGGGCAAACAATTGAAGAATTCTTTAAAGACTTTCCACAATCGCACATTGAATCTTCTTTTACATTCATCATAAAACCCATATATGAGGTTTACAGATGCACATTCATGGTTTCCCCACAATAAAAAGAAATTTTCTGGATGCTTAATCTTCAGGGCTAGAAGCAAGCATGTTGTCTCCAAACTCTATTTGCCTCGATCTACATAGTCTCCCAAGAATAGGTAATTTGCAGCAGAAGGAAGCCCTCCATATTCAAAAAGCCTCAGAAGATCAGTATATTGCCCATGAATATCACTTGCATGAATGAGAAAAGATAAGAAAAAGAATCATGACCACGTTCAGCAGGCTGAATCATACAAAGAGATGGCTATGAATTGAAAATATGTTAAACCTCTGTAGTTGTTTTAAATCAATAAAGTAGCATGAGAATTGAATGGAGTAGTTAACATGATAACAAGATAATAAGTTGGCCAAGCCCAACATGGTTGGGCCTAACTTGGATAGACGATTAGGTTGTCATCAAGATAACAAGTTGTCCAAGCCTAACCAACTAATAAATGGCCATGGACTTAGATATCAAACTTTTACATGAAGGCCTGCTTTGGCCCAATTTAGCCCAAATCAATCCATGAAATATGTAAGAATTATAAAAATAATAACCTCTTCATTATAACTATAAATATCCTAACATGCATTTTATATAGAAATGACATTGCATTTACTAGTTATTAGTCCCTAATGGAGAACAAGGGGGCCAACATTATTAGTCACTTGATTAATGTTGACATAAAGAGGAGATCCATTAGTGAAGCCGTCGGTAGAAATCTAGAGGAACTAGTTAAAATTCAGAAACTTTGGAACAGATAATGTGATAAGATGACACAAGAATAACAATTATGATCACCTGTGGTTTTGATTGCTGATCAAGCTCAAACTTCCAAGAAACCTACTTGACAAAGAAGAAAAAAGAAAGACAATATCATAAGGAACATTGTGTTCACGAATAACCAAAAAGAACTTCAATCTGCATGCTTAGCTGAATAAAAACAATTATAAAACTTCCTCTGTGGTTTGGGTGAAGCTAATCATCTTTTTTTAAAGGGCATTTAAACCCCCCCACCCCGTGCTGTGAAAAAAGAAAAATAAATAAAGAGCATTTCATCTTTGTGATAAAAATTAGTTGTCAAACTCTCTAGTTTAATCATTTTAATAACAATCTAATTCATAAGCTGGAATAAGATCTTATCATTCCAAAGAACATAAATACCTTTTCTATTTTGAATAAAGTCTGCTTTAAATAGAGAAGAAAATTTTTACTATAAAGATTCTCCAGAGTATAAGCAAAACCCTTCCAGTCACCAAAATGTATTGTAAGTTCCACAACTTGTCAACCTCTAGCAGAGTGGCCATCAATAGGTACTTTGCAGAAACAAGAATTCCATTTCTCATAAATGTGTTCCAGCACACAAAAATAGCAAAAGCATAATGAAAACGCGACTAGAATATTACCAAAGGCAAGTCAAAATATTACCACAGAACATGGCTAGATGAAACAATTGATAACATGCATAGAAATTTTCATTCAGGTTATTTTAGAGATCCTATAACAAAAGCATGGTTAAAGCATCACAAGGACCCTATCTTTGGATTCCCTACATTGGTGCACTTCAGTTGGGGAACTTGTACTTCCTATATTAAGGATGGCATCGAGGTTGTATAGGAGGCTAACAGAGAGGATGAGGAGTCATTAGGGAGTGGGAGTAACAAGCACTAGATGAAATTGTCGAATCTTGGATTTACAGGATGCAAGAAAAGAAGCAACGAAATTAAATCCAGTGGTAAAGGTCACTATCTCAACTTCCCCAAGGCAAGGAAAAAAAAGGGAACTTTGGGGATTTCAAGGCTCAAGGACATCAATGATAAAAAAGGGTCCTTAGTTTTTCAAATGTCCATCGTTCAATATAATCGTTCTTAATCATTGTGTAGCTTCTGGCTTGCTTATGACATTCATTGTATCTGCAATCTATTATATATATCCAACAAAATACCACATCCATTCTATTATAGCATTTAGAATTTTGATGAAAACAAACTGTCACAGATTATTTTTCTTATTCCAAGACTAACTTTTTATAGTTGAATAAATAGGGAGGCCAACATCAATATTAAATGAAGAGATTGGCGACAATAGTGAGGGCCACAAGGAGGTGAGATCAGCAGTGGTGAGAATGTCCTTGTTTTGATACCAATCATAGGACACTCTAGATATTTGGGACTCGTTGGTCTCACACACTTTTTTGTCTATAAGTCCCATTCTAGGAACACTTATTTGAAAACCATTCTTGTGGCATGCTTATCCTAACCCACTTCCCCACCCAAACCACCCTTTTGATTTGTAATATACCTTTCCTTCAACACAAGTAAAATGTTCACAGCAGTTACATATGGGGGCTTTCCCCAAACCTCTATGACTGCATTGTGGGGACATATAGGCTCAGACAGGTAATAGGCAAGGCAATGAAGAGTGGAATGAAGATAGAGATCGAGGACATGGATCTATAAATTAGAAGCCAGTGCAGGGACATTGTGGTCCAAAAGACTCAAAGTTTAACATAGTTAAAGATTCCAAAAAACTACTAGGATGCGAAATGAATGCCCAGGCACCACAAAGGATAAGTTAAGCACGCTATGAAACCAGAGGTGTGTTTATGTTGATTAACCAAGAAACATGCAGGTAGGTCACATGAATAAGGTAGGCGTGACATTGTGACAATAAGCCACTGCATACAAGATCATAGATCACTTAAAAAGAATCACATATCAAAACCTAATACCTAACCATAAGTCAAGATAGCAAGTAAATCAATACAAATTGAGAGAAAGATCAACCATCAAGAAAGAGATTGAGTAGGAAAGTTGGAATGTAGATCTGAGCTCGATTTGATCCCAAACACTAATTGTGCTAAAAATTGAGTAACAGAGATCATAGGAGAATGATTAATTAAAGGGGATCAATGTGGATGAGAGATTTGAGAGATGGGTCTGGGAGATTGTGTTGCAGATTGTCTAAGAGATTGAACTTGATAAGTCATTGAGCATAGATCATGGGATAGAGAGAGGTTAAGATTTGACCTTGATGAGTAATAGTGGTAATGCTCCGTAAGGAAGTGAAAATGGGAGGCAGCAATGCATCGGGTGGAGACGAGCAAATCAGAAGGATGAAGATCCCACTATGGCATTTCATCGAACATCTCGCGTGCATTGTCACCCTCACCTTCCCACTATGCCATTTTGTTGAACACCTTGCCGTCAAATCCCTTGTGGGAGGACAAGGGACGATGCTTACACACACGATGAGAGAAACCCAGTGAGATCAATCAAAAGCAACCCTAAAGGATTGCAAGATCTATCAAGAGAACCCTAAGGAGGATAATCAAGAAAGAAATCGAACGAGAGCTGTTAACGCGAAATTGTCAATGTTTAAGAAATGCATTATAGTATAGGACAAAATCTCATTAAACACTTAAATTTATAACTCAGAAAAGTCCAAGATCATTTGCAGGGAGCAAAAATGGCAATTCAATCTACTAATCACAAATGTATTCAGAAATATGATCAAAGTCTTGCTCAAAATGAAATAGAACAATATATCAATAGAATTAAATGTTAGAGTGCATAAAGATGTGGTTAAAATGGTGATTTAAATCACCAAATTAACCCAAGAATATTAACCCACAAATATCTCAAATATATGACTAGTATTTTCGACTCAAATGCCACGTCAATAAGCAACCAATATAACCACAGAACCAGCAGAATCAGATGACAGAATCAAGCCTCAGACTGCTTAAGTGAAGCCTGCTACAGTGCCTTCAAGAGGCTCAAGGGCCTTGCTCCTTTCTTCAAGAGCCTCAGCAAAGAGGCTCACAGCAGTTTTACAACAAAGGCAAAGGTGTCTCAACAGCCAAGTGTTAGAGAGTTAGGGTGAAAGGAAAAAACCCCCCTCCCTCTCTCTCTCCTTCTCTTCTCTCTCAGAAACCCGCTTAATCAGGTTACTAATCAAGTAGGAACAGTAACCGGATCCTGGTACCAAGCTTGCGGGCGTGGATCACAAGCGAGGTGTGAAACAGGTCATGAGCGGGGACCTCACCCCCTGTGTGTCAAGGCGATAAAGACTCAGCACAAATTCAATTTATTTGTTGCTAGGGGCACGCCACTCTACGATGAGGGACTAATCCCACCCTTGCTCTTCGCGTGCAAGCAACGACTGTTGGCTAGTTCAATTGAGGTAGCAGGGACGCTTGATGGTTCTAATTGAGAACTTGGGTTGTTTCCTGGGTGACTTCCACTCTACCTGGAATGAAGACCTGGAGAGAGCACCATAAGAACACAGTGTTAAGTTCTTCGAAGGAGCATCAACAATGGCGACAGCATCCTGTAACCTGAAAACACAAATAAGGCCTTTCAGCTGCATCAAATAGGTTCAGTAGCTCCGTCGTGAAACGGCAAGTGTGATGGTGTGCGTGAGGTGGTGACAGGAACACCATCATGAGCCCTAACTAGCTCATTTTGACCCAATGATGAGAATAAAAGCTCCTACATAACCAACTGAAGGTCCCAAGTCACTAAATAACCTTTCCGAGAGAAAAGCAAGAAACAAGGGTAAAACTACAATTTTAGCATTGTAGTACAACAACGGGTTTTCTCAAGGGCTAAACAAAGGTCAAAAGGTCTTAACAAGATAAAAAGTGCATTGGATTTGACAGAAAATGGTTTGTGTGTACCCTGTGAATTAAATGACTTCTTGAAACCCTAAAACAGATCCACTTAATTAACCAAGGTTCTGGTCAGGGTAAAATTCACCTAAATCCTCTAAAAATCATAGAAAAATATTCTCTAGGATTTAGAACTTTCAATTTGACTATTGAAACCCATTTTGACCTAGAATGGAGTCTCAGACAGATATTTGCCTTAAATTAGGTTTTTACATAAATTGCTCAATCAAATGTGGTCAAACCTAAAGTCCAACTTCACCATTGGATTCCTTAGGTCCAAATTAGGATTGTACCAAAATTTGGACCTAAGGGGAACTCATCTTGACCCACTTTGCAAATAAGTTCAGCCTGATTACATTTGTACCCCTATCTTTCAAAAACCTTTGCAAAAGCCCCCTAGCTTCTTCATCGTTCTTGCAATCAGGTCTCTCCGCCAATATAGTAGAGGAATCCTACTCCAGCGAGCTTTAGAAGGTGGTTTCTCCCTGATTTCTCAGAGAATCCCCTTCAAAATTGGAAGGGAGATTCTCTGAGAAAATCCCTCCAATGTGAACCCAGTTTGATGCCCTAATTGTTACCCAATCTCTCATGCTAACACATGAGAGATTTGGGTCTCTTTTGAAGTTGCCATCTCCGACGAGCATACCTTGCTTGGAAGCTTGGCTTCCAAGCACAAATCCCCCTCTAGAGGTCAATTTAAGAAGCCCCAGATCCAACCGACTCCTCTAAGCTTGAAATCGACCGGAAACCCCCTCAAATTCTTCTCTCCTCCTCCGGTCAATTCGCTCATCAAGATCTGATGACCTTCCCTGATCTCCCTCATCACCTAGCCACAAAACCAGTGGCAGGTTCTTCCTCCTTGCGTTCGTCTGCATCACGTAGCACCCATCGACACCCTTGTCTCCCCTTCATCCTCACCGACCATCCCTCTCTGAGCACCTTCGTCTCCGACGTCAGCAGTACGTGCCCGATGCCATCTTCGCCTTCCCTTCAGCCACTATCACCCTAGATAAGTCCCCTTCACCCTCTACATTCTTCTTCCCTCTTTATTTCCCTAAATCGACTACTGCCGCACTCCACTATCATCTCCTTCACCTCCGGCCACCACCTCCGACGAGACTGCTCCACCACCACAAACCATCCTACCCCTCGCAAACAAGTCCATCAGCATACCCTCATTCCACTCAACATTTCCCCTCACTCATACCACCACTCCACTCACCCGAACACACCCACACATACGCACACAGTATGCCCTAGGCACGCTCACACAGGCGTTCCCATGCTACACCAACCACCACAAACACTCGCCATGCCTCAGCGAAGCTTCCTGAGTGATCTAACGTGGCGGTGAGGCCGTCGTGGTGATTTTAGGTACAGGCGTTCTCCGCTATTGGCGCAAAGCTTCAAGCAAGCTTGAAGCGAGCTCTAGGTTTCGCCAACTCCAGGTTCCTGTACCAGGTTGGGCGGAACACCCTTGCGAACGACTCCAGGTGCTCAATTCCAGTCAAAGGCCGTAGCAATTGAGCCAATTGGAGGATCACCTCTGCTACGGGCGTGCAAGAAGAAGGGCATGCGTTTAGTCCCACATCGGTGGCTGTGAAGCGAGTGAAGCCACATAAGTTGAATTCCTGCTAGTAGCTTATCGCCTCCGAATCGCTGGGTGAGGTCCCTCTCACCCGACTGACCCGGCCTCGTCCGTGCTCACGCCTCGCGGACCTGGCCTTGACCTGACCTGACTACACTCCTCACCCACCACCGTACGCAGGTGGGCCTAGTCCCGGGTACGTACTCGACCCGATTACCCAAAAATGTGTGGCTCTGGGAGAGCGGAACCTAAGAGAGAAAAGAGAGGAGAGTGCGCGTGATGTGTATACATCTGATTAACCTAAAATGTCTATTAATGCATGTTCTTAGTGTCACATTAGCATCATGCATTGTAAATAGTGCATAACATGCATAATCATGCATTTAGATCAAAGTGTATAAATTGTACAGTAATTGTCTCCTTTTTATGGTCAGGGACAGGGAGACTTTTTATTCGGACCTTAGATCGAAGATCCAACTGTACGGATCTGATTAGGGCGACGATTAGAGTTCAACGACTCCAAGATCACCCTAATCAGACATCCGTAGCACCAGATAGAGATCGAGGAACCCTAAAGATCAAGGGCCAAGATGGTGTTAATCCACACCTCAGACGACAAATTTGATCGCACGAATGGATTCGAATCGACGATCCTAGCCAAACGGGGTGAAAATCAGTCCAATCCAACACCCGTGGCACCATCCACAATACTTAGAAGATGGACGGCCAAGATGGTGCCACGTGGTGCCATCTCAACTGCCTAACTAGCCCCAAGGAACCGCAGCTGCCTTTCCTTCTTCACCCGCCTGCTCGATCTCGACCGTTGGATGCTCATCCAACGGTCGCGAAGCCGTGCGCACAAAACAAGCGCGCGGCACAAAAGCTCCCACAGCTCGTTGGTTGAGCGCGCCCACAGTGCGTTGGTCGAGCGCGCTATGTGAGAAGAGAAGACGCACGTTCGAAGCCACAGGCGCCTCAAATTGGAGAGCGGGCGAGTGGGCATGCGGGCGAGCAGAGAAGCATGATGGAGATCGTGCGGTGCTAAGCGGCCGATAGTGCCCACACGCGATCAAACGCGCAGCGCTGACGCGAGATCACACGCGGGCACGCGGTGCGAGCAGGGATTGTTTAAGCTGTCGAATCTCTTGATCGGACAACTGTAAGCGCGCGGACGTGCGCATGCGTTGCACGATGTAGAGGCGAGGAGGCCCGTGGTGCGCACACGAAGGCCACGTTCAAGCCTTTAGTGACGGATTTATCCGTCACTAAAGGTCTTGAAATAATGTTTTTCAAATTGCAATGACTAAAATGCCCCCACACCTTGCAACTATAAAAGGAGACCCCCTCCATATGAATTTCTCATCCCTTCCTTCTCTTCTCTCCCTCTCCAAAGCTCAAGAGAAGCTTGTCCCACACCCGGGATGCTCCTCAAGAGATAAAATCAATTTTTCGCCCCCATTCCGGAAGCGAATCCCGTGATGACGACGATGTGCTACCTCATTCCCATTCCTCCTGCCTCAACCTCCTTCTTCTCGCTCCATTCCTCATCTTCCAGGCGTTGTCTCATCCGGCTCGTCCTCCAAGCGATCGTCGAGGAGGATAACTTCTCTCTTCCATTCCTTTTTCTAGCTTTCTAGAGTAGAATTTTCCTGCTTTCTAGTTGTAATAATTTTCCTACTTTCTAGTGTAACTTCTCTCTTTCTTAGATGTACAAACATTTCACAACTTCAAGTGGATGTTTTCTCTCTCTCTCTATCTCTCTTTGTTTGATTGTTTATATTGATTCCATTGCATTGTAATTACTCCGCTTTTTAAAAAAAATAAAAAAAATATAATTGCGATTTTGATCGACGTAGCCTCCCTGAGTTTGACCTAGGATTTCTATTCTGGTAAAAATTTTATTTGTTGAACTCGAGTTCTTCACTATTCAAACTTCAACGACAGGTTTTCAAAACCAAATCTGATAGCGTAGTCCTCCGACATTTCAACATTTTGGCACCGTTGCCGGGGAGGCAACGATTTTTCGATCTTTTCGCATTTCACGCACTTTACTATCTTCTAACTTTCTTTCTCTTGTGTCTATTGTTTTGCAGAGACCTCCATCAGGGAATCGTCAAGTGGTAGATCGGAGTAAAGTGCAGTTGAAGACAACTGTAAGTGCTCCCCATTTTTCCCCCTCCATAGATTTCATTCATCACATTCAATTCAAATTCCAATTAATCTAGGTGTTTGCATAAATCTTAGGATTAGTTTGGTTGTTTGGACTTCCACTCACAGTCACATTTCATCCTCGCATATAAAAAAAACAAAAAGATAATTTTGTGGGGCAACTCAAAATACACACAACATACACCCACATTCAAGGCACTTAACCTACTTGATTTTTCTTCTACTCAACCAGATTCTGATATGTAGAACCAGTACACAATTCAATACATAAAAAAGTAGAAATCATTCTAGGTTAATCATTTTTGTGTGCCTAACTTAGTGGTGCAACTGTGGCCAATTGTTTGAGTTGTTTAGGCCGCACCACTCAACATAAAATCAACTCATTAAGTAGTTGCCACATAGGTTCAACTCTTAAGGATTTACCAAGCACTCCACATTCTTTTAAGCTTCCAAGAAAACATCTTCACCAGTGCTTTCAAAACTTGGTGTGCCAACAAAACTTGTTTGAAAATACCTAAAGTTGAATCCTAAAAGCTACTAAGCAAGATTTGAATCCTAAAATTCACCACATCAAAAATAATCTTTCTTGAAAACCACTAATTGTGCACGCACACACACATCAATCAATCATTAAGGGCACAACCCAAATAAAGGGCCTATCACATTCCAAGGCACATTCATACCTAGCCCTAAATAAAACAAAGTAGACGTTGGCCTTAAGGATTCGACTCACTCTTCGAAGCCCAGAATGAGATTACTTTCGATTAGTCTGTTTCTACTATTCAATTTGATGTCTAGCTAGGGGAGCAAAATCAAACGTTCGCGGCTGGGGGGTACACTAGGAATCGAAGGCGCAAGCCGAAGGAAGAACCTTCTCCCCAGTCCCTCCCTCTAACTAGTTGGATTGAACAAACAGAAGTAGATCAAATTGTTTCTTTATCTCAAGACGGGTTCTGGGAGTCTGTAGGTCTTTAGGCTAGCCCACTTAAGGACAGGTTTGATTGTTTGTATTGCTGGATGCCTTTCTTCCTCCTGTCTATCATGAATTCTTCCACATTTTATACGCATTCCTGCTCTTTCCCTCCTGTTATGAGTTATCCTCAACATGACGATTATCTCGACTCACACTGTAACCAACCATCAGTTAGTCGGGACAACTCGGATTGGGGATACAGTTCTAGACCGCCATGTTTAGGGTCTAACCCTGAACACTATGATTATGATTCCTATCCTTCTCAGAGCCACATTGATTATAGATCGCCACACTTTCATGGACAACCTAATACGATTTACAATCAAGGAGGATACACTAATCCTTACCCATTCCCTGAATACACTGCCTTAGGTCATCACCACCTTTTGAACAATCTGAAATGACCTATTATCAGGAAGGGTATCACAAATCTCAATTCGTGAACTCCTCTGCACTGATCCCAAACCCGCCCAATCCTGAACCAAGTCATTTGGTTCAGGTTAACTAGGTTCAAGATAAGGTTTTGGCTAACTTGAGGAATACTATACAATCTTTAGAAGCTCAGCCAATACCTTGCAACGAAGAATTGGAGCCCCTGATTGAAATGATTGATGATCTTAACAAGTATTTGTTGGATTGGCTCCAGGATGTTAAGGATAAGAACCTGGGTGAATTGCTACTTCGAAAGTTAGCAAAATTGAGAATGGGATTTGTGGTTGGTTTAGTTCAATCATGGGATGATTCCCAGGATGAACCACCTTCAGGAGAGCTAATGTCGGAAACCGCTCAAGCACCTATTTGGGGGGACACGAGTTACAAGGCTGACCAGATTGAATTAGAGCAACCAATTAAGGATGATTCAATTTCTTCACTTGAGATCCCTGAGCCAGGGTACGAGGAAACGTATGTCTCCATGGATCAGAAAGTGATGGATGATTTTGGGATGTTTATTAATACGGATTTTGATTTCTTTGATTCTAAGGGTGAAGATTCAATTTGCGAAGTCTCACGTGAGTTTATAGTACATGATTTCTGTAAGACGATTGGGCTTGCGGAATCAGTTAAATTATTTGATAGCCCAATAACTGAGGAAACTGATCTTATTGGAGCTCTATGTTAAGCAAGTCAAGATCAATGTAAAATCAATGCATCGTAGTATAGTTGAAATCGCTCGAAAATAAATGAATTTTATTACTCGAAATTGTAAATCTGAGGTCGAACACAGGGAGCAAATTGGGGTTTAAAAATCAAAAACACAACTTTAAGATTGAATATAATATGCAATGAAAATCAAAATATAACGCAAAAACACAATGTCAATGTATAAGGGAGTAGCACAAAAAAAATATGCACGTCTGATTTTGAAATCAGACATCTTAAATATAAAGTTGCTACAGTGCTTTTGTCTGTCTCTGATCTCTTTCTTCTTCTTTTCCTTCTTCTGTTCTCTGTCTCTGACGGCCTTCTTTCTTCTTGGCTTCTTCTTCTTCCTCTTCTTTCTCCTTTCCTTCTCTTTGACCTTCATCTCTTCTTCAGCTTTCTCCTCTTCAGCTTTGCCTTCTCCTTCCTTAGCTTTGCCTTCTCCTTCCTTAGCTTCTTTGGCTGTCGCCCTCTCCTTCCTTGGCTTTCTCTTCTTCTCCTGAGAGCAAAACCTATCCCTACCCTCCCCCGTGATCTCTCTTCTTCCTTCTCTCTTTGGCTCGCTCTCCCAAAGCCTTCTCGAGTTATCGGGTCAGGTATGCGCGCCCAAGACTAGGCCCACCAGCGTGCGTGGTGGGCGAGGAGTGCAGGCTAATCGGGTATACGAGTCAGAACCAGGTCCGCAGGCAGTGGGGTCACGAATGAGGCAGTGAGGGTGAGTGGGACCCCACCCCATGGTTAGGAGGCAACGAGCCTATTACACTTTTTCAACTTATATCACTGCGCCCGCTCACGATCTTCCGAGGTGGGACTATGTTGTCCTACCTTCCTTCGCAAACGCCAGCAGCGGAAGTTTCCCTTGATTGCAACAGCTGTAGGGCCTTCAATGCCAATTGCTGGGCTGAGGACGTGCGTGAAGGGAATCCGCGCGACCTAGGACTGATTTCCTGGAGTGAGGAGTCCAGGGTGAAGCTCCCAAGAAAGCTTCATGCTTCGTCAATGGCAGCGAAGGCCTCAAACCTGTCAGCAAGAAAATGGCCTTGCGGCTTCGCTATAAAACACAGGGATCTTCCCCTGAACACGACGAAGGTGGTACGGAGGTCATCGTGGTGTGGGGTGGCCCGTGCGTGCGTGCCTAGGTCACCCTATAGGTGCAGAAATAAATGATAGAAAAATGATAAGAAGAGAGGACTTAACTGAGTGTGGATAGACGAAGGGGGATACAGAGGAGGCGATCGGCTCGTACTGTCGTCGCCGAAGACAAAGTACCCAGTGGGACAAGGACGGCGACGACGAGGGGGTTGTAGAGACGTCGGCTGGTGCGGCGCAACGCAGATGAAGAGGATAAAGAGAACTCTGCCACTGGTATTTGTGGCAGAGCGGTGAGAGAGAGAGAGAGAAGGGTCGTCGGAGCTTGCTGGGTTGTTGACCGGAGGGGGAAGAGAAGAATTAGGGGCATCTCATGCCAATTTCATGCTTAGGAGGTGCGGAATGATCTGGGAAGGCTTCTGTTGGCCCTGGCAGGAGGTCTTATGCTTGGAAGATAAGCTTCCAAGCACGGTCATGTCGCTGAAGATGGAAACTTAGAGAGACTCAAATCTCTCATGCATTCGCATGAGAGATTGGGTAGGAATTAGGGCTTGATAATGGGTTCACATGAGAGGAGATTTCTCATAGAATCTCCTTTTCAATTTTAAAAGGGATTCTTTGAGGAATCAAGGAGTTCTTCCCCTTGATACCTCGCCGGAGTAGGATTTCCTCCGCAGTAATGGTGGAGGGACCTAATTGCAAAGAATGATGAGGAAGTTAAGGGGGTTTTTGTAGTGGTTTTCAAAAGTTAGGGGTAGAAATGTAATTGGGTTGGACCTGTTTGCAAAGTAGGTCAAGGTGAATTCCCCTTAAATCCAAATTTTGGTACAGACCTAATTTGGACCTAAGGAATCCAATGGTGAAGTTGGAATTTAGGTTTGACCATGTTTGACCGGGCAATTTACACAAAAATCTAATTTAGGGCAAACATTTGATTGGGACCCCAATTTAGGTCAAAATAGGTTCTAAGGGCCAAATTGAAGGTTCTAAACCCTAGAAAATATTTTTCCATAATTTTTAGAGGGTTTAGGTAAATTTTATCCTGATCAGAACCTTGTTAAATTAAGTGGGTATGTTTTAGAGTTACAAGAAGTCATTTAATTCCTAGAATTCACATGAATCCTTTTCTAATTGAACCAACCAACTTTTTATCTTGTTAAGACCATTTAACCTGTGTTTAGCCCATGAGAAATCCCGTTGTTGCACTGCAATGGTAAAATTACAGTTTTATCCCTTGTTTCTTACTTTTCTTTCAAAAGGGTTATTCAATGAGTTAGGACTTCCAGTTGGTTATGTAGGAGCTTTTGTTCTCTTTTCTGGGTCAAAATGAGCTAGTTAAGGCACATAATGGTGTTCCCATTAGGCTCACATGATGGATCTAGAATCGCATTTTCTTGAGGATTCAATCCAATGCCCCGATTGTAAGTTATACCCCATTGAGTTTACTGACGATTCTATTTTTGAGATAATTAGACCTAAGTCAATTCTGATGCAGCTGCATTTTTTAGACTTGGAAATTTCAGACGGGTGATTAATATGCAGGAGGTCTCGGAATTTGACATTCTGAATGAGGAGAATAGAAGTTGGGAAATTTTGATTTGGGAAGCAAACTCTGGAGGAAGTAGAAGACCGTGTCTAAGGGTTCTAATTAATCTGAAATCATCAAACCAGGACCCTTACGACATTTATTCTGAGGATGTCCAACCCAAGTACACATTCATTGATTATCCTTTTGATATTGAATTCTCTATAACCCAACTTTTTGGTCTTGGGTTGCATCCTCATAAATTGCAGGCCCAACCCCGCTTGCATACTAATTCTAGGTTCTGGGTAATTTTTATCCAGAACCTTACATATTCTCGATCATGGGGTATGGGTCTGCACCACAATCTAGTCCACATCTGTGGACATCTTCTGGCAGGTCTTATAGTGAATCTTTTTATTCTGATTCTAACCTACACTTCTGAATTCTTTATTTCTCTTCTTTGTATAGTATGCCTAGCTGATGGCACTAAATTCAGCATGTATACAGTTTCTGTTTATCTCGGAGCAGACCCATTATTCACGCAATTCAGGTGTTTTCTACTCTATTCTACTCTATTTTATATCTTTTTAATACAATGAGGCCATTGCATTAGATAAGCATGGGGGGGTGGATATTCATCTCTGAATTATTTCATCAACTCCGTAGATTCATTTTATTTTCTTTTATTTATATACATAAAAAGAATGAATTAGGAGGGAATACTTGGACATTAGGACTTTTCAATCTTAGGAAATATTCATTAGGATCTGAACACAAAGACCCTTCAGGTCTTTGGGCTTAATCAGCCTGGGTATCCACTAAAATGTGGATTTATTTTTCAAGTCCTCACCATCTTGAATTCTATTGTAATGTGACTAAATAAGTTTGGGTGATAAGTACACGACTTATCAACCTGCCCTCTGATTTGACGGAACTTTAAGTCTAAAGCATCTACACACTATCTTTTCACTGACTTGTTGATCGGTGGTTTTAAGGAAAATTGGGTAGCTAATGAACCTTCTAGGGTGATATGGCTGGCAAGTTATTGTGGGTAACAGCCCATAGGTAGGTTGTCCAGAGCCCAGTCACTGGACCATTCTCTTCTTACTACCTTTAGGTAAATCTTAGACCAGGGAAGCCACCTACTTAAAAAAAAAAAGAAAGTCAAAAAGAAAAGAAAAAGAAAAGGAGAAAAGAAAAAAAAAGAGAAAACAAAAGAAATAAGCCACACTTCACTGCACGAGTATGGTTGGCAAGTTATCGATGGTAACAGCTCATCGACCGATTATCCAGAATCCAGCTCAGGAAATGCACTAAAAATTTCCAAAACACTTAGGAAGAAGCGGAGAAGTAGAATAAACCGGGGAGATATACACTGGATTCACGCTTGTGTTGACCCCATAAAAATAAAAGTAGGGAGAAAGCTACTGGTCATAAAGATACACCTTTAGGCAGAACTCTCTTTTTAAGGTCACCTAGAGGTGTAGAAACCCGAAGTCCATTCTAATTGCTGATCAACAAGTTTATCACATTCACAATAAGATGCTTAGAACTTAGGATTCTTATCAAATCTTGGGTGGGTTGAGTGGCCGTAGAAAGCCACTCTTTAACCCTAAACTCAAAAATCCAAAAAAAAATTAGAAAAGAAGAAAAAGAGAAAAAGAAATTTTTCTTTGAATAAGGCGAGGGCTTGAGGTGGTCTGCATTTTGGCAGATACCTTGGTGCTGTTGTGTCTTTGAAAGTTCAGATCCTGAGTAAAAAAAATTTCTTAATGTTGAAAATAACTTATGCTCAAGTAATCCAACCTAATTCTTTTATAAATAGCATGTAGTTTTTGCTAGAGACTAGCAAAAGATAAGCATGGGGGTGTGATGTGCATACATCTAATTAACCTAAAATATCTATTAATGCATGTTCTTAGTATCACATTAGCATCATACATTGTAAACAGTGCATAACATGCATAATCATGCATTTAGATCAAAGTGTATAAATTATACAGTAATTGTCTCCTTTTTATGGTCAGGGATAGGGCGACTTTTTATCAGGGCCTCGGATGAAAGATCCAACTGTACGGATCTGATCGCCCTAATCAGACATTCATAGCACCAGATAGAGACCGAGGAACCCTAAAGATCAAGGGCCAATATGGTGTTAATCCGCACCTCAGACGACAAATCCAACCGCACGGATGGATTAGGATCGACGATCGCAGCCTAACAGCGCGAAAATAGGTCCAATCCGACACCCATGGCACCATCCACAATACTCAAAAGATGGACGGCCAAGATGGTGCCACGTGGTGCCATCTCAGCCACCCAACCGACCCCAAGGAACCGCAGCTGCCTTTCCTTCTTCACCCGCCCACTCGATCTCAATCGTTAGATGCTCATCCAACAGTCGCGAAGCCACACGCACAAAACAAGCGCATGACACAAAAGTGCCCACAGTGCATTGGTCGAGTGCGCTATGCGAAAAGAGAAGACCCGCATTCGAAGCTGCAAGTACCTCAAATTGGAGAGCCAGCGAATGGGCGTGCGGGCAAGCAGAGCCGTGCAATGGAGATCGTGCGGCGTTGAGCAGCCGATAGCACCCACACGCAATCAGACACGCAGCGCTGACGCGAGATCACACACGGGCACGAGGTGCGAGCAGGGATTGTTTAAGACGTCCGATCTCTTGATCAGACGGCTGTATGTGCGCAGACGTGCGCGTGCATTGCGTAACTCAGAGGAGAGGAGGCGCACGGCGCGCGCACACGAAGGCCACGTTCAGGCCTTTAGTGACAGATTTATCCGTCACTAAAGGTCCTAAATTAATGTTTTTCAAATTGTAATGACCAAAATGCCCCCACTCCTTGCAACTATAAAGGGAGACCCCCTCCATATGAATTTCTCATGCCTTCCTTCTCTTCTCTCCCTCTCCAAAGCTCAAGAGAAGCTTGTCTCACACCCGAGATTCTCCTCAAGAGATAAAATCAATTTTTCACCCCCATTCCGAAAGCGAATCTTGTGACGACGACGACGTGCTACCTCGTTCCAGTTCCTCCTACCTCGACCTCCTTCCCTCTCCGTTCCTCGTCTTCCAGGCGTTGTCTCGTCCAGCTTGTCCTCCAAGCGATTGTCGAGGAGGATAACTTCTTTCTCCCATTCCTTTTTCCAGCTTTCTAGAGTAGAATTTTCCTACTTTCTAGTTGTAATAGTTTTCCTGCTTTCTAGTGTAATTTCTCACTTTC
The DNA here is from genome assembly GCA_037157565.1 of Thalassia testudinum. Taxonomy (NCBI): domain Eukaryota; kingdom Viridiplantae; phylum Streptophyta; class Magnoliopsida; order Alismatales; family Hydrocharitaceae; genus Thalassia; species Thalassia testudinum. Next base: position 779,185 of record JAZHRO010000006.1, read on the forward strand.
TTAGATGTACAAACATTTTGCAACTTCAAGTGGATGTTTTCTCTCTCTCTCTCTCTCTCTGATTGTTTATATTGATTCCATTGCATTGTAATTACTCTGCTCTTTAAACAAAAATAAAAAAAATATAATTGCGAATTTTGATCGGCGTTTCCTCCTTGAGTTTGACCCGGGATTTCTATTCCAATATAAATTTTATTTGTTAAACCCAAGTTCTTCGCTATTCAAACTACAACGACTGGTTTTTCAAAACCAAATCCGATAGCGTAGTCCTCCAATGTTTCAACAGCGCGCGGGTAGGGGGGTAGGTTTTGCTATAGGATGAAGAGGAGGAGAAGTGAAGCTAAAGAAGAAGGAGAAGCTAAGGAGCTAAAGAAGCTAAGGGCCAAGGCAAGGTAAAGGAAGAAAGAAGGCAGCCGACAGAGAAAGAGAAAGAAAGAAGGAGCAGAAGTAGAAGAAGGAAGAAAGAGGAATAGAAGGCAGAAGTCAGGGAAAGAGAAGAAAAGCCAAAGAAGAAGAAGAAGGGAGGAGAAGACAGAGAAAGCTAAGGAAAGAAAGACAGAAAGAAAAGAAAGCTCGCCAAGACAAAATAAGAAGAGAAGAAATCAGAGAAAGAAGAAATCAGAAGGAGCACAGTTTAAGACATCTGATTTACAAATCAGATGCCCAATTTTTAATTCATATTCATATACATTGAGTTCTTGAGTATTCTTTGACTTACATTACCAATTACTCCTATATTTTTGCACTGTGATATTGATATTATTGCATATTCTTCTAAATTCTGAATTATGATCTTGATTTCTAAAACACCAATTTGCTCTCTGTGTTCGACCTCAGACTTTAAATTCGAGTAATAAAATTGTATTTGCTTTGAACACTTTTTCGGCTATATTACAATGCGATACTCTTAAATACCGATCCAGCGCTCACAAACAAGTGGCCAAAGGGTGAGTGTGGAGGTCTGTCGACCTCAGGCGAGTGGTCCGGAGGAGGCGCTGTTCGATGTGGCAGATAAGTGATCAATCCCCTTAATTTCTTGAGGGGTTTTGGTTGGCGGGTTGAGGCGATGGTGTGGAGCACAAGAGCGGGCAATTTGGTGGGTTGTAGTGGATGCTAGGCCCGCCAGAGGTATGCCAGCGAGGTAGAAGACGGAGACGTGGACGGCATAAGAGAGGTCGAAACGGCGAAGTAGTAGCACAATGATGATGTGCGGAAGATAAGGAGTCGAGGAGACTAAGTAGTGGTTGGCGAGGGGCGGAGAAGGCACCAGGTCTGGTGTGGCCGGTGCCGAAGATGAAGGTGCTCCAGAGGGATAGAGAGCACCTCATCGATATTGCGAGGTGCGGAAAGACTTGGGGAAGGAGAACCAGCTGCCTATTGTACGTTGCGGCCGACGAAGAGGTCAGAGGTGGAGAGTCGTCGAAGTGAGGTGGAGAGAGCCGGAGTTGAGGAAGAAGCAAGGTTTTTCGGCTCTATATCTCTCTAAGGAGGTGAGGAATGCCATGGGGGTTCTTTTATAGGGCTTAAGGAAGATTTAAGAATAGGAAACAAGCTTCAAAGCTTGCTTAGGATTCAAGAAGAATCCCACTGATTTCATGGGTTCACACACACGAATCAATGGGTTTTAGGAATTAGAATCGATCCTAATAGGTTTTCCTATGTGTGAACATTAATTCCATCAAATTTGGTAGGATTTGATTGCCATTTGAGTAGGATTCTACTCGGTCAAAGCTTGCCTGGAGGTCGGTTGGCCTCCAATGGCAGCAAGGACTAATCTGCAAAGAAGATGAAGAAGCTAGGAGGTATTTTGTAAGGATTTCAAAAGCTAAGGGGCTATTTGAGATAATAAGAGTCAGACTAGGACCAAAATGCAAACTAGGTCAAAATGATCTCTGATTGGGCCCAAATTTTGGTACAAACCTAATTTGAACACAAGAAATTTAATGGTGAAGTCAGATTTAGATTGTTACTAAGTTTGACTAGGTAAATTACGTAGAAGCCCAAATTAGGACAACTTTGTGTCTGTGACTCTATTTTATGTCAAAATGGGCTCTAATGGTCAAATCAAAGATACCAAACCCTATAGAATATTTTTCTATAAATTTTAGAGGGTTTAGGTGAATTTTATTCTGATCAGAACCTTAATGAATTAAGCGAGTCCGTTTTTAGGGTTTCAGATGTCATTTAATTCTTGAAATGTGTGAAAACCTATTACTGTTCGCATGGGCCCACTTATTTGACATTAATGACCATATGACCTTTGATAAACCCCTGAAATACCTTGTCGCTATTCTTTATTTGTGAAATGTGGTTAAAATTGCAGAAATAACCTCGGTTTGTTATCTTCTTCTCAAAATAGAATATTATGCTTATATGACCCTCTGATGGTTATGTAGGAGCTTTTATCAACTTTATTAGACCAAATTGAGTTAGTTATGGCTCATGATGGTATTCCCATCATACCCCCATGCCTAGCTTTTGCTAGTCCCTTAGCAAAATTTTATGGACCAAACCAGATATCTAGGTCGGATGTAACCATCAGGATGCCCTACTAAGCCGCATCTTTAGGAATCAGATCTTAATACCAACAATAGGCCTAGAGGTACTAAGTACCAGCCCAAATCCATACCTGACTAGCTTTCGCCTCAGTCTTCCATGAAGATTTCTAAGGCCCGCAAGAACTATCCTAAGGTTTGTTGGACCCAGCGGTTAAAGCACCCATGCTTGTAACATGGTTAGCCCAGGTTCAGTTTGCCAATGCATTTTTGGAAGAGAGAGATAGAAGAATTTTATTTGTGGAGAGCTTTCTCTCTCTTTTTCTTTTCATTATCTTTTTCCTTAGATCCATCTTCGGATTAGCCCTAAACATGTTCTGTATCGAATTCCTTATCCCCATCATCAATCCTCGTAGGGTCCCTGGCAATCGATGCTTCGAGATAGCACCGCCCATGGCAACCCCCAGAATATTAGTTTTTGACACTTTGGGATAGTGTCGCCCATGGCATTCTGTAGCGAAATCCAGACCCTGGCAAGCGACATTTCGTAATAATGCCACCCATGTCACCTGAACCAGCACAAGGTGCTTACGTGCCCCCAGTAGGATATTTAGATATCCTAAGAGACAAGCACCGAGGATTCGATATGTTATTGTGTATCTTCGAGGGGAATTTCCCACCTCTCCACACCGGGAACTCGTCCAAATCAACTTGTATTTTCAAGCCTCTCCTAATTTAGATGTTAAGGCCATTTTCAGAATAGCATAAATACTTTTTTGGCATGATTTCATATTTAAGCACACTGAACCAAATTGTGTGTGATTTAGGGTGCTTAAGTTACCAAGTCCTTCAAACCAAAGATCAGTTAACGGGGCCGAATACTACCTAAGCCTTAGACCTAATACATAAGCTTTGCATTTTCCTCAACCTCTTGAGGATTAATCCGGACCTTAACAAGTACGTGAGTGTTTAAATCTCAGAATAGATCCAAGAGGCCTAAGGTTGGTATTCACCACTAATACCTTAAGTTTTAGCCTTCCAAGTCTTAATTCATCATTTGATCCAACCTAGAAGTAAGGTAAGTTCCATATTATTTTGAAGGGACTCAATTTTTTCTTTATTTTTTTCCTCCTTTCTTATCTTTTCAATTTTCCTTCCTCCTTTTTCTCTTTTTTTCTCTCAAATGGATCTTCTTTTTCCTCAACCTCCATTTTTTTTTATGAAACCCTTTTTGTGATTTGATTCTCACAGCGTTTTGCACTTTAATCCCACCCATGCCTACGATTTGCAATGTCCTCATTGTAAATTAGGTGGATTTGAGTTCAGCTTAGATCATACATTAGAACAAGTTCAAAGGGTGGGTGGATGGATCGGGGTGACTGTTGCGAATGATTTCAAGCTCTGGTACATGTACTAGAGGTGGAGTTGGTTGTTCTAATGGACGAACCCTAAAGTGCAATATGAGTTTAGCAAAGAGTTATGTCAAAAGGATTTCGGGTTTTTCATAAAGATGATGGGTTGTCTGCAGTTAAGCGCTAAGTTTATTGCCATCAACTAGGCACTATAAGCTCAGGGAGATGTGATTGGCTGCATGAGTGATCTAACGGTTGAGAATCTGATGGCCACAGATATGTATTAAAGCATGGTGAAGAGTCATTCCAGGATGTCTCTAATATGGGTCAAGTTGATTTATTTCTGGATGATCTTCCTTGAAATCTTGCGGAGGAATCATTCAGAAGGTGTAGTGGTCATGGGATTTTGAAATAGGTTTGTCATGAGTCAAGGACTCAACAGAGAAGGATTTAGTATCCCAGATGTGTGGTTCCTCTCATTAATTATGGCCTATTAAATCGATACTCAATAAGTCATCTTGATTCTTTTCGTTTGAATGTGAGATCGTCTCTTCAATAAATGACTCAAAGATTGGTTCCTCTAATGATTCCTCTCCATAATTCTCATTCCAATTGAAAATGAATGCTTGGAGAGTGCCTTTTGGATTGTCTAACTCTGACTCTGTAAAGGATTCATACTCTGGGTGTAGGTCACTCTCAATGTCTGCCAATCATGATTCCTGAAGGTCCTTAAAATGAAATGTCTCTATGTCCATCAGATCTGAATCTGGTATGTCACCATGTTTCCTGAAATCTCAGGGTATGTCTCCAAGGTCAAAGGTGAAAGCCTCCACTCTCCTTCTATCATTGTGCTTGGTCGAGTCAGGATCATCTAAGATGTGAAAAGTTTCTAATTCTGTCTCTAGGTTTTCGACCAAGGATATGGTCATGAGGTCCTGGATAAAACCTAGTTGTTCTGTCGAGCATTTCCCTTTTGTTGCCTCAAAAATATTAATCTCAGCATGTTGATCTCTTGAGGCAATCATCATGTGCCCTGATTCACAATTGATTATGGCTTCTGCAGTAGCCAAGAATGGTCTTCCCAAAATTACGGGCATATCCTGTATCTGTTGTGGAATATCCATGTCGAGAATTAGGAAATTAGCTAGGTAACTAAAATCCTTAACTCTAATTACCACATCCTCTACCATCCCAATCAGCATGGTCAAGGTTTGGTCAGTTAATTGCAAAGTGACATGAGTGGGTTTTAGCTATCTGATCCGTAACTTTTCAAATATGGTGGTAGGGATGAGGTTGACTGAAGCGCCAAGGTCCAAAATAGCCCGCTTGAAATTTGCATCACCAATCTTGCAGGGGATTAGTGGGGTGCCTGGATCAGAATTTTTAGGAGGTAGACTGATCGGGGTAAAACCGACCGGTTTGATTATATTTTATTACTCAAAAACAAAAATTCTCTGAGGTCGAACTCAGGGAGAAAAACTTGATTCTAGAAGCATAGGAAATCACAATTTACAATATATTGCTTTACAAAAGATTAAAGAAAGGAAAATAAAAATATCTCTTCTTTTCTTCTCCCTTTCTTCTTTTGTCTTCCTTTTTCTCTCTTTTCAGACGTCTAACTCCAAGGGTCAGACGCCTTAAATGCCACTTGCTACAGTGCTTCTCCTTTTCTTTTCAGCTGCTGCTGCTGGTTCTTCTTCTTCTCTTTGGCTTCTTCTTCTTTCTTTTCTGGACTCCTTCTTCTTTCTTCTCTGTTATGCGCCTTTTTGCTTTCTTCTCTCTTCTTTCTCCTTCTACCTCAGCTTCTCTGCGGCTTCAATGCCGTCTTCCTCCTCCTCCTTTGCTTCCTTTGCTGCTCTAAGTCCTTCTTCCTTTCTCTCTGGCTGCAGCAGCTGTCTTCCTGCGGCTAAGTCCTCGCCGCTCCTCCCTTGCTTCCTCTCCTATTCCTACTCAAGCGTATGGTTAGGCAAAACCTAACCCCTACCCTCCCCACGTCTCTCTCTTTCTCTTTCACTCCAGGGTTCGCTCTCCTAGAGCCTTAATCGGGTATGCAGGTCGGGTGACACGCCCGGGACCAGGCCCACCGACGTGTGGTGGTGGGCGAGGTGTGCCAGGTAGGGTATTTGGGTCAGGCCAGGTCCGCGGGGGATGGTCGCGGACAAGGCCGAGTGAGTGAAGGCAAGGGACCTCACCCCTGTGTGTCTTAAGGCAATAGGCCTATGGCACTTTTATAATTTATGTCGTGCCTCCCGCTTGTCAGCTTCCGAGGTGGGACTAAATGTCCCGCCCACTTCTCGCATGCGTCCACAGCAGGAGGCTTCCTTGATTGCAACAGCTGCCACTACCCTCGTCACCAATTGACAGCCCAGCATTGTGCACGAGTGTCTTCCGCGCAGCCTGGGACAGAGATCTAGGGCTGGCGACACCTAGAGCAGCTGCAAGCAAGCTTCGAGCTTCGCTTCAATGGCGGATGACCGTGTGTACCTAAAAGCACCAAAATAGCCTTGCAACCGTGTCAAAAATGTTCAGGCAGCTTCACCGAGGTACGGCGAGTGTATTGCAATGGTCGAGGTGGCATGGAGACGCCTGAGTGAGCATGCCTAGGGCTTACTGTGGCCATGGAGTTGGGTGTGTTCGGTGGGCGAATATGGAGGTGTTGGCAGTCAGTGGAGATGGCGAAACTTCTTAGTGGACGGTGGCGGAGGTTTTAAGGGGTCTGGCGAGGTGGATGGAGGCGTGGAGCGACGGGAACACCTTGCCAGTGGTCTGCCAGAGGTGGAGAAGGTGGCGGTGGACAGTGGCATAGAGGGGTCGAAAGTGTGATTTAAAAGAGAGGAAATGAAGAGGGGGAGAGAGGGAACTTATCTATGAGTCTCTGGACGAAGGGGGAAACGATGGTAGCGAATGGATGTGTTGCCGTTACCGGAGACGAAGGTGCCCAGGGGAAGGGACGACGATGAGGAAGAGAGGCTGGAGGGTGCGTGCTGGCACGGTAAGGCGCGACGGACGACAGCGGAGGTAACTCTGCCACTGGTATGGTGGCAGGACGATGAGAAAGGAGGAGGAGGGTCGTCGGAGCCTGCGGGTGAATGGCCGGAGGAGGAGGAGACAAAAATTGAGGGATTTCTTCGGCCAAATCAGGCTTGAAGAAAGAGGCAGGGGTTGCCATTCCTTAAATAGGTGTCGGCCAAGAGAGAAATGCGAGGAGGAGGTGGGGATACCTCACCGAAGGTATGGCCAAAAAAAAGACCCATACCTCTCGAGCGTTCACATGAGAGGTATGGTGGCCGACAGGGCATGGGAGCCGACTCATGCTACAGGGGACAATGCAAGGAGTCTCCCTTTCAAATCTGGGGCCGACTCCCCATGCGTGCGCGGCGCCATCCTCCGCGCAAAGTCATTGGAGGTATGGCCTGCGCAGGTGGGTGGTAGAGGGACCTCTTTGAAGAAGAAGATGGGAAAGGTAGGGGGGTCCCCACAAGGCTTCAAAAAGCTAAGGGTCAAAAAGTAATTACTGAGGACCATTTTGTAAAATGGGTCAAGGCGACCTTTTATTAGGTCCAAATTTTGGGATAAACCTAATTTGGATCTAAGGAATCCAATGGTGAAGTTGGATTTTAGGTTTGTTTATGTTTGACCAAACATTTTGCATAAAAACCCAAATTAGGTCAAAAATTGGGTATGGTTCTCAATCTAAGTCAAGATAGGTTCCAATGGACAAATTGAAAGTTCTAAACCCTAGGGGATATTTTTTCATGAATTTTAGAGGGTTTAAGTGATTTTTATCTTGCGTAGAACTTTTTGAATTAAAGTGGATTTGTTTTAGGGTTACAGAATGTCATTTAATTCCCAGATTTTGTCATAACCCTTTCCTGATCAAACCATCCCACTTTTTCTCTTATTAAGTCCATTTGACCTGTGTCTGGACCCTTAGAAATCCCATTTATGTACTGTAATGGTAAAATTACAGTTTTACCTATTGTGTATTATTTTATTCTCAGATTTGCAATTCTTAGATTTAGGTCTTCCCTTAGGTTTTGTAGGAGCTTTTGTTCAGTTTATTAGGTCAAAATGTGCTAGTTAAGGTTCATGATAAGGTTCTCATCATACCCCCATGCCTAGCTTTGCTAGTCCCTTAGCAAAAATTCAAGGTTTTAACCTCTATTCTAGACCATGAATTCCTTTCATCAAATTTGATAAGTGCTTTTTTCTCTTGTCTCCTTGATTAGGTCAGAATGCCAACCATGGGCCTAAAAGGTACTCTAGAACCAACCAAGATCCAGATCTGTCTAGCTTTAGCCTTAGTCTTTAGCAAAGGTTTTTAAGGCCCACAGGAACTATCCTAAAGTTTATTGGACTCCGTGGTTAAAGCACCCGTGCTTGAGACATTTTTAGCCTACGTTTAGTTTGCAGTGAGTTTTGTAAGAGAGAGATAGAGGGTTTATTTGTTTGGAGAGTTTTATCTCTCTTTTCTTTTTAATTCTAGCTTAGGATTGGCTTCACAACACGGTCTGTATTGGATTCCTTGTCCCCATCATCAATCCTCAAAGGTCCTTGGCAATCGATGCTTCGAGATATCACCACCCATGGTAACCCCCAGAACCCTGGTTTTCGAGATTTCGAGATAATCCCGTCCATGGTGTTCCGTAGCCGAATTCAGACCCTAGCAATTGAAATTTCGTGATAATGCCATCCATGGAACCTGAACCAGCAGTGTGCTTACATGCCCCAGTAGTATATGTAAATATCCTAGGAGATAAGCACCGAGGAGATGATATGTTGTTACGCATCTTCGAGGGGAATTTCCCACCTCCCCACGTCGGGAACTCGTCCAAATCAACTTGTGTTGATCGGTCGCTCCTAATCTAGTTGACATTTTCAGAATATTTGAAATGCTTCTGCGTGATTTTGATATTTATGCTTGCTGAACCAGACTGTGTGTGTGAATTTGGGTGCTTAGGTTACCGAGTCCCGTAAATCGAAGGTCAGTTAACGAGGCCGAATACTCCCTAAGCCTTAGACCTAATACTTAAGCTTTTCATTTTCCTCAACCTCTTGAGGATTATCTAGGTCTTAACGGGTACTAAGAGTCTAGCCAAGAATGCCTAAGGTCCACGTTCTTATTAATCTTGTTGTGCACTTTCTCTTTGCTTTTCTTTAAAGTGGTCTAGAACTTTGGTTAATTCATTAATTTCTTACTAATGACTATCCCTTTTTCTTTTTTTATTTTGTGCTCCTTTTTAATGTTCTGCTCTTTTTCCACCTTTTGTGAAGCTTACCAGCACATTCTTCCCTCTCAAAATTTTTTTTTTTGTATATGTGAATTTTTTTGTTGAAACCTTTTCTTGTTATGTCTTTTCATTGCACTTTCATACCCCCCCCATGCTAAGGTTTGCAATGTCCTCATTGTACAATAGGTGGGTTTTTATTTAGCAAGGTTCAAGCATTAGGACGGATTTTAGGTGAGTGGATGGGTCGAGGTGACTGTTGCGGACGATTTCTAATCTCAAATACGAGTATCTGAGGTGAAGTCAGCTGTCCTAAGGAATGAACCTAAAGTGCAAAGAAATGTCAAAAAAAGGTTTCGATTTTTCAAAAAAAATGACGGGCTGCCTCCCGTTAAGCGCTGAGTTTTACGCCATCGGCTGGGCGCAATTAGCTTAGGGAGAATGGAGGATAAATGATGACTCATCCAAATCTGTATTGGTTACGTCAATGAACGGTTTGAGTCTCTGGCCATTCACGACAAAAGGTTCGGAATCGTGGCTGAGCAAACTGATCTCGACGGCTCCATTTCCAAAAATCTATCGGACAAGATATGGTCCGACCCACTTGGATCACAGTTTTCCAGGGAATAATTTAAGTCAGGCATCGAAAAGTAGGACCTTCTACCCAGGGTGGAAGATCTTTCTGGATATATGCTTGTCATGAAAGGCTTTAACCCGCTCTTTGTAGATTCGCGAGTTTTCATACGCATCAAAGCATAATTCATCAATCTCGCTTATCTGAAGCTTTCTGTGGGTTCCAGCCTTAGAAAGATCTAGGTTGCAGTTCCGTACTGCCCAATAGGCTTTGTGCTCCAGTTTGATGGGAAGGAGACACGCCTTCCCGTACACCAATCTAAAAGGAGACATACCTAATTGGGTTTTGTAGGCGATCCTATAAGCCCATAAATCTTCCAGAAGTTGGGATGACCAGTCCTTCCTGTCAGGTCGAACATTCACCTGCAAGATTTTCTTGATCTCCCGATTTGATAGCTCAGCTAGACCATTAGTCTGCAGGTGATAAGGAGTAGAGATTCGATGTGACACCCCATATTTGGTCATCAGTGACCTGAACTGAGCGTTGGTAAAATGGGTCCCTCCATCGAAGATGATAGCACAAGGAATCCCGAACCGTGAGAAGATATTCTGATGAATGAATTTGATGACGATCTTGTGATCACAGGTTCGGGTCGGAATGGCTTCGATCTATTTGGACACATAGTTAACAGCGAGTAGAATGTACTCGAAGCCGTCTGAGATAGGGAAGGGGTCCATAAAATCAATCCCCCAAATATCGAAAATCTCGCATGCGAGAATCGGTTGTAAAGGCATCATGTCACGATGGCTCATGTTGCCCAAAGTTTGGCAACGAATGCATGCCTTACAGTGACTGTATGCGTCCTTGAAGATAGTGGGCCAGTAAAAGCCACACTAGAGGATTTTTGATGCTGTTTTATGCCCATAAAAATGGCCACCGCATGCCTGGTCATGGCAGAAAGAGAGTATGTCATTGATTTTGACCTCCAGGACACATCGCCGGATAATTTGGTCAGCACCTATGCAGAATAAGTACGGGTCTTCCTAGATGTAGTACTTGGCATCGGAGCGCAACTTGTCTTTCTTAGCCTTCGGCCAATCAAACGGGATCTGGTGTGATGCCAAGTAGTTTACTATATCAGCAAACCATGCAAGCCTGGTACCAATAGTCAAGAGGTGCTCATCAGGAAAATGCTCCGTGATGGGTCCAGAAGGGTCGATGATCTCAGAAGGAAGGCGAGACAAGTTGTCAGCTACCACGTTCTGTCTTCCCGCCTTGTCGCGAATCTCGAGGTCGAATTCTTGCAACAGCAAGATCCAGTGGATTAATCGAGGCTTCGCGTCCTTCTTTGCAAGGAGATGCCTCACAGCTATGTGATCCGAGTAGATTATGACGTGGGAACCCAGGAGATAAGATCTGAATTTTTCGAGGGAAAATACTACAGCTAGTAGCTCTTTCTCCATAACCGTGTAGTTACGCTGAGCCTCGTCAAGTGTCTTACTAGCGTAGTAGATGACCACGAGTTTCCCGTCAATCTTCTACCCCAGAACTGCTCCTACAGTAAAGTCAGATGCATCACACATGATCACAAAGGGTTGAGACCAATCAGGGGACTATAGGATCGGGGCCTAGGTGACTTGGTCATGAAGGATCTCAGAAGCTTGAGTGCATTCCTTGGAAATCTCAAAGGGTACATCCTTGGAGAGAAGAGTGGTCAGGGGGCATGCAATTTTCGAGAAATCAGGGATGAAACGACGGTAAAAATTGACGTGCCCCAGAAAAGATCGGATGTCTTTGATCGAGCTAGGCATAAGAAGTTTAAAAATCAGGTTAACCTTGGCTCGATCCACCTGGATGCCTCTTTTAGAAATTAAGTGTCCCAGGACGATCCCCTCAGGCACCATAAAGTGGCTCTTTTCCCAGGAAAGAACCAGATTTACGTCAATGTATCGCCTGAGTATGCCCCAAAAATTGAGAAGTCATCCATGAAGACTTTCAAATAATCACCAACCATATCAGAGAATATGGCAAGCATGCACCGCTGAAAAGTCGCAGGTGCATTGCAGAGACCGAAAGGCATCCTCCAGAATGCGTATGTCCCGAAGGGGCAGGTGAACGTGGTCTTCTCTTGGTCCTCTGGATGAATCGCCACTTGGTTATAACCGGAGTACCCGTCAAGAAAGCAAAAGAATCTATTTTCCACTAGTTTTTCGAGAATCTGATCAATAAACGGTAGTGGGAAATGATCCTTCTTCGTAGAGGAATTGAGTCTTCGGTATTCTATGCAGACTCTCCACGAGTTGGCTATACAGGTAGGTATGACCTCTCCGATTTCAGTCGTGATGGTGGAGGGCCCTACCTTCTTAGGCACAACCTAGATTGGGCTCACCCAATGACTGTCGAAGATCGGGTAGATGATCCCTACATCTAACCACTTAATGATCTCCTTTTTCATGACCTCCTACAGATTGGGATTCAGACGTCTCTGCATCTCACATGAAGGTCGTGCGCCCTCTTCAGAATAGATGCGGTGTGTGCAATAAGAGGGACTTATTCCAGTCAAATCATCGAGAGTCCAGGCAATGGCTCTGCGATGTTGCTGGAGAGCAGCAATCAGACGAGATTCCTGGTTAGGTGTGAGTTTGGAGTTTATAATCTCCGGAAGTGTCTGATTGGAACCCAAAAAGACGTATTCAAATGATCAGGAAGGGGCTTGAGTTCAAGAACTTGGTTATCAGCAGCAGCGAGTGGTTCAGAGTGAGTGTGGGGTACAAGGGTAGGAGTTATGGGTCAGTCTAGATCAAGTTCTGACTCTTCTAATTGCGGTTTTAGATCTTTTTGTGGTTGATGTGGGATAATCATGTTGTCCTCAATTTGTGGTTCATCAACCACAGCTCTGATGTCACAAATTTGTTCAACGACACCGTAATTAATCCCTTGTTGGGCCTTAAAGATATCAATCTTGAGAGTTTGATTCCCAAATTTCAGCTCTATTTGGCCCTCTTCACAACTTATTTTGGCCCTTGCAGTGGCTAGAAAAGGTTTCCCTAGTATGATTGGTGTATCCCTTGGATTCTCAGGTGCGTCCATGTCTAGAACTATGAAATCTACAGGGAAGTAGAAATCTCGCACCCTAACAATAACATCCTCAAGAATTCCCTTAGGTGACTTGATAGATCGATCGGCTAACTGCAATGTCACCTTAGTCGGTTTCAGTTCGGATTCTTCCAGGTGGTTAAGCAGGGATGTGGGTATCAGGTTTATGGAGGCACCTAGGTCTAATAATGCTCTATCAAACTTGGTCTCACCAATCTTACATGAAATCAAGGGAGTGCCTGGGTCTTTTGCCTTGGGTGGGAGTTTACTCAGGATTATAGAGCTGGCTTGCTCTGATAGTACAATCGGACTCCCACTCTTGGTCCGCGGCTTACGCTAAGGTGTACACATGTTTTTCAAGAATCGTGCATAAGCCGATACGTGGCAGATTGCATCCATCAAGGGGATGTTTATTTGGACCTGCTCAAAGAGCTTGATCAAGTCCTCCTCAGGAGCCACGGATTTAGCTATCCTCTTTCCCTTGTCAAGGCTTCGGGAAATGGAACCTTGGTTGGTTCCTCTAAGATAGGTCCAGGTTTTTGATCTGGGATAGGGATAGGCACATCCTGGATGACTGTCCTAGGGTTTGAGTTACTACCAGGCTTGGAGTGGTCTAGATAGGGTGGATCTTGGGTTGCTTTACCCACTATGGGTTGTTACCGAATTTAGTCCTACCTGGTTCTGGTTGGGGGTTGGTAAGATGGGCTGCTGCTGTTGGTAACCCACATAGGAGGTTGATGCTTCCATCTCGTCAAGTGATGGAACATAAGGGGCCTGATAGATCAAGTGTGCTTGGCCCGGGTTTAGGTTCATAATGCGTCGTTGGGTCGGCATGCTATTCGGGTTAGGTAGAGGTTGAGAAGGAAGCGTGCCCGGTTGGTGAGAATTTTCTAACTGGGCGAGTTGGTTGCGGACCTCTGTGATTTTGTCCTTATGTTGTTTCTAGATAGCTACATTCGTTCTTTGAATGTCAGCCAGAGTTTGGAGGATAAGAGACATTTGGTCTTGGTTGGGCCCGGATGGATAAGTGGGGTTGGGCCGAGGCTGAGGCGACTGATAAGGACGAGGGGCTTGTGGACGGGGCTGAAAGAGTGGTCTTGGGTTCTGAGAATTTCCCACCCACTGGAAATTGGGATGGTTTCGCCATCCAGGGTTGTAGGTGTTGCAAAATGGGTCATTCTGGATGGCGTTGAGGTCCTCACAGGTCTGAGGAGCCTCAGAAAAGTCAGAGAATGGGGGAGTAGGGTTCCTCTGGCAAGGATAGAAAGGATCAGAGGTCCCTTCGGTCCTGGAGTCAGATGGGGGTGGATACGGGTCCATCCCAGGAGAAGGTTGGTGGAAAATGTTCTGCACAGTTTCCCGTACGGGAGGGGGCTATGCAAAGGAGTTCTACGCAGAGGTGGCTCGCTGCAAGTGCTGAGTTAGCTCGTCCACCTTCTTTTCAATAATTGAGACCTTGTCCAATCGACTGACCATTAATTCTAGGTCGACTGATGCGGACAGGCCCTGCGTCTCATGTGCTCCCCTAAGGTTCGTCGCTGCGCGGGTATCCGTTCGATCGAATAATCCCATGGAGTCATTGTTGATGGAGTTCTCGCACATATTCTCGAGAATCTCCCACACGGTGTCTTCATGTTGACCCATGCTATTCCCTCCGCAAGTTGCATTGACGAATAGTCTAATATCTTCACGGAGTCCCTGGTAAAAAGACTGGACCTGTTCCCATTTAGGAACTCCATGATGGGGGCACTTTCTCAGGAGATCCTGGAATCGATCCCATGCCTCATGAAGAGGTTCTCCTGTCTGCTGCGTGAAGTGAGTAATTTGATGGCACAAGGCGTTTGTCCGACCAATGGGAAAAAACTTCTTCAAAAACTCGGACTGAAGTTCTTCCCAAGTGTTGATCGTGCAAGTCTGTGTCTGATACCAATGACCCGCCTTGTCCATAAGGGAGAAAGAGAACATCTTCATGAGTAAGATATCCCGATTCTACGTATCTGACCCGAAGGTCTGGGCCAGATGCTTAAGCTGTTTGATATGCTGGAAGGGATCTTCAGAGTTAAGACCATAGAATTTAGGTATGGCATGAATCATGTTGGGCTTCAATTCAAAATCAGGCCCTCCAGTCAGGATTCTGACTCGAGGCTCAATTGCAACCGCAGCGGGATTATAGTGATCTCGCATCATGGGGCACTGCAGTGGGTTCATGAAGTTTTGGAAGAGATCATTAAGACGCTGGAGCTAGTGCTCAAGATTATTCTCTTCTTCAATAGGCTGAGCCATGGTGGAAGAAGAAGGGGAATTAGGTTCAGAGTCAGAAGAGAGGTCTATGTGGAGTGGTTGTCACACAAACAAGGGTACCGAGGCTTGGTCTCGGGGAGAGTGGATCTCTAGAGGAGTTTTCAAGGACCTCCTACCGAACATGCACTGATGGATTGGACGAGGTTAGAAGGTGCTGGACCCAATCAAGACACCCAAAATATGTTGGGTGACTATAGAGGTTCGAGCCGGATGATACCCCTGATCAGAAGGTCATCCACCTGAGAATTACCTGGGCAGCCAGAGAGGGTGAGTCCCGCGAAGACCCCTACATGGTAGAGCACCCCCACAGGTTACAGGGTTTCCCCCACCCGACCTCTCTTGTCACTGAGATTCCAGGTAGACCAGTATGGGGACCTTGACCTCTTAAGTTTACCACTTTTAATTAAGATCAAGGTGCTTAGGGTTTCACTTGAACTTTAAGCCTTTTGTATGCAAAAAGTGACCTAATTTAAAAGTTGGTTGACCCAAAGGATCAACTTCACCTCTTTGTTCCTTTGAGAGCTTCTTAGGTCCTTTCTTTTATGGTTCAAGTGAATTAAGGGCCGGATTGCTTGGGGTTTCTCTTAATAGGTCTTTTCAAGCAATGGTTTAGGCACACCTCTTTTTGGAATTTTCAGTTCTTGATTAGAAGATGTGTCTCAAAAACCCTAGCTTAGAATCCTAGGTTGGCTCTAATTAGTCCAATTAAGTGCTTCAGAATTGGGTAACTAGGGCTCAAGCAAGAAGGTTTTAGCCCTAGTTACCTTAAGTGGATATGCAGATAAAATGTGTTGAAATTAAAAGGCAAGCAACTCTGTGAATTACTATGTATAGAAAACAGGTAACCCTAGATTGATTTTTCTTTTCTTTTTCCTCTTTAGAATTTAAGGGGTTTAAGAGAGAGGGTAGAAGGTTACCTGTCCCATGGTGTGGTGGTTGTGCGATTGCTTGTTCCTTCTTACCTTCCTACACCTGCACAACAGAAGAGAGATTAAGTCAGTATTCAATTAAAAATTGTGATTTAGTAGCTTCTAGAATGCTCTTTTGCTCCCCAGCAACGGCGCCAAAAACTGATCAGGGTAAAACCAATCGGTTTGATTATATTTTATTACTCGAAAACAAAAATTCTCCGAGGTCAAACTCAGGGAGAAAAACTTAATTCTAGAAGCGTAGGAAATCACAATTTACAATATATTGCTTTACAAAAGATTAAAGAAAGGAAAATAAAAATATCTCTTCTTTTCTTCTCCCTTTCTTTTTTTGTCTTCCTTTTTCTCTCTTTTTGGACGTTTGACTCCAAGGGTCAGACGCCTTAAATGCCACTTGCTACAATGCTTCTCCTTTTCTTTTCAGCTGCTACTGCTGGTTCTTCTTCTTCTCTTTGGCTTCTTCTTCTTTCTTCTCTGGACTCCTTCTTCTTTCTTCTCTGCTGTGCGCCTTTTTGCTTTCTTCTCTCTTCCTTCTCCTTCTGCCTCAGCTTCTCTGCAGCTACAGTGCCATCTTCCTCCTCCTCCTTTGCTTCCTCTGCTGCTCCAAGTCCTTCCTTTCTCTCTGGCCGCAGCAGCTGTCTTCCTGCAGCTAAGTCCTCGCCGCTCCTCCCTTGCTTCCTCTCCTATTCCTGCTTAGGCGTATGGTTAGGCAAAACCTAACCCCTACCCTCCCCGCATCTCTCCCTCTTTCTCTTTCACTCCAGAGTTCGGTCTCCCAGAGCCTTAATCAGGTATGCGGGTCAGGTGACGCGCCCGAGACCAGGCCCACCGGCGTGCCGTGGTGGGCGAGGTGTGCGTAGGTAGGGTATTCAGGTCAGGCCAGGTCTGCGGGGGATGGTCGCGGACGAGGCCAGGTGAGTGAGGGCGAGGGACCTCACCCCTGTGTGTCTTGAGGCAACAGGCCTATGGCACTTTTACAATTTATGTCGCGCCTCCCGCTTGTCAGCTTCCGAGGTGGGACTAAATGTTCCACCCGCTTCTCACACGCGTCCGCAACAAGAGCCTTCCTTGATTGCAGCAGCTTCCACTACCCTCGCCACCAATTGACAGCCCAGCATTGTGCGCGAGTGTCTTCCGCGCAGCCTGGGTCAGAGACCTGGGGCTAGCGAAGCCTAGAGCAGCTGCATGCAAGCTTCGAGCTTCGCTTCAATGGCAAATGACCGTGTATACTGAAAGCACCAAAACAGCCTTGCGGCCGCGTCAAAAATGTTCAGGCAGCTTCACCAAGGTACAGCGAGTGTACTGCAATGGTCGAGGTGGCGTCAAGATGCCTGAGTGAGCGTGCCTAGGGCTTACTGTGGCCGTGGAGTTGGGTGTGTTCGGTGGGAGAATATGGAGGTGTTGGCGGTCAGTGGAGATGGGGAAACTACTTAGTGGATGGTGGCGAAGGTTTTGAGGGGTCTGGTGAGGTGGATGGAGGCGTGGAGCGACAGGAACACCGCTCCGATGGTCTGTTGGAGGTGGAGAAGGTGGCAGTGGACAGTGGCGTAGAGGGGTCAAAAGTGTGATTTAAAAGAGAGGAAATGAAGAGGGGGAGAGAGGGAACTTATCTATGAGTCTCTGGACGAAGGGGGGAAACGGTGGTAGCGAATGGCTGTGTTGCCATCACCGGAGACAAAGGTGCCCAGGGGAAGGGACGGCGACGAGGAAGAGAGGCTGGAGGGTGCCTGCTAGTACAGCAAGGCGCGGCGGACAACGGTGAAGGTAACCCTGCCACTGGTATGGTAGCAGGGCAAAGAGAGAGGAGGAGGGTCGCCGGAGCCTGCAGGTGAATGGCCGAAGGAGGAGGAGACGAAAATTGAGGGATTTCTTCGGCCAAATCAAGCTTGAAGGAAGCGGTAGGGGTTGTCGTTCCTTAAATAGGTGTTGGTCGAGAGAGAAATGCGAGGAGGTGGGGATACCTCGCCGGAGGTATGGCCGAAAAAAAGACCCATACCTCTCGAGCGTTCACACGAGAGGTATGGTGGTCGACAAGGCATGAGAGCCGGCCCATACTGCAGGGGACAACATAAGGAGTCTCCCTTTCAAATCTAGGGCCAGCTCCCCATGCGTGCGCGGTGCCATCCTCTGCACAAAGTCGTCGAAGGTATGGCCTGCGCAGGCGGGTGGCAAAGGGACCTCTTTGAAGAAGAAGATGGGAAAGGTAGGGGGGTCCCCGCAAGGCTTCAAAAAGCTAAGGGTCAAAAAGTAATTGCTAAGGATCATTTTGTAAAATGGGTCAAGGAGACCTTTTCTTAGGCCCAAATTTTGGTATAAACCTAATTTGGACCTAAGGAATCCAATGGTGAGGTTGGATTTTAGGTTTGACCATGTTTGACCAAAAATTTTGCACAAAAACCCAAATTAGGTCAAAAATTAAGTATGGTTCTCAGTCTAGGTCAAGATAGGTTCCAATGGCCAAATTGAAGGTTCTAAACCCTAAGGGATATTTTTTCATGAATTTTAGAGGGTTTAAGTGATTTTTATCTTTCCTGAAACTTTGTGAATTAAAGTGGATTTATTTTAGGATTACAGAATGTCATTTAATTCCCAGATTTTGTCATAACCCTTTCCTGATCAAACCATCCCACTTTTTCTCTTATTAAGCCCATTTGACCCGTGTGTAGATCCTTAGAAATCCTGTTTATGTACTGCAATGGTAAAATTACAGTTTTACCCATTGTGTATTATTTTATTCTCAGATTTGCAATTCCTAGATTTAGGCCTTCCCTTAGGTTTTGTAAGAGCGTTTGTTCAGTTTATTAGGTCAAAATGTGCTAGTTAGGGTTCATGATGAGGTTCTCATCATAGACTATTTTGGATTATGGCACTTACATCTTCAGAAAGTACTACCTTCCCTTGTGTTGGTTCTTCTACCTCTTTTTTGGATAAATCAGGTGAGGTAGGATTATGAGTGAGGATATCAAGTAGCGGAATAGTGACTTGTGCGTTCCTCAGAGGTCCTGTTATATCAATTTCCCACAATCATCTAGTGTGGAGGTAGGGTACGACCTGAGATAGGGGACTTGATTGGCTATCTTTGGGGATGGGTTTCTTTTTTTACCTATAGTATTGATCATGGCACAATCATGGTGTGGAGGTGAAGGGGAGAAAGTTGTTCCTTGCTGTTGATGTGGAAGTGAGGTTGCGTAAGTCATGGTGTGTTTTGGTTCAGCTGAGGTGGATGGAGAAAATACGTAGGTATGAGTCGCTGGGCCAAGTTGGGTATAGCATGCTCGACCCTGGATTTGGTTTATAATGTGTTTTTGGGTTGACACGTTGTTTGTACTAGGCAGAGGTTGGGAGGGAAATGTACCAAGATGGTGGGAATTCACCATTTATGCAAGCTGATTATGAACCTCTGTGATCTCGTCTGTGTACTGTTTTTGAATGTCAATCAAGGTTTGAAGGATTAGGGCTATCTGATCATCCTTGTTAGGCCCTGATTGGTAATTTGGATTGGGTCTAGGCTGATTGAGCTGATATGGGTGTGGGGCCTGTGGTTGGGGTTGGAATTGAGGTCATAGATTTGGGTTATTTCCCAACCACACAAAGTCGGGATGATTACGCCATCTAGGGTTGTAGGTATTAGAGAAAGGATTATTCTGGACAGCGTGGAGACCCTCACAAGTCTGGGGAACTCCATAGTAATCAAGATATGAGGGTTTAGAGTTCCCCCAACTATGGTAGGTTGGCCCGGAGTTTCCTCCAAGACCGAAATCGGATGGGGGTGGATAGGAATCCAACCCCTGAGAGTGGTAGATGTTGTGTGCAGCCTCCCTTCCTGAGGGCGGGTGTGTGTATGTACTTTGCAGTGCAGTGGTGGTCTTGTGTAGATGTCGAGTGATGTCGTCCACTTTTTCTCAATGATAGAGACCTTATCCAATTGGCTGGCTACCAACTCCAAGTCAACGGATGTGGAAAGGCCTCGGGTCTCGTGTACCCCTTGATTGTTTGTCAATGTGCTGGTGGACGTCCAGTCATACGCACCCAGTGACTCATTGTTTAGGGAGTTCTCGCACATATTTTTGAGAATTCCCCAAATCTCGTCTTTATGCTGACCCATGATGCTACCACCACAGGTTGCATTGACAAAAAGCTTGATGTCATCACAGAGCCTGTGGTAAAAGCATTAGACTTGTTCCTACTTTGGGACTCCGTGATGGGGGCATTTGCACATGAGATCTAGAAAATGATCCCATGCCTCGTGAAGAGATTCTCTTGCTCCTTATGAGAAGTACGTGATTTGGTGCCGCATTGCATTAGTTCGGCCAATGGGATAGAACTTTTGTAGAAAAGCAGTCTGAAGTTCTTCCCATGTGTTGATCTGGTGAGGGTATGTTTGAAACCAATTGGCAGCTTTGTTAGCTAGAGAGAAGGAGAAGATTTTCAAGAGTAGACCATCTCGATTATGCAAGTCTACCTCGAACATGTGGGCCAGATGCTTCAGACTCTTCATGTGTTGGAAAGGATCCTCAAAGTTCAAGCCATGAAATTTCGGGGTCATGTGAAGCATACTAGGCTTGAGCTCCACCTCGAGTCCTCCTATAGGAATGTTGATTCGAGGTTTGATCTCCACTACTGTGGGATTGTAGTGATCTCGCATTTGAAGACGCGGTGGTGGGTTGACGTAGGCATTGATCCGATCTCTGAAATCAAAGAATTATTGTGGTTCAAAGTTAGGTTGTTCTGGATGATCCATGGTTGTGGCTGTAAATTTGAGCTCAGAAGTGGAGTTGGAAGAGATGTCGATGTGATCAGGTAGTTGCACAAACAAGGAAGTCGAGGCTTGGCCTCGACGAGAGTGAAAAACTAGAGGAGGCCTCAAGGGTGGTCTTAAGGACCTCCTCTCGTACATACACTGATGGAATAGATGAGGGACAGAAGGTGTGATGGACCCAATCAAGACACCCAAAGATTTTTGGATGACTATAGAGGTTCGAGGTGGATGATACCTCTAGATCACAAAGTTGTCCACCTGAGAATTACCTGGGCAGCGAGGAAGGGAGAGTCCTGTAAAGACCCCTACACGGTAGAGCGTCCCCATGGGTTATAGGGTTTCCCCCACCCGACCTTCCTTGTCACTGCAGATCCAGGTAGACCAAAATGGATAACTTGACCTCTTATGTCTACCAATTTTAAATTTAGATGAGGTGCTTAGGATTCCACTTGAACTTTAGAATGAGTTTGTGAATGGTGATCTAATTTGAAGATTAGTTGACCCTACAAGGTGGGTCAACATCACCTGATTTGTCCTGAGATTATTAGGTCCTGATTTTATGATTCAACTAGATGTTTAGAGCTTGCTTTTAGGGTTTGCCTGATTAGGTACATTCAGCCAAGGCTTAGGAAACACACAGTTTGGTGAAGTAGATTCTTCTTTTTTCTCTTAAGCAAGTGTGATCCTCAACCCTAAAGTGGAAACCCTAATTTGGCTCTAATTGGTCCAATCAGTTTTTGTCCAAATTTGGCACCTAGGGCTCAATCAAGAAGGTGAGTAACCCTAGGTGTCTTTAATCTCTAATAGGTGCATAAAATCAGGTTTGGGATTTTTTCTAATCAAATCAGGCAACTTGATGATTAATTTTAAGTAGAAAATGCAAGTTGATCCTAATTGATTTCTTCCTTTTGTTAGTTCCTCTTAGAATTAGGGACTTAATGGAAAAGGAGATGAGATTACCTGCCCCCGGAGTCTTTGATGTGTAGCTGATCTTCCTCCAATGAATCCCCTTCAAATCACAGCCAAAGAGATAAAGCAAGTTAGTGCTAGATCAGAAATTGTAATCAGAGAGATCAAATTGTACGTTGCTCCCCGGCAACGGCGCCAAAATGTTAACGCGAAATCATCGATGTTTAAGAAATGCGTTATAATATAGGATAAAATTGCATTAAACACTTAAATTTATAACTCAAAAAAGTCCGAGATCGTTCACAGGAAGCAAAAATGGCAATTCAATCTACTAATCACAAATATTTTCAGAAATATGATCAAAATCTTGCTCAAAATGAAATAGAATAATATATCAATAGAATCAAATGTCAAAGTGCACAAAGATGTGGCTAAAATTGTGGTTTAAATCACCAAATTAACCCAATAATATTAACCCACAAATATCCCAAATATATGAATAATATTTTCAACTCAAATGCCACAACAGTAAGCAACCAATATAACCACAGAACCAGTAGAATCAGACAACAGATTCAAGCCTCAGATGGCTTAAGTGAAGCCTGCTACAGTGCCTTCAAAAGGCTCAAGGGCCTCGCTCCTTTCTTCAAGAGCCTTAGCAGAGAGGCTCATAGTAGCGTTACAATAGAGACGAAGGCATCTCAACAGTCAAGTGTTAGAGAGTTAAGGAGGGACACAAAAACCCTCCTCCCTCTCTCTCTCTTTCCTTCTCTTCTCTCTCAGAAACCCACTTAATCAGGTCACCAATCGGGTAGGAACAGTAACCGGATCTGGGTACCAGGCTTGCAGGCATGGGACACAAGAGAGGTGTGAAATGGGTCGTGAGCGAGGGACCTCACCCCCCGTGTGTCGAGGCGATAAAGACTTGGCACAAATTCAATTTATTTGCTGCTGGGGGAGCGCCGCTCTACGATGTAGGACTAATTCCACCCTTGTTCTTCGCATGCGGCCAGCGACTGATGGCTGGTTCAATTGAGGCAGCAGGGATGCTTGATGGTTCTAATTGAGGACCTAGGTTGTTTTTTGGGTGACTTTCGCTCTGCCTGGAACGAAAACCTGGAGCGAGCACCTTAAGAACATGGTGTTAAGTTCTTCGAAGGAGCTTCAACAATGGCAACAGCATCCTGTAACCTGAAAACACAAATAAGGCCTTTCCGTCACGTCAAATAGGTTCAATAGCTTCACCGTGAAATGGTGAGTGTGATGGTGTGTGTGAGGTGGTGAAAGGGCGAGTGTGAAGGTATGTCGACCTCAGGCGAGTGGTGCGGAGGAGGCACTGTTCGACATGGTGGATAAGTGATCAATCCCCTCAATTTCCTGAGGGGTTTTGGTCAACAGATCGAGGTGATGGTGTGGAGCTCAATAGGGGGCAATTTGGTGGGCTGTAGTGGATGCTAGGGCTTGCCTGAGGTATGTCGGCAAGGTGGAAGACGGAGACGTGGACAACGTAGAAGCGGCCGAAACGGCGAAGTAGTATCACGGTGATGATGTGCGGAAGATAAGGAGTTGAGGAGACTAAGTAGTGGTTGACGAGGGGTGGAGAAGGCGTCGGGTCTGGTGTGGTCGACATTGGAGGTGAAGGTGCTCTGGAGGAGGATAACGATAATGACATAGGGATAGAGAGCACCTCGCCGGTATTGCGAGGAGCAGAAAGACTTGGGGAAGGAGAACTGGCTGCCTATTGTACGTGGCGTCAGACGAAGAGGTCAGAGGTGGAGAGCCGCTGGAGCAAGGTGGAGTGAGCTAGAGGTTGAGGAAGAGGAGGGTTTTTTCAGCTCTATTTCTCACTAAGGAGGTGAGGAATGCCATGGGGGCTCTTTTATAGGGCTTAGGGAAGCTTTAAGAACAGGAAACAAGCTTCAAAGCTTGCTTAGGATTCAAGAAGAATCCCACTGATTTCCTGGGTTCGCATGCATGAATCAGTGGGTTTTAGGAATTAGAATCAATCCTAATAGGTTTTCCTAGGTGTGAACATCAATCCCACCAAATTTGGTGGGATTTGATTGCCATTTGAGTAGGATTCTGCTCGGTCAAAGCTTGCCTGGAGGTCAGTTGACCTCCAATGGTGACAAGGCCTAATCTGCAAAGAAGATGAAGAAGTTAAGGGGCATTTTGTAAATATTTCAAAAGCTGAGGGGCTATTTGAGATAATAAGAGTCAGATTTGGACCAAAATACAAAATAGGTCAACATGATCTCTGATTGAGCCCAAATTTTATTACAAACCTAATTTGAACCCAAAGAATTTAATGGCAAAGTTGGATTTACATTTTGACCAAGTTTGACTGGGTAAATTACATAGAAGCTCAAATTAGGGTAACTTTCTGTCTGTGACTCTATTTTAGGTCAACATAGGCTCTGATGGTCAAATCAAAGATACCAAATCCTATAGAATATTTTTCTATGAATTTTAGAGGATTTAAGTGAATTTTATCCTAACCAGAACCTTAGTGAATCAAGTAGGTTTGTTTTTAGGGTTTCAGATGTCATTTAATTCTCCAAATGCGTGAAAGCCCTTTACTGCCTGCATAGACACACTTATTTGACATTAATGACCATATGACCTTTGATAAACCCCTGAAATACCCTGTGGTTATTCTGTATTTGTGAAATGTAGTTAAAATTACAAAAATAACCCTGGTTTCTTATCTTCTTCTCAAAACAGAATATTATACTTATATGACCCTCTGATGGTTATGTAGGAGCTTTTATCAACTTTATCAGACCAAATTAAGCTAGTTATGGCTCATGATGGTGTTCCCATCAAGAGCATCATAGAGAGATCAGTAATTGATCAAGAATGCTCCAGTGAAATTGATTGGGAGTGAGATCGATCGAGAGTGCCTAAGTGAGATTGATTGAGAATGAGAACAACTGACATCGTGAGATTAATAAAAAGTACTTGAGACTTTTTTGTGCACCAATAGGGAGATCTCGATTGATGGAGCCCCCACAAGATCGAAGAAGCACAACCTCCGGTGATCACTCCACTGTGCACCATGCCCTCACACCACCATCCATGTCGCGAAGGGGATCTCCTCTGCCATTGTCGTCTCGCGAGTTGCTGTTGAGGTGGATGGTGGGGCAGAAGGCATCAAGGCGGATGTTGTCATCGTGGGGCGAGGGGAAGGGAAGGGGAAAAAGGGAGGGAGAGGAGGTGGAGCTCGGTGGAGATGTTGAAGGAGAAGGAGGGTAAGTTAGAGAGGAAGAGATGTCGACGAGGGAGGTGAGTCGGGAGAGAAATGGGTGGGCAACTAGCGATAGAAGATGGGATCTTATGCATCTATCCCTTTTATATTTTTTAAAAAAAAAGTTGTCCGTAGGTGTACAAATAAACATTAATGATGTATAAGATAGGCTATTAGTGACATAAGTTGATTATCGGCATAGGTATATCATCACTATAGGGCATTTATTTTGTAGTGTATACACTATCTATATAAATAAATATATATAGTTATCTTACTGTACATGATAATTACTATAAATTATATATGCAGTTGTGTATATGTTTAGTATGTACATATATAGTTATTTATATTTACATATAGATTAAATACATATGGTATAAATAATTGTACAATATATACATAAATATATTACTATGCTATATAACTTAACATAAATAATCAGTATAGCTTATTTACATATAGATAGTGTAGATATAACATATATATATACTTATGTACATGTAACTTAATATATACTTAAGTTATGCTTATTTACAAGTATTTATACTATAGACAGGTATTTTTATAGGATTTTTGGGTTTTCAACTCTTTGTTTTGTTTTTGGGTTTTATAAAGAAAGAGAAGGATAGGAAGAAGGAGAGAAGACTCTTTTGGGTATTTTTATTTTTGCATTTTATTTCTAAACCTGCAGAAGTCTAGAACTTCTGCAGGTAAGTTCTATATATAAACACACTTAAAACCTAACTCTAATAGCACACACACCTAAAACTAATCCTAATCTAACTCAAGACATCTTTATTTTATTTATTTACATTATTTTTATATTTTTCATGGTAGTTACAAATACATGATGGAAAATGGCAAATTGAAGATCTAAAATTAGTTTCAAAGCCATAAAAATCATCCAAAAATAGTGGAAAGAAATGATATATCATGATAAACATCTCAACATCAATTGAAACCAGAATCAAACAAAGAAACATGAATTAAGCACTGAATTGGTGTTCAGACCACATTCAAGACAGATATCTGTTGCGTCGCTTTCGTCGAGTTTTAAAATATGCGTCATAGTATAGTGACAAAAATCGATACAGCATTTAAATTTGTATGCTCAAGAAACAGAAATGAGTCCAAGGTCATTCGCAGGGTGCAGTTTTAAGCAAATCAATCATTAATCACAATATCAAGAATAATATGCAAGTTGAATCAAAATGATGCTCAATATATATCAGAAAAATATCTCAGAAAGTCTGGTATCAGAGTGCAAAAAGAATAGGTAAAAATGGTGGTTTGAACCACCAATTTTAACCCTACAATTAAGCACTTAATCAACTCAAATAATCCAAAAATAATCCACAACCACTTAATGTCAATTTCCACATCAGCGTGGATGTCAACAGTAACTATCAAAACCAAGCCAAGGCCTCAGACGACAAGTATAAGGCTCAGATGCCTTAACCCAAAGGCCTTAGAAGAACCAGTAGAACCGCACAAGGGCGTAAGCCTTAGAATGGATAAGTACTGAGCGAGGGGGGGCACGATTCCCAAGGCCACAATGCAAAACTGTCCCCCACCCTTAGATTTCTCTTCTCTTTCTAGTCGGGTAAATGGGCATGCACAGAATCAGGTAAACGGATCTGGCCCAGACCCACGTGGCGTGAACCGTGGGTGAGGGCGTGAACGAGTACATGCGAGGGGACCTCACCCCGTGCTCTCTGAGGCAAGCAACTTAAGGCAGCAAATCAATTTATACTCTGCGCGGCTTCTACTGCATACGAGGTGGGACTAAGTCCCTTTCTTCCTTCTTTACATGCACAACTGAAGCAGCTTGTGACAATTAGAGCTAGAGCAGCTGCTATCTTAGCCAATTGAAAGCCTAGATATCTTCATGAGGGGATTCTGTAGGTCCTAGACTGGCAGCGAGGAAAGTGATGGTTGGAGCACGGCTGGAAGAGACTAAGATGAACGGTGTTTGTAGTAGCTCCGACGAGGGTACCTGATGACAAGAAAATGGCCTCGCAGCCTAGTCAGAAGTGCTCAGGAGCTTCGCTATGCAAAGGCAAGTGTGTGGTGGTAGTTGAAGAGCATGCAGAGGTTGGAGATGACCTGTCAATGACAGAGAAAGTGATCGGAGGATGGGTTGTTTAGGGGAGTTATGGAGTAGGTGAAAGTGAAAATAGGGAGAGGGCTTTTGCGTAGAGAGGTGAGGCAGAGCTCGTGGAGGTGGTAGCGTGGAGTTTGGAGAGGTGTGGAGGTCATGCGAACTCACCGGAGTTTCACCGACCATAGGGAAGATGAAGGTGGTGAGGGCAGTATGGTAAGTGACCCTAAAATCTAAGGGGTTAGAGACGATCAGGGGAGTAAGAGGAAGAGAGAAGAGAGACTTAGAGTGAGAGAGAGGGGTGAGGATATCCGGAAATGACAAGCCACCATCGGAGAAGATGGAGTCGACAGTGAGGGAGCGACGAGGAAGGAGAGGTCAAAGGTGGCTAGTCTTTGGCTGGACTCGATCACAAAGAAGAGACAAAGAAGATGAGCCAGTCAATTTGATCATTAGCCGACTTGATGAAGTGGTAGGAGAAGGCTCGCCAGAGCTGAAGTCGCGGAGGCCGAAGAAGGAGAGGAGAGGGTATTTCCAGCTCCAACTTGGCTATGGAATATGCTGGGAGGATCTAGGACTTAAATAGAGCTGAAATTGAGCTCAAATTGAGAGAAATCCCAAGTTTGATTCGTGGTTTAGGCAAGTCTTGACTCCATGAAATTAGAGCTTCGTCTGAGCTCTAGGGATCGATTTGGGGTCCCTGAGGTGATTCAAGCGATAGGTGATCTTCTGAAGATTGTTCCTTCCAAATTTGGGAGGGTTTAGTTGAGGAATCAAGGAGATCTCCAAGTTTGAAGGTTGGCATCTTTAGGTTCACACCTCTAATGGTGATAGGGACCTGTTTGAATAAAATGATGAGAACTTAGGGACCTAAATGAAATAAACTTGAAACATGAGGGGCTAAATGTAAGAAATAGAGTTTTAAAGGGCTAAAATGCAAACTAGGTCAAGATGGACTCTGATTGGGCCCAAATTTTGGTGCTAACCTAATTTGGACCCAAGGAATATTATGGTGAGCTTGAATTTGAGTTTTGACCACATTTTACTAGGCAATTTGCACAGAAACTCAAATCAGGGCAAAATCTCGTCTAAAACTTTATTCTAGGTAAAAATAAGTTCAGATGGTCAAACCAAGGGTAGCAAACCTCTTAGAATATTTTTATATGAATTTTAGGAGGTTTAGATTAATTTTATCCTGACTAGAACCTCTTTAATTTAAGTGGGTTGATAATTAGGGTTTTGGTGCTGTTTTCGCCC
This sequence comes from Thalassia testudinum, assembly GCA_037157565.1. NCBI lineage: Eukaryota > Viridiplantae > Streptophyta > Magnoliopsida > Alismatales > Hydrocharitaceae > Thalassia > Thalassia testudinum. The sequence continues at coordinate 807,436 of JAZHRO010000006.1, forward strand.
TTGAAATACGTAAAACCCCGTTTCTATTAGTGTTGACCCACTTTTTAGACTTTTGTGCTCATTTGACCTTTAGTTAGCCCCTAAATGACCCCATGGTTAATCTGTGTTTGTGATGTACTGTTAAAATTACATAATTAACGCTAACTCCCTGTTTTCTTCTCAAATCAGAATGATACGGAGTAGTGACCCTCAGGTGATTAGGGAGGATCTTTTAACATTCAAACCTGACTAAATGTGTCTAGGTAGGGTCCATGATGGTGTTACCATCAATATCCAATATATAATTGCTGACAAAACATTTCAAACATGGATTTATAAGATCTTGAATGTAAACTAAAATCCGTTCCAATACATAAATGCTTCTAAAGTAAAGTTCTATCATGAAACTCTCCTGAAAAATCCATTCAAATTTCAAACAACATTAGAAACTACATCAAATTCTCAAATCCATTACTCAGCCAGTGCTTACAATGAATGTTAATTCTACTACTGACAAAAGAAAGTTTAGTTCCATATGAGATCTGATCGAATTATTTCAAGGTTTGCTCAAGCTTCTCGAATGCTGATCTTTGAAAGATTAATCCCAGGAATTTCATTACAAACAAAACATCATTCAAAAGCCCTCTCAAATTTATGATCAAAATCCATTCAAAATCCATCTAGGAACCAATTGCTACATCTAAAAATTACTTCCCATATCTAATTTAAGAACTCAAAACATCAATGGATAATTCAAATGTGTTCTATGGATATCCAAAAACCATTCTAGACTCTTGCCCAGATTAATAGAATACCAAAACCAAGCTTTGATCTGGGTATTGAAACCATTGACTCGTAATCTCATTTAAATCAACTAAAACTTAAATTGAAGTGTCACAAACATTCCTCAAGCACTTCGGAAATCCACATATATTAGATTAGAGTTCAATAATCCATAAAAACCATAATTGATTCTCCTCCTTCGCTATAGGCAGCATGAGGAGGAGAAATCAAATCATGCATTCAAATCAGTTGAAAACTAGTTCCCAAATGTTCATTTAAATCTTCTAAACCTCATCCAACTCTTAAATAGAAAATTAAAACTAGATGTGAGAAGATCAGGATGTCACTTAGATGATCATTTGCTATAACCTCGCCAAGATGACTTGGTCATCTAGAATACCTGCACAACATTAATTGATGTGTAGGAGTCCTGGGCGAAGCTCTAAGATAGATTAGGTCATCACAGGAGCCTCAAATCCGTACATCAGATCTTCCTTAGCTCCTGTTACCCAAGCGGAGGAGCAAAATCAATATCAACGATCTAATTTGGGTGTGATCTCAATATGCAATAAAAATCAAATCCAATTCACTCAAACCCTTCACAATCACTCCAATCAAACAAATATAAACCCAATTCTCTCGATTAGAAACAATCAAAACAAAATTGAATCCTTAATCTACCGATCAATCATGAAAACTTAAATCAAAGTGAATTGAGCGAATTGCAATCAATTCAAAGCATGGGGAGAGCTCATGTGATCTGATGAAGTGAGTGAGAGAGCCCTCTAATGGATTAGCATGCAAGGAGATCTGAAAGCTACTGAGCTCCAGACCTCCTTGCTACTCTAATGGAGGAGGTAATCAATTGATTAAAACCACGAGGAAAATAGTAGAAGGTGATTATGGGATGAAGGGGAAGAATTATGATCAACTATGAATGGGAGAATTTACCTCTCTGATCAAGATTGATTAGAGAAGACTGATCGATGGAAACTGAATGGGTGAATTTGCCTCTCTAATCAAGATTGATCAGAGAAGACTGATTGATGCAAACTAACAATCTAAGCTAGTCTACTCCTAATTTTACTCAATCCAACAGTGAATTCAACTCTAAACATCTAAATTACACTAGGAAAGCGATAAAACTAATCTATGAAAGTAGTAAAATCCTATCTAACAGATGAATGGGAGCTCAAGGATCCGTAACGAGTAGTTACGGTGTTGAATGGAGAAGAGGGGACCCCAACGACGAAGAATCCACTAGTGGGACTCCGTAGTTGCCCTCAGGTGTTGTGTGATCCTTAGCAGCAAGGATTGAAGAGAGTAAGGAAGTGCCACCTCTGTCACAGGCAGCGGAGGAAGGGGAGTAAGGAACTGGAATAGGAGCGAATGACCAACTCAAGAGAGTAGGAGGGGAGTTCGTAACCTCATGTAGGGGGTCTGAGGTCAAGTATTTATAGGTGGATGGAGCGCAGGTGACTGGGTATAGGGAGTAAAGGGTGTTGTGAATCTACGGTTTTGGTGTGACCAAGGAGGCACGAGATAGGTCTAGGATGACAAGTTACTGTTAGATGAGATCTAGGATAGGGCACGAAGGTGACAAAACCAGGGATAAGTCGTAGGATCAAGATCCACCTTTGGATCAGCAATGGAAAGATGGATGGTTCTGATGAGCTATGTTCTTCGTGAATGGGCAGGAGAAGAGGAGAGTTGCCTAGGCTTTTTGGGCTTTTTTCAGGAGAGGCCCATGGGTGCGAACCAATGTAAAGATTGCACACTAAACCCAATCATGAAAGAAACTAATGCAGAGTAGTCCTTAGGGCTTACAAACAATTCCCTAGCAGATTTTGTGTAAGGAATATGTGAAGAGAACGTTAAATATCAAGGACCTAAATGTAATGCATAAAATCCAAGGTCCTAATGAAGTCAAAATGCAATGTAATTTTTATGGCATATGATTTGAACATATTAGAATATATTGCAACCCTTAATTTGTGAATTTATGCTCATTTGGTGTTCAATTGGCATTCAGATAATCCATTTACATATTCAGGTAGATGATCTCTCAAATATGACCTAATTTTGCATTTTTAGCATAATTTTGATGTCTTAGGTCTTTTTCTTTAATTCCTACACTTAAGCCATTTATTGTGTTAATTGATAGTGTTTTAACCTCGTTTCTAGTTTAAATTGGGCATTTTAGCTCTAATGAGCCACACCTCATCATACCCCCATGCTTAGGTTTTGCTAGTCCATTAGCAAATAACTCAATTAAGTGCAAAGTAATTCAGTATCAACCAAGTAAGTGTGAAGAGAATTCTATTTAACTCATTTCAAATGTTAAGTGTTTAAAAATGATCTTTAAGCTGAATTTTTGTGAATTTTTCAAGTATGTAGCGGACATTGTGAGAACTACTTACCTAGAAGGACTACAAGAACTCACGTCTTATATGACATATACCATCTCTCGACTAACTAGGACTCTTAATATTTAAACCTTAAGTACAATTTTCAGGACTCAGAAAGTTTTACCAAGCTTAAGAGCTAAGAAGTTATGGTTGTGCTGAGTGCATATTAGGACTAACGAGATGAACACTAAGACTCAAATCCAAGGTTTTACTTCTTTTTAAGTCCAGGTTGGTCTCAGCTTCAGCTCATGTTTTTGGATTGACTCTAAAAAATGGTGAAAACTCAAACCCAACACTATTACATTTACACCCCCTATGCTTAAATGATGCAATGTCCTCATTGAATGATTAGGGTAGATGCAAATGCATGCCCTACTTTTCACTAACTTAGGCAAGAGTGATGAAAGGAAGTCGGAGTGAGGAGATAAAACCTCTATGCGAAAGATTTCAAGTTTCATAAAAATCAAAGTGGGCAGTCAGGCTAAGTAGTGAAATGCAAGATAAATGTGGCTATGCATCTAGACTAAGAATGCAAGGATAGACACTTAAGGAAGAAAGGAAACAAAGAAAGATAAAATAACTATATACAACATGGGTAAACTTTCAAAAAGTGCCAAGTTTTATGCCTTCAGCTGGGCATAAACCCATAATCAAAAGGTTCAAAATGTAGGAGCGAACAGGTAGAATTGACAAGTCTGAGATCATGAGGCTCAATAAAGGGTTTTAATCTTTGTCCATTCACAATGAAAGGTTCAGATTTATCAATCTCAGAGATCTCGACATCTCCATTATCAAATTCTTGCTTGATGATAAAAGGTCAAATCCATTTAGATCTGAGTTTTCCTGGAAAAAGTTTAACCCTAGAATCAAAAAGGACTTTCTTACCAGGATGAAATGTTTTCCTATGGATGTGGCAGTTGTGGAAGGCCTTAAGTTTGTCCTTACAGATCCTTGAGCTTTCATAAGATTTATTCCTTAACTCATCTACCTTAGAAATTTGTAATCTTCTATGATCATCAACCTTTTCTAGGTCCAAATTACACTTTTTAATTGCCCAATAGGCTTTGTGCTCAAGCTCAACGGGAAGATGACAAGGTTTCCCGTACACTAGTCTAAAAGGAGACATGCCTAATGGGGTTTTGTGAGTTGTCCTATATGCCCACAAAGCATCAAAAAGGTGGGAAGACCAATCTTTCCTATCAGGCCTAATGGTAGTTTGCAAAATCTTTTTGATCTCCCAATTGGACACTTTAGCTAATCCATTGGTTTGTGGGTGGTAAGGTGTTACTATTCTATGTGTCACCCCATACTTTTGAAGCATGGACTGAAAGTGCATATTCCTAAAATGAGACCCTCCATTACTAATGATGGCTCTAAGTACCCCAAAATGAGAAAATATGTAATCTTGAACAAATTGTGTTACCACTCTGTGATCATTCATTCTTGTGGGGATGACTTCAATCCATTTAGACACATAATCCACGGCTAATAAGATATACTCGAAGCCATGAGAATTTGAAAAAGGTCCAATAAAGTCAATGCCTCATATGTGAAAGATCTCACACACTAAAATCAGGTTCAAGGGCATCATGTCTCGGCAACCAATTCTACTAAGAGACTAATAGTGTGAGCGTGCCCTACTATATTTGTATGCATCCTTAAAGATCGTGGGCCAATAGAAACCACTCTGCAAAATCTTGGCAGCGATCTTTTTGCCAGAGAAGTGACCCCCACACACCTAGTCAAGGCAGAATGACAAAATACTATCAATCTCCTTATCAGGGACACACTTCCTAAGAATATGGTCTTTACAGTGCTTGAATAAATAAGGTTCTTCCTAGTAATAGTGCTTATCTTCGAATCTAAGTCTGTCTTTTTGATGTTGAGTCCAATCAGAGGGGACTATTCCAGAAGCCAAGTAGTTGACTATGTCAGCATACCAGGGAAGATCAGAATGAATGACCAACAATTGCTCGTCAAGGAAGTGGTCTACTATGGGAAGTGAAGGAGATATCGCTTCAAAAGGAAGGTGGGATAAGTGGTTAGCTACCACATTCTGCTTCCCAGCTTTGTCATGAATCTCTAAATCAAACTTCTGCAAAAGCAGGCGTCAAATCAGGAAATCTACGCAAAAAGGTTTGAGTTTTGAAAACTCATCGTTGTAGTGCAATTTGTGAGAAAAATCGTCAACAGATAAATTTAACCAAAACTCGAAAGGAATTCTGAGTCGAACACAAGGAGGCAGACGTTTGATTAAAAACTATGTTTGTTTTATTTGTCACGAAGCAAATTAGCTGGTCGAATTTATTCAAAACTAGCTATCTACTAAAAGAATAATGAATAAAAGAGAGAGAAAGAGAATATTACAAATAAAGACAAAATAGAGATAAAATAAATAGATATTTCATAACCACAAAATGATGTCTATTACAACTATCCATTACAGTTGAAAGCGGGAAATCTATACTAGAAAATGGTAAATCTACTCTAAAAAGGAGTAAAGAGAAGGTGGAGAGAAGTTATCCTCCTCGACGGCTGCTTGAAGGACGAGCCACGTTGACGGAGAACTCGGACGAAGGTGATGAGATGTAGGACGAAGGAGAATGACAACAAACGACGGAGAACGGGGCAAGGCGACGTTGCGGTGGGATCCGCTTCCGAATGGCGATGAGAGGACCACCGCGGAATGCTCCACGAACGAGATGAGAAGGTGGAAAATATTATATGTTTAACTCTAAAGGAGCATTCCGGGTTTGGGACAAGCTCTTAGAGCTTTAGAGGTGGTGAGAGGGATGAAGAATTCGAGTGGTAGGGGTCTATTGTTATAATTGTAGGGATTGAGGGTAATTTGGTCATTTTATGCTTAAAAACATTAACTCAGGGTCTTTAGTGATGGATTTAAGCGTCACTAAAGCCCTTGAACGTGGGCGTAGGTCGCACGCACGTCGTGCCTCCTCCTCTCCCCACGCTTCAATGCCTACGCATGTCGTGCACCATTGCACCCATGCCTTTATCGTACCCCACCGCACGCCTATGTGTGATCGTTCAACCGCACGTCATCACACGCATACGCAATACACACCCAACCATGCTGCCACATCACGCATCTCCCGCCAGCACGATCACCATCCGACGGTCGAATTGAGCCACTCCAGCACCCGCGCTTTGATTTGAGGTGCGCGGGGACTTGAACGCGCGTCGCAAGGTTGTGCGTGGAGGCGTTCTCCACTGTGCTATCTTTGTGGATTGGCACGGAGATGATTTAATAGTTGCGCCCTCTCAGCCCTTGGATCAAGGTCCAATGGCTGCGATCTCGCCTCGCCCGCCCCTTCAAAAGTTGAGAAGAGATGCTGTGGCCGATTTGGGCGGCTGTGATGGTGTCGCATGGCACCATCATGGCCATCCATCTTCTATGTCTTGTAGATAGTGCCACGGATGTCAGATTGGATCGATTTTCACGTCGTTAGGCTGCGATCATCAATCCAAACACATTCGTATTGTCGGATTTGTCATTTGATGTACGGATTTACACCATCTTGGCCCCTTGACCTCTGATATTTCTCAGATTGCATCTTATGCTACGAAAGATAGATCGGGGCAATCTTGGAGTCGCTGAACTCCGATCGTCACCCCAATCAGATCCATACGATTGGTTCTTCAATCTGAAGCCCCAATTAAATGTCTCCCTGTCACCTGACCTTAAAAAGAGAAAATTAACTTAAATTTTATACAATCTAACCTAAATGCAAGATGATGCATGTTATGCAATATTTATAATGTATGATGCAATTATACATCTAAGAACACGCAAAAATAGATGGTTTATGTGATATAAACGTGTTTACATCACACCCCCATGCCTATCTTTTGCTAGTCCCTAGCAAAACTACATGCTATTTCTAAGAGAATTAAGTCAGATTTCTTGGGCAATAGTTATTATTCAACACATAGAGATTTCAACTAAGACCTGAACTATAGAGACACAACAGCGCCCGAGTGTTTATCAAAATGCCGACTGCCTTGAGCCCTCGCCTTATTCAAAGAAGGATCTTTTTCTTCTTTTCTTCTTTTCTAATTTTTTTTGGATTTTTGAGTTTAGGGTTTCGGAGCAGCTTTGTATGGCCACTCAACCCACACAAAACTCGAAGAGAATCCTAAGTTCTAAGCATCTTTATGTGTGAAATGTGATAGACTCACTGATCGGTGATTAGAATGAACATCGGGTTTCTACACCCCTAGGTGACCTTGTAAAGAAATTCTGCCTAAAGGTGTATCTATTCGACTGGTAGCTTTCTCCCTACTTTTATTTTTATGGGGTCAACATAAGGAGGAACGCAGAGTATATCTCCCTGGCTTATTCTACTTCTCCGCTTCTTCCTAAGTGTTTTGGAATTATACGTGCATTTCTTGAGTTGGGATCTGGACAACCTACCAATGGGTTGTTACCCACGATAACTTGCCAGTCATACTCATGCAGTGAAGTGTGGATTATTTCATTTTTTTCTTTTCTTTTCTCCTTTTTTATTTTTTTTCTTTTCTTTTTGGATATTTTTCTTTTCTCTTTTCTTTCTTTAAGTAGGTGGCTTCCCTGATCTAAGATCTACCTAAAGGCAACAGGAAAGGAATGGTCATGTGACTAGGCTCTGGACAACCTACCAATGGGATGTTACCAATGATAACTTGCTAGCCATACCACCCTAGAAGGTTCATTAGCTACCCAATTTCCGTAAAAATCGTCGAACGAGTCAGTGAGAAAAGTGTGTAGATGCTTAAACTTAAGTTCCCTCAAATCAGAGGGCAGGTTGATAAGTTGTGTACTTATCACCCCAATGTATTTAACCAATTAAAAAATTGAATTTAGAATGGCGAGGACTCGAGAAACAAGTCCACATTTTAGTATACACCAGAGCTTATTAAGCCCAAAGACCTGAAGGGTCTAAGTGTTCAAGTCATACAGTTTTATTCTCTAAGATTGAAAATTTTCTAAAGCCCAAGTTCTCTTTCCTAATTCCATAATTTTTTTTTATAAATAAAAAGAAAAGAATCTACGAAGCTAACAAAATAATTTAGAGATGAATACAATGTCCTCATTGTATTAGTGACATGCTGATCTAATGCAATGTCCTCATTGTATTAAAAAGACATGAACCTAAGTGGAGTAGACTAGAAAGCACCTGAATTGTGTGAATAACAAATCGACTCCGAGATGAAAAGAAACTGTATACGTGCTAAATTTAGTGCCTTCAACTAGGCACACTATACAAAGAAGAAACAAAGAATTCACAAGTGCAAGTCAGAATCAGAATAAGAAAATTTAGCTTTGGACCTTCCAGGAGAAGATGTCCACAGATGTGGACCAGATTGTGATGTAGACCTATACCCCATGGTCAAGTATATCTAAGGTTCTGGATAAAAATTATCCAAAACCTGAGATCAGTATGCAAGCAGGGTCGGGCATGCGATTTGTGAGGATGCAACCCAAGTCCAAAAAGTTAGGTTACAGAGGAATCAAGCTCAAAAGGATAATCAATGAATGTACGCTTAGGTTGGACATCCTCTAAATTAAAGATGTCATAAGGGTCCTAGTAGAAGGTTGGTGGTTTCAGACAAATAGGCACCCTTAGACTCGGTCTTTTACTTCCTCTAGAATTGGCTTCCCAAATCATCATTTCCCAATTCCTATCCTTCTCATTCAGAATTTCAAATTCCAGGACCTCTTGCATATTAATCACCCCATCTAAAATGTCCAAGTCCAAGATTTGTTGCGAAATCAGAATTGACTTGAGTCTAGTGATCTCAAAATCAAACTCATCAGTAAGCTCAATGGGGTGTGATTGAGGATCGGGGCTTGAATCCTCCATGAAATGAGGATCTGAATCCACCTTGCGAGCCCCAACAAGATCAAGTTCCTCAATTTTAGGGCCATCAAATGATTTATCAAATTCCTCAGGCCCAGTCATCTCACTAAAATCGTGTTCTGTAAACTCATGTGAGACTTTGCATAATGATTATTCACCTTCAGAATCAAAGAATTCTAAATCCGCATTAATGTATGTCTTAAAATCATCAATCACTTTTTGTTCTATAGAGACATACATTTCCTCGTACCCCGACTCAAGGATCTCAGGTGAAGAAATCAGTTCATCCTTATTTGATTGCTCTAGAACCTGGTCATCCCTGATCTCGTAAAATGTGTCCCCCCTACACTTGCTTGAGCATATTCTGACATCGGCTCTCCTATCAGGGGTTCATCATGGGAATCCTCCTAAGACTAGACTAGAGCAATCACAAATCTCATCCTTAATTTCGATAACTTCCAAGTAAAAACTCACCTGGGCCTTTATCCTTAACATCCTGGAGCCAATCCAACAAATACTTGTTAAGATCGTCAATCATTTCAATCAGAGGCTCCAATTCTTTAGGGCAAGGTGTTGGCTGAGCTTCTAGAGATTGAATGATATTCCTTAAGTTAGCCAACACCTTATCTTGAACCTGGTTAACCTGAACCAAATGGTTTGGTTCAAGGTTGGATGAGTTTAGGTTCAGCGCAGAGGAGTCAACAAATTGAGGTTCTTGATACCTTCCCTGATAATAGGTCATTTTGGGTTGTCCATAAGGAGGTGATGACCTATATGTAGTGTAATCTGGGGAAGGGTAAGGATCAGCATATCTTTCTTGATTGTAGATCATATTAGGTTGTCCAAATGAGGGTAGTGACCTATAATCGATGTAGCTTCGAGAAGGATAATAATCAATATCATGGTGTCCAGGGTTAAACCTTGAACACAGAGGTCTGGAACTATATTCCCAATCAGAATTATCCCAAGAAGATGGATGAGAATAAGTCTGGTTGGAATAACAATCATTTTGGGAATAAGCAGTGGTAGGAGGGTAGGAGTGGAAGTGCGAATAGGATGTGGAAGGATCCATGACCGAACGGGAGGAAGAAAGGCACCCTGCAATACAAACAATCAAACTTGTCCTTAAGTGGGCTAGCCTAAAGACCTACAGGCTCCCAGAACCTGTCTTGAGATAAAGAAATGATTTGATCTACTTCTTTCCGGTCAATCCAACTAGTTAGAGGGAGGGGGTGGGGAGAAGGTTCTTCCTTTGGCTTGCGCCTCCAATTCCTAGTGTACCCTCCAACCGCGATCGTTTAATTCTACTCCCCTAGCTAGACATCAGATTGAATAGTAGAAACAAACTAATCGAAAACAATCTCGATCTAGGCTCTAAAGAGCGAGTCCAATCCTTAAGGCCAACGTCTACTTTGTTTTAATTAGGGTTAAGTTTGAATGTGCTTTGGAATGTGATGGGCCATTTATCTGGGTTGTGCCCTTAATGATTGATTGATATGTGTGTGTGCACAACCAATGGTTTTCAAGCAAGACTATTTTTGGATGTGGTGGATTTTAGGGTTTAAATCTTGCTTAGTAGGTTTTAGGATTCAACTTTAGGTATATTCAATCAAGTTCAGTTGGCACACCAGGTTTTGAAAGCACAGGTGAAGATGTTTTCCTTTAAGGCTTAAAAGAATGTGGAGTGCCCAGTAAATCCCTAAAAGTTGAACCTATGTGGCAACTACTTGATGAGTTGTTTTTAGTTAAAGTGGTGCTGCCCAAACAACTCAAACAATTGGCCTGATACACTACTTAATTAGGCACACAAGTGATTACCAAATCTAATTTTTACTCAATTATATGTTGATGAGTGTACCTATCCCAAAGATCGGGTTACCGGTTGAGTATGAAGAATCAGAAGAGGTTGTGTACCTCTGTGAGATTTTTTTTTTAATTTTTCTTTATATGCGGAGGGTGAGGCGGGTGGAGGTGACAAACAAATAATCAAAATACCCTTAGAGTTTATGTAAGCTCCTAGGTTAATTAGGGTTTGTGTTATTAAGTGATGGAATGAAATCTAGTGGGCGGGGAGGTGGGGGTAAACTTACAGACCCTTCAATAGCACTTTACTCTAATCTACCACTTTTGCCCGTCTCGAGTACCTTCAATCACAATAAGAAAGGAGAGGAGGTAAAAGATAAGTAAGGCAGGAAAACGTGAAAAATCAAATAGCATCGCCTCCCCAGCAACAGCGCCAAAATGTCAAATCAAGAAGTCTATGCAAAAAGGTTTGAGTTTTGAAAGCCTGTCATTGTAGTGCGATTTGCGAGAACAACCATCAACAGATAAATTTAACCGAAACTCCAAAGGAATTCCTGGTCGAATACAGGGAGGCAGACATTTGATTAAAAATCACTTTTGTTTTATTTGTCACAAAGTAGATTAGCTGGTCGAATTTATTCAAAACTAGCTATCTACTAAAAAAATAATGAATAGAAGAGAGAGAGAGAATATTACAAATAAAGATAAAATAGAGATAGAATAAACAGATATTTCATAACCACAAAATTGTGTATATTACAACTAACTACTATAGTAGAAAGCAGGAAATCTACACCAGAAAGCAGTAAATCTACTCTAAAAAGTAGTAAAGAGAAGGTGGAGAGAAGTTATCCCCCTCGACGGCTACTTGGAGGACGAGCCATGTTGACGAAGCACCCGGACGAAGGTGGTGAGATGTAGGACGAAGGAGAACTACGACAGACAACGGAGAACGGGGCAGGGCGACATCACAACAGGATCCACTTCCCAAACGGCGGTGAGAGGACCACCGCAGAATGCTCCACAAACGGGATGAGAAGGTGGAAAAAATTATATTTTTAACTCTAGAGGAGCATCCCGGGTTTGGGACAAGCTCTTAGAGCTTTAGAGGGGGTGAGAGAAGAGAGGAAGGGATGAATAATTCGAGTGGTAGGGGTCTCCTTTTATAATTGTAAGGATTGAGGGCAATTTGATCATTTGATGCTTTAAAACATTAATTGAGGATCTTTAGTGACAGATTTAAGCATCACTAAAGCCCCTGAATGTGGGCGTAAGTCTTGTGCATGCCGTGCCTCCTCTTCTCCCTATGCTTCAACACCTACGCACGATCGTGCACTCTCAGCCGTCCACACGATCGGACAGCTTAGAAGCCATCGTGCCTGGGCCTACATCACGCCCCATCGCGCACCTGCATGCGATCGAGCATTCAAACGTGCGTCATTGCACACATGCACAATCCACACCCATCCATGCTGCCACGTCACGCATCTCCCTCCCGCACGATCACAATCCGACAGTCGAATTGAGCCACTCCCGCACCCGCACCTTGATTTGAGGCGTGCGGGGGCTCAAACGTGCGTAGCAAGGTTGCGCGTGGAGGCATTCTCCACTGTGCTATCTTCGTGGATTGGCGTGGAGATGATTTAACTATTGTGCCCTCTCAGCCATTGGATCAAGATCCAACGGCTGAGATCTCGCCTCGCCCGTGCATTCAGAAGTTGAGAAGAGATGCTGCGGTCGGTTTGGGCGGCTGTGATGGTGCCACGTGGCGCCATCATGGCAGTCCATCTTCTGTGTCTTGTAGATGGTGTCACGGATGTCAGATTAGACAAATTTTCACGTTGTTGGGCTGCGATTGTCAATTCGAATCCATTCGTATGGTCAGATTTGTCATCTGAAGTATGGATTTACACCATCTTGGCCCCTTGACCTAAGATCTTTCTCGTACTGCATCTGATGCTACGAAAGACCGATGGGGGCGATCTTGGTGTTGTTGAACTCTTATCGTCGCCCTAATCAGATCCGTACAGTTGGATCTTCAATCTGATGCCCCAATTAAATGTCGCCCTATCACCTAACCATAAAAGGAGACAATTAACCTAAATTTTATACAATCTAACTTAAATGCAAGATGATGCATGTTATGCAATATTTATAATGTACGATGCAATTATACATCTAAGAACATGCAAAAATAGATGGTTTATGTGATATAAACGTGTTTACATCAGCATGACCCATTTAATCAAATCAGATTTCGCATCCTTCTTAGTAAGAACATGTCGAACTATAGTATGGTCAGTGTAGACTATAATGTGGGAACCTAAAAGATAAGGTCTGAATTTTTCCAATGTAAATACTACTTCTAGCAATTCCTTCCTGGTGACTGTGTAATTCCTCTGTGCTTCATCTAAGGTCTTGCTAGCATAGTAAATGACTATAGGTTTCTCATCCAGTTTTTGCCCAAGGATAGCCCCTACTACATAATCAAAGGCATCACAAATGATCTCAAAGGGGTGAGACCAATTCGAGGGTTGCAATATTGGTTCCTTGGTAACCAAATCATGAAGTGTCGTATAGGCACTACAAAAAAAATTGCCTTTAACGACATTTGATATCTACCACTATAGGCCTTCTATTAGTCGCTATACAGAATTAGCGACACTTAAAATAATTGCCACCTTCGTTGGCGTCACTAAAAGGTTAGCGGAAATTGTACAATTGCCACTAAATCAATGGTATTAGCATCACTTTAATTGTCACAATTAGCATCGCTAATGATCTTCTTTAATAGCAATTTATTTGCCACTATTTCACCACTCTTAAATTATAATAGTGGCAATTTAATTGATGCTATTAATGTTGCTATATACTTCATTTAACGACTTTTGTTTATGCCACTAAACCACTACTATTGATTTGCTTTAATGACATTTTATTTTGTTATTTAATTGATACTATTAATATTATTTAACAACAATTATTTGTGTCTCTAAATAGCGACTATTGATTTACTTTAATGACTCTTTCTTTTGTCATTTAATTGTCATTGTTGATTACTTTAATGACACTCGTTATACCACTAATATTCTTTAGTGAGAACTATTTTTATTTGAACAAGATCAAAACATAAGAGCAACCCTAATTTTGTTGATCTCCTAATAATAAAGTACAATAAAGGCCCTTTAAAGGAGTATATCAAAAAACAAGAAAAACATAACCTCAACCACTAGAATAATCCCCTCTAAAGGGTGATACAAAGAAAGAAAGCAAAAATACAAGAAGAAAGAAAATAAAAATACAAGAAGTTGACAATACAACTACAAAAACTTGTTGTCCTTTATGTCCATCAGGATCTCCTAGCAAAACATTATTACTAACCATAGCTGTTATTGCCCTGATCTTCTGTTACAAAAATATGATCACCATGAACAAGCTCCTTTATCCTCATCACTTCCGTGCTTTCCCATATATCTTCAATCTAATGCAACAAGCTTCTAGCCTCACAGCTCCAACTTCTAATACCCATTGTTTCGTGTTCGTTGAATCGGTTTTTAAGAATATCGTGTTGTAATATAGCCGAAAAAGCATTCAAAACAAATACAATTTTATTACTCGAATTTAAAGTGCAAGGTCGAACACAGGGAGCAAATTGGGGTTTAGAAATCAAGATCACAATTCAGAATTTGAAAGAATATGCAATAATATCAATATCACAGTGCAAAAATATAGGAGCAAATGTAGAGCACAAAATACTAAAGAAACTCAATGTATATGAATATGACAAAATCTTGGATTTCTTCTTTAGTTTCTACGGCTCTTCTTTCTCTTTGCCTTTGGCTTTCTTTGCCTTCTCTTTCTTTAGCTTTTCTCTGTCTTCTCCTCCCTTCTTCTTCTTCTTTGGCGGATCGCATCCATCAAGGGGATGTTTATATGGACCTGTTCAAAGAGTTTGGCCAAGTCCTCAGGTGCCACGATTTTGGTTGTCCTCTTTCCCTTGGTCAAGGCCTCGGGAAACAAAACCTTGCATGGTTCCTCTAGAATAGGTCCAGGTTCTTGATCTGGGACAGGGGTATCCTGAATAACTATCCTAAGGCTTGGGTAAGGTGGGTATTGTGTTGCTTTGCCACTACGAGTTGTTACTGAATTTAGTCCTGCCTAGTTTTGGTTTAGTGTCGGTAAAATAGGTGGCTGCTGCTGAAATCCCGAATATGATGTTGAAGCTTCCATCCCGTCAGGTGATGGAACAGAAAGGGCCTGATAATTCATGTGGGCTTGGAGCAGATTTGGGTTCATAACGTGCCTCTGGTTCGGCACGTTATTCGTATTCGGTAGAGGTTGCGAAGGGAGTGTGCCAGGTTGGAGGGAATTCGCCATCTAGGCGAGTTAATTGCGAACTTCTGTGATCTCGTCCTTGTGCTGTTTTTGTATAGCCGCATTCATATTTTGAATGTCAACCAGAGTCTGAAGGATAAGAGTCATTTGATCTGTCTGAGTTGCCCCAGATTGATAGGTGGGGTTGGGCCGAGGTTGAGGCAGCTGATATGGACGAGGAGCTTGTGGATGGGGTTGATATGGTGGTCATTGATTCTGATTGTTTCCCACCCACAGGAAATTGGGATGATTCCTCCATCCAGGGTTATAGGTGTTAGAGAATGGGTCATTCTGGATGGCATTAAGGTCCTCGCAGGTCTACGGAACCTCAGAAAAGTCAAAGTATGAGGGTTTAAAGTTCCCCCAACTAGAGTAGGCAGGATCGGAGTTTCCTCCGATCCTAGAGTTAGACGAGGGTGGATACGAGTCCATCCCCTGAGAAGATCGGTGATAGATGTTATGCACAGCTTCCCTCCCAGAGGGCGGCTATGCGAATGGGTTTTGCGCAGAGGTGGCTCGCTGCAGATGTCGAGTTAGCTCATCCACCTTCTTCTCAATGATAGAGACCTTGTCCAACCAACTGGCCATTAATTCCAAGTCAACTGATGCGGACAGGCCCTGTGTCTCGTGTTCTCCCATTGGATTCGTCAATGCGCGGGCATTCGTCCAGTCAAATAAGCCAATGGCGTCATTATTGATGGCGTTCTCACACATATTCTCAAGAATCTCCCACACAGTGTCTTCATGTTGACCCATGATATTTCCTCCGCAAGTTGCATTGACGAATAAAAGGATATCGTCATGAAGTCCCTGGTAAAAAGACTAGACTTATTCCCATTTAGGAATTCCGTGATGGGAGCACTTTCGCATGAGATGCAGGAAATGGTCCAACGCTTCATGAAGTGGTTCTCCAAACTGCTGGGTGAAGTGCGTGATCTGGTGTCGTAAGACATTCATCCGACCAATTGGGAAGAACTTTTCAAAAACTCGGATTGTAGTTCAACCCATGTGTTGATTGGACGCATTTGAGTCGGATACCAGTGAGCTGCTTTGTCCATGAGAGAGAAGGAGAACATCTTCATGAGAAGAATATCCCAATTTTGGACATCTGACCCAAAGGTCAGGGCTAGATGCTTGAGTTGTTTGATGTGCTGGAAGGGATCCTCGGAATTATGCCCATGAAACTTTGGAATATCATGAATCATGTTGGGCTTGAGTTCAGAATCAGGACCTCCAGCTGGGATTTGGACTCGAGGTTCGATTGCCACTGCAACGGAATTGAAGTGATCTCGCATCATGGGACGCTGCAGTGGGTTTACAAAGGCTTGGCATAAATCATTAAGGCGCTAGAGTTGGTTCTCAAGGTTATTCTCTTCTTCTGCGGGTTGTGCCATGATGATGGAAGGAGAATTGGGTTTAGAAGAATCAGAGGAGATGTCTATGTGATGGGGTTGCTGCACAAACACGGAAGTCGATGCCTAGCCTCGACGAGAGTGAATCACTAAAGGATGCCTCAAGGATGGTCTTAAAGAATGTAAAGCAAGTAGCCCTAACTGATTTTATCTATTTTTCCTTTTCATAATGAGGGGCTTAAGAGAAAGTAATCAGAAATTACCTGCCCCTGACGTGTTTGATGTGCGGCTTTCTTTGAATCTTCTCCCCTGAAACAATCACAACAAAAAGAGATATAGCAAGTTAGTACCAAATCAGCAATTGTAATCCAGAATTCTAAATCACCCATTGCTCCCCGGCAACGGTGCCAAAATGTTTTGTGTTCTCTAAATCGGGTTTTAAGAATATCGCGTTGTAATATAGCTGAAAAAGTATTCAAAACAAATATAATTTTATTACTCAAATTTAAAGTCCGAGGTCGAACACAAGGAGCAAATTGGGGTTTAGAAATCAAGATCACAATTCAAAATTTGAAAGAATATGCAATAATATCAATATCACAGTGCAAAAATATAGGAGTAAATGTAGAGCACAAAATACTAAAGAAACTCAATGTATATGAATATGACAAAAAATTGGATTTCTTGTTTAGCTTTTGCGGCTCTTCTTCTTTCTCTTTGCCTTTGGCTTTCTCTGGCTTCTCTTTCTTTAGCTTTTCTCTGTCTTCTCCTCCCTTCTTCTTCTTCTTTGGCTTTTCTTCTCTTTCCCAGACTTCTGCTCCTTTCTTTCTCTTTCTTTCTCTGTCAGCTGCCTTCTCTGTGTCCTTGTCTTCTCCTCCTTCAGCTTTGCTTCTCCTCTTCTTCAGCCTGCAGTAAAACCTACCCCTACTCGTCGCACTCTCCTCTCTTTTCTCTCTTAGGTTCCACTCTCCCAGAGTCACATGTAATCAAGTAATCGAGTCAGGCACATACCCGAGACCAGGCTCACCGGCATGGGTGATGAGCGAGGAGTGAGTCGGTTGAGTAAACGGGTCATGGCCAAGTCCGCGTGGTCAGTGTCGCGAACGAGGCCATGAGAGGGGGGAGAGGGACCTCACCCCGTGATTTGGAGGCGACAAGGCTAAGGCAAGAATTCAACTTATGCGTACTCGGCCGCTCGTACAATTCTGAGATGGGACTAAATGTCCCACCCACCTTTGCGCACCGCAGCAGCAGATGCGTAGCTCAATTGGTGAGGCTATAAGGGCATTTGACTTTGATTGAGAACCTGAGTGCGTTCATGCCTCAATTATGCACCGCCTGAGATTCTCGCCTGGAGCAACAGCAACTGGAGCATAGCAAGCGAGCTTCAAGCTCCTTCATCCATGGCGGCCAGTGGTTGGTACCTAAAAACATGAGAATGGCCTCGCAGCCATGTAAAATCATCCAGGGAGCTTCGCCGAGGCACGGCGAGTGTGATGCAATGGTTGGCGTGGCGTGGGGACACCTGTGTGAGCATGCTTAGGGTTCTCTGTGGGCTTGTGAGTGGGTGTGTTCAGCGGTCCTTTTGGGTGGTCGATGGAGTGAATGGAGTGGGGGGTTGTGATCAGGGAGTCGAGGCTAAGGTCGTAGGGTGGTTGGCGAGGTGGATGGAGGTGCTGAACGACGGGAGCACCATGCCGAAGGGATTGCCGAAGGTGAAGGTGATGGTGATTAGTGGCGTCGAGGGTTGGTTTAGGGAAATAAAGAGAAGGAACGGGAGTAGAAGAGTGAGTCTAATACCTACCTCTAAAGGACGAAAGGGATAGGGGAGGCGTCGGGGCTGGTATGGCCGACACTGGAGATGAAGATCTCCATAGATGAGGCGGCGACGAAGATGAGGGCAGAGGCGACGTCGGCCAGTGTTGCACGACACAGATGAACGAGAGGAAGATAACCCAACCACTAGTATTGTGGTTGGGCGACGAAAGAGCGAGGGAGGAGCTGCTAGAGCTTGCAAAGGGCTGCGGCAGGCGAGGAGAGAAGAATGTGAGGGAATCCGACCCAATTTCAAGCTTGGGAGACTCGGTTGAATCTGGGGCTTCTTAAATAGGTCTCTGGAGAAGGATTTGTGCTTGGAAGCTAAGCTTCCAAGCAAGGCATGGTCGCCGGAGTTGGAATCTTCAAAGACCCAAATCTCTCATGCATTCGCATGAGAGATTGGGTACAAATTATGGATCACTGATGGGTTCAGACTGGAGGAGATTACTCAGAGAATCTCCCTTCCAATTTTAGCAGGGATTCTCTGAGCAATCAAGGAGAAATCACCTTCTAAAGCTCGTCGGAGTAGGATTCCTCTTCTATAATAGCAGAGGGACCTATCTGTGAAGATGATAAGAAAGCTAAGGGGCTGATTGTAAGGGTTTTTGAAAGATAGGGGTAGAAAAGTATTCAGGTTGGACCTATGTGCAAAGTGGGTCAAGATGAGTTTCCCTTAAATTAAAATTTTGGTACAAACCTAATTTGGATCTAAGGAATCCAATGGTGAAGTTGGATTTTGGGTTTGGCCACGTTTAACTAGGCAATTTATGCAAAAACCATATTTACGGTAAATATTTGTCTGAGACCCCATTCTAGGTTAAAATGGGTTCCAATGGCCAAATTAAAAGTTCTAAATCCTAGAGAATATTTTTCTATGATTTTTAGAGGATTTAGGTGAATTTTATCTTGACCAAAACCTTGGTTAATCAAGCGGGTCTATTTTAGGGTTTCAGACAGGAAATGCTGCAGTCTCTGTCTCATGTTGAGCTCCTTCTGATCAAAAAGGTATCTGAGGCTCTTGTGATCTGTGAAAATCTCGAAGGTCTCACCGTACAAGTTGTGCCTCTAGGTCTTTAGCGCGAAGACGACAGCTGCCAACTCCAGGTCGTGGGTAGGGTAGGTATGCTCATGGGGCTTCAGTTGCCGCGAAGCGTAAGCGACAACGTGACCCCTCTGCATGAGCACACCTCCTAACCCCTGCAAGGAGGCGTCCGTGTACACAACGAACCCTCCACTACTGTCAGGGATGGTGAGCACGGGAGCCGAAGTCAACCTCTCCTTCAGCTCCTGAAAACATGCCTCACAGGCGTCTGTCCAAGTGAAGGGCACGTCCTTCCAGGTCAACTATGTCATAGGACGCGCAATCTGTGAAAAACCTCTGATGAATCGTCTGTAGTAGCCTGCCAGTCCCAGGAAACTGCGAATCTCAGTGACTAAACGCGGTCTCTCCCACCTGAGCACTACCTCGACCTTGGCTGGGTCCACTGCCAAGCCGTCTCCAGAGATCACATGACCTAAGAAGGTCACCTCCCTCAACCAGAACTCGCACTTGCTGTATTTGGCGTACAGCCTACGCCGTCTCAGAGTGTCCAGAACCATCCACAAGTGTTGTCCGTGCTGCGTCCGATCTCGAGATTAGATGAGTACATCATCAATGAATACCACCACGAACTGGTCCAAGTACGGTCTAAACACCCGGTTCATCAGGTCCATGAAAGCAGCAAGGGCATTGGTCAACCCAAACGGCATGACCAAAAACTTGTAGTGACCATACCGGGTGCGGAAAGCTGTCTTGGAGACGTCGGTCTCCCTGATCCTCAACTGGTGGTATCCAGACCTCAAGTCGATCTTGGAGAACACCGTGGCACCCCGCAACTGGTCAAACAAGTCGTCGATCCTCAGCAGCGAATGTCTGTTCTTG
This sequence comes from Thalassia testudinum, assembly GCA_037157565.1. Classification (NCBI taxonomy): domain Eukaryota; kingdom Viridiplantae; phylum Streptophyta; class Magnoliopsida; order Alismatales; family Hydrocharitaceae; genus Thalassia; species Thalassia testudinum. The sequence continues at coordinate 827,732 of JAZHRO010000006.1, forward strand.
ATGGTGACCCTATTCAGCTGTGGCTAGTCCACACAAAGGAGTAGGGTACCATCCTTCTTCTTCACAAACAGTACCGGGGCTCCCTAGGGAGACACACTGGGCCTCACGAAACCCTTCTCCAAAAGGTCCTGCAACTGAGACTTGAGCTGTCGTAGCTCAAGCGGTGCCATCCTGTATGGCGCGGTGGAGATGGGGCTGGTCCCTCGTACTAGTGATATCTCAAACTCGATCTCACGCTCGAGCGGTAGTCCTGGTAACTCGTCTGGGAACACGTCAGGGTACTCTTTGACCACCCGGATGCTCTGCAAGTTTGCCACAGGGCTGGGCTCTGCCACCACACAAGCTAGGAAGCCCTCACACCCCTGGCTCAAAAGTCTCGCCGCCCGAAGTGCCGAAATGCACCTGAAGCCTCCATCCACTGGCTGTCCGTGAAACTCGAAAGAGGGCAACTCCAGCATGGAGAAGACAATCTTCCTCTCAAAACAGTCTGCCAAGGCGTGGTAAGCGGACAGCCAGTCCATCCCCAGAATTACGCCAAAGTCCTCCATCTGTATCATAATCAGGTCAGCTGGTAGGCTATGTCCCCCAACGCTGACCTCGCAATCCGTGTACACCTCCTCAGCTACAAACAGCTGACCACTCGAACCTCTGATTACTAACAAATTCTCTAACAGCATATAATCCTGGCCCAAACTAAGTGCGAAACTGGCTGCGACAAACGAGTGCGTAGCGCCAGAATCGAAAAGTGTGTAAACGAGTCTGCCGGAAACTGAAACCATACCTGCCACCACCGAGCCTGAAGCTCTGGCATCCCTGTGTGTCAGGGCGTTGATACGCCCCTCAACTCTAGGTGCGGACGAAGCAGCCACACTCTGTGTCAGACGGGCAGGTGCTGGCCGGTACCCTCCTCGTGACTGCTGTCCTCCTCCTCGCGCATGGGAACCGCGGCCTCCTGCACGCCCTCCAGTGCTCTGCGCGGGAAGTATCTGCTAACCTCCTGCCCTAGATAGGCAGTCCCTCCTGATGTGGCCCGGCTGGCCACACTGGTAACAGAGGGGAACCCGACTCCCGCCCTCAGTGGGTCCCTGCTGTCGGCTGGGCGGGGGTCCGGTGCTGGCGACTGGCCTCTGTCGAGGGCCCCCAAAGGCCACGGATGGCCCTGCAAAATGCGAAGGCTCTCCTGAGGATGCCACGTGTCTCCTCTCTCGCCAGCCCTGTGAAAAGTCTGGCTGAAAGGGCCTCTTCCGCCCGCCGTCAGTGTCTCACGTGGACGGGTTGGTCTCCTCGTAAGTCATGGCTGCCTCCACCACCCTCGAAAACGTAGGCAGCTTCAGGGGTTTAACATACCCCCGAATCGCAGGCCGGAGCCCCTCGGTGAACCTCCAAAGGCGCTCCTCCTCAGTAGCTACCGCTGTCGCTGCAAAGCGGGACAGCTTCAGGAAACACATGCGGTACGCGCTCACGGTCATCGTCCCTTGGCAGAGAGTGTGGAACTCCCGCCTCCTCTGGTCCTGCCATGTCTGGGGAAAATACTGCTTGCAGAAGAGGGCGACGAACCAATCCCAGGTTGGCTCGTCCCTCTCTTGTCCCCTAACCGCCCTCCACCACCTGTGTGCCGCACTCTCCAGCTGGTACGTGGCAAAGGCCACGTGGCACTCCACCGGGGGGCGAAGGGTGTCGAAAATCTTCTCCAGCTGCTCGAGCCAGTCCTCTGCCTCGGTCGGGTCCTCATCCCCCTTGAAGGAGGGGGCTTCAGCTTCCGAAATTGCCCGAAGAGCTCGGAGTGGCGCTGCAATGGGGATGCTGGTGCACCCCCAGGCAAAGGTGCCTCGTGCACAGAAGTGTCGTAGGAAGGTGGGGGCGGCGGCGGCCCATCCCCTCCCCCGTGTCCAGCGTCGCGTCCGTCGTGTGGTCCCACAGAGGACCCCCCTCCGCAATCCCACGGGGAGGCGCTCGGGGTGGTGGGTGGAGCTCCTCTCGCACAATATCCCGTATCAGCTGGGCGAGGTCCTGGGCCTGGACGCCCAGGAGTAGTGGCTGGTCCACTGAGGCGTCGGCAACGGCACACCCACCTTGCCAACCTCGTCCTCGGCCGCACCCGCGGCCCGCCTCACCAGTCCCGCAACGAGGCATCTCCTGCAAGGAGATGCGAAACAAAACGGAACACGTCAATATGGAACGATGCCTAACGGAAACGTCTAAGAGCTCATGTCAAAAGGTATGTTGTAGTGGCTACTCTAGTTATAGACATGTGAATTGGTTATTTTCCAGTCAGTTGATTCACTTCTCGGGACGACCTTGCTCTGATACCATCTTGTAATGACCCGATTCCCGAGTCCCTACGAGACACGAGAACCGGATCGACTCGACTAATCCCAAGACCTAGTCGTCCAACGAGGAAGTAACCAAAAGAGCAGTAAAATAAACCACATTCAACATGAAATATAACTAGCAGTAACAAAATACAGCAGTAAGAAAAAGAACTACTACAGCATGTACCACCACAACAGTAGAACAACATTCATAACATAACAAGAACTACGAGTAAAGAAAAGTACAGTGAGTAACAAAAACTACTTACTACAGTGGAACAAAAAGGGCACAAAAGAACAGTGGTAACTCTACTGGACCCTACTCGGCCCAGCGTCCTCTGCAGCCGCTGACCCTGGCTGCTCAACACCTGGTCCTGAAAAGTAACGAGTGTAACACGTCAGCGAAACGCTGAGTAGAGTAGCAGCTAAACTAAAGAAGCAGTAAAATGTACAGTAGCTGTTTTATTTTCTTTCTTCCTTTATTTACGTCTTTCTATTATTTCATAATTTATCTATTTCTCAGATCCTTCACTTGATCTCGAATGTTCCTCGTGGGAACGATCTTGATTGCAATCTTTTCCGAACAGTAGAAGTAACACGTGGTGCTCTCCTGGTCGAGAGAGTCCCCCGTGGTGATCCTACTCTCAGTCAACCACCCCAAGGTCACTGACAGACGTAACGGTGACTACGGCACGCGCGGTAAACGCACGGGTAGCTACCCCGCACTGGCACGCGATCAGTCATTTCCGTTAACGGGTGAGCCCAAAGCACAGCACGGAACCAGTATAGGGCAGAGCCCTCTCAGTAACAGGAGTCCAACCCCTCCACAGTAACCACACAGGGGCCTTGCCCCTCCACAGTCCGCGCACCCTCTCCTGACTACCCTGGTTTACCCAGTGGGCCTAACAAGTCGGTGTAGGTGAGCTAGCAGAACCTCGGGGCCCATGGGGTAGATAGTACTCGCCCTACACTAGTAGCTCTCCTCGGTACTGTGTACACGAGGGCCAACAAGTCGGTACAAAGTGGCCAGACCTAACCCTGGGTCCCTAGGGCGGCTGGCTCCGCTCTGCACTAAGCAGGTAACAGGTGCTTCCCCTAGCACTACGTACCCAAGAGACAATGCACCTCCACATCTTTCCTTCTCAGTTCCATTTCATTCTCTTTCCAGGAGTTCTACTCCTAACTCCCCGTAGGGTTCCAGCTCTTTTAACTCAGCACATTCAGGTTTCACCCTTTCAGTTTCACGTTCATACAACCCATATTCTCAATCATGTTCATTTATTCATAATAGGCAGCTGTTAAATCAATTTACAGGCAGCTATTATTTCCTTTCCACAGTTTCCAAGACTGCAATATCTATATTCATTTCACTAGTTTTCCAGTCCTAGGATTCATGCCGTACCCTAGGATCTATCATTCAATCTAGTTTTCCAGCCTTAGGATTCGTGCAATACCCTAGGATCTATCATTCAATCTGGTTTCTCATTCCTAGGATTCATGCAATGCCCTAGGTTCTATTAATTGTTCCATAATTGTAACAAATTATGTTAATAATTTCTAAAGCCACTCTACCAGCTACAACGGAAGTACTGGGGGCATGGTCGGAAATCCCGCATGCCTCCGCAACCCCCGAGACTGCAATGGAACGGGATCCTAACACAAGGATCAAACACAAGGAGTTTCTCAGAACAGTATATAATTACTGGAAACGGGTAGAGGATCTTATTCCGAAAAGAACGCAACTCGAAATGAGGAAAATGGACTCCGAACGGGCCCTAAACGGGTCGAAAACGATGAAACAGTCCAAAATCAGACATCTGGAACCTCTTCCAAACGTCTTAAAAGGTGGTTCAGAGGATACCTTCGCTCTGCGTAGTCCCTCTGACGTCCAGAAGCCTGCGGGGGCGTCTGGCCTAGTTCCCAGACGTCCGATGGTCACCCCGGACGTCTGGAAGTCGTTCCCGTCGTCTGGCACTGCGGCCAGACGTCTGATTCGCGTTGGATGGCAAATCTCAGAGCCTGCACGTACCCACTCCTCGCTCTCAGTACGAACGGTCGCAGAAAAGGAAGAAGACGAAAATAACTTACTTGTCAGACGTCTGGACAATCCTCCATACATCTTCCCCGTCGTCTGGTTGGAATCCCAGACGTCTGATTCTGGAAAAACTTCCAGAATCAGAGCTCGACTCGCCCTCCGCCCGCGATGCACGGCCGCGCTGCGCCTCGTCCGCCTGCTACTTGAGCTGCAGCAGCCCTCCAGCGATGCTCCACGCCCGCGGCTCCCCCGCCGGCCGGCTCTTGCTGCCCCGGCAAGCTCGAGCCCTCACAGCCGAGCGTCTCCTCCCTCGCGCAACACCTCCTCCTGCAACTCGCCGCGGCTGCCACTCGCTCGCTCTTACACCGGCTGGAAGAAGAAGAAGAAGGGAGCGGAGGGGATGAGAGTGAGGGAGAGGGCAAGGCCATTTTAAAGCCGCGTGGGGAGAGAGAGAGGGGGGGGCAACGCTGCGCCTGCGGAGGAGAGAGGGGAAAAGAGGCGTCGCAGGTCTGCGCGCGCAGGCGCGCAGACGAAATCGCGCGTGCTGCAGAAATCAAATCCCATACGTCTGGAAGGGGTTCCAAACGTCTGGTCAGATGTCTGGGCCACCTCCCAGACGTCTTAAAAGACGTCTTGAAGCCGCGTTAGTAACAAATCATCTGCCTCAGATTTCACTAAGGCTAAACAAAGGGCTTTTCTAATTTTCTAAATATTTTTTAGGTGTTGCTTTGTGTGTGAATTTGACAGAAGAATTTTGTAAGAAATGAAAGTTTTTGGGTCAGAAACTAAGCCAAGTAATTTCTAGGTCACAAAAAGAGGTCAAGTCACCTGAATCATCACGAGTTCAGGTAGAATTTAGAGAAAGATACTTGATCTAGTCTAAAAATAGACCCAGAAATTCTAACAATCAGATCTTCATCCTAATCCCTAATTTGTTAAAGATTAAATCCCATTATACCTTAAAATGAATCTTCAACCTTAGTTCCGATTTTTCAAAATTTTCCTTAAAAAGTTCTATGATTTTTCTATTATGAAGTTCCATGCAAAAGAAAAATTGAATATTTTTAGGTTTTGAAAATCCTGAATTGATCGTCAAAATTTAAAAACACCCTGCCATGCTTATGATATGCAATGTCCTCATGCATTAGGAGGGAAAAGAAATCACCATAGTGAAAAGCAATCAGGTTCAGGATGGTCAAAACCTGGAAAAAGAAAGATAAAAAGAAAGTAGGAAAAATGATGGGTTACCTCCTGATCTCTAAAGAGCGTGATTTGTAAAAATCATGAATTAGGTCGTTGCAACACACAATTTGGATTGCTTGTAAATTTATAAACTTCAAGTACTTGGGAAAGTATTCCAGTCATCCCAAGAGAGGTTGGAATGCTTTAAACAAAATCTCACTTGAATCTTAGAAATCAACTTCTTTTTTGGGTTTTGAAATATGTAATTTTTTAGGATTTTTTAATACAGGAAAAACAAATATAGAGAAAGATGGGAATTTGAATTACAAGAAAACAAAGCAACAAGTGCCTTGTTTTGTCCAACTCACTCCAAGTAAGAGATGCTTGGAATAATGGATAAAACAAAGCACAACATAAGAGCAACACAAGCTATTTAAAAAAAAAAAATAGTAGAGGAATGCTTCTTAATTGAAAATGTTTTACGATGGTGTTGGAGAACTCACAAGTGAAAGGAATTCCCACTTGTAATCTCCAACAGAAATCAAACACTAAACTACTATGCAAAATACAAAGAAAATGTGGAAGGCTTATGAAGAAGATGGTGATGATGCTAAAGAATTTCCGCTCCAACTCAAGTTGCCCCTTGGTTGAAGGAAGCTTGATCCTGGAGCCTGGCTCTCCTTCCTTTTGGCAAACCCTAGATGGGTGTGCCTGGCTTCTCCTAGAGTGAAAGATTTCCACTCCAAGAACTCCTCCTTGGGTGGGCGTGCACCACCCTCAGTATCTCCTCCTTTGGATGTCCTTGCCTGGCCTTCCTCCTTGGCTTGGTGGTGACACAAGGAAGAAGAAGTTGAAGCCACCAAGGAGATAGGGTGTCTCCTTGATCTTCTTCCTCCTCTCCTTCCCTCCTTGGATGTTGGATATGGGTAGAATATGGGTAGAGAAAATGTAACCAAGGATGATTTTAGTGGTGGTAAAATGGGGGGTATATATAGGGCTTATGAAGGGAGAGGTTGGCGAGGACACATGTAGGGATAGGATGGGTTCAAAGAGTAGTTATGGGTGGTTATAGGGATCCAATGGAGGGGGTAAGTTGGCACCACCTAAGGGGGTACTATGGGGGTGGTTATGGTTGGCCAAGGGGTGCTTAAAGTTGGCACCAACCATGGAGGGGTGCCAAGGTTTGGCACCAATTTAAGGGGATTCTAGAAGGGGGTAGTTGGAAGGCTAGGATGGCTTGTAAGGGTAGGTGTATGGCGGTGATGGAGAGGGTTTTTGGAGGGAAAAGTGGCGCCACTTTTGCGATGCCCTTTGGTGGTGGTGGTGGGTTGAAAGGTGGTGAGTGGGTTGGCGCCAAAAAAGGGTTTAGGAGTAGGAGCTAGGTGGACTAGGTTTAGGTCTCTTTTTGGTGGAGTTAGCTAGGTAGGTTGGGTGGCCATGTAGGTGGAGCTGGTTTTGAGCTTAGCTAAGCTAGCTATGCTAGCTTATCTAGTGGGTGAGTAGAAGGAGAGGTAGGAGGAATTAAGGTTTAGGAATTTGAGGAGAGGAGCTGAGGAAGAACTATCTGGACCTACACTGGAGCTAATGGTTGCTAAAGAGAACAACAAAGAGCTACCTTAGCTGGCTTAGCTTGCTAGTTCTTTGCTAGCTACTAAGCCCAGCTAAAGCAAGCTATCTTCTGTTGAATTGGGCTAAGGTGAGCTGAGTTTAATCTTCCCTGAGCTAACCTAGCTAGCTGGAGTAGCTAACTTAGGTTAAAAAGTTTAGCTCAACTAGGTTGAGCTGAGTGGGCCTTCCGGGAGCTAGAATTGAACTAGCTTGAGCTAGTTGAGGTCATCTTCAGCTGATCTAAGTTGAGTGGAGTGGGAAGTAGCTGGACCTGAGCTGAGGAGAACTCTTGTCAACTAAGTTGAACTAGCTAGAGCTCATAGTGAACTTATTGGTGCCAGGATGAGCTAGACTCAACCAAGTTGAGCTAGATCTGAGCTGAGTTGAGGTGGTTTTAGCTAGGTTGAGCTACCTTGAGCTACCATTCAGCTAAAATGGGCTAAATGTATCTTGAGGGAGCTAAACCTAACTAATGTGAGCTACTATCCAACTGAGATGAGCCGGATCTAGCTAAGGTTTAGCTGATCTGGTCTTCTTCTTCACTTTCTGCCTTCTTAAGTGCTATGGTTTTAAAGGTTTGATTATCTGCTTAACCTTAACGCTCAAGAAAAGATGTTAGAAATACAAAAAGGAATGTAATGCATGCCTAACCTAGGTTATGCCTAAATGCAACCCGAAAATCCTAAGAGCTAGACTTATTTTAGGGCATAAGAATGATGATAAACAACCGTTTATCACACCCACATGCTTATCTTTTGCTAATCTCTTAGCAAAACTAATTTCACAAAATGGATTTTTAGGAAAGTCTAAAACTTTTTTACTTTCGAGGAGAAGATTACAAGATTTTGGTTGATTAAAAACATGAAAGGTACGGTATTTGTTAAAGATAAAACATCGGGATTCATCTTTAGATCCAAAAATTAAATGAATCAAGATCAGTGAACCCTTCAAAAATTCATAATTTAACTCATTATTAATTCAAATAACCTGAAACCATTTTGCAGTTAGGATTTCCTTGGCTCTTGAATCCAACTTGCAACTTGCATAGCCCTTTAAAATCTTGTGTCTGTGCTTTGTGAGTGCCAACATTTATTAGGATAATTATATGGTCGTGTTTTTAATTTTTTTTTTGTCTCCCCCATGCTTACTCCTAGCTTAATCCAACAACAGATGTGTCGGGATCATCATTCCCGTTACCCATCCTCGAGGGGGCTCTAGCACCAGCACTTCAAAATAGTACTGTCCAAGCCACCACCCAGGAGCTCACAACCCCAAAACACAATGTGGTGTAAAGGGGCACTCCAAGCAAACTCAAGCTCTTGCTCCGACGCTATGGGTAGAGCACCGTCCAAGACACAATGCGCCCTAATGCTCCATCTAAAGATATGAAATATAGATATAGAGCAGCACCGAGGCGGTAACATGTTGACATCGCATCATCAAAGGAGGCATTTTCGTCCTTGGTGGTGGGAATTCAAACCAATGACCTGCTTCGGATTTCACTAAAACTAAACAAGGGACTTTTCTAATTTTTCTAATTTATTTTTAAGTGTTGGCTGTGTGTGAATTTTGACACAAGAATTCTTGCAAGAGACACAAGTTTTTAGGTCAAAAACTAAACCAAGTAATTTCCAAGTTACAAAAAGAGATCAAGCCACCTTAATCATCACAAGTTCAGGTGGAATTAAGAGGACGATACTTGATCTAGTCTAAAATAGACCCGGAGATTCCAACAATCAGATTTGTATCCTTATCCCTAGTTTGTTAAAGATTAAATCCCATTATGCCTTAAAATAAATCTTTCAACCTTGGTCCCGATTTCCAATTTTCCTCAAAAAGTTTTCAACATTTTTATTTTTTACGGTATGCATGTAGAAAATGAAACAACAAAATTGAATGCTTTTGGGTTTTGAAAATCTTGATTTAATTGTCAAAATTTAAAAACACCCCCCATGCTTAAGATATGGCATGTCCACATGCAGTAGGGAGGGAAAAGAGATTACCTTGGTGAAGGCAATCAAAATCTGGATAGTCAAAACCTCTGAAGAAAAGAAAAATGAAAAGTGGGAAAAAACGATGGGTTACCTCCTATCCAGTGCTATCTTTTATGCCATTCAACCAAACGTAAATTGCATTAATTATCGTGTATGTCGTGGAGGTCTTGAGAATTGCATTTTGTGTTAAGGTTGTTATCAAGATAGGGCTTAAAGTCGTTGGCTATTGACTTTGAAAGTATTGTTGTTTTTTAGATCCAAAATTTCAACGGCATCGTGGGGATAAGTTTGAACTACAATATAAAGATCAGTCCATTTAGATTTGAGCTTACCAGGAAATAAACGTAATCTCGCATCAAAAAGCCACACGCGTTGCTTAGGTTCAAAATATTTCCGAACGATGAATTTATCATAAAATTTTTTGGTTCGATCTTTGTAAAGGCATGCATTTTCATAGGCCATGTTAAGAAGTTCTTCAAGTTCAATTAATTGTAATTTCCTATGTTTATTGATCACGTCCAAATTGTAATTGAATTCTTTTATCGCACAATAAGCCCTATGTTCTAGTTCAACTGGGAGGTGACATGCCTTGCCAAAAATGAGACGAAAAGGTGACATGCCAATGGGGGTTTTGAAAGCCGTACGGTAAGTCCATAATGCATCATCAAGTTTTATCGACCAATCTTTTCAGTCGGGCTTTACCATCTTTTGCAAAATATTTTTGATCTCCTGGTTGGAGACTTTAGCTTGGCCATTAGTTTGAGAGTGATATGGTGTAGAGATTTTATAATTCACCCCATATTTAGTGGGAAGTTGACAGAACTGGGAATGTGTAAAATGTGAGCCTCCACCATTAATATTGGCCTTAGGAACATCGAAACGTGAAAAAATATTTTTCTTGATGAAATCCACGACGGCCCGATGATCTTTAGTGCACGTAGGTACCGCTTCGATCCATTTTGAAACATAGTCGACAACGACTAAAATGTATTGGTACCCAAAAGAAGTGATAAACAGTGCCATGAAATCGATGCCCCGCACATCAAAAATTTCAACTTCAAAATTGGGTTAAGGGGCATCATATCTGTAAAGTTCATGTTGCCGATGCTCTGGCAACGCACACAGGACTGAGAAAAGTCATGAGCATCTTTGTGTATGCTAGGCCAATAGAATCTGGCATTTAACACCTTGGTCGCCGTTTTCTACCTCGAAAAATGTCCGCCACAAGCCATTGAGTGACAATGGTTCAGAATATCATGTGTTTTTGAATCGAGAACACACCGTCTAATGACTTGGTCAGCACAAATGCGGAACAGATAGAGGTCCTTGCAAAAGTAGTATTTGATCTCGGCAAAGAACTTATCCCTCTTGTGTTTAGGCCAGTTAGAAGGGAATAGTCTAGTGGTGAGATAATTCTCATAATCATCATACCAAGGGAAAGATTTTAATGTTAGCAGCATTTCGTCAGGAAAAACAGCTGTTCGGGTCAATATATCACTAGTCTCAAGTCTAGAAAGGTGATCGGCCACAACATTTTGCGACCCGCTTTATCTTTGATCTCCAAATCAAATTCTTGTAATAATAATATCCATCTAATTAGGCGGGGTTTCACATCTTTCTTGTTAAGTAAATATTTCAAGGCCAAATTTTCAGTGTAGATGGTGATGTGTGACCCTAACAGATATGAACGAAATTTTTCGAGGGCAAAAATGACCGCAAGTTCTTTTTCGGTGATAGTATAATTCCATTGTGTTTCATCAAGTGTTTTACTGGCGTAATAAATTACAATAGGTTTCTTGTTGATTCGTTGCCCTAGGATAGCTCCTACTGTAAAATCTGAGGCATCTGTCATGAGCTCAAACGGATGAGCCCAGTCAAGGGCTTGCAAAATGGGTGCCTCAGTAATTGCTTGTTTTAAAATATTAAAACTTTCCAAGCAATCTTAATCAAAGTCAAAAGGTTGTTATTTAGTTAAAAGGTAGCTTAAAGGTTGGGAAATTCTAGAGAAATCTTTGATGAATCGTTGGTAGAACCCCACATGCCCCAAAAAGGATCTTATTTATTTCACCAAACTAGGCAGCGAAATTTTGGAAATTATATCAACTTTAGCTTTATCTACCAAGATTTCTTTTCCAAAAATAACATGACCAAGACAATGCCTTCTTGAACCATGAAATGGCTCTTCTCCCAACTAAGAACCAAGTTAACCTCAATACATTTTTGGAGAGTTCTTTCTAAATTCCAAAGACAGTGATCAAAAGAATCTCCAAAAATGAAAAAATAACCATAAAGACCTCCAGGCAGTTTGAATACACAGCAATCATGCAACCTAAAACACCCAAATTGAGCTAGATTATAGCAAAACTTTGAGTCAATGCACGCATAAGCATCGTAATTCGCATACTAGTTAGTTTGAGTAGCCATATAGATAATATCGTCATTTTATGACCTAAAAGAGAGATGATTTTAATTGTAGATGATTCGAAGCCACAGATGTCATATCATATCATATAGATCTTATCAGAACAACGACGGGAGTTCAACGCTTCCGAAATCGTCCCGATCAAACAACCAGAGCATCATGTGCAGTCCATAGAAGAATAGAGATCATAGAGCCAAAGGACAAAGATTCGAGCCTCAGATGAAGAATCCAACTGCACAGATGAATTCGGATCGATGATCGCAGTCCAACGACGCAAAAATCAACTCGATCGGAGGTCTACATCACCAGATATAAGGAAAAGAAGATGGACGACCATGATGGTGCCACATGGCACCATCACAGCTGGTCCCTCACCAAAGCCCATCTAGGAAGGCTGCACCGCACGTTGTGAGCCGTTGGATCTTCATCCAACGACCACGAGCACGCCACGTCACCTGCCCAGATCGGATAAGCATAAATATATGCAAAGAAGTAACTATAATAGAACGTGTGAGTAACGCATTGGCTCACGCACCTGCGTGAGATCCAGAGACACCCATTCAAGCCTTAATCCGTGTGAGGGTGGCTGTGGATTAAATCAGGCTGTCCGATGTCAAGCAGAGGGCGACGATTGAGTCCACGTGACAAAGTGAGGGCATGCCGCAGCCGAACACACGATCAGACACGTGTTTAATGCACGATCCCCATGCTCTTCAAAACAAACATGGCGAGGTGCACGCGTTAAGCCATCTGATCTCTTGATCGAACGACTGACACTAAGGTGGGATTAAGACTTGAGCGGCGAGAAGGAAAATATGAAGGCGTGGGCGAGGAGGATCCAAAGACGTGCGATGGAGGATCGACGATGCACGGCGTGCCATGTGTCAGCACCAGAGTGAATACACGCGATAAGAAGGAAATTGAAGGAGTTTTGAGGCCAAATCAAAGTCGTTGATCTCCTGATCGACGGATCTGATTAGCCAATTGGTTGTTGCACGAGATTAAGGGTTAAAATACCTTTTTTGCCCTCCAAAAAAGCTATAAAAGAAGGCCTAGGGCCCCCCAGTTGAAGTATCTCTCTCTCCCATCAACTCTAGATCTCTTCTACTGTCTTCTCTGCAATTTTCTGTCTCCCCTACAACTTCGTCTCGGCACTCTGGATCTGAGGTGCTGCCACATCTCGCACAAGAATCCCACAAGTGGCGTCCTTTCTCTACCTCCTTCTATCTATCTCTCTCTCTCTCTTTCTCTATCTCTCTCTCTTTCTCTCTATCTATCTCTACTTTTTGCATAGCAATTTATATTGTGAAAAACTCTTTATCAATACAATTAAATTTGATCTTATGGATATCTGATACCTCTTTATACATATATACATATATAAATACTGTTAGAACTAGCTTATTGAAAAGCTTTTATTAAAAATCGAGATTGCCTCCTTGCGAATGACCCGGTACTCACCGAAGTTTTATAAAATTATTTGTCGACATGTTTTCACACTATACTACAACTAAGTAACTCTTAAAATGAGAATTATGCACCGAACAAGTTGGCGCCGTTGCCGAGGAGGCAATGGAAACTTTTGAAGCTTTCTTTGATGCGTATTTGAGATTTCTAACTCGCTACTTCTTTCATTGATTTCATGTGTGAAAGAAATGAAGAAATCTAAACCAAACACGACAGCAAAGAAAGTGCGAGTTCGAATCTCAAGTAAGACCCATAGGTTAGATTAGTTAGATTTAGAAAGTTTAGGATTTGCTTAAACCCTAGGATTAGTTAGAATTTGCTTGTTTGGAAAAAAAAAGAAAATTTCTCTCTTGATTTTCAGGCTGAAATAAAGTTTTATCTTAAAAATTCAATTCCTGAATATCCGCATGTTCCAAAAATTCTCAAAGTTTGATTGGACATGGATTGAAAAGTCAGGAATAACATATCCAAAATTTGTACAAATCGAAGTTACAGAAAAGCTTTAAAAATTCACGCACTAATCTGTTATCAATTCCGTTATTATTCCTGATTTTTCGAAGTTCAAAATATCATAAGAATTTTTATATAACTTCGATTGAAGTGAAATTTATGGCACTAAATTTCTGAGAAAGTCAAAAATTTTATAAAAATATGATAAAAATATTTCTTACTCATTTGATTACACAAATTATATAATCACAAATTAGGGGTCAAAACAGACTACAAAACCCTTAGTATAGTTTAAATCAGAAAAAATAGAAAACATGCATTAAAATTCTTGAAAAAATATTTTGTCAGTGCCTAGTTAGTGGTGCAATAAGGACCAATTGATTTCATTGCTTGGGTCGCACCACTCATCATTTTGAACCTATAAGAATCATTTAGAACAATCTATGCTTAAGGTTTCACGCTAAGGATAGAGCACACTTGCATTTCCATACTTAAAGGAAATATATCAAACAACTTGAGATTTGCAAATTCTTTGTGTGCCTCATCAGAACCTTGATTGAAATTATTTAATCAAGTGAATCCTAAAATTCATTAACACAAGCATTTGAATCTTAAAAGATACTTCACCATAAGAAATTGCTTGTGAACCCTATTTGCTTGAGCACTTCACACATTTCAAAATCAATTTTAAGGGCAAACACCCCCCTAACGCCCATCATATTCCAAAAGCACATCAAACCCAAACTTAAAATTGAGTAGACGTGCCCTAAGCAGGACTAATAGACTTGGGGGCTTGAAACTAGATTGGGTTAAGGTCAAGGCCTTGTCTACTTGAACCCACTGGTGACAAGAAAGGTCGGTGCGGTAACTACATTAACCTTTAGTGGTGTCCTGCCATGCGGGGTGTCCTAAGGGGTCCCACCCTTCTGGCCAGCCAAGTAATTCAAGGGTTGACCTAACCTAGTTGTGTTTTGGGGAGCCAAGATCAGGTCTATTTAGGGTTGACACTCTAAGGACCAATTTGATTCCTTGTATTGAAAGGGTGGGGTATTCTCTCGTCTGTCTCTCCCTCTCGTTTATTAACTTTCTTCCAGTACATGGATGCTAAAAGGTCTCTGAACCCTGATTTGGTACCACCTTTAGAGAGTAAACTAAGGAGAAGACCTAATTTTTCTGAATACATTCCAATGACTAATTGCCATGAGGAAGAACTGATTGAGGAGGAAACCATGGACCCATACTCTTTTGCCTCACACTATTCTCCCTATCCTAACCCTTCCCTTATTTTAACTTCTTCAGGGTGGGAGAACTCTCCTCAACACCCGGGACTTGATTCCCTTGCCTACACCTCATATTCCCTAGGTATAGCTAGGCATACCTCGAATCACACACGAATCGCTGGATATCAAGGATCTCTACAACCTCAAAAGACACTCTCCATGCATACCAGCACCTGATTGGCATGACCAACTATCTTGACCGGTTCAACCAAACTCATCTCTCCCCAGATCAGGGATATACCTCAGAATCCCAATACCTAGAATATTAATCCTATCCTCAAAATCACTTTACAAATTATCCCAATTCTACCCAAACAACTTTACCTTCTCATTGGGATAACCCTACAACACCAAACCAAGGATATGATTCTTATCCTAGGTATCCAGATGATAGATATTCTGATTCAACTAAGGAAAGAAATTCTGGAAATTATTATCCTCATCCTGATCAAATCCCTGACCATGGCGGTGATCCTGAGATCACCCAACTACTCCAAGTAGTCTAGGGGATGAGAGAAGCTAATAAAAGAAATACAGATAATCTGACAAAATAGCTCAATAGAATCTGGAAAGCACAAGGTGATAAAACTGGTCCGAGTATGAAACAAGTTGGTGGTAAGCCACTCAAGGTTGAGGATCCAACCTTAAGTATGACATCTTATCAAATCCCAACCTCCACATACACTAAGCCCACCCACCAGCCTCATGATTATGCAAACCATATCCTTTTTGATATCCCAAAAGCTGACTTTGAGGATGAAGGCTCACTTGAGGAAGTATATCATGATTTAGGCCCTAAATTGCAACCATTCTATTTTGAGGAGCCAATTCATAGTGAGCTAGAGTATGAGTCTTTTATATTTAAAGACACACAATTAGATTACATGGATGATTTGGGAGAATCAGAGCAAGATCAAGAAGAAAGAAAGATTGGGAACAGTGACACTCCTAGCCAATCACAGCTGGATGGCACTAATGAAATCTTGTTTGAGGATTACCATGATCAAATATGCTTAAATGATTCGATATTTGGATTTGGCGATACTGATCATTCCCATATAGAAGCCGAATCTGCTTTCACTTCTGTTTCAACTAATTAGCACCTTTCTCTCCCCATCCACCAGAGTCCTAAGGAAAAACTTGACCCTTATCTCCAACATCTCGAGATTGAAGAAAATAGACAATCCCCTTATGAAAAAGATGTTCAAGAAATTGCAAAATTACTAGGGATGACTTATGAGGATCTATTTGAAGAAGTAAAGAATTTACCTGAATCATGGAATCCTGAGGAGTTTGATTTGAGTGATAAGGAGCAGAAAAATAATCCCTTAGAAGATGTAATTCAAAAGAAAGACAATTGGGATCAAATTTAGAAGTCCACAGAACTAAAAGAATTCGAGATCTTGACTAATCTAGATTCTGATCTTACTCCTCCTTGGGCTGTGATTTTAAGGAATAATGAATTTTTGTCCATTACATTTGAAGACTTGAATCATGATTTGGGCGACTCAAATAAGATTTTTGATCACCTCAGGGACAAGATTGAGGATTCTGATAAGTTCGGAACTAGTGAGATGGACAACTGGATTTTATTTGACTTACCTACTCGTCATCCATCCATACCTAACTTGACTTGCGAAGTGGTTCCCTATACCATTTCAGACTACACCACTCGGGTTCCTCCTTTCATTTCCCATCATTTTCAAAACCCATATGATGTATTCCCCATGAACCACCCTATATCCACCTCGTCTACCTTCCTCATGCATCACATCTTAAGGGTGCCACTATCTACTTTCCACTCTGGCACCCGCACTAATGTTTCTCTCTTTTATAGCATATTGCTACAATTAGTTTCAAGCCTATTCACTTTATTTTTCTGACCTTTTGGGCTTGGTACTCACCATCAGCTGATCTGCATTTGTGGATCACTGATCCTTGCATTACATGATCACATCTTCATTTTCATCTTGACTCAACCCATTTATCTGATCATTTATTTTTGGGTTTAAGTCCGGCAAATGACGTTAAACTTAGCGCTGGCTAGGAGTCAACCCAGTATTCATTATAGGTAGCTCTGCAACCTCTGCATCCATATTGACCTAGATTAACAAGCATAGTCAAGTGATATCCCCACCTCTTGCTTATTATATTTTGATTTCATGCATATATTTCAATGAGAACATTGTAATAAATAGGCATGGGGGGGTGGACATTGCATGTCTAATTTTTACGTCAAAAAAAAATTACATTTAGGCAGAAAGAATATTTATTAAGGCTTTATTAAGGATTTATTCTTAAGTTGATTCCTAAGTTTAGAATCCAGTACAATTTCACACTTACATGTAGAATTTGCAATGGATCCTCTGTGAAGACCGATAAACATCTTTAGTTTGTCGAGAAGTAATGCCTCTTCTCCTAAGCCCTTGGAGAGTAATTAGGGAGTCAGGCAAACTATTTTTTAATAGATCCACCAAACACGTGTGAGATGAGAGTAGAAAGTCTACTGGTGCTCTAAGGCTAGTATGAGGAATCTTAACTTCTGGATAATGAGATAATGATACTTGGAGTTAAGCATAGTTTTCGCTCTCGGTTTCTGCGTACAAGTTCTTAGTGTGAATCTCTTGAGAGCCACCAAATAAGGCAAATACGCAGAGTGCAGGTTCTAATAAAACTAGGACTGAGGTGGATGGTCATGACTATCCTTTACGGAATCTCGGCTGAAGGAGGGTTTTGTTATCAAGGTCAGAACTACGTTGTTCTGTCCATTCCTTTCCCGGTACTGAGAATAGGCACTTCCACCAAATAAGCCACCCAATATCCTCTTGAACACCCATAATCCGAAATAATGTCTCGTGAATAAAAGTTGTATGTGTTACTATGTTGCGTTAGTAGATGTCTGGATGCAAAAGAAAAAGAAAAAAAATGAGGCATACATGTCTATGCATATAGAAAAAAATAATATACATATACAAAAGAAAAGAGCAGAAACGAGAGAAAGAAAAAGTAGAAAAGAAAAGAAAAAAAAGACTTTATAAGTGTTTTTAGAGTTTATTTCAAGTGTATTGAGGCAACAACACCCATCACCCTCATGATCCACCAAAAACAGCCTTGACCTACTTTTCTGTATTTCTGGCTGCTTGAATACGGGCTAAGGAATGCTAACTTAGTCATAGAGTTATCAGAACCTAATCAAAGTGTTAGTGCCAGGAGAGCCACCAAATATACTGATAAATCTAGTGAGAATGTGAGCTTAGAAAGAAAGAAAAGAAAATGAGAGAGAAAGAAAGAGAGAGAATGTATACAAAGGAACTAAAGAAAGCACAGTTTCTCCACCTCTCTCTGAGTTGAATTATTTAACAATCTGGAAATTCTAGGTTCTAAAGTACTAGTCTATATATAGCACCAAATGAGTGTGAGCCACCAAAAATAAATCTACTTGACTCAAAAATCCTCTACCTAACCCAAAAGCCAGGGCTAAATTTACAAATTACTTCATAACCCCGAGGGGAGAAGTTTGCCTATCCCAATAGATTTTTACTAAGGGTGAAGTACGAGCTTTAGATGTGGATTGACTCTTCACTTGGATCCGTTGCATATACTACAACAAAACACATTCACGATTATCTGGATTACTAAAGTATTGGATGAAAACAAAAGACAAAAATCTCTAGTCAAACCCTTGATAGAAATCTATCATGTATGACCACTTTGCATTAGTCTTGCATTTGCCAGGGACTAGCAACATTTAGGCATGAGGGTATGATTGCATAGCAATCATGCAACCTAAAACACCTAAATTGAGCTAGATTCTAGCATAACTTCGAGTCAATGCATGCATAAGCATCGTAATTTACATACTAGTTGGTTTGAGCAGTCGTATAGATAATATCGTCATTTTATGACCTAAAAGAGAGATGATTTTAACACAGATGATTCAAAGCCACGGATGTCAGATCAGACTGGACAGATCTGATCAGAATAACGATGGGAGTTCAACGCTTCCGAAATTATCCCGATCAGACAACCAGAGCATCGTGTGTAGTCCATAGAAGAATGGAGATCATGGAGTCAAAGGACAAAGATTTAAGCCTCAGATGAAGAATCCAGCCGTATAGATGAATCCGGATCGATGATCGCAGTCCAACGGCACAAAAATCAACTCGATCGGAGGTCTACATCACCGGGTACAAGGAAAAGAAGATGGACGGCCATGATGGTGCCACATGGTGCCATCACAATCACTCCCCCACCACCGCCCATCTAGAAAGGATGCACCGCACACTGTAGGCAGTTGGATCTCCATCCAACAGCCACGAGCATGCCACGTCATCCGCCCAGACCGAATAAGCATAAATATATACAAAGAAGTAACTATAACAGAACGCGTCCATAGCACATTGGCTCACGCACCTGCGTGAGATCTGGAGACGCCTGTTCGAGCCTTAATCCGTGTGAGGGTGGGTGCGGATTAAATCAGGCCGTTCGATGTCAAGCAAAGGGCAGCAATTGAGTCCACATGGCGAAGCGAGGGCGCATCACGGCCAAACGCGTGATCCCACGAGCTTTTCAAAACAAACACGGTGAGGTGCACGCGTTAAGCCATCCGATATCTTGATCGGATGGCTGACGTTAAGGCAGAATTATGGCTTGAGCGGTAAGAAGGAAAAGACGAAGGTGCTGGAGAAGGAGGATCCAGAGACGTGCGATGGAGGATAGACGATGCACGGCATGCCATGTGTCAACACCAGAGTGAATCCACGTAATAAGAAGGAAATTAAAGGATTTTTGAGGTCAAATCAGAGCCGTTGATCTCCTGATCGATGGATCTGATTAGCCAAGGGGTTGTTGCATGAGATTAAGCATTAAAATACCCTTTTTACCCTCCACAAAAGCTATAAAAGAAGGCCTAGGGCCCCCCAGTTGAAGTATCTCTCTCTCTCCCATCAACTCCAGATCTCTTCTACAGTCTCCTCTACAACTCCATCCCGGCACTTTGGATCTGAGGTGCTGCTGCATCTCGCACAAGCATCCCACAAGTGGCGTCGTCTCTCTGCCTCCTTCTATCTATCTCTCACTCTCTCTTTCTCTATCTCCTCTCTTTCTGTCTATCTATCTCTACTTTTTGCATAGTAATTTCTATTGTGAAAAACATTTTATCAATGCAATTAAATTTGATCTTATGGATATTTGATGCCTCTTTATACATATATACATATATAAATACTGTTAGAACTAGTTTATTGAAAAGCTTTTGTTAAAAATCGAGATTGCCTCCCTACGAATGACCCAGTACTCACCGGAGTTTTATAAATTTATTTGTCGACGTGTTTTTGTGCTATAATAAAACTAAATAACTCTTAAAACGCGAATTACATGCCGAACACAGTCACCTACCAAATCAGAGAAGATTTCTAACATGCACCGTTGAAAAGTAGCAGGTGCATTACACAATCCAAATGGCATTCTTTGGAAAGCAAATGTTCTGAAGGGGTAGGTGAAAGTGATCTTTTCCTGGTCCTCAGGGTGGACTGTGACTTGATTGTAGCCAGAATATCCATCAAGAAAATAATAATATTCTTATCCGACTAGCTGCTCCAAAATTTGATCAATAAATAGGAGTGGAAAATGATCCTTCTTTGTGGTGGTATTTAATTTTCTGTAATCGATACAGACACGCCATGAAGAAGCAGTCCGAGCGGGAATTTCTTCACCCTTATTATTAGTAATAACAGTGAGGTCAGCTTTCTTGGGTACAACCTGTGTAGGGATGACCCACTGGCTATCAGAGATAGGGTAAATAATTCCCGCATTGAGCCATTTAATTATTTCCTGTTTCACGACCACTTACATATTTGGGTTTAAGCGCCGTTGAGGTTAGCGAGAGGTCTAGAATCATCCTTAAGATAAATGCGGTGAGTGCAATCGGATGCGTCAATGCCTTTCAAATCATTTAAGGTCCAACCGATTGCTTTTTGATATTTGTTAAGAACTTGGAGTAATTTTTCCTCTAGTAACCCCCAAATTTGTGCATTAATAATAAGGGGTTGTGTATGGTTTGGGCCCAAAAACACATATTTTAAGGAATCCGGCAAAGGTTTCAAATCTAATTGCGGGCCGAGTTCCAGAATGGGGTTAGAGGTTAGCATGAAATTCGGTGTGGTAGGTGAGGGTGGGTTAGACGATTATTGCAGCTCAAGAGAAGGGTTTATTGCAAAACACATATCTACAGAGTGCATTTCCTCAACAAGATTTGAGGTTTCAGCATCTGGGTCATCGAAGAAATCTGGCTCGTAGAATCTTTTGGAAGCCTTAAAAAATCTAAAGTGAGTGTCTCGCCACCATAAGTGATGTCCATTTTACCAAAATCGCAACTTATATTGGCTTTAGCGATGGCGAGGAAGGGTCTTCCAAGAATAATAGGTGCATTCTTTAGAGCTTCGGGTACATCAATGTCGTGGACTAAAAAGTCCACAGCAAATAGACAATTATGTACTCGCACAATGACATCTTCTACGATCCCTTTTGGGTGAATAACAGATTGGTTAGCAAGTTGAAGGGTAGCCTTCACTGGTCTGAGTTCATCGAACTGAAATTCATCAAAAAGGATGGTAGGGATGAGGTTTATTGATGCACCTAAGTCTAAGAGGGCGTGATCAAAAGTCGTGTCATTAGTGACAACAGATATTAATGGAGAGTCTGATTGCACAGCAAAAATACACCAATAAAAATGTCATCTTGTGTTATTTCCTAGCATTGCCATTGCATATTAGGTAGCCATAGTTGCATTTGTAAAAATTGACACATGCATGCATTTATTTGAGAGGGGAGGAAAGTGAATAATTGGCCTTGTAATTAACGTCTTCATCAAGGGTTGCATCGCAATTTTTGCCTTCTTCATTTCTTTATTTGCTTTGAAATCTTCTTCCCCACGCGGCTGCAGGGCATGGCTTGCTCTTCTTCGCACCATTCTCTGCTAACGCATGCCCTGCCAGCTGCATGGCTGGTCATGCACACCCAGGGCATGGCCGTGCATGCCTCCATCTCCTTTAAATTGCCCCGCCCGCTTCCTTGCAAAGAGAGCCTGGACCAGACACACCTGCAGACCCTTCCTCCAAGCCATCTTCCTCCCTCTCTCCCCTCCATACGCAGTACCTCTTCCCACTGAGAGACACACTGCGAGCAAGAGCAGGCACACAGTGGTCCCACGACCACCACTGTGAGTTCCACCACCACCCAGCTCATCCAAGAGCAGGTGGGCATGGTGGGTTCATTCTCTGTTTCCATCGCTGAAGACCTTCACGCCATTGCCACAGCTCCAAGCTTCAAATCTCCAGCAGCAGCGCAGCAGCCTCCAGCCAGCGCGCAAGCCACAACGTGCCCTTGCAACAGCCGGCGCAAGCTCCTTCCGCGCGCGCAGGCACCTTCCAACGCGCCCGCGCATGCAAAACCGGCCGCAACCGGTTGTCCAAGCCGCGCGGGCACTGTAGCTACTGTTCATGCGTTTGTACGCGACACTGTAGCAACAGTGCGGTGACCGGAAAGTTTCTCACTTATCCGGTCACCACCCGCTCTCTCTCCGCGCCGCTACCGCCTCCAGCCCATAGCGCGCGCCTACACCCGCGTACGCTCGCGCCCACCCGCTTTCGCTCTAGCGCCTGCACCCGTCTGCCCCACTCCCGCTATAGCCTGCAACGCGGTGCGCTGCGCTACGTAGCGCGTTGCGTTGCACTCTCCCTCATGCCTGCTCCCTCCAGCGCACGTGCGCACCCTTGCGCACCTACGCCTGCGCGCACCCGCGCCATAAGACGACGACTGCCTCCACCATATGCCTTAAACACTCACTCTCTCTCTCTCTCACAGCCACTCCCTCACTCTCCAGCAGACACACACATACACACACCACACTTGTACACACTCACGTGCACACACACACTCACTTGTACACACCTATATACATACTTATATATATATTTATTTATTTATTTATACACATATATATACATATATACATACATATATACATATATATATTTATGTATATATATATACATAGATACTTATACTAATATATCCATATACATATATTACTATATATATCTATATAGTTAGACATCTATACATATATATCTAGTTATAAATATATATATATATATAACTACAAATACACCTATATAATTACAACCCTATCTATATATATACATATAAATATATACTTGCACATATAAATATATATATTTACATTCATATCACCTACCTGTATCCCTACACCACACGTTATATCATGGGAATATCTGCACCAGTTGCTGATATTCCCCAATACCCGCGTAGAGAAAGCGCCTCCGCACACACTTCCACACATCCATCCTACACTCCACACGGCACTTCGTCCTGTTGGTTGCGTCTTCCTAGACATCGATCAACTCGACACCGTGCTACATGCCATTTCCACCTCCACCCCCCACCCTTATATATATAATATATATATCTATATAGACTATATTTATTTCTTTACAAGCAACCTCTATTTCTCTTTTGTTTCCTGCTATTAAAAGGATAAAAAAAAATAGTAAAAGAGAAAAGATAATCCTTGTCTTGCAGGTACTCGATCTTGCGAATAGCAAGACCAATTTTTGGAACCATAAATTGGCTCAAAGCCAAGAACAATTTGGCTCAAAGCCAAGGACCTAATTTTGAGGGTGTACCTCAAGGACAAAATTATCAGCAAAAAAAAAATCTTAAATAGAAAAGAACCAAAAACATAATAAATGCACGGAAGAGATTCGTTGTAGGAAAGGCGTAGAAACTTATTCACCTCTAATTCCCGCCTCCTTGAGTTCGACCCTGGGCCTAAAAGTGACCAAGATAAAATCAAGTAGGCCAGGTTAAAAAATTTTTTAAAAAGATGGTTAGGCTCGATTTAGGTTAACCACTATACTTACTTCAACGATAATTTCACCATATTAACACAACCTATCCGGGTCCCACCATGCTTTTTCTGGAGCCGTTGCCGAGGAGGTACGCATTCAGGTAAGTTTCTACTCCATTCGTTTAGTTTTCTCTTCTCACACCCTTCTCTTCACGGGTGTTTTTGTTTGCTGGTGTGCAGGTGAACCAGTTGCAAGGAGGAGGCAAGCAGAGGAAGTCGGAGACGTGGGCAGATCCAAGGTAGGAACGAGAGCAAGAAGTCGTCGTCGACACTGCATTGGAGCTTCGCCCACGTTGCTGAATAGGTAAGTCTCTCTTAGCAACTTAGGACAATTTGTCACCTTAATAAAAAAAAAAAACTTCTTGGGATCTCTTAGGGCAAGTGGATTAAAAATCACTTGCTTAATTGTTTGCCATCAATCCCACCGCCCCGGGATTTCCCGCCAAACTTCGCATAGCGAAGATCCAAGAATCTTGATTCTTGAATCTTTCGCCGTGTGAAGTATTCTTTGAGGCAAGAATAAATAGATTGATTGCTATTCCTCCTTGCCTCATTTATCCGCAATTCGGGATCACATTTTTGGTGGGGAGGCTTGGAATTGAGTTGATTCCAACCCCACCATGACCTTTCACATGCCTAAGATTGGATCCCGAATATTTGAACCCCAACACTTTGATTTTCTTTACAATATCTTGTGGTTGAGCCTTGTGTGTGGAACATCATTTTGGTGATTGGGAGCACTTGAATTGAAGTGCTTTGGCTCCCTTTCACACTAACTTAAAATTGACTCGTGCATCCACACATAGAAATTTCCACCTAGGGAAGCCCAGTGCATTTTTAGCATGCATTAACTAACTCATATTGAAGAAGGGTTTGTTGGGCATAGAAAAACTTGTATTTTCTCAAAACCCGAAGATTGGTTGAATTGGTAATTCAGCAAAATCTTAAAATCCATACTACTTAAAGGCTGAATTCTAAAAATCATTCACCAATTAAAACTTTAATTCGGGGAGATTTCCCTGTTGCATGCTTGGTTTACACACTTTCTAAAATCAACACACTTGGGTATTACCCGTAAACAACGCCCTTCACATTCCAGAAGCACTTGATCCTAAGCCTCTAATTAAAACTGGTAGCAACTTGACCCTTATTAAGGATTGGAGGTCTAACTACCTGCGTGTAGCGCCTACGTGCTAGTGTGGGTTCCCGCGTGCTATCGGGTGTCTAAGACTGGGGTAAACGACCTTTCAATCTGGCCCGGTGGTTCTGCGGTGCTCGCATTTGGTTCCGTAGGTCGTGATAGTAGGTAACTTAGATCTTTAGGTCTAAGGGGACACTATAGAGGTTAGGGCTTTGATTGTTTTGATTTGTCATCAAGTGTACCCTTGCGGCGTCATTTCTCTCATCTCCTTTTCCCTTCTTATCCCCCCAATTCTTCCTGAGGTAGTGCATGTTTGGGAGGAGGTTACAAAACCCTGAATTGTTTGAATTGTCTGATAATTTTAGAAGAACAGAAACCGAATCATCATCCTCCTCCACAAACATGGCTGCACGCCCACCCCCAAATCCCGAGGGAGGAAATCGCCCTCAAAACCCACTAGGTGGTGGAGCCATGGATCCCATAACTCACCTCCAAGCCCAAATGGAAATGTATAATGAGCAAATTGAAGCCATTAGGGAAACCTTGGAGGAAATGCAGAACCCTCCCAAACGGGAGGAGCCTAGGTCTCTCAGCTCCTATTAGAATCTCGCTGCTATAGAGACCATAGGACAAATTTGGGTCCCCATGGGCGGAGACGATTTTGAACTGAAACCTAATATAATTGGCCTGATAAACTTCCACTTCCATGGTCTTGCAAGTGAAGATCCTTTTCTCCATTTGGAAGATCTAACCCGATTGGCTGAAATGGTTAAACCAAGAAATATTTGGTAATCAATCATCCTCATGAAAATGTTCCTGTTTTCGTTGCGGGATAAAGCGTCGCAATGGTTATGCACCCTTGGGAGAACCATCCATTCTTGGGAAGAGATGCGAACAGCATTTCTCAAGAAATTCTTCCCAATCGGGCGAACCAATGCGCTTCGCCGTGCTATAACTTCCTTTACGCAACAAAACGGCGAACAGTTTCATGAGGCTTGGGAGAGGTATAATGACCTTCTCCGGAAGTGTCCGCACCATGGTCTGCCTAAGTGGCATATAGCCTAGATTTTCTATTATGGGCTTAATGAGACTTTGAAGCAGATTGCAGACGCTTCCTGTGGAGGGAATTTCATGAATAAAGACGAGAATGGAGCATTCGAATTATTTGAAAATAAGAGCGAAAACTCAATGAATAATAACTCTATTGTCGCCTTTAATCGTACCAGCCTGCCCCGTAATGTTCACGAAGTTGACACGGGACCCTCCCAGTCATCCACTGATCTTAACCTTATCGCACAGAAATTGGATGAAGTCCCCGTCGTGCAAAAGAAGCTGGACGAGCTTCTGGCCAATCCTGCCCATTCTATGACAAACACCCCCACCTCATCACTTCGTTACAATCCCAATCCTTCCAATGCCTGGCTTATCTCCAGAAACCCCTTGAGATCTTCCTTACCAAGTGTCCCGCCGAGCGATTCGGTAAGTCATGTGGATCTGGCTTCCACAAGCCAGTATTTTGACACGGAGGACCAAGCCTCCATGTGCTCGGAAGCATATTTACATGCGGACTCATCTTCTGGCTTAAAAGACGCTTGCGCCCTGGGGAATAACCCGTTCTCTGCTACTTATAACCCAGGGTGGCAAAATCATCATAACTTCGCATGGTCCAGCAACCCGCAATGCCAAAACCCCGCGGGTGGGCCAATGCGACCGTCCGCACCCGTCATCCCAAGGGCCCAGTCTAATCCTGTGGCAAATCCACCATCGAGTCCTTGCATACCGCAAACAGAACACGCATCAAGTCCTCTTAAGAAATTGATGCGAATGATGACGGAAATGTCAAAGTGCCACGAAGAGAACATGACCTCTCTTCAGCACCAATTGGCACAGTAGAATGCTGAGATCAGTCAACTACGCATGGCGACTCAATCTCAAGGCACTCTTCCAGGCCAACCTATTCCCAACCCGCGAAATTTCGTACCCCATGGTCCGCAACCACAGGTATGACCTTCTCAGGGGTAGGATCATCAGATTCTGTAGGCTTTGAGCATTCCACCAGGATTTCAGGCTAATCCCGCTACAGCACCTCACTCTTATGTCCCTATTGTAAACCCTCCTCCACCTTATGATCCCACTGGACCCGCATCATCCAATGCGATTACTACGAGGAGCGGTAAGTAAACCGTCGATCCGCCTCGACCTGATCCTGGCCCATCTTCTTCATCACCCTCTCATTCGAGATGCACACCGCATTCGCGAGAGGATGATACACCCAAATTAGTGCCAAAATTGGTCCCATTCCCTGAGGCTCTACTAAGGGAGCCAAAAGGCAAGAAAAAGGATACGCAGGCCTTTGATAACCTGCGTAATTTATTCAGGGATGCTGAAATCAAGGTACCCCTGCTAGAGGCTATCGACCACATACCTACTGTCGCCCGATTTTTCAAAGACTACACAACACCCAGGCGACAGTCAAAGAAAACAAAGAATCCGGTGGTTCTCTCGCCTCATGCGAGTTGTGCTATACTGTCAAATCCACCATCGAAGCAAAAAGATCCGGGCACACTGCTTATTTCCTGTAGCATCCAAGGCTGCAACTTTAACCGTGCCCTGCTTGATCTAGGATCTTCCATCAATCTTATACCAACCATCATGCTCGAGAAATTTGCCTTAGGAAAACTGAAACCCACCCCTGTCACGTTACAGTTGGCAGATCATTCTGTCAAAATACCAAAGGGTGTGGTGGAAGACGTGGTGGTTAGGGTCAATAGTCTCTGTTTTCCTGTTGACTTTCTTGTTTTAGATATGGAAGTTCCTAGCTCACTTTCTGATTGTCCAATCATCCTTGGTCGACCTTTCTTGGCCACTGCCCGCGCCCATTTTGACTGCGAGTCGGGCTGTATTGAGATTGCCGTTGGATCTGAGAAGCTCAAGCTTAACATCTTCGAGGCAGCCAAGACTTTGATTGCGATTGCATTGAGGATGACACATCTGACGAGGACATGGCCGTCAGCGCGTGTATCGAACTAATTGGGACATATTCTGACTATTGCGGATTGCCTTTAAACACTGACGATTGCCTGACCGACACATATTGTGACGTTCCCCCATCCCTCCCTTTTCCCGTACCTTCTCTTGACTAGACTTCTGACGAGGTTTTCTCCGCTTCCCATACCCCGTGGTCTGAGTCATATTCGAGCTACTCACCGTCGGTCCACACTCTTGAAGACCGGATTGCTTTTTCTTTCCCGCCAAATCAGGCAGATTTGCAACTCCACACTGGGACCTTGAGCCCACATACTACTCACTGGAGCTATCCCGTCTTGGATCCATCTATCCAAGATGCCCCTCTTCTTGGCCAATCTAAGGGCCAACTTCTTCCTCCTGAATTATTTTCTTCTGATCCTCTTGGGACACTCTCGTCCCAAGAAATGCCAGATCTTTCACCATCCACTCCCGAGCTGAAAGAGCTGCCTGATATGCTTAAGTATGTTTTCTTGGGACCGAATGAAACGCTCCCCATAGTCATCAGTTCAAAATTGACCAGGGAGCAAGAGTGCAAACTAACAAAGGTCCTTATGGAACACAAGGCAGCCATTGGATGATCTTTATCAGACTTAACTGGCATTAGCCCCTCCTACTGCACTCACCGTATATATACGGAGGAGGAGGCTCGACCTTCCCGTGAGATGCAGCGACGTCTCAACCCCAACATGTGGGAGGTCATTAAGAAGGAAATTATTAAGTGGTTAGATGCGGGTATAATCTATCCGATCAGCGATAGCCCCTGGGTGAGTCCAATTCACGTCATGCCCAAAAAGGCGGGACTCACCATCCGTGTCGATGACAGGGGCGAATCCATCCCTACACACACTCCTACATCTTGGAGAGTGTGTGTAGATTATAGGAAACTCAATGCTGCAACTAAGAAAGATCACTTTCCGCTACCTTTCATTGACCAAATCCTGGAGCGGTTAGCGGGAAATAAATTTTTCTGTTTCCTGGATGGATTCTCAGGATATAACCAGGTGGCAATTGACCCCCGGGACCAAGAGAAAACCACCTTTACCTGCCCCTTCGGCACCTTTGCATTTAGAAGGATGCTGTTCAGACTTTGTAACGCGCCAGCAACTTTCCAGAGATGTATGCTGGCGATATTCCATGACATGGTGGGTGACTTTCTCGAGGTTTTCATGGATGACTTTTTGGTCTTTGGACCCTCTTTTGATGATTGTCTTGCCAACCTGACCCGTATCCTTAGGAGATGTATTGATGTGAACCTCGTGCTTTCCTGGGAAAAAAGTCATTTTATGGTACACGAGGGAATTGTTCTCGGTCATATAATCTCCGATAGGGGTATCGAGGTTGACAGAGTTAAGCTTGATGTAATTGCTGATTTACCTATGCTTGGCTCTGTCAAACAAATCCACTCCTTCGTGGGACACGTTGGTTTCTATAGGAGATTCATCAAAGACTTCTCCAAGATTTCTCGACCTTTAACTCATCTCCTATCGACCGATGTACCCTTCGATATGGGCCTCGACTGCATACGAGCATTCACGCAGTTGCGTAATGCTATCACCAAGGCCCCTATTCTCCATCCACCTGATTGGTCCCTCGACTTTGAACTCATGTGTGACGCTTCCGACCTTGCTGTCGGAGCCATCCTAGGACAAAGACGCGATAGACACCCCTTCGTGGTATACTACGCCAGTAAGACGTTGGATGAGGCACAGTGTAATTATACAACCACTGAGAAAGAACTTCTAGCGGTCGTCTTTGGGCTGGAGAAATTCCGCTCTTACCTTTTGGGCTCACATGTTATTATTTTCACTGATCACGCGGCCATTCGCCATCTCATGCACAAGAAGAATGCCAAGCCTAGATTGATTCGTTGGATCCTTCTACTTCAAGAATTTGACATTGAGATCCGCGATAAGGACGAAGCCCAGAATGTTGTGGTTGATCATCTCTCGAGACTAGACCCTTACCACATTGGACTTACCCTGCGATCAATGAGATTTTTCCCGATGAGCACCTATTGGCAATTAATGTGGCAAGTGGACCTTGGTATGCCGACATTGCCAATTACCTTGCTTCTGGTTCCCTTCCACGTGGCTGGCCTAAAAACCAGCACGAGCGTCTCATGGCAGAAGCAAAGTATTATTTCTGGGATAATCCACTTCTTTCTCGAATAGGTGCTGATCAGATCATTCATCGCTATATTCCTGACAGCGAATTCCCTAGTGTGCTATCCTTCTACCACAATCAGGCCTGCGGAGGCCATTTCTCTGGGAGGAAAACTGCAGCTAAGGCATTGCAGTGTGGGTTCTTTTGGCCCTCCCTTCACCAGGATGCATACAATTATGCCAAACATTGCACTAGTTGCCAGTCATTAGGGTCAATGTCACGTCATGACATGATGCCTTTGCAACCCATCCTAGCTGTTGAAATCTTTGACATTCGGGGAATTGATTTCATGGGTCCCTTTCCTCCTTCCAACGGCTTCGAATACATCCTCGTAGCTATTGATTATGTTTCGAAATGGATCGAGGCTATTCCCACGTGCCATGCTGACCATGTCATATCCACTCGATTCGTCAAAGACCACATTTTTGCACGCTTTGGGATCCCTCGAGCCATTATCTCGGATGGAGGAAGCCACTTTACCCATGCTTCTTTTCGGAGACTTTTGAGGAAATATGGAGTCCACCATCGTATCGCATCTCCGTATCATCCTCAGACGAACGACCAAGCAGAGGTGTCGAACCAACAAATCAAGCAAATTCTCCAGAAAACAGTTCGGCCTGACCGTAAGGATTGGTCCGACAAGCTGATTAACGCACTTTGGGCATATCGGACCTCCTTCAAGGCTCTCCTAGGTATGTCTCCTTATAGAATCGTTTACGGGAAGCCTTGTCATTTGCCCATGGAGCTAGAGCACCGCGCTTATTGGGCGGTTAGCCAATGTAACCTCGACCCAGACCTGTGTGGTCGAGAAAGGAAACTCCAACTCCAAGAGCTGGAAGAGCTCCGTCATGAAGCCTATGATTCTGCCTTAACTTTCAAGCAACGTACTAAGGCTTTTCACGACAACTGTATTCGGCGGAAAGAATTTGAGCCATCTCAACAAGTTTGGCTCTACAACGCCCGGCTCAAATTCTTTCCAGGGAAATTGAAGTCCAAATGGACTGGTCCTTTCCTAGTCTCGAGACCATTTCCCAACGGGGCCATTGAAATTGAAGATCCCAAATCTGGGCATAAATTTACGGTCAATGGGCAGCGTTTAAAACCCTATCTTACTCATGAACCTGCCCCCGTTGGAGAAACTGTTGCCCTGCTAGAGGGTAACTAATGTCGTGCCTCATTCTGAGTCTAGCTAGGGATGTTAAATTCA
This sequence comes from Thalassia testudinum, assembly GCA_037157565.1. Taxonomy (NCBI): domain Eukaryota; kingdom Viridiplantae; phylum Streptophyta; class Magnoliopsida; order Alismatales; family Hydrocharitaceae; genus Thalassia; species Thalassia testudinum. Next base: position 858,949 of record JAZHRO010000006.1, read on the forward strand.
GCGCTCATTGGGAGGAACCCCAGCAACACTCCGCCACTGTCACATACACTTCACTTCACACCTTTTCACTTCACCACCCACCATCCACCTACCCTACCACCCTGCTAAATACCCAGCACCTCAGCTCTCGTTACCCGATCTTTGGTCCTTCCTCTACCCTACCCTGCATGCATATGAGGACATAGTATCGTTTGGCATGGGGGGTGAATAGGCATCTATAGGATCTGGGTATTATATGGTATCATGCAGCTTCTATCCATCTATAAATATGTACATAAAAAAAAAAAGTGGGTGTTTAGTAATGATCTAAAGGCTGAAACAAAAATACAATAAGTGTTTATGGATATTCAACCACTATTTTGAAGACTTTCCAGGCCACAGAAGCTTGATTCGCTCAGGCTCGACTTAATTCACTTGAGCATTGACAAGACAGATCAGAATCTCTCCTAACTAAGGACGTATTCTTGTACTTGAGACACCTGTACAGGATTCGTTGGTTTGCTTCTACTCGAGAGCCTAAGTAATCTTGGTTCATACTACACATATCAAGAAAGACCAGGTGAACATAAGATCCAACCCTAGTGTTCATTAGGGAAGGTGGAGTCCTTACCTGTGCGCACAGGTAGACTTTTTATCCCAAGCTTTAGTCTTGTGTTTAAGAGAGACTCTTTCCAGAAAAAAGAAACTCTCCCACCAAAAGAAAAGTGTGCTCCTCCAAATAAAGTTGTAAGAGATATACTAACACGTGTTTAAAAAAAAAAACTATGCAAATACGTCAGTATATCTCGCAAATGTCTGTAAATTCGTCTCCCTCAAAAATGTTTCAGGGCAAAGTTACAAATACCCTGTATTCTTTGAGCCACAAAAGAAAAAAATGAGGGTTGAGTTTTCCGTCATCTTTTTTAAGGGTCAATCCGAAGACACGAGCTGAAATTAGGACCAACCTGCACTTAAAAATTCGTGAAACCCTAGGCTTGAGTCTTAATGTTCATCTGGTCAGTCTTGATCCTTCACTATGCACAAGCCATAATCTCTTGAGTTCTCGAGTACGGCAAAAACCTTCTGAGTCCTGGAAATCGTTCTTAAGGTTCAAATATCAAGAGTCCAGGTTAGTCGAGAGATGGTCTATGTCACGTAAGACTTAAAGTACTGGTAGTCTTCTCTACAATTGGTTCTCACAATATCCAACAAATAAACACACCTATGTTGCCTCAGAAGAAAATCTTCAGCTTAAGATCATTTCTAAATACAATACAAAATGTTTTGCTAGGGACTAGCAAAAGATAGGCATGAGGGTATGATTGCACAGCAAAAATACACCAATAAAAAAGCCATCTTGTGTTATTTCCTAGCATTGCCATTGCATATTAGGTAGCCATAGTTACATTCATAAAAATTGACACATGCATGCATTTATTTGAGAGGGGAGGAAAGTGAATAATTGGCCTTGTAATTAACATCTTCATCAAGGGTTGCATCGCAATTTTTGCCTTCTTCATTTCTTTATTTGCTTTGAAATCTTCTTCCCCACGCGGCTGCAGGGCATGGCTTGCTCTTCTTCGCGCCATTCTCTACCAATGCATGCCCTGCCAGCTACATGGCTGGTCATGCACACCCAGGGCATGGTCGTGCATGCCTCCATCTCCTTTAAATTGCCCCGCTCACTTCCTTGCAAAGAGAGCCTGGTCCAGACACACCCGCAGACCCTTCCTCCAGGCCATCTTCCTCCCTCTCTCCCCTCCATACGTAGTACCTCCTCCCACTGAAGAGACACACTGCGAGCAGGAGTAGGCTCACAGTGGTCCCACGACAACCACTGTGAGTTCCACCACCGCCCAGCTCATCCAAGAGCAGGTGCACGTGGTGGGTTCATTCTCTATTTCCATCGCTAAAGACCTTCACGCCATTGCCGCAGCTCCAAGCTTCAAAGCTCCAGCAGCAGCGCAACAGCCTCCAGCCAGCGCGCAAGCCACCGCGCGCCCCTGCAGCAGCCGGCGCAAGCTCCTTCCGTGGGCATAGGAGCCTTCCAACGTGCCTGCGCACTCAAAATCGGCCACAACCGATTGTCCAAGCTGCGTGGGCACTGTAGCTACTGTTCACGCGTTTCTGTGCAACACTGTAGCTACAGTGCGGTGACCAAAATGTTTCTCACTTATTTAGTCACCACACGCTCTCTCTCTGTGCCGCTATCGCCTCCAGCCCATAGCACGCGCCTGCGCCCGCATATGCTCGCGCCCACCCGCTTCCCCGCGCACCCTTACGCGCCTATGCCTGTGCGTGCCTGCGCACACCCACACCATCAGACGACAGCTGCCTCCACCAAACGCCTTAAACGCCCGCTCTCTCTCTCTCTCACAGCCACTCCCTCACTCTCCAGCAGACACACATACACACACCACACTTGTACACACTCACGTGTACACACACACACTCACTTGTACACACCTATATATATACTTATATATATATATATATATATATATATATATACCTATACGCTATATATAAGTAGATATACATACTTACATAAATAAATAAATAAATATATATATATATATATATATTTATACACATATATATACATATATACATACATATATACATCTATATATATATTTACATATATATATATATATACAACTATATAATTACAACCCTATCTATATATATACATATAAATATATGTTTGCATATATATATATATATATATATATATATATATTTACATTCATAGCACCTACCTGTATCCCTACACCACGTGTTATATCGCGGGAATATCTGCACCAGTTGCTGATATTCCCCGACACCCGCGTAGAGAAAGTACCTCCGCACACACTTTCACATATCCATCCTACACTCCACGCAGCACTTCGTCCTGTTGGTTGCGTCTTCCTAGACGTCGATCAACTTGACACCGTGCTACACGCCATTTCCACCTCCACCCCCCACCCCTATATATATAATATATATATATATACTATATTTATTTCTTTACAAGCAACTTCTATTTCTCTTTTGTTTCCTGCTATTAAAAAGATAAAAAAAAATAGTAAAATAGAAAAGATAATCCTTGTTTTGCAAGTACTCGGTCTTGCGAATAGCAAGACTAGTTTTTGGAACCATAAATTGGCTTAAAGCCAAGAATAATTTGGCTCAAAGCCAAGGACTTGATTTTGAGGGTGTACCTCAAGGACAAAATTATGAGAAAAAAAAAATCTTTAATAGAAAAGAACAAAAACATAATAAACGCATGAAAGAGATTCGTTGTAGGAAAGGCGTAGAAACTTATTCACCCCTAATTCTCGCCTCCCTGAGTTCGACCCTAGGCCTAAAAGTGACCAAGATAAAATCAAGTAGGCCAAGTTAAAAATTTTTTTAAAAAGATGGTTAGGCTCGATTTAGGTTAACCACTATACTTACTTCAGCGCCCAGGTCCTTTCTTTTGTGAGGCATCTTGCTCTGAACAACAGAGCTAACTGTCTCAGAAAGGACAACCTTTCCTAGATTTTTAGGCTGCATTTTTGGTGTACAAATTTCTTTTAAGAATTTTGCATAGGCAAGAACGTATTTAATTATGTCTAGGAGAGGGATGTTGATTTCCACTTGGCCAAATAATTCATATAATTGTTCTTCGGTTGGCTCAGTTTTTATAGGCTTCTTTTTCTTGGAATTTAATGCTTATGGAAAAGGTGTCGTGTTATGTTATCTTCTTTTCCCTAAGAGTGAATGAAGGAGGGAAAAATTTTCTCTTGGTCTGGTTCATTTTCCCGTCTAGGTTCCGCATTGTGCGTAGTTTTTCCACTTCTTAATGTTATTGCATTGGCAGTGTGGTTATTTCATTGTGGAAAACATTGATTTTGTTGCGGGTTTTGAAAATTGGGTGGAAATTGAGGTGCGGGATTTATTGGTTGTTAACCATGTTGACTTTGGTTATGTCCGCTTTGAAATTGATTCCGCTGATTTCTGGGGTTTAGGATGGGTTGGGAGGGTAGATTTCCCATCGGCCTTTAATTGGGCGTTACTGTGATTTGATTTTGTATATTAGAAATAGCACGGGTAACATCATTCATTTGCTACTACATTCCTTGCAAGGTTTTCATTAATTGGTTATTAATATCAGCCTGCAAGGGTTGGTTTTGGTCAAAATTCCCTGTGTGATTTTGAAAATGTGGAATTTGATTGGTATTTTTCCAGGAAAAATTAGGGTTATTCCTCCATGTGGGATTATAGAAGTTGGAGGAATTGTTTCTAAAATTATCCTAGAAAGCGAAAATGTTTTCGTTGACTGGGACATTTGTGGAAGAATTGTCAGAAGTCCCAGAAAATCCAAGTGTAAGATCAAGGTTTTGAAATCCGCTATCATCTATTTGTTGCAAATTTTCCCGATGAAGGAGGGTCGAGTTGGTGTTGGTGTTAGAAAAACGAGGGTTAGGGTTGGTCGGTAGTGGGCTTTGTGGTCGCAAGTTAAATTTTTCTTCCATTTTCTTTTAATTGATTGGCATCTGGTCGAGTCTTTGTGCAAAAAGTTGCAAATCATCTTGTGTAATTGGAAAAAATTATTGTTGTTGTGTGCCTACTTCATGGACACTTACACGGGGATTGGCATTTCTGCCAAAGGTGTCCATGGACGAGTGATTGAAATAATTGTCACTCATTTCATCGAAAAGTTCGTAGGCGCTTTCAGCATCTTTATTTAAAAAATTGCCCCCACATGAGGCATCAACAAACCGCCTTAATTGGTCATCAAGACCATGGTAGAATATTTGCACAAGTTGCCAAAGTGGCACCTCGTGATGGGGGCAACTCCTTAATAAGTCCTAAAATCTTTCCCATGCTTCATGCATAGGCTTGCCGGATTTTTGTTGGAAGGTAGTTATAGTGCGACATAAAGGATTAGTCCGATCAATCAGGAAATATTTTTTTAGAAATGCACTCTTTAGTTGTGTCTAGGTAATAATGGGTTTTCTCATAGTCCTAAACCAATAAGTGGCCTTATCTTTAAGGGATAGCAGGAAGAGCCGCATTAGCCATAAGTCTTCCAAAATATTTCGGGATTTGATGGTTTGGGCAAGGACCGTAAGCTCCTCTAAATGGCTAAACAAGTCTTCTCGAGGAAGGCCATGAAAATGCTTAATGAGATGCAGCACTACGGGTTTGATTTCAAATTCTCCATCGAGGATGACAAACCCTAGTCTTCATAATTTGAGGGATCATAGAATTCCCTCAATGGAATAGTAGGTTCAGCATTGGGTGGCCTATTATGGGCTAGGTTTGTGACGGTCCTAGTCAATTGTTTTTTATTTGGTTAAAGTTATTGGAGTTGGGTTACTACCATGAGTAATGGATCGAAATTTCCAAAATTTCCTATTGGATTTTTCTGGGACAGCATTTCAAATTGTGGCTCAGGAACCTCAACTTTAGGTTGAAAATTAGGGTTCCCATTTTGATGGTTAGAAGATGATGGGTTAGTATTTTGTCTATGATTTTGGGAATTTTCCATTTTTTGTTGATTTTCCGTAGAGGAAGAAGATGAAGCAAACAAGTGAGTACGGGCGGTGCGGCGAGGCAAAAAATCAGTTGGTCCCTCCAAGTGTGGATTTTGAGACCTTCGACCGTGCATACACCAAATCGAAGACGGGAGGAGAGGAGAAGAGATAGATGAGAGAAAGTGTGCAAAACAAACAACCAAGCCTAGTCTGTCTTAAGGTTGACTCCTTAATAAAACCTAAGACTTGGGAACTTGATAAAGAAGAAATCAACAAGTGAACCTACTTCCTTAAGATTACTCGACCAGACTAAAAGAGGTGGATTGGGCCCAAGCATGTCTTAGGAAAATCACCAGGGGCTTGTGTAAACCTGCACTCGTCGTTTGACTTCCCTCCAAGCATGTTGCCACGTTATCTAAAGGAATTAAGAGCGCTTAATAATTCTTAAATGTCGGATATCAAGACTAAATTTAATGAAGTCCTCAAGTGGTCAAGTGACTACGTATTTTAGATTAGGCTTAGGTATCTGAAAGTGCACGATAATGTGGAGGGCGTTGATTTGGGTAATGCCCTACTATTTTAATTTTTAATGTGTGTGTAATTGGACAGAGTGAGTCCAATGCCAATTCAAGTTGTCACAAAAATTGTTGCTTTTCTACTTTTAGGATTTGATTTAGATTAATGTCTTTTAGGGTGTTCTTTTTAAGCTTTCAACAAGTTTGAGATCCACAATCACAAAGAAATCAAGTTGTATTGGTGAAGGTGGATTTCCTTTATAATGTGAAACTAGATTAAATGAAGAGAAACCCTAATTGAATTGGATCCTAAGCAGAAATTTGAACTACCAATAAATTGTTTCAAGCTTTTCTTGTTAAGTAGTGGTCCAAACAAGCAAACAACACCACTACTGGAAGGCAAATCAAACAAGGATTCCAGAAAATATCATTTTGTGATTTTAGGAATTTGTTTGATAATTTTTAAAGATTTTTCTTTGTGCTGGTGTCAAAGTCCAGAAATGATACCCATAGGTATTTTGGATTTTCAGTACCACCACCGACCACCAAATATTTTCTGATTTTATATGTTGTGTAGAATTTTACAAAGATTATAGAAAGCTAAATTTCACAAAAATTGGATAAGTAGATAGATTCCTAAAATTCATGGATAGTAACAAAATAGTGAAATCAGAGGGGATGACCCCTCTGTGGTCTGCAAATTTTTAAAAATTATCTACAACTTCAATTGCTCTAAAATTTGGAACATATGTTCTTGACTTGATTTGAAACCTTTGGATGAAATTTCAAGATTAAGAGGCCTGTGGTGTTAGGAATCGATTTTAGAAGTTTCGAAAGAAGTCGGGACCTGAAAATCAGAACGCCAACACTTAAGGTAGGGTGGTGTTAAATGATTCAAACAAGCAACCAATAAGTTTTTAAAGACACCACTCTACTTAATTTAAATGTTTATGATCCTGAAAGCTTGATTTAATTTTTTTTGGTAGTTTTTTAGAGAAATGTGACAAGTAGGAAGGAACTAACCTGAAATCTGTTGGAAGAAAAGAGACTTTAAGTTCTCACTTCCAAATTCTCGCTTCCTTCCTGTAATGCTCCAGCACACACGAAATGAAAGAAAGAAAAGGGGATGAGATCCACTTATCAAGAAAGAGAATAATGATAAAGCAAAGTTGTGCCTCCTTGACAACGGTGCCAAAAAGTGATCACTAAAAAATGTGATTTGTAAAAATCACAAATTAGGTCGTTGCAACACGCAATTTGGATCGCTTTTAAATTTATAAACTTTGAGTACATGGGAAAGTATTTGGGTCATCCCAACAGAGGTAGGAATGCTTTAAACAAAATCTCTCACTTGAATCTTGGAAATCAACTTCTTTTTTGGGTTTTGAAATATGTAATTTTTTTAGGGTTTTTGAATACGGGCAAAACAAATACGGAGAGAGACAGGAATTTGAATTACAAGAAAACAAAGCAAAAGGTGCCTTGTTTTGTCCAACTCACCAAGAAAGAGATGCTTGGAATAATGGATAAAACAAAGCACAACATAAGAGCAACACAAGATATTTAAAAAAAAAATAGTAGAGGAATGCTTCTTAATTGAAAATGTTTTACAATGGGGTTGGAGAACTCACAAGTGAAAGGAATTCCCACTTGTAATCTCCAACCAAAATCAAACACTAAACTACTATGCAAAATACAAAGAAAATGTAGAAGGCTTATAAAGAAGATGGTGATGACATTGCAAAGTTTCCGCTCCAACTCAGGTTGCCCCTGGGTTGAAGGAAGCTTGCTCCTGGTTCCTGGCTCTCCTTCCTTTTGGCAAACCCTAGATGGGTGTGCCTGGATCCTCCTAGAGTGGATGATTTCCACTCCAAGAACTCCTCCTTGGGTAGGGAGTGCACCACCCTCAGTATCTCCTCCTTTGGATGTCCTCCTTGCCTGGCCTTCCTCCTTGGTTTGGTGGTGACATAAGGAAGAAAAAGAAGAAGTTGAAGCCACCAAGGAGATAGGGTGTCTCCTTGATCTTCTTCCTCCTCTCCTTCCCTCCTTGGTCATTGGATATGGGTGGAATATGGGTAGAGAAAATGTAACCAAGTATGATTTTAGTGGTGGTACAATCGGGGGTATATATAAGGCTTATGAAGGGTGAGGTTGGCGTGGACACATGTAGGGCTTGGATGGGTTCAAAGGGTAGTTATGGGTGGTTATAGGGATCCAATGGAGGGGGTAAGTTGGTGCCACCTAAGGGGGTGCTATGCGGGTGGTTATGGTTGGCCAAGGGGTGCTTAAAGTTAGCACCTATTTAGGTGTAATCGTCGTTGTTTAGAAAATGCATTGTAGTATAGTTGAGAACATCTCACAAAACATTTAAATTTATAAATCTTAGAATCTAGTTGGAGTCCAAGATCGTTCATAGGGAGCAATTATGGTAATTTAATTCACTAACCACAATGTATTCCAGAAAGATATGAAAATATAATCAAAACTTTGCTTAGAATAATATATCAATGAAATCAAATATGAGAGTGCAAAAATATTGGGTTAAAATGGTGATTTGAATCACCAAATTAACCCTTAAGTTTAAGCTCACAACTGATTCAAATAAATGCATAGTACTCTCAACCACTTATCACAGTCAGCACCACTTAAATGCCAAATCAAACAACAGCAAAAGGCCTCAGACACCTTAACCAGTAGGAGTTCACAAGGCACAACAGCCTTTCAAAAAGCCTCACAGAAGAAGCACAGCAGTAGCATCCAACAGAGGCACAAGGGCCTCCCACAAAGCTTGCAGAGGCTACGTGTTGAGAGAGGGAGAAGGCACAGATCCCAAGGCAAAGCAAAACCCACCCCCTTTCTCTCTGATTCTCTTTCTCTTCCTTCAGCTCTCACCCGAGTGTAAAGTTCTAGGTTTAATTGGGTAAATGGTCAAGGGTCCAGACCCGCCAGCATGCAGGTGGGCGAGGAGTGCGCAGTTGTATGAGAGGGACCTGACCCTTGTGTTCTTGGGTGAGGGGCCTATGCAACTTTTTCCTTTTATGTGTGGTCTCGAGCCCTTCAGTTCACGATGTGGGACTAATGTCCCACGTCTTCTTCACGTGGTAGCTGCAGGTGGTGTGGCTTCTAATTAGGGATGAAGAAAGCCCTGGCAGCTGAAATTGATGGCCTGGGAGGGAACCTGGAGGTATTCCGCAGCACCTGGGAGTGGTAGCGACGAAGAACTTGGTCGAAGAACTGCAGCAGAGGTTGGAGAAGTAGGTCGTAGCGGCAGAGCTCTGGTGATGTACCTGAAAAGGAGAATACAACCACTCAACCCTGTCAGACAAGCTCAGAAGGTTTGCCTGAGTGTGGCGAACGTGCTGGTGATGGTTGCGTGCAGTGAGGAGGTGTGTGGGTGCGTGGAGAAGTCAAAGAGGGTGGTTGAAGGTGGTGGAGTTTGGTGGGGTGCTAGAGAGATCAAAGCCCCAAATTTCTGTGGGGCTTTTGATCAGTGAGATGATTTGGAGCTTGCGGACTTGGTGGTAGGAGGATTGTGAAGTGAAGCAGTCATGTGAGCTCGTCGAAGGTACGCTGACACTGAGGAAGGCGGAGATGGTACAGGCAGTGTGATGTGCAAACTTAGGTTTTAAGGGTGTAGGAAGAGTCAGGGGAAGGAGAGAAGTCGAGAATGAATGATTATGAATGAGGAGAGGGTGGGGATGGCACCAGCAATGATTGGCCGACGTCAGAGAAGGAGGTAGCTTTGGAGGGGGGAACGGCGACATCTGAAGGGAGAGGAGGCTCCTAGCAGGTATGGCAAAGAGCAGACAACGGAGAGGAAGAGTTTCCCTTTGCCTATGGTATGTGGCAGAGGGCGAAAAGGTCGGAGGAAGGAGGTCACCACAGCGAGCTTGGAGCAAACCGGAGGAAGAAGAAGAAGATTTCTAGGCCAAAAACTCACTAAGGAGCAAGGCCTTGTGAGGGGGAACCTTTTAAAGGCCTTAGGGCAAGCTCTGAGCAAGGAAAGAAGCTCGAAGAGCTTAAAGTTTTCGGGGAAGAAGATCCCTGAAATCGTGGAGTTTGCCTGAGCTCTACGATCCAAATCAAGGTCCAAGATGTGGTTTAACTGATTGGGAAAGTCCTCAAGATCAATCCTTCTAATTTTGGAGGGATTTAGTCGAGAAATCAGGGAGAAATCCCAGATTAAAGATTGCAAGCTTTGGGTTCACACTGTTAATGGTGGTACGGACCTTTTTGAAAAAAATTACAAGAAGTTAGGGGGCTAAATGTAAGGATTTCGAAACCTGAGGGGTTAAATGTAAGAAATAGACTTTTAAAGGGCTAAATTACAAACTAAATCAAGATGGATTCTGATTGGGTTCAAATTTTAATACAAACCTAATTTAGACCCAAGTAATCTATTGGCGAAGTCGGATTTCAGTTTTGATTAATTTTGATTGGATAATTTGCATAAAAACCCAAATTAGGGTAAACTTTCGTCTGAGACTCTGTTCAAGGTCAAAATAGGTTCAGATGGTCACACCAAGGGCACCAAACCTGCAGGAATATTTTTCTATGAATTTTATCCTAACCATAACCTTATTAATTCAAGTGGGTCAGAAATTAGGATTGTAGGTGCTGTTGTGATTCTCGAAATGCGTGAAATGCTATTTCTGTTTGTATAGACTCACTTATTAGACTTTAATGTTCATTTGACCTTCAATATACCCTTGAAAAATCCCGTGGTTATTCTATGTTCATGATATGCTGATAAAATTGTAGAATTAACCCTAATTCCCTATTTTCTTCTCAAATTAGAATATTATGGAATTATGACCCTCAAATGATTATGTAGGAGCATTTATCCATCAAACCTGACTAAAAGTGGCCACTTAGGGCATATGATGGTGTTCCCATCAAGGCCAACCATGGAGGGGTGCCATGGTTTGGTTCCAACTTACCGAGATTCTAGGAGGGTAGGTGAAAAGCTAGGATGCCTTGTAAGGGTTGGTATATGGTGGTGATGGAGAGGGTTTTTGAGGGAAAAGTGGCGCCACTTTTGTGGTGCCCTTTGGTGGTGGTGGTGGGTTGAAAGGTGGTGAGTGGGTTGGTGCCAAAAATGGGTTTAGGAGTAGGAGCTGGGTGGGCTAGGTTTAGGTCCCTTTTTGGTGGAGTTAACTAGGTAGGTTGGGTAGCCATGTAGGCGGAGCTGGTTTTGAGCTTAGCTAAGCTAGCTATGCTAGCTTATCTAGTGGGTGAGTAGAAGAAGAGGTAGGAGAAATTAGGGTTTATGGATTTGAGGAGAGGAGCTAAGGAAGAACTATTTCAAGCTGCACTGGAGCTAATGGTTGCTGAAGAGAACAGCAAAGAGCAACCTGAACTGGCTTAGCTTGCTAATTCTTTGCTAGCTGCTAAGCCCAGCTAAAGCAAGCTGGCTTCTACTGAATTAAGCTGAGGTGAGTTGGGTATGATCTTCCTAGAGCTAACCTAGCTAGCTGGAGTAGCTAACTTAGGTTAAAAAGTTTAGCTCAACTAGGTTGAGCTGAGTGGAGCTTCCGGGAGCTAGAATTGAGCTGGCCTGAGCTAGTTGAGGTCATCTTCAGCTGACCTAAGTTGAGTGGAGTGGGAAATAGCTGGACCTGAGCTGAGGTGAACTCTTATCAATTAAGTTGAGCTAGCTAAAGGTCCCTATGAACTAATTGGAGCTAAAATGAGCTAGACTCAACCAAGTTGAGCTGGATCTAAGCTGAGTTGAGGTGGTTTTAGCTAGGTTGAGCTACTTTGAGCTACCATTCAGCTAAGATGAGCTGAATGGAAATTGAGGGAGCTAAACCTAATCAATGTGAGCTGGTATCTAGCTAAGATGAGCTGGATCTAGCTAGGGTTCAACTTTATCTGGTCTTCTTCTTCACTTTCTACCTTCTTGAGTGCTAGGGTTTTAAAGGTTTGATTATCTGCTTAACCTTAATGCTCAAGTAAAGATGTTAAAAATACATAAAGGAATGCAATGAATGCCTAACCTAGGTTATGCCTAAATGCAACCTGAAAACCCACTTGCAGAGTTAAAACTCTAAGAGCTAGATCTGCTTTAGGGCATAAGAATGATGATAAACTGGCATTTATCACCTCCCATCCAGTGTTATCTTTTACGCCATTCAACCAGGTGTGAAGTGATGCACGAAAGATGGACAATCATGTAGAAAATTGGACACGTGAATGCCCTCATGAAAGATGTCTTCCTCTGCGTCCCCTAAAATATGAGTGGCAAAAATATGGGGATCAAAATAAGATGGAAAAATGGAAGAATGACCCAAGTCTGGCTATGGTTGGAGTTCATGATGAAAGCCAAACTCGAGTGGGTCGAATGGTATGTGTGATGGGGGTTGGGTGAAGTTAGTGTGGGTGGGCTTGGTGAGAAATCAGGAAGAGAGTAAGATTGAAGATAAGGCTCCAAGTCCATTGATGTTGCTGACCACTGATTCATAGTCAAAATCCTCGAAAAAATTATGGTCGTGACAGATTTCCACTAGCATTGTCTCCTCCACCAAATTAGATATTTCTGTATCTGAGTCCCTGAAAAAATTATCATCATGGAATCTTCTGAAGGATATGAAAATATCTAGAGTGATAGTTTGGCCCATGCAAGTGATATCCATTTTGCCGGTATGGCAATTTATATTTGCTTTTGCGGTGACCAAAAAGGGTCATCCAAGAATGATAGGGGCATTAATCAAAGATTGGGCTACCTCAATGTCAAGAACCAGAAGGTCTACAGGGAAGACACAGTTTTGGACTTTAATAAGAACATCCTCAACAATTCCTTAGGCTTTAATTGATGATAGGTCAGCTAATTGAAGTGTAACCTCAACAGGCTTTAAATTACTGATCTTAAATTCCTCGAATAAGATAGTGGGGATGATATTGATAACAGCTTAATTTATTACCTCAATTGGCTTAATCTAGGGTTAGCTCCTTAGTAAAATCATGTATTTAGAATGTGAATATTGCATTTAGAGCATGCATGCATATCATATGCATTGTGTTTATTTTAGGCCTAATTATCTAATTCTAGTCTTTTGTAAATAATATAGGTAAAGGGAGTAGAATGACTTAAAGCCATGCAGAATAAAAGCGGGATAGAAGATAAAGCTACAAAGCTAGGAGCTGGTTAAAGACCAAGATTTGATTAAAGAAGAAATGAAGATCTAAGTAAAGAAGAGAAAGAGGGACTAGGATAACCTAACCCTACCCTTATAACCCTAGGATACCCGTATCCCAACTCCTACCCTTAGGTCAGCTCAAATTGAATAAGTGAGCTCAAAAGCCAAAATCATGGATAACACTATCCATGATCTTGACCCTTTATCCACAGAGTTGTCCTACTATCCAGGAACCTATCCAACCTACCCTAGATCCAATCCTTAACCCAATAACCTATTTAGGTTCATAAGCTTACTTAATTGACTTAGTATAAGTCAATTGGGTTCATGGAACCTATTTGGACCCAACCCACTAGACTTAGGGTCAACCTAGCCTAATTAGGAACCTATTCTCACAACCTATGTCTATCCCTAACCGTTCCTGCATATGACCCACGAAAATCCTAGCCTAATCCTCTTAAGTTGGTGCCAACTTAAGAAGATTTTATCCCTTGGTAGCCACCCACCTAGGTTGCCTATTTTTAGAAAATCGTCATCCTATCGTAGCCCTACAACTTTGATCCTAGGGTCTCTATTCAACCAATCCTAGGCATCACTTAGGATGAAATCTAAGCCATCCAAATTGGTGACCCTAGTCACTCTAGATCAACCAATAAGAAGACACCTAGATTCTTATAAAAATACCTAGCCTCCAACCCATAGAACCCAATTAGCCTCAGCATAGAATTAGCCTTAGGCTACTAACTAGAACTAGCTCTCCTTCTTCTCTTGGAGTTCGTGGATGCGCCTTCGCATTCGCTACTATGCCGATGCTTCGGACTTCACCTTCGAAGCCCATAGTTCCTAGTCTTTATTTTCTAGTTCTAATTGTCATTAGATTTGATTTCAAGCATTATTCTAGTTGTAACCATCTTATTTTGACATTTGATAAAAGTTTTAATAGTTTTTCTTCAACTTGCCTTCGAGTAATTTGTCTACTTTTCATGTTTGTAGTTTTAATCAATTTTATTTGCATTCTAGTAGTAATCTCATTTTTAGTACTTAGGAAAGCAAATTAGTCCAGTAGCCTCCTACGAATGACTCAGACTTCGTTTTGAAAACATTAACGTCATATTTTTTGAGTTTGATTGAAATAAATTTATGAGTTTCTAACGCGATTATACTACGACCAAAGTATATTTTACACAATCACATCCTCATTCAGAATATATATTGACTAAGGCACCGAGATTGAGAAGGGCACAGTTGAAAGTAGTATCATCAATAATCACTAAAATTAAAGGCGCGCCTGAGTCTTTCATCTTGGGAGGCAGCTTGTTCTGTATGACAGAGCTTACTGTCTCTGAAAGATGCACTTTTCCTAGATTTTTGGTTTGCCATTTAGGGGTACATATATCCTTCAAAAATTTTGCATAGGTAAGTATATGCTTAATTGCATCTAGGAAAGGGATGTTGATATGAACTTGCCCGAATAAATCCATGAGTTCTTCAGTCATGGGCTCAAATTTTTTTCTTTTAGGGTTGGTGGATTGAAATGCTTAAGGAAAAGGGATGGGAGTCTTATCTTGCAAATTAGATTGATCTTGTTCTTCCTGAGTTGGGGTGGGAGGAGAGTCGACTTGCATTTGGGATGGGTGGGTTTCTTATGTGGGATAAGATGGCCCAAGATCTTTAGTTATTTTTTCGCTCCTCAGCTAGACTGCATTTACAGTGTAGTTGTTCATGGGAGGAGGGCTGGGGGGCTAATGTTGATGGAAACCAGGGGTGTGCTATGGGGTTGGTTAGATAAGAGGTTGATAATGATTGGGATTTGAACCCTGGTTGTGGTTCCTTTGGTTATTTGGATTAGGCATGGGCTAGGAAGGCAAATGACCTGTAGGTCTTTAGTCTAAAGTAACTCCAACTTGACTTTTCAAGGAGGTTACCATGCGGGTTACTTCAGACATTTGATTTTGCATACCTTGCAGGGTTTTCAACAATTGGGCATTAATATCATTTTGGGATGGCCCATAAGAATGTTGGTCTTGCCCATAAAGACCACGTTGATTTTGTTGATGGAAAGGAACGTGAGTAGGGGCTTTCTAGGAAAAATTTGGGTTGTTCCTCCAATTAGGATTGTTTAAATTGGAAGAATTTCTAAAATTATCCTAGAGAGCAAAGATGTTCTCAGTAGCAGGGTTATAGAAATTGGACAAATCATATGTCCTAGTTGCATCAGGTATATCCTCAGAAAAATAATTTGACTTAGCCGGGACAGCACCAACATTGTTCAATTTTTCTCTCTTCATGATGTTAGGTGGAGTAAGATGGGGAGCTTGTTTTTTATCAAAATTTTCCTCAAGTTTATTTTGGTGAATTTGCATCAATCTTTGTGCAATCATTTGAATATCATCTTGAGTTACTGGAATAGATGCAGATCTAAAATCAATTTCATTTAAGTCGAGTCTAGGATTAGAATTTTTGCTGAAAGTATCAATTGAGGCATGGTTAAATAAGTTTTCACTCATCTCAAACAATTGGTAAGCTCCTTTGGCATCTTTATTCAAGAATTTTCCCCCACATGAAGCATCCACAAATTTTTGTAATTGATCTTCTAATTCGTGATAGAAGATCTGCACTAGCTGCCAAAGTGGGATTTCATGATGAGGGCAACTTTGCAATAAGTTCTAAAATCGCTCTCATGACTTGTGTAGAGATTCACCATGCTTTTGTTGAAAGGTCATAATTGATCTTCACAATGCATTTGTTCGACCGATTGGGAAAAACTCTTTTAGAAAGGCACTTTTGAGTTGCGGCCATGTGGTTATAGGTCGGCTGACAGTCCTGAACCAGTAAGCAACCTTATCCTTAAGGTTGAGAGGAAATAATTTCATGAGCCAGAGGTCCTTCTACACATTGTGGGAGTGAGCAGTTTGGGTGAGAACTATTTGTTCCTCTAAATGGCTAAAAGGGTCCTCTTTGGGAAGGCCATGAAAATGCTTAATGAGGTTTAGGATAGCTGGCTTAATCTCGAAGTCTCCTATTGGAATTACCACTCTCGGTCTTTTTTCATAATTGGAAGGATTATAAAAATCCTTCAATGGAACAACGGGATTTTGGAGTGGTAAATTATCTTATTTATTGGCTAGGTTCATCACAGTCCTAGCCAATTATTGTTGATTGGTGTGAAGTTGAGCCAATTGTTCAACCATCATCAACAACAGATTAGGTGGGGGAGATTGATTTTGATTAGGTAGCAACTCATGATTTTCAAGAAGCTCCAAGTGAGGAAGGTTAGGGATTGGAAAATTAGCCTGTGGGTTTTGGGTGGAAGTGTTAGAGGTGGGAATAGAAGTGGGGTTAGATGGTTTTGTGGGTAAGAGGTGGAAGCGATAGTGGACCTATTTTAGTTTTCCATTTTTGATAAATGTAAAGAAGAGGGGCAGAATCAAGTGGTCCCTCCAAGTGTGAAATTTGGGACCATCTTTCGTGCATACAATAGAAGAACGAGGAGGAGAGGAGAGAAAGATGAGAAGAAGTATACAATCAAGCAACAAATTTCTAAGCCTAATCTTAAGGTTGACTCCTTAAAAACCTAAGACTTGGGAACCTAGAAAAATAAGAAACCACTAATTGAACCCCCTTCCCAAAATCAACCTGGTTAGACTAGAGAGGTGGCTTGGGCCCAAGCATATCCTAGGAAAATCACCAGGGGCTTGCGTAAACTTGTACCAGTCATTGGACTTCCCTTCTAGCACCACAACAAGTTCTACTTTTGCCGTCGGTTGAAAACTGATGGCAAAGCCATTATAACCAATGCTAACAAGCGATGGCATAAGTAGCGTCGCTGTTTTTTTTTCCCGTCAATTATAAGAAACATCCAACATCGAAATATCGTTAGTCCAGCGGACCAATTGGATCTTTTCTCGTCGGTTTTTAATCGACAAAAATTATATTTTTTGTCGCTTATGGAAAAAAGCGAGACGTTGTTAAGTTACTCTTTCGTGCACTAATGCGCCATTTTTTCAGTTTTGACGTCGTTTAAAGGAAACACCGTCGCTTATAGAAGCAACGGTAAAAATATTTTTACAGTCGATTATTAAAAAAATCGACTAGAAATATGCGATGATAAAAATATTTTTGACGTCTCTTATCATAACAAGCAACGACATAAAATGGAAATAGTGATTCTTCCAAACCTTCTATGCCATCGGTTATTAAATAAACGACCGCAAAAATATTTTTACCGTCGCATATAAGGCATCGGTTATTCAAATAACCAATGACAAATGTATGGGTTTTTTTTTTGAATTACCAAATGATGGAAACTACCTACTAAACCTACTTAAAATGAAAATGAATAGAAATTTATATTTCATAAATATAAAATCTAGCACATTAAAAGTTTGAAAATGAAATATTTACATAAAAAAAGTTACATGAAAAACATAAGCAAAGAAAATGGATAGAAATCAAGATACAACTGCCCCAATGCCACTAGCTCCACTTGCACCACCCATGGAGTCGTCGTCGTCTCGTCTGTAGATGCTGGGATTTGTGGAAGACGGATGCTCTGACTGACCCTTCTTCTAAAGAAGGGCTATAAGCGTCTGAAGCTTATCATCCATGACATTTATCTTATTATTCATCTCTACCTCTCTGTTCTCCCTCTCCTCTCATCTCTGTAGTGTGTCAATCTTTTTATGCAGCTGATCGATGACAGTAGATGAGACGACACCTTTCCTCCCATACCAGGTGGATAACGTGTATACCCTCTCTACACTACGAACAAAACCACCGTAGTCAAGTGGCATCACTGTCCTAAATTCCTCCTCTGCATCTAAAGGCTGCTAGATGCTCTCGGAGGTCTCGTCAGTGAAGGGATGTACTAATTGTATCATTTGATACTAATTGTATTAAAAAATATTATTATAATATATACAAAGCTATAAATTTTTTGAGCTTAGAAAACTTACGTGTTTCTCCTGGTTTGACTAATGAATCCACTTACGAGCACCCTCAGCTGCAGCCTTACTATAGGTGACCTCATAGATATCCATCCTATTTATTTCAATCCCATCATGTGCAGTGGACTGAAAATATAAAAATGATACAATTAGGTTAAAATAACTTAAAAATTAAGTAATATTCAACTGAAAAGTAGTTCCAACACTTACATAACAGCGCCTAACAATCTCAATGCTCCTTTGACCCAAACAATGGATCTGTGGTGGATCTTTAACCCTATTGGCCTTATTTTTTTTTGTTTGCTCCTGTAGACAAATACAATAATGTATTTTTATAAATTTAAGAAATATGAAACTAATGAAATAACTTTTAATTACTTCCTAACCTACGTCTTCGGATCCAGCCAATGCTCGCATGCCTTCTTCCAATCGTCAGGCATGACATCAGGAGACGCATCATCCATTGCCTCCTCAAGTGAACTCATATTTGAGAAAATCTAAATACCAAATATAAATTGTTAGAAATAATATAAGAAATTATGCATATAAAAAAATGTGAATGTTTAAAAATTCTTACATTTCTCTTCGTCTCCATCCTCCAATCCCTGTGGATTTTGGTGGCGTGCTTAAGGATATATTGGGAGGCATTGGGGTCATCACCTACATGCCTACATTAATTTTAAAAAATATTGGTCAATCTTACTTTATAATAATTTTAAGATAAAGTTATAAAAGAAATAACTTTTATAAATAAAATTAACTCCAACTGACGGAGGAACTGTCTCTTCAGCTCTGCAGGCACCTACCTCCAGTCGAAGTAGCAAATGGGCACAATAGACTTAACAATTGTGCCCACTTGACCAATAAAGCCTGGGTGATTCTCCGCCTCCCCTGTGGTTCTAAGCCTAATTGTTATTCTCACTCCCTCGGGGATATGCTAGAGGTTTAGATTGTTTGTCTTCCCCCGTCCTCTTACTACTCTACCTACATAAACATTAATCATATTCATTATATATTTTTGAAGTTATAATAAACTTTAAAACATATAAGTAATTTACTTCTTAAAGGTATATGATTTCTTACCAAAACTTGAGCCCGCCAATATCTTAAAGGTATATTGGGACATATTCCCTACCATCTCATCCTCTGCCTCCTTGCCCGCCTCCTTTCCCTCCTCTCCTGCCTCCTCCCCCTCCTCCTCATCTGATCCTCCATAATTTGGATCATTCTCTACTCAGTCTAGCAAGGTCTAAGAAATTTCCTTCCTCTTTCCCTTCCCCCCTATATGTAGTAAACGTGTCATCTCCCTGGATTGTATGAAACATGACTGGGGGGGTGGTTGAACCTGCTGTCAAAGGGATGGCTGAGCCTGCTGTGGGGGGGGGGCGGCTAAGCTTGCTATGGGGGGGGTGTGGCTAAGCCTGAGGAGATGAATCAGGTGGCGTGGAGGGCTATGTCTCAGAAGGACCTTTTCTTTTGAGTTTTTTCTTAAATAACTTCATTTGTAACACATAAAAAATGCAATAATTAATATAATTAAAAATCATTAATATATAAATCAATAGACATGAATTTCAATTTTACTCCAAACCTCCTTTGTAATGACATATGCCCCTATAAATTTCAATTTTAATATGAATATCATTTAAACAGAAATGAAACAAAGCAAAGCAATTATTACTAACCTTAGATGTCAATATCGATTACAAATAAATGACATTCTTCTGTAAATTCTTGGTATGCTTCAGACTGTGAGTCAAAATGGTTATGCGGTACTGTTCTTATGGGTATAACCCATCCCGTTTGGCAATTATCAGGGACGTAGAAAGCTTGTGCCGCTCGACATGCCAACGTGAATGGTTCATTGATGAGTGGCTACTCATCATAGCTAAAAAGCTAAAGTTAAGCTAGAAATTGGGTTAAACAATACTAAATTAACACATAAAAAGGGTTAAGTGTGGGAATCAAAGAAAAATACCTAAAACATTAATTCTATGTTAAAATTGCATAATTACATCATAAATTGAGATATCTTTACGAAAAAGGTCAAATGATGATCCAAGTGTAAATTGAACACACAAACAAGTTTAAAAGTCCAAATCAAAAGTATAATTAACTTCTTAAAAGTTCAATTAAGCACATATAAAAACTTGAAGGCATTTAGACATCATTAAGGCCTTGAAACAGAATTTACATTTAGGTCCTTTATGCATCACATTTCCTTCTTTAGAAAACTTTCCCAGACCTATTTGTAACCCGCAAGGACCTCTTTGAAAGCCCTTAAGGACATTCAGTTACTATTTCCTATCACTTATAGGTTTGCCTATAAATGTTCTACCCCTTCGCAGAAGGACCTCCCTGCAATTTTTCCAATAGAAAATCGACAACCTGGAGCCTCTGCACACGCACTGTGCCTACGTAGAACTCGTGGCATCTCGATCGTCCACTCTCTCTTGATCTTGATCTGCGGGTTAATCTCAATTGAAGCCTCGCATGAAGCGGCGCATATGCTCACCCCATCCCCCAGATCCCATCCTACGGTCAGTTTTCAATTTGGTAGCCCGCACGCTTCTCTCCTCTCATCCTTGCCGCCGGTGCCCTCGTCGCCTATTTTCACCCGCACAGTGATCTGAGTCACTAAGATTGCTACTTAAGAACCTCAGTGGTCGCGCCAAGGAAGATCAACCATGTTGATTGAGGCTTTATTAGGGATTTTAATCTGAATTATTTTTCTGAGCAATCTGATTTTCTAACCTAGGGAATTCACAATATTCCTTAAGGTTTTAGAGTCCTAGGATTCTAGTTTTTTTTGGATTTCTTGTATTGATCCTAACCCTTTCTACATGCTGTCTATAGCATTAGAAAGAGTTAGATCAACAACTTTTGTGATCTAATTTGTTATTAAACTTGTGACAAGGACCTGGATTTTATGATGAACATCTGAGCATGTTTTCTTTTATGTGAATTTAAAACCCTTGTCAGAAGTTGATTTAGTGATTTTTGTCTTTGTGTTTTTGAATCCCAGCAATTATAGTAAACTGCTGCAAAATCAGCTACATTCCCCTCCTTAATTCCAGCTAAGTATTCCCTCGATTAGCTCTTTTGTAGCCTTGATCAGGTTCTCTTGAATCTGATCTGGGATATAAATGGCTAAATCAGGAGATACTAGCTGAATTTAGCTTTGTTCCTGCTGCAAACTTAACTTAATTCCAGATAGATTAACTGCAGCAGCAATTAAGCTATCTGGGATGAAGTTTGGTTTGCAGCAGTTGTTGATGTCAGTAGTTGTTGGACTACTAAATTTCCAGCAGCTACTGTGCTGCTAAACCTTGCTGTTGCTGTGCTTCTGCTGTTTCAGCAGAAGATTTCTGTTTGGATAGATCCTATGGACAATAGGTGTAGATCTTAAGTGTTAGATAGTTGACTTGTAATTAAAGGTGTATTGAGTTGTATACAAGCTTTCATGCATTGTAATTGCCTTTAAATTCATTTGAATGCTTGTAATCTTGTTTTTGATCTTTTGTTAGCTATACTTAAGGCCTAACTGTCCAACAAGTAGAATTAAAATAAAATCCACAATGATTTGTGTGCTTAATGTTTGTATCCACATTGTGTTGATACTACTGAGGCAGTCTATTGCCTTTTGAAACACTTTAGGTTCCATTCTAGCCTTAGGACACCTTAGAAAATCTTTAAAAGGCCTAGAATGTGTGAACTTTGAAATTAAATAAAAATCATATAAAAAATCTAAAAAAATAAAATAAACCTGTCTAATGGAAGATTAGGTATTTCTTTAAATGCATACCAAGTTTCATAGTAATTTGAACCCTCGACTTGGTAGAATTTACCAGTTGACGATTCTGTATACTATGGAACTTAATAAAAGAAACCAAACTTAAAAATACCAAAAACATCTCTTACTCCTCATCTATTTCATTCCCTCTCTTCTCCTACCTCCATAACAAATATAAAAATCATAAAAAGTAAACAAAACCTAAAAATACTAAAAATCCTTTGTATAATATGTATATAAGTGTATACATAAGCTATATAGTAAGTTTATTAACCTATAATGTGAATTATAAAAATTTATAATATAAATAACTTATGTATATAATGTAGTATGTAAATTAAATATTTAAGTTAGATTATATTGTATATATCTTAATTATATAACTAATTATTAATTAAACTAATGTATATGTACAAATAAGCTATATAAAGTAGTAAACATTATAAATAACCATATTAAGTTATAATACTATATATATGTATTTATATGTATATTATAAACATAGTAAACCATGTACCTTAATTTAATTATACATACAGAATAAATAATTAATTTACTAAGTTAGTAGTTAAGTTATTAGATTAAATTAGAATAAATTAGTAATTTAAGTCATAATTCAACTAACCTATACTGTAAATTTGTACTAAAGTACTTTAAGTAATTTAAGCTAATTTAAGTATATTTATATTGTTTATACTATTTAAACTTAATTTACAACTAAAATAATATAAAATTATACTAATTAAATGTAAATAAAATAGAAATAAAGCGTTTAAAATACAATAAAAATGTTTATAAAATATTTAAACATGTATGCTAACTCAGTATGAGGTTAATTAGACCATATAATAACTAATTTATACGTAATTAAAGAATAAAATCTAAAATCAGTTATGTATAAACTGTATACTTTACCTAATTAATTTATATAGTAAATATAATTAAAATTCCAAATTAATTATACAATTAAGTAGTACTATGTAAATACTTTAAATTACTATAATTTAATTTTAATTTACAATAAATTATGGCCCTCGAATTGAGGGCCAAAATCACGAATTTGGCACAGCCGCAGCTCAATTTCACCGCAGATGCGGCGCTCAAATAGCGCCACATCGTAAGATGAGAAGCACCTAAAGCGCTATAAGATTGATTTTTCATATGGGTAGTTCAGTTGTCACGGGCGTCAAGCGCCCGAAACAACCAAACATACCCATATATTTGAGCATACTGACATTGAGCATATACTTGAGCATGTGTGTGTGGGCCGGGGGCTGGTTACCGTGCGAGGGCTTGGTTAAGCCCAAATCTGAGTTGAAAACATACATAAGTGGCCTAATTAAGAAATTAGGACGCGCTTAGTAGAGGTCTGGTCCCACCCGGTCCTTAGGTGCTATGTATCCTTCGAAAGGCATGCCTGCCAATTAATAAATTTTTGTTAAGTAATAAAAGGCCCTAATGACTCATTAAGCACAAAAGAGTAAACAGGATAAGGAAGAAGAACACAGAGGAGACTTAAGAAGTAATAGAAGAAGCAGACATGTATATGTATAATAGATAACACATATGTGAATATAAATAAATAAGTATAAGGTTAATAATAAGCATACGTATAAGCAGTATAGCTATATATATGTATATAAATAACTACATATCATTACTGACAGAACAAAACATCACTAAAGGTAAGATAACTATCGCGATAGACCCTAGTTTTTGCTTTAGAGTTTGTACATAGTTTTTCTTGGGTTCAGCAATGTTTGTATCTGTCGCTATAGCTATTATATATGTTAGTATATTAAGTTAAGTTAGTATGATATGTAATATCAGTTAGCAGTGAATATTTATGCAAGTATTAGTAATATAACTTATAAATAGATAGTATAGAACATATCTATGTATTATTTGATGCTTATTTGTAAGTAGATTTTTGCAAGCATTTTCATTGACTCTTTTTTGTACATAATGGAACCCTTAATTCATTCTTTGTGGATTCATTCATTCATGCATTATTGATTGTATATAAAATTAATCATTTTTGGAATTAAAGAATAATCTTGGACTTAGAGAATGATGTATATCAATAATTGCCTCCAGTGAACGACCTAGAATAAATCATTAAAAATTATGTAATTAAATAAAATTGACACGATAACGGTTTATATTTGTAACACATACTACAACAACGACAACAATTTTTATACAAACCACGATCGATCGCTTCATATATTTTTGGCATTGTTGCTGGGGAGGCAACTCTCTATACGTCAAAATTATTCTTTAATTCTTTGTTTGTATATAATTTTTGTTTTCATTCATTCAAATTCATTGTTTGTACATAATTATTCTTTTATTGATTAATTCTTTGTTGTATATACATTCTTTAATTCTTTTACTAATCATTTGTTATTTTTCCACAGCACTTGAGGAGTAGGAGGAGTAGCATCATCTTCCAGCTAGAGGTCGTCTTCCTGGAGGACTCGCTATGCTTCTGACCCGACATCCAGGCGAAGTGTTCCCTCAGAGCAGTTGTAGGAGTAGTAGTATAGTAGTAGTATAGCATAGTTTAGTTAGACGTAGGTATATTACTTAGGACTACTTGTTAGTCATAAGTTGTGAGAGCCTGTTCTCACACATTATTGTAATAATTGTGGACTCTCTGGACTTTCTCTCTCTTTTATCTCTCAAACTCATCTCTCATAGACGTGGTTTTCCGTATCGATTTCTTTCTTTGCTTTTTATTGTTGCTTTATTCAAAATTCAAAAAAATTATAAAATCAAAAATTCAAAAAGATATCATCTTTATCTAGCAGCATCATACCCTTAGGCATCCATCTTAGGTTGCACATTCTACCTACTAGATTTTATTCCAAGTCAAATTTGCATATTATAGATTGCTAGAGTAAGGTACGCATTGTATATCTTTCTCAAACTCCTGCCATACTTGCATTTGACTTAAAACCTAAGAAGACCATCTCTCGTTTTGAATTGATTAAAAAGCGAGACGAGCAGCATAGAATTTATCTCATAATCACTTGAATCAAAACAAAAGAAGAAGTAAAAATTTGATTGAAACCCTGACTGATATTTTCACCACAATGTGTTGATTGTTATCGTGCACACAGCACGATCACTTAAGATCACAATACAAGGGTTTCTATCCCATCTTCTTCTGCAACCATAGGATCTGGATTCGCACACCAGTCTTATCAAGACTCCCAGTGGATTTTAGAGGTTTACACTCAGCTAGGTCTATTTTAGGATGCATAAAATTGTTTGAAACAGTTATTTGCATACTATATTATTTTGCGTAGCAACCTCTAGGAAAAAAAATCGATTCTTCTCTCTTGATTGTTAGATTGGTCTATTGTTTGATTGAGATTTATTGGGATTTTCTGATTTCATTTGAGATTGAGCCAGATTAGTCCTTTCCATTGAGTTGTGACTGATTTTTAAATTCGCCTTCAAAAACCGACTCAATGGAAGGTAGGAGATCCCAGAACCTAGAGCTAGTACTCCCCTTGGGTGCTGATGCCCAGGCAACTACTTCCACTACTTTGCCTTCCACTTCCAATCCCTTACCTCCTGAGTCTCAAACTCCTATTCACTATTCCACACATCATGAGGATGATCATGATTTAGCACAACTCAAGGATTTCGAAGAACTTCCTCCACATCTTATTGCACATCCTCCACCACCACCACCACCAATCCATAGGTTCCAACCTCCACTATATCCTAATTTTCCTAACCCACCCCCAAAGAGAGGACCTATGCCTCATCTTCAACACCTATTTGAAACACAATTGCAAATGAATACCCTAACTCAACAGGTGCAATAGCTTGCTCAAGCTGTTAATCTTTTAGCTAACCCCCAACAACCACCTCAACCTAGAAACCCTTAGGCACCACCTCAACCTCGTAGACGCCAACTACGGGATTACTATAATCCCATAGTCGCCCAACCTATGCTTGTGGTACGATATCCCGATGGGGGTCGTGCTACTAAACTGAAGCCAAACATCATTGCACTTATACCTCATTTCCATGGACTTACTTCTGAGGACCCTTTCCAGCATTTAGAGGAGCTAAAAAATCTTGCTCAAACCTTGGGTCCGCAAGGCCATGATCAGCACACGCTTTTGATGAAAATGTTCTCCTTTTCATTAAAAGATAAGGCCTCCTTTTGGTTCAGAACACTTGCACGGACTACACCTATAGACTCTTGGGCTTCTTTGGAACATGAGTTCCTAAAGAAGTACTTTCCCGTAGGCCGTCTAACACCTTAAGGAGTGCTATCACCACATTCACCCAAAATTTAGGAGAACAAATGCACAAGGCTTGGGAGAGATTCCACGAGCTTCTAAGAAAGTGTCCCCACCATAGTGTCCCACGCTGGCAAAAGGTCTAGATCTTCTACCATGGGCTCCATGATGACACACGGAATTTTATAGATGTCGCTTGTGGAGGTAATTTCTTGTGTCGGGACGAGGACTCAGCCTTTGAGCTCTTCGAAGGTATGGCCAAGAATTCTATTAACAATGCTTCGATGAGCATGTTTAATAGAAAGTCATCACATTCCCACTCACATTAGGGGGTACACGAAGCCCAATCCAGCAGCAGAGACTTAGAGATAGTGGCTAGTCAGCTGGATAAGGTGAGCTTAATTGAGAAGAAAGTAGATGAAGTATGGAAATTTCTTTCTAAACCTTCATCATCTCCTTCTTCTCAATCACCTGCACAACACACTTCTTCCCAGTTTCCCACAGGGAGGGAAACTGTGAATAATCTTTCTGTGACACAATCTGCACTATCGGACTTTCCATTTCCATATCCTTCACCGGTTGGAGGAACCTTTGTTCCTCCTTACACTGACTTCCTTGCACCTTCCGGAGCTTTAGAGGAACTCCACGCCATTCACAATGACCCATTTGCACAGACCTATAACCCTGGATGGCGTAATCATCCAAATTTCTTGTGGTCGGGAAATTCGCAAAGACCTCCATTTCAACAACCTTCTACACCACCACTGCACAACCCGATCCGAGCACCACCTCCACAATCACACGGGTATCCACTGCGTTCCTACCAGCAACCCCAACCCAGGCTCGCCCAATACTCTCAACCTGGGCCTACACGAGATGAGCAACCCCAACCCTAGGAACATACCTGCCTAGAGGTATGTTCAACCTAGACCTGCAGTGCAAGGTCAAGCACATGCCATTTCACAACCCTTGCATGACACTGAATTCTACACTGATCCAAATTCTTCCTATCCACAAACCCAACCACCTTTGTTACCAAGTTCTGAGCTACCATCTACATCTAGGGCTGAAATAAATGCCATAGTCACTAGGAGTGGTAGAAGCATTGTAGATCCACCTATTCCTGCTTTTACATCTTTTCCTGAACCTTCTACCTCCACTCCTCCATCTGATTCACTATTTCCTGCTTCTTCTCTACCTAGGAATGACCCTCTTATTACCACTTCTGTACCATTTTCAGAGGCTTTAAAGAAGAAGGGGAAAGGAAAGAAAAAGACTTGTGTGGCACCTGAGGAGGATTTGCTTAAGCTCTTTGAGCAAGTCCACATAAACATCCCCTTGTTGGATGCAATTCGCCACATACCTCTTTACGCTAAGTTTTTAAAAGACCTATGTACACCAAAGTGTAAAGAAAGGATTCAAAAAGGGAGTAGTCTAATCATCCTTTCGGAACAAGCTAGTTCCATTATATCTAGTACCCTCCCTACTAAGATGAAAGACCCAAGCACCCCTCTCCTATCCTACATGATAGGTAACACCACATTTAATAGAGCATTACTTGACCTAGGTGCTTCCATCAATCTTATCCTAACCTCCCTCCTAACACATTTCGAGGTTGGTAATTTGAAGTCAACCGAGGTGTCCCTGCAATTAGCTGACAGATCAGTTAAGACACATCAGAAAGTGTTGGAAGATGTTATAGTGCGGGTCAAGGATTTTTACTTTCCTGTAGACTTTATAGTCCTTAACATGGAAGTACCTGAGGACATCTAGAACACACTTATCATTTTAGGAAGACCTTTCTTGGCTACGGCCAAGGCAAACATTAATTATGAGGAGGGCCTAATAGAATTGAAGTTCGGAGATCAGAAGATAAAAATTGATATTTTTCAAGCCCAAAGAGGATCGTCATGTAGTTTAATTGAGGAAGTATGTTCCTTGGATTCTTTGGATCGGTTGGTTGAGGATACCTTAATTGACTCACTAAAATTAGAACCTCAACACTCTTTGGACTCTGACCTGACTCTCACTGAGACACCAGCTTTAGAGACTGAGGACTTACCTCCTATTTCATTAGTGTCTCTAGGATCTCCTGAAATCTCCACACCTGCTTCTTCATCTGTTCCTGTACCTTTTGAGCTCAAACCTCTCCTTGATTCTCTTAAGTATGTTTTCTTAGGACCTGATCAGACCTATCCTGTGATTGTCAATTCTTTCTTATCATCTGATCAAGAATCGTGACTCTTATCTATCTTGAGAGCACATAGACAGGCTATAGGATGGAGCCTCTCTGACCTGACTGGCATTAGTCCTTCTTACTGCACACATAGGATTTTCACTGAAGAAGGATCTAGACCTACTAGGCAGCCCCAGCGTAGATTGAACCCTACACTTCAAGAGGTGGTGAAAAATGAGATGATTAAGTGGTTAGATAATGGAATTATTTTTCCCATTTCTGATAGGCAGTGGGTAAGTCCTGTTTAGGTTGTGCTTAAGAAGGCTGGACTTACCGTCATAACCACTGATTCTGGAGAAGTCATCCCTACACGGATTGCTAGTTCATGGCAAGTATGTATTGACTACCGAAAACTCAACCAAACCATGAAGAAAGATCATTTCCCATTGCCCTTCATTGATCAGATATTGGAAAGACTGGCGGGAAAAAGATTTTTCTGCTTTTTGGATGGCTATTCAGGATACAATCAGGTGGCGATTCACCCCGATGATTAGGAAAAAATGACATTCACCTGCCCCTACGGAAAATGACATTCTGGCGGGAAAATGACATTCTCTGTGTGCACAGGCCTTCTTCCTTTTCCTTTCTTTCTTCCTTGGTTTCTTTGCTTCTTCTTTTGCCTCTCCTCTTCTTTTTTTTCTTCCTTGCTTTGGCCTTTCTTCTTCACGCACAGAGGGGAACTCTTCTTCAGATGTGGCTAAGTGTTAGCCGTTACACAACAGAGAAAAACCCCCTTAACCCTGTGCTCTCTCTCTCTTTCTTCCTCTCCTTTTCTTCTCAAGGATAACCGAGTAGTCGGGTATCAGATCAGAGCACACTTGGGACCAGGGCTACGGGCATGGGTCATAGCCAAGGTGTGGGCTTAGGCAAGTAAACGGATCAGACACTAAGCCCACGTGCAAAGTGTCACGGGCGAGGCATGTGAGGGGTAGTGGGGGACCTCACCCCCCTGTGTGTCTTGAGGCACTTAGCCGTAGACACAAATTCAATTTATGTCTGCTTGGATGCTTGTGAGTCCCTGATGTGGGACTATATGAGTCCCTCTTCTCATGCATGCAGTAGCAAGTGGAGTTACATCTGATTAGGAGGTTATTGCTGAGGGGATCCTTCAATCGACTACCCAGGAAGACTCTTGGGATGATTCCGCAACACCTAGGACTTCCACCTAGGGCTTGTAGGTCATGAAGCTCGAAGAATAAGGCTGGAGATGGCGACAGCGACGGAGCTCCGACCTAACACCTGGAACAAACAAATAAGGCCTTTCGACCGTGTCAAACACGTTCAGTAGATTCATCGTGTGACGGCGAATGTGGTGACGGTCGTGGCTTGCTGTGAGAATGCGTGTAGGTGGTTGACGGAGTTGGTGTCGATCGGAGAATGATGGGTTGTTTAGTGGGTGGTTTGGGAGGTGAATAGGGTCGAATAGGTGAGGGGTTTTGTGTGTGGTGTTGTGGTGAAAGTTGTGGACCGGTTGGCGAGGGGTTTGAGTGTGTGAAGCGAGCGAAAACCCTCACCGGTGATGTCGCCAGAGGTGGAGACAAAGTCGGCTTGTGTAGACGTCAAGGGGATATTTTTGATTTTTGGGAATAGGGAAATAACCTAAAAGCACTAAGGATCTAATCTAACCCTAATTTAATAGACGAAAGGAGGAGGACAACATTGGTGTTGGTTGGCTGGCACTGATGAAGAAAGCACTCCGGTAGGTGGTAATGGCGACGACAACGGAGATTGGGAAGCTCCTACTGGTACGGCCAAGAGCGGAAGAGGTCGAGGGGAAGGAATCCACCGCTGGTATTGCGGATAGACGACAAAGGAGATCAAGAGGAGTCACAGGAGCTTGCGGAGTTTCTCGACCAGAGCGGAGAGAGGAAGGGGGATTTCACAACTGGAATTCAAGCTTAGGGAGAATGGTCTACCCTGGGGTTCCTTTTATAGGCCTTTAGAGAGCAGTTAGAGCTTAGGAAGCAAGATTCCTAAGTTTGGAAGGCTTGCTGGAGTAGGAAACCTATGAGATACCCGAATCTCTCATGCGTTTTCATGAGAGATTGGGAAGGTTGTTGGGCTCAAGATCGGATTTGTTGGAAAGAGAACTTCTCAAGAAATCTCCCTCCCAATTTTGGAAGGGATTCATTGATTAGAGAAGGAGTTCTCTTCAATCAAAAGGTCACCGGAGAAGGATTCCTATGCTATAATGGTGCAAAGACCTATTCGTAAAGAGTGATGACAAAGATAGGGGCCTGTTTGTAAGGAATTCGAAAGTTAGGGGCATGTGTGTGAGAGAAAAGACTCAAACATGACCAAATTGTAAACTATGTCAAGATGACCTCAAATTGGGCCCAAATTTTGGTAAAAACCTAATTTGGACCTAAGGAATCTAATGGTGAAGTTAGATTTAGGTTTTAACTAAGTTTGACTGGGTAATTATGCAAAAACCTAAATTAGGGCAACTATCTGACTGAGATTCTATTTTATGTCAAATTGGGTTCCAATGGTCAAATCAAGCATACCAAACCTTAGAGAATATTTTTATATGATTTTTAGAGGGTAGGTGAATTTTATCCTGATCAGAACCTCAGTAGATTAAACGGATCTGTTTTTAGGATTTCAGATGTCATTTAATTCTCGAAACGTGTGAAAACCTATTTCTGTCTGCATGGACCTACTTGTTAGATATTTAATACCATTTGACCTTTAATTAACCCCTGAGAAATCCTGTGATTGTTTTGCAATTGAGATATGTTGTTAAAACTGCAGTTTTACCCCTATTTTATTGTATTTCTCTCAAAAAGGATGTGCTGTGAATTACGTCTCTTTGGCAGTTATGTAGGAGCATTTATTCTTTGATTATGACTAATTAAAGCTAGATATGAATGGTGATGATGTTATCATCAGGTTCTGAATGGGTTATCAGATGTCTAATGGGCTCATCAGATGTCTAATAGCCTTAATCGTGATGTCTGATCTCTTAGTTAGATGTCCCTGCAACTCAATTGCAGTTCCAGGGACTACGCCTCCCTTATGATTGGACGTCTAAAACATGCATCGGATGTCCAATGTGCTGGCTTGGATGTCTAACCAAGAAATTAGATGATCACCTGTAACTGCTTGCAACTTCAAGTGTGGGGAGCCATTTTTCGACATCTGGACTTATGGTTAGATGTCCAAACTGGTCATTAAACATCCAAGGGACAACCTAGACATCCAATACTGCGGGCAAGAATGGACCTCCCTGGTTGTGGACTCTAGACGTCTAGAATTTGTGTTAGACGAATTAAACTGCATATTCAAATGTCTGACACCTAATGCTGGACGTCTAATTGGAGACAAGTGGTCTCGTTTTGTGTAGATTTTCCCCACAAGGACCAGGAACTTAATCTAATTAGCTAAATCCCAGTCTAGTACGCACATATGGAGGTTATTAATCCCTGTTAGCATCTAATGTTAGGAACTTAGATTTTGAGCATAATTAGGACCTGTGGTGGTTTGTCCTAACCTTAACAAAATAGGCCTTCTTGTGACACAAATCTTAATTAAGAAACAATAAGGAGAGACCTAAATGTGATGCATAAGGCCAAGTTGCAAGAATAACTATGTGGCCCAATGCATGATTAAACTAAGCCTAAGTGGGTTCTAGTAAGGGTATAGAAATCTTAATTTGCTAAGTAAAGTACAATTCTGGAATGGTAGGATGGAAGTTCTATCAAGAACTTTAGTAATAATAAAGATATGGGGTCCTAAACCACATGACATGGGAGGTGGCCCAAGTCAAGTAATAGTTTGCTAATATGAGTTTTGTTTGGATCATTAACCATACACCGAGGTTGTTATAATATGTTATGTGGGACGTACCCACATCTCCGTTAATTTTATGATTGTGTAAACAAATGAAAGGATGCTTCCCTTTATCTCTCTAATTACTTGTGTTCCTTCCATGCCCATAAATGCTTAGAATGGTGTTCTAAATTTGTGAGGTTAAATGATAAATATGAGGGATTGAATGGAAGGTTTAAAGTTTGGAACTTAGTGCTGGAGACACCTAGTACCGATACTGGTGATTAGTGACAGTACTAGTTGGCTTTGCATAAGCCAGAGGTGGAACTTAAGTCAGGAACTGAAGGCACCTAGTATCGGTACTAGTGACCCATATCAGTACTAGATGGGTTCAGTAGCCATGGCAATGGGCGCCTGGTACCGATACTGGTGCTCAGTACTGGTGCTCAATAGTGGTACTTGGAAAGGTGTGGTTGGTGCCTAGTACTAGCATTGGCGTTCAGTACTAGTACTAGCTGGTGTTGGGAATTGTGCTAAGGTTGCCCAGTATTGGTACTAAGGTTTAGTACCGGTACTGGTCGGCCTGTTGGAAGCTATGTTGTAAGTACAACACCAGTACTTGCTAAAACATGGTATCGGTACTAGTACACTATAGCTTGGTGGGGACAGAGGGTGCCCAACACTAGTACTTAAGAACAGGATCGGTACTAGTGTACTCATTCTTTAAGGTTCGAACTCTACGTAGAGATAAAATTGAATAGATTGGGTTAAGGGTTGAAACCAAAATGTTGAGATCAAGGATCTCTTGGGTTCAAGGTACAGATATGTGCGTGTATTGGTGGTCAAAATTACAGAGGGTTTTCGAGGTGAAAAAACCCAAGTTTCGAGCACGAAAGGCGGGTTTTGCAGTTCTGAATTGGATAGGCATCATGACCTAGCGATAGGTCAAGATTACT
Organism: Thalassia testudinum; assembly: GCA_037157565.1. Classification (NCBI taxonomy): domain Eukaryota; kingdom Viridiplantae; phylum Streptophyta; class Magnoliopsida; order Alismatales; family Hydrocharitaceae; genus Thalassia; species Thalassia testudinum. Next base: position 892,056 of record JAZHRO010000006.1, read on the forward strand.
TGGTAAGAGGTGTATGCTGTTTGAGTTTACTAACAATAGTTAACAAGTCCCTAACGTTAGATAGTTGTTGAACTTGTTAATTGGTCTAAGACTGTGTGATTCTAATACTAGAAATCCCATGTAATGTTAGAACCTAATGGGTAGGGATGAATGAGGGAAGATTTCAGTTAGACCCTAGATGGGTAAAGTATGTGCTCGTGTGTGTGTGGGTGTGTGCGTGCATGATTAGCCCATATTTGTGGATTATTTAAGTATTTAAGTGCCTAGACATTAAGTTAATTCTAACATTTATTTAACATAAATTAGGATGTAAATAGATTAATTCATATTTCTAATTTAATTACATAATTCATGCATTGCATTCATATTTTAAATGCATTTAGAATTAACTTAGAATGGCATTCATTTAATTAGTTAACCAATTAGGTACATTGCATGCATTAATTTTAAGTTAACATAAAAGTTGAGGGTTTGTATATAAATAACCATAATATTTTAACAATATCTTTATTCTTCTTCTTTTCAGCAACGGCTCGGTTGTCGCTGCAACGCCTCGTGCCGCACTAAAGCCAACATTCATGGATTAGCGGAGAAGGTGGATCTGCTCCTGCCTCTCCATTCAAATTCGTGCAGGCAGCTACAAAAAGAGGAGAGAGGCTGCCGAGCGGAGCAGGCCTCCACCCCAACAATCCACACTGTGCAGAGAGTCCATCTCGTCCATTTCACCACCGCCAGCCTCAACTGCGGCAACGAGCCTCCACCACCGTGGGTGTGTGGTGTGATAGGCCACATCGCCATCCAGAGATCGTCCGCATTACTGTGAGCACCTCGCCGTGCACCTCCCTCGCCGTCGAAACCAACAACCATCGTCACAGCTACTGCAACTTCACTCCTCAGTCAGTTAAGATGTCCAGGAAGTATCCCAGACGTCTGAAGCTTCCAACACCCCCCTACTCCAGCAGCAACCACCCTTGCTGCACTTCACCGCCACCACCGCTGTGAAGCCCTCGGTCCAAAGAACTTCCTCCGAGCTTCCCGCCTCCGGCCGTCCACTCCTCTTCACGCACTGCCAAGGGGAATAAATCCCCTGTTTTGCTACATTATTCATCCCATTAATAATTACATTTTCTGCCATTGTCATCTTTTAATGATATTTTATTGAATCTGCATTGCAAAAAATATCCTCTAGTTATTAAGAATTGCTATTTCAGCATGTTTTCTTGATTCAACCTTAATTTGAAGGCAAATTTGACTTGATTCTCGTCTAAACTAACTACGAACAAACGTTTTTAACCGGTGCGAATTTAAATACGTCATTGTCTCCCTGTGGATACGACTCGCTCTTCTGCGAGTGGTTATTTTTTTTAAATATTGATTAGTCAATTTTTCCACCACATAAAACTACAAATGACTCTAAAGCGAATAATCGACTCGTCAAAATGGTGCCGTTGCTGGGGAGGCAATAGACGCAATAATTTCACCTGTTTTATTTTTTATTATTTCTCAATTGCATAGTGATTTGACCATTTATTATTTTTTTCCTGTGCGAGAAATTTTATGCGAGGAACCAGCCACCGTGAGAGGCGACCCTTGACGTTGCCAGAGGAGAATTGGTTAAGCTACTTTGAAAAGGAGAAGGACTAGGATGCAACGGTCATCATTGTACATTTAGTCGCTAATCTGATTAGAGTAGAATTAAGACTTTAGATTTAATTTTTTATTGCATTTAGTTTGAAACCCTTGTTCTGGGGTATATTTTGAGGGGTTTGTTCCCCAATTTAGTTTTAGGCCTGTGTTGGGTAATTTTTGGGAGCCTGTTCCCTTTTCTTTAGATTTAGGTTTTCAGTTTATTGATTACTTTTATTTGCTTGTGCATAAGTAGTTTAAAAATAATAATAAAAAAAAATGAACAGCCTGCTAAAAGCTGCCTGCCCTTAGGACGAACCATTTAGGTCTGTATGAGCAGCCTCTATATTTACTTCTCTACAGTGCATGCATTCTTGCATCGTTGATTGCTGGAAGTAAGGTACGCATTCTCTTACTTTGCATCCTATTCTTGATCACGCATTGCATTTGGATTTAATTCAAAGACCACAAAATTTGTCTTGAAGCGATCTAACAAGTGGTCACATATATTCGTAAAAAAGGACTAATTAAAGGAGGGACATCTAAAAATCAAGGACTTGATTGTAAAACGTGGTGTACGATTCAAAATTCAAAATTCTTTTGCGGCGAATGCACACTTATATCTTTTGCACCACAGCACTCATTTAGACACTCCTAAGTCTTGAAACGACTAGGACAAGAGCCCTCCTATCGTTGGATTTTGAAGTGTTCGGAACTTGAGATCAAAGGTTTTGTAAATCCAAAGAGGGGGATACCCTGTCACGGATTTTTGGGGGTAGTTGAGAAGCACCGCGAAAGCACAGCTTCAAAGGAAGGCTTAGGCCTACTTGCATCCCTCGATCTTCTGTCTTTAGATTTACTTGACCATTTGAGATTTAGGGAAGAATACCTAAGCTCCAACTAGGTCTTTTTAGGCATTTCGAAGGTTAACAATAGGCACGTAATTGATTGGGCAACTTGCTTTGTCACCTACAATTTGAATTAAAGTCAAAAGCCTAAATTTGTAAAGACCGAACAAGTCCTTTTGAATTGTGTTTGTAGTGCATGCTTGGTAGGCGTTCTCTTAGGAGACAACTTGTGTTTGATCCTGAACTTGAAAGAATACTAAGAAGAGACCTTCCAAGGGTAGAAATGGCCGGTCAAAGGAGCCTTAAGGAATATTTCATCCCAACCAATCAAGTTGGCCTTGCACTACGTAGACCTGGAGGGGACAATCCGTATGAGATCAAAAATAGTACCATATCCTTGCTACCCTCCTTTTATGGTACTACTAGGGAAGACCCTTACAGGCATATAGAGGAATTCACCGAGGTCAGTTCCACGGTGAAGCTGCAGGGCGTTACTGATGACGCTCAAATGCGGACCCTCTTTCCCTTCTCCCTTAAGGACAAAGCCAAGTATTGGTATCACACCCTTGATAATATAAATACTTGGGATGCCCTGAAGAAGGAGTTTTTGAAGAAGTACTTCCCCATGAGCAAAACCAATCACTTTAGGAGGGAAATTATGAGTTTTGTTCAAAAGGATGGGAAAGCATTCCATGATGCGTAGGAGCGCTTTAACGACTTGCTGAGACTTTGCCCACATCACCAGGTGCCTAAATGGCAACTGGTTGAAAGGTTCTACACCGGACTTAATGATTCGCATAGGCAAACTGTGGATGGTGCCTGTGCAGGAACCTTTCTATCTATGACTGAGGATGAAGCTTGGAACTTATGTGATACTTTGAGTGAGAATTCTATTCACTTGAATTATTCCTACATGGATAGAAAGCCCACTCTCATGCAAAGAAAGTTGGAGGCGAATGAGGCTAGGGACACCCAGAATTTAGCCTATCAGATTCAATTATTGAATCAAAACATGGAAAGGCTTATGTCGAACCATAGTTCATTCGTACCTAACACCTCCACATCCCAAGCTTCCGAATGCCTAATTTGTCAAGGCAATACACATGCCACTGTGGATTGCCACTTGGCCTCCCAATTCCCTGAGCTTGTACAAGCGGATTTGAATGCCGCTCAAGGGTTCCGTCCAAGACCTCATAATAACCCTTTCTCCAACACTTATAATAAGGGATGGAGGAACCACCCAAACTTTTCATGGAGATAAGGAAATGTCTCAAATTCAGAGAATTACAAACCACAATCCTTTCAAAACCATCAAATGAACCAACCTCAGACCTTTGCCCAACCTAAAACCTCTGAGATGGATGAATTGAAGGCAATGTTGAAAACTATGCAAGAAAGTCAAAGTACCATCATCCAATCTCATGACAAGGCTATACATGAGATGAAATCGTAAATTGGACACCTTGTTGAGGCTGTTAGACAGAGGGAGACTGGGAAGCTCCCCAGTGCTGTTGAGGAAAATCCTAAAGGAAAAGGGATTGTCTTTAGGGAACATGCTCAAGCGGCGACTATTCTGAGGAGTGGGAAAGAAATTTCTAAACTTAATGCTCCTATAGTCTCACCTCCTAAAAAACCATCCACACTAACTTTCACCCCCACGGAGAAGACTTGCCCAAATCTTCTCCACTTGAAATCACCTCACCGGAAGAAGTTGCCCCCGTTCCACCCCTTACTCGACATGACAACCCTTCCACCCAGAGATCGAGAGTGCCTTTTCCAGAGAGCTTATCCACCTCTAGGCAGACTTCTGCTGGCTCATTTGGAGCCAAAGATAAGACGGATGAGATTATGGAAACTTTCAAGTAAGTGCAGATTAACCTGCCTTTGCTTGAAGCTATCAGGCAGATTATGTCTTATGCCCGCTTCTTAAAGGACCTGTGCACGAAAAAGCGACAATTTAGAAAATAGGTCCAATCAAAAGTTGTCCTGCCTGATTCTGTTAGCTCAATTGTTCAACATGGCACACCCCCGAAACTTAAGGACCCAGGAGCCCCATACATCTTTGTAGTTATTGGTGACTTACAAATTGATGAGGCTCTACTTGATTTGGGTGCGGGGGTGAACATCCTTCCGAGCTACATGTATGAATAACTTAGGGGAGGCAATCTGAAGCCTAGACATATAATCCTTCAAGTTGCTGATCGATCACTTAAGACACCACGGGGAATTTTGGAAGATGTCCTCATAAGAGTGGAGGATTTCTTCTTTCCCGTTGATTTCTTAGTTTTGGACACTGACCCTACCAATAAGCCAACCAAACCCTCCATCATTTTGGGCCGCCCCTTCCTTGCAACTTCACATGCCTCAATCAATTGCAATACTGGGGCATTGAAAATGGGCTTTGGGAACAAGAAAATCCAGCTTAATGTGTTTGATGCTTACAAACAAGCCAGACTTGAGGATTGTTCTCAAGCTGAGGTGATAGATGACCTGATTGAAGAGGCAACTCTTGCAATGTTATGTGATGACCCCCTTCAGCATGTCATGCTAAATGAGCATTCTCATCTCTTGGAGGAATGTGAAGGGGATATACTAGAACTTGAGGAATTGCTAGGAGTTTCTTCTGAGTCTCTTCCCCCATCATTTTCGCCGAAGGTAGATCTGCTACCTGAGATGGGGACATCTACGTTGGTGCTAAAGCACCACGATCATTTGTTTTGATGATAACAAAACACGTGTTATTTAACATTTGCAATTTGAGTCCTAGATTTCAGGTCAATTGCAAATGTGGACGTGTTTAGACGGAACTCGAGCTTGCATCCAGGATGGATTGGAGGAGCTTAATGGAGAACAGAAGAGATTCACGAGGAGCGATATATTGAAGAAGGAAGGAGATGAAGAATAGGATAGACTTCCTTCTCTTGTACTCATTGTATTTTTTGTTTCTTTTGTTGCTCTTTATTTTTGTTACTTAGATTTCTGTTAAAGAGCCTCAAAGTACCCTAACAGTAGTCCTAGGAACACCGGCACCACCCTAGGATACTTAGGTTTTCTGTAGAATACTTAGAAAACCAATATAGGGTTCAAACAGCACTTCCAGACGTCTAATTACCAAATCAGACATCTGATAAAGCATTGTAAGACGTCTGACTGTTGTTTCAGACGTCTGATAACTGTTAGGCTGGACATAGTTGGTTCTGTCTGATGAAATCAGACGTCCATACCTTAGACCAGACGTCTTAGGAGACGTCTGATGAATTTTTCAGATGTCCAATTAGTGGACCGTTGGATGGCTTAGCAAACAGTCAAGAATATGACTGTTAGAGCCTCATCAGACGTCCTTAGGCCTCTCCAGACGTCTGATAAATGACCGTTTTGCCTCGGCTGACCCAAAATCTCTTCTCAGAGATTTTCTAGCCGTTGCAACGTTTGGAAATCAATTCCCACAGTAAAAGTAGGTTTCCAGACGTCCAGACTTAGTGCCAGACGTCCTGTATGTCGTCTGATGGACTTGCACAAAAACCCTGTTTAGATCTGATTCAAGTCAGGGAGAAACCCGCATAGAATCAGATGTCTGACCTTGAAATCAGACGTCTTAAAGTGGCCTTCCAGACGTCTGATGCCAGAGTTAGACGTCTGATAACCCTGTCAAATGTAATCATTGTCCTGATTTCGGCCTGATTCTCTTGGACTTTGTTCCCAACGGCTATGGAAGCTTTTCTAAGCCTTCCAAAGCCTTCCTAAGGCCTCTATAAATAGAGGGGAGCCTTTTCACACCTAGACACACAAGAAACACTTTGCAATACACTAAGATCAAGTATTTCCACTCTCTTGTGTCCAAGAAGCTCTTGCTCTCTAAGGTCAAGTTCTACATCTTGAGAGCATCATTCCCTTCGCGCACCCGCTCTCCCGCCGTTGTCTACGAGAGCGACATTGCGCCGTTGCGTGGCTCACGCACCCGCGTCATCGTCGACGCACTCCTTGCAAAGGGGAGTTTCCTAAATCCTATAGAAGCTTAGGTTTATTACTTTGTTGGCTCTATAGGTTTGTTGTTTATTTTATCTTTGTTATTTGGTTGGGTATTCGCTTTGCGAATTCCCGTCTCCTTCGTGGGACAAAATCCTTCTCGTAAAGAGAAGGGGTTGAGGAACGCTACCCTCGTACTTGTAGCGTGGTTGTACTGAGGTTGAATTACCCTCGTTTTAAAGTGATTCGGTTAGTGGATTTGATCAACTAGGTTGATCGGAAAATCCTAACTCGAGAGGGTTTGGTGGTGGTTTTCACCCGGTTTGGGTTTCCACCTAAAAATTACTTGTGTACTTGTGTGATTGCTTATTTTGTGAGATTGCTTTATATTTCAATTCCGCATTTTTTTTTTGTTACGCTAATCTCACCCCCTCCAAGTAGGAACCTACAATCTATTATGAAACCCTCAACCATACAAGCCCCTGACCTTGAGTTGAAACCCCTCCCTGACACTCTCAAGTATGTTTTCCTAGGTGCCAATGATACGCTCCCCGTTATCATTTCGACTGTGCTATCTGAGGCACAGGAGGGAGCCTTGATTGAATGCCTGTCTAGGCACAAGGAAGCTATTGCTTGGAGCATTGCTGACATTAAGGGTATAGACTCTACACTCTGCATGCACCACATTTATACTGATGATTCCATCAAGCCTTTTAGGGATATGCAGAGACGTCTGAACCCTAATATGAGGGAGGTGGTAAAAAAGGAAATCTTGAAGTGGTTGGACGCTGGGATCATATATCCCATTGCTGATAGTAAATGGGTCAGTCCCATTCATGTGGTGCCAAAGAAGGCAGGCTTTACTGTGGAACTCAACGACCAAGGTGAACAAGTTATCACTAGACCCTCAACTGGATGGAGGGTCTGTATTGATTACCGCAAGCTGAACACCGCTACCCTGAAGAATCACTTTCCTTTGCCTTTTATTGATCAAATTCTCGAGAAATTGGCAGGGAATAAGTACTATTGCTTTCTCGATGGATATTCTGAGTACAATCAGGTGGCAATCTTTCTTAATTACCAGGAAAAGACGATATTCACAAGTCCTTACGGTACTTTTGCATTCAGGCGTATGCCGTTTGGATTATGTAATGCCCCTGCAACTTTCCAACGGTGTATGATGTCTATCGTTTCAGACATGATTGACGAGTGTGTTGAAGTGTTTATGGATGACTTCTCCATTTATGGCTCGTCTTTCGACCAGTGTCTCCTGCACTTGGAGAATGTGTTGAAGTGATGTAAGGAGACTGGTTTAGTCCTCAGTTGGGAGAAAAGTCACTTCATGGTACAGAAAGGAATTATACTTGGGCATGTTGTATCCGAGCAAGGTTTGGAAGTAGATAAAGCCAAGATTGATTCTATTTCTAAACTTCCATTGCCTACGAATGTCAAACATATTAGATCCTTTCTGGGCCATGCTGGCTTTTATAGGCACTTTATTAAAACTTTTAGTAAAATTTCTAGGCCACTTTATGACTTGTTGGTGAAGGAATCTTCCTTCAGTTTTGATTCAAAGTGTGCCGAGGCCTTTCAAACTCTAAAGGAGGCCTTGATCTCTGCGCCTATTCTCCAAGCTCCTGATTGGACACTCCCATTTGAGCTTATGTGTGATGCTTCGGATTATGCAATGGGAGCAGTCCTTGGACAAAGGGTTGAGGGAAGACCTCATGTGCTGCATTATGCAAGCAAGACTTTAACCGAACCTCAGCAAAACTACACCGTCACTGAAAAAGAATTACTTGCTGTAGTTTTTTCTCTGGAGAAGTGTAGGTCTTATCTGCTTGGGTCTAAGGTGGTTATTTTTACTGATCATGCAGCAGTGAAATATCTCATTGCTAAGAAAGATTCTAAGCCACGTCTGATTAGGTGGATCCTACTCCTTCAAGAATTTGACTTGGAAATACGTGAAAAGAAAGGAGTAGAAAATGTTGTGGCTGACCACCTGTCTCGCCTTCCTCTTAATGACTCACTTTCTGGAGACATTCGCGAGACATTTCCTGATGAAACTCTGATGGCGGTAACACCAACTTTACCTTGGTATGCAGACACTGTAAATTACTTGGTCACTGGACAAACTTCTAGCTCTTGGGATGAGCAGAAAAGAAAGAGATTCATTTCTCAAGCAAGATATTTTCATTGGGAAGAGCTGGAGTTATTTAGAATTGGACAAGACCAACTATTGAGACGTTGTGTGCCTGAAGAGGAACAACAAAGTGTGCTGAGTTTTTGCCATGAACTTCATTGTGGAGGACACTTTGGTGTTAAGAAAACTGCTTTTAAGGTTCTCCAGTCTGATTTTTGGTGGCCTTCCTTATTTAAGGATTCTCATAATTTTGTTAAGGCCTGTATTAGATGTCAACAGACTGGAACGATTGGGAAGAGGAATGAAATGCCTCAACATCCTATTCAATCTGTTGAAATTTTTGATGTGTGGGGAATTGACTTTATGGGCCCCTTCCCATCGTCCCATGGTTATGAATATATCTTGGTGGTAGTTGATTGTCTCTAAATGGATAGAGGTCATTCCTACGCGCACAAATGACCACTCTATGGTTTTGAAATTTGTGAAGGCCAATATCATATCCCGCTTCGGCTGCCCCAAGACTATTATAAGTGATGGGGGACCTCATTTCCGAAACCACCACTTCAATCGGTTAATCAGGAGTCTGGGAGTTACTCATAAGGTCGCTACCCCTTACCATCCTCAGACAAGTAGCCAGGTTGAAGTGTCAAATAGGGAGATAAAAAATATTTTAGAAAAGACCGTTAGACCTGATAGGAAAGACTGGTCCCAAAAGCTCGATGATGCTTTGTGGGCTTATCGAACGGCCTATAAGACCCCTTTGGGTACTTCTCCCTTTCGGATTGTGTATGGAAAAGCGTGCCATTTACCTGTTGAGTTGGAACATAAGGCACTTTGGGCTATTCGAAGTGTTAACATGGATTTAGAGAAGGTAGGTAAGGCACGACTTCTAGAATTAAGTGAGCTTGAGGAGCTGAGGAATGATGCTTATGACACCTCTCAAGCTTATAAAGAAAGAACTAAGGTCTTACATGATAAGTTTATACTTCGAAAGACCTTTGAGCCCAACCAACAAGTCTGGCTTTTCAATTCCAGACTTAAGCTTTTTCCTGGGAAGTTAAAATCTCGTTGGGATGGGCCCTACATAATCACCAAAGTATTTCCGCATGGAGCTGTGGAGATTAAAAATCCTTTCTCTTCAGCAACTCCCTTTATCGTCAATGGTCAACGGTTAAAACCGTACATAACTTTAGATGATCATCTGGTTGACGAAGTCACTCTTGAGGAACCTTAGCTCCTATCATTCTCCGCCTCAGGTAATATCTTCCTTTAGCTATTTGTGTTTTCAATGAGGATATTGTTTGAACCAGGCATGGGGGAGAGGACCTGAGGCATTTTGTTTATAGCATGCATATAAAAAATAAAAAATAAAAAGAAAAAAAAATGTTTTGAGCTTAACTGCATTCTTAAGCAAATCAAACTCTAGGGTAGACTAAATTAATTCTAGGGTCCAACTTTAGAAGCTAAATGAGCTGCTAGCTTTAGACCTTTAGGGTCCTTTGTGGACTTAAAAACTTAAGTAGGAGTTAAGTTGCAGACCATTCCTCAAGAGGTTGAGGAAGGAAAGCTAGGGTTTGAGTTAAAAGGTGGGGTAGTACCTGGAGTCTTGTTCTACCTTTTAGTTTATGGGTCCTTGTAACCCAAGCATCCAAATTTCACACACTTGGTCTGGTAATTAACTTAATTTCTTTCTTTCTGAAAAGAGATTTGGTTCTCTTAGTTTTGACTTAGGAGAGGCTTGAAAACACATTTTGATTGAAAGAGTTCCCGCCGCAGGAGAGGTGGAGTATATACTCACCTTGAGGATGCGATGATAACATATTACCTCCTCGGCACTTATCTCTTAGGATATCCATCCTACTGGGGGCATGTAAGCGCATTGTGCAGTTCAGGTACCATGGGCGGCCCTATCTCGAAGTGCCGATTGCTATAGGCCTGAATTCGCTTAAGAAATCCATGGGCGATACTATCTCGAAGTATCGATTGCCAGGAGTTCTTGGGGTTGTTATGGACGGTGCTATCTTGAAGCATCAAAAGCCAGGCACCCTTCGAGGTATAGTAATGGGGACAATGAATCCGACACAGACCGTGTTGATAGCTGATATGAGGTTAAACTTAGAAGAATCAAACAAAAAAAAAATATATATATATATATATATTATTAAAAAAAAAACTTTTTCCTTTAACTCAAATAACTCAGACCAATGCACAGGCATGGATGCTTTAATCTCAGGGATCAATAAACAGTAGGGTAGAGTCAGAAATCAGGGAAACTTGTGCCTACAACTCGTCTTTAGCCGACCTAGTCTGTAACTTAGCAACTACTTAGGAACCTTGGGTCTAGAGTCTGAACTTAATATGCTTCTGAAGGAAGACCAATTGGGTTGACTAGTCTACTTGGAGTGCTAGGTTTCACTTAATTTTGCTAGGGACTAGCAAAAACTAGGCATGGGGGTATTTGATTAGCCTATATTTGTGGGCTATTTAAGTATTTAAGTGCATAGACATTAGGCTAATTCTAACATTTATTTAGCATAAATTAGGATGTAAATAGATTAATTCATATTTCTAATTTAATTACATAATTCATGCATTGCATTCATATTTTAAATGCATTTAGAATTAACTTAGAATGACATTCATCTAATTAGTTAACCAATTAGGTACATTGCATGCATTAATTTTAAGTTAACATAAAAGTTGAGGGTTTGTATATAAATAATCATAATATTTTAACAATATCTTTTATTCTTTTTCTTTTCAGCAATGGCTCGGCTGCTGCTGCAACGCCTCCTGCCTCACTAAAGCCCACATTCATGGATTAGCGGAGAAGGTGGATTTACTCCCGCCTCTCCATTCAAATTCGTGCAGGCAGCTACAAAAAGAGGAGAGAGGCTGCCGAGCGGAGCAAGCCTCCACCCCAATAATCCACACTGTGCAGAGAGTCCATCTCGTCCATTTCACCACCGCTGGCCTCAACTGCGGCAACGAGCCTCCACCACCGTGGGCGTGTGGTGTGACAGGCCACACCACCATCCGGAGATCATCCGCATTACCGTGAGCACCTTGCCGTGCACCTCCCTCACCGTTGTCACCAACAACCACCGTCGCAGCTACTGCAATTTCACTCCTCAGTCAGTTAAGACGTCCGGGAAGTATCCCGGACGTCTGAAGCTTCCAATACCCCCCACTCCAGCAGCAACCACCCTTGCTGCACTTCACCGCCACCACCGCTGCGAAGCCCTCGGTCCAAAGAACTTCCTCCGAGCTTCCCGCCTCCGGCCATCCATTCCTCTTCACGCATTGCCAAAGGGAATAAATCCCCTGTTTTGCTACAGTATTCATCCCATTAATAATTACATTTTCTGCCATTGTCATCTTTTAATGATATTTTATTGAATCTGCATTGCAAAAAATATCCTCTAGTTATTAAGAATTGCTATTTCAGCATGTTTTCTTGATTCAACCTTAATCTGAAGGAAAATTTGGCTTGGTTCTCATCTAAACTAGATACGAATAAACGTTTTTAACCGGTGCGAATTTAAATACGTCATTGTCTCCCTGTGGATACGACCCGCTCTTCTGCGAGTGGTTATTTTTTTAAAATATTGATTAGTCGATTTTTCCACCACATAAAACTACAAACGACTCTAAAGCGAATAATCGACTCGTCAGTGCACCTATAACTTGAGTGTGAAGCTCCCTAAACACACTAAAAGCAAATCTAAATTGGCTAAGTAATGGCTTGAATCTCACAAGATAACATCTGTGACTCGACCTAAGTCTAATAAAAGGAAATACTTGGATCCTAAGGCCTTGGGTAAGACCCAGGTGGTCCACTAGGTCCCTAGGATTTTGATCTGGACATGGAACCCAATGGAATCAAATGATGGTAAGTCAACTAGGTGAGCTCGTAAGGTTACACCCTAGACTTGGTGAACCACAGGTTCACTACTCGGGTAGAGAACCCGAGCTGTTGCGGTAGCAAGAGGCTACCAAGGAATTTTCCTCGGAATAAGAAAGGTTCCTAGGTCCAGCGACAAGCCTTGGATTGTCATTGGTGCTTGATACTTGAATGTATCCGAATCTGAGTTGATGCAGAGGTACTCGTGGTTCTAGACTCTGTATGTGCCTGTATGCGCAACAGGGGACGCAGAGGGTACTTAATACTTTGCTAGAGGCTCACTTGGCAACCATATGTATGGAATTCGCCTAGTACTGTGAGGAATTGGTTGTGACCTCGTTTGATGGTGGATTGAGAAAGCACACCCGTAGACTGCACTCCTACAGCGCTAAGTTTTACGTCATTAAGCAAACCAAAACCCCAAAAGAAATACGCACTTTAATAGTGTGGGTTAAGAGGAGGATTAATGATTGTTGCAGAGAGAGTCAAGATAAATATGAAGATATGGTCATGCAGCTCAAGAATCAGTGATCCACAAATGCAGACCAGCTAATGGTATAGCCCTACTCCAAAGAGTTTTCTAGTCTAAAATGTAGAATAGGGACAGATAGATGAGGACAACAGAAATGCGGTTCATGATGTAGATCCTGCTCATTAATCCAATTCCATAGTTCAAGGAGAGGTTGTGGAGGAGGTGGATTGAAATTATGATTGAAATCCAAGTCCGATTCATAATTTGAATCATAAGGATCCTCATAATGGTGATTGATATCAAAAATAATGATTTCTCCATTCTCTGGATCATACGAGGATAAGGGTAGAGCTTGTGAGATTGGAAATTCCATGTAGAATTCCTCAAAATCCTCGTCAGAGATGATCTCTGCCTCATCAGAAATAATTTCATGGTCATCAAAATTTGTCTCACTCTTAAAATCAATCCATCCATTAGAATTACTAGGATTATAAGTTTGACGCCAATTAACTCTGTTTTAAACTACATCTTTTGAGGTAATGTCTTCCTTTTCCTCATCAATCAAATTAAGCTCCTCGAAATTCCATGATTCAGATGAGTTGATCACTTCCTCAGGAAAATCATCATAAGTCATCCCAAATAGTTCTGCAATCTCTTGAACATCTCTTTCATAGGGGGGTTGTCTATCTTGTTCCATCTCAAGATGTTAGGGATCAGAGTAAGAAGTAAGGAGTGCAGAATTAGTTTTTTTCTCAGGACCCTGGTGGATGGGAAGAGAGGTGTAAGAATCAGATGATACAGAAGTGAAAATAGATTCGGCTTCTATCTGGGGCATCTTAGAATGATTAGTACCGTAAACTCCAAATATCATAATCGAATCATCGAGGCACATATGATCATCAGAATCCTCAGTTAAAATCATATCAGAACCATCCAAATGTGCCTGGCTATGGGTGTCAAAATCATCAATCTCATTATTCTTTTTAGAGGTCTCTTTTGTCTGTTCATAATCTATTGTGCTTATCCTTTCCCTGTTCAGATTTCCCCAAATTTCTTGAAATATCCAATTCTAAACCATCCTCGAGGTCCAACCATACTTCCTCAAACATAAAGGACTTATACTCAGGCCTACTAAAGATTGGTTCCTCAAAATAGAATGGTTGCAATTTAGGGCCTAAATCAAGATCTAATTCCTTAAGTGAATCTACCTCCTCAATCATGATATGGTTATCAGATAATGTAAATGTGATTCCATAAGGTATCTCCCAAGAGTCAAGATCGTTGGATTAAGAATCAATCTTAGGGATGTTAACCTTTTCTTCATCATTTTTCGAGATGGGGCTCTCAAATGATTCTAGTTCGGATGTGTCACAATCAATTTCAAGGACCCCATCAGATGTCCCTTCCATAAAGTTTTCGTTCATTTCAGAATCAGTGTTTGAGACATCAAACTATCTATCAATTCAAATGTAGGCCTGGGTAAGATCTGCTCTGGATAATCAATTGGCTGATGGCTAGGCTCAGTGTACTCAATGGTCGAGATTGGGTAAGATGTAATACTTGGGGTTAGAGCCTCAACCCTGAGTGGCTCACCACCAACTTGTGTCACACTCAGACTAGATTCAAGGGTCATTAACGTCCTATCTTGGGATTTATGTTGCTCCTCCTGGATTCTATGAAGCTCCTTCATCATGTTATCAATATTTCTTTTATTAGATTCTCTCATCTCCTGGAACACTTGGAGCAATTGGGTAATCTGAGGATCATCGCAATGGTCAGGGGTTTGAGTGAGCTAAGGATAATAATTTCCAGAGTTTAGAACCTCACTCAAAGCAGAATATCCATCATCAAGATTTGAATACCTAAGGTAAACATCATATCCCTGGTTAGGTTGTGTGGGGTTATCCCAATAAGAGGGTGGAGTGGGTTGGGTGAAATTGGGATAATCTGCAATGTGATTTTGGGGATAAGATTGATATCCTAGGTATTGGGGCTCTGAGGCATATCCCTGACGAGGGGAAAGGTGAGTTGGTTTGAACTGGTCAAGATAGTTGGTCATGCTTATCAGTTCTCGGTCTCATAGGGAGAGTGTCTCTTAAGATTGTAGAGATCCTTGATATCTAGAGATTTGTGTAGAATTCTGTAAAGATGAGGTAGATCTAGCTATACCCGAGGAATATGAGGTGTAGGTAAGGGAATCAGGCCTCAGGTGTTGAGGAGAGTTCTCCCATCTTGAAGAAGTTGGAGTAAGGGATGGGTTGGGATAGGGAGAAAGGGAGGAATAGTGGGAAGAAAAAGAGTATGGGTCCAAGATTTCATCAATCAATTCTTCCTCATGGTGATTAGCCATGGGAAGAGATTCAAAAATAGAAAAATTAGGTCTTCTCCTTAGATTAATTACTCTCTAAAGGTGATACAAAATAGGGTTCAGAGACCTTCTAGCGTCTATGTACCAAAAGAAAGTTAATAGATGAGAGAGAGAAGACAGATGAGAGAGAAGTGTGTGCACAATTCAAGCAATCAAATTCTAACCCTAAAAGGTTACACTTACTGGACCTAGTCCAAATTTTGCTAACCCTAGTTAAATGACCTGACCCTTAAATTACTTAGCTGGCCAAAAAGATGGGACCTTCTAGGACACCACGCATGGAGGGACACCACTAGAGGCTAACGTGGTTGCCACACCGACCTTTTTTGTCACTAGTTGGTCCAAATAGACAAGACCTTAAATACAATCAACTAGGTATAGCTCAAGTTTAAAAAATAAAATCTAACCTAGTTGGCACATCTATCAAGTTAATTAGGACTTGGGATTTAAAGTGGACAAGATTAGATGATGGACGTGAGGGGGGTGGGCGCCAAATTAATTCAATTCAGATGTGTGTGCGTGCCAATCAAAGGGGTTCACAATACAAGCTTATTTGATATAGTTGCTTTTAAGGTTCAAGTGCTTCTATCAATGAATTTTAGGACTCACTTGGTTAAATATATTTAAACAATGGTTCTAATGAAGCACACAAGAGGTTTTGTAAGTTCCAATTATTTGATAGATTTCCTTTAAGTATAAAGATACAAGTGTGCTCTACCTTAATGTGAAACCATAAAAGTAGATAGTGCTAAATAATGGAAATTAAGTCCAATAGGCCAAATGTAGTGCGACCTAATTGAGGTAATCAATGGTCTTAATGCACCACTAACTAAGGTTCTTCGAAAAATTTTTTTAGAATTTTTTAACGCATGTTTAATATTTTTTCAAATTTAATAGTGCACTAGGGTCTTCAAGTATGTTTTGACACTGAGTAAATGATTGAATTTTCCGTGTAATCAAACGCACTTAAACCATGTTTTTCTAATTTTTCCAAGATTCTTAATAACCACAAGAACCCAAAGCTACAAATTCCAGTTTAATCAGAATAGTATAAAAATTTCTATGGTTTTTGGAATACCGAAAATTAGAAAGAAAAAATAAATTTTATAGCAGTGCAGTTAGCAAATTTTTAAAAATTCACTATAACTCAAATGCATATGAAATTTAGGTACAATCTTCTTGACTTCAATATTTACGTCCTGTAGCAATTTCAAAATTTTTGGACGTATATAAATTTATAAATAATTTTTGAATATCAAAATTTATTACAGTTTGAATTTCAAGGAGGTGATTTTGTTGATTTTAATGAGATAATGCCCACCAAAAAGTTTTTTTTTTTTATAGAAAACAAGCAAGAAAAAGCAAATACTTCTAACCTAAGGATCAAGTAAAATACCTAATTTTTTTGAATTTTTTTTATATCAAAAGAAATTTAAGATAGATACACTTACCTTAAGATGACTGAATCTACTTTTCTTTCATTTGACGCACTTCTCTTCATATTTTTGATATCTATTATAAGGGCTTGGATTTGTAATATAGTTAATGGGATAATTAACACCCTAATTGGATGTGTAATGGTAGATTAAGGGAATGGGAAACCTTGAGAATAAGTAAATATTTTGAAATGATTAATGATAGGTTAAGAAGTAAAATGTTGAGGGACTATTTATTATTAGCATTGATTGAGGAGGGGCTTACTTGGCCTTCAAGTTAAAAAGGGAGTGGCCTGCGAAAAATTTTCCATTTTATAATTTTTGGGCATGGCTTCCATTGGAAGCCACCCGCTGCTTCACCGGGTGAGATGGAGCGATCAAGTAGGGAGAGGCCCATCGCCGCTACCATGTCCTCCTCCCTGATCCTCCTTTCCGTTCCCCTGCCAGTCGACTCCTCCTCCTGCCTCTGGGTGGCCGCAGCCGCCGCTCCACCACCGCAGCTGCTGCTGGTGCGGTTGCTTCTCTAGCTGCGACTCCGGCTGACCACGAGCCACCGCTGCCGTCGCCGCTGTTGCCGCTGCACCCTACTACCGCTGCTTGTGGCGTGGACGGAGAGGAAGAGAAGGGGAGAAGATGAAGGATCCACTACTCGTCATCTCCTCGCCGGCTGCACCTCTCGTCGCACGCCCACCAGCCACCACCCTTGCCACCTCGCCGCCGCCGCCGTCATCGTCGGAGAAGGAAGCTGCTGCAGCTATCGTGGCTGCCGTGGTTGTTGTTGCAGTTGTTGTTCAAGCTGCTGCAGGTGGGGAAGAGAAGAAAGAAGGCGCTCAATTCTCAAGGTAGGGATTTTTTTCCCATCTTGTTCTATCTTTTGTTAATGTGGTTAGGGGTAATAAAAAGGATGTTTTGAATATGGAAATCGTGTGGTCGAATGCAAGATTTTTGGGTGATATATGTTCCCTTTCGCCTTTTCCTCCATGTTGAATATGCCATTTGCATTCCCTGACAATATCTTATCTAACTTGTCAGATGTGGTTTTTTTTTTTAAGGGGCCGCAGTCATCTTATTTGCCTATTGTACTACTATGAAATGAACTTAACTGGGATTTTGCATGTTAATCTGTTCCCACTCTTGGATGTTTTCTGGATCAGGTTGATTGAATTGTGAGTTACTGTGTTATTTAAGATTGGGTGCAAAGATGACAAACCCAGAATTCATTATTTGTGCCTAGAATCATCGTTATCTTCTACCTTTTTTCATATAATGTTGTTTTCCTTTTTTGTGAAAAGAGCAAGATGTATTCATCTCAGTGATTTTTGTTATACTGTCTCTCAAGGTTTTCATTAGATAGGATGCGAATTAGGCAAATCGGAATTGGATAATTGCGTTGGTCAACAGCAGTTACGCCCCTTTACAGGAGATGGCTCTTGCAATGTATGAAAAGGTCACTATTCATATGTTGAAGCAACCATACAAGATTGTTAGATTTCATATGTAGCTTGATATTAAGAAAATGAGTAAATTAAATGGTTTTATTATCAGTTCTCATTTTATGTGAGAACCTTCTACATTTATGGATTGAAAAACCTGCAGAACTCTGATTTTTTCTAGTTAGGAGTTTTCCTAATTTTGAATAGGGGATTTCTTTAGTCCAAAAATGTTCCTTGCATGTGTTGTAACTTGTAGCTAAAATATCATGAGATTTGAATGAGTTAAGTATGTGGTTTATGGGGGCGTTTGATCACAATTGATTTCTTGCACAAAGGTCATTGGAGCGAGCTGTTTGAAATAATACCTCATTTTTTTGTCCAACATTGCATCGATGGATTACTCATTGCTCATTGGAATTGACGAGGAGAGGCTTGAATTAGTCTTAGGAATAATTGATTTCATGGGACAAGCACCTGGAGACTTGGGTGATGCCCTAGAGAAAAAGAAGGAAAGATTTGGATGTGGCATAGGTGTTTAAAATGTCCATGTAGAGGTGGAGTGCCTCCAGAAACAAGGAGAGTTGAGTTGGTATTTAGGCGCCTTATGTTATGTGCTTGCGAGTGTCACTTGGGTGTGGTAGCTACGGCCTCCTCCCCTCCACTTCACTCAACTGGTTGGGACTCTAGGTTGCAGGTGTTCATTTTGTTCTTGATGTGTATACATCTAATTTACCTAAAATATCTATTTATGCATGTTACTAGGTCCATATACGTATTATGCATTATAAATATTGCATAACATGTATTATTATGCATTTGGATTAGTTTGTACAAATTATATATTAATTTACCCTTTTTGTGGTAAGGGGACAAGGCGATATTTATTTGGGTTTCAGATTAAAGATCTAATCGTATGGATTTGATCAGGGCAATGATCGAAGTTCAATGCCTTCGAGATCGCCCTGATTAGACTTCCGTACCATGAGATATAGCCTGAGGAAGATCAGAGGCAAATGGGTAAGGTGGTGAAAATTCAAACTTCAGATGACAAATCCAACCGCATGAATGGGTTTGGATCGATGATCGCAGTCCAACAGCACGAAAATCAACCCAATCCGACATCTGTGGCACCATCTACATACATTGGAAAGTGGACGACCTAGATGGCACCATCCATGCCACCTACAACCATTGTTGCTCTCCTTATCAAGCGGCTCTTGATCTCAGCGGTTAGATCTTCATCCAACGGCTAAGTACATGTGGACGAGAAAAACAAAAACTCCACACAAACACGGAGGTAGTGTAGCGGTCGTGCGCCTTACGCATGACGCATAATGCGCGTTCGATTTGCGGCGAGGGGTGAATTCTATGAGAAGCGACGTGTGGAGAGATTCGACCCTTGGATGTGGTGTAAATGGCCGATGCAGCGGCGACGTGGTGCCCTCTCATGTAGTGGATGAATGATCACACTGCACGCGTGTGATGGCGTGCCATTAGATGCGGCATTGTACGCGGGCGTTGTGTGAGTTAAAGACAAAGCATGCTCGCACATTTTAAGTCGTTCGATCGAATGGTTGAGATCGGTTGGCTGCGATGAAGGGTGGAATGACAGAAGGTGGGGCGGCGTTGACGTGGTTGAATGAGAGCGCTCCAATCTCCATCGCACGGCAGAGATCAAGTGCATGCCTTCAGCAACGTGCATCTTTAGTGACGCTTATAAACATCACTAAAGACCCTGATATTAATGTTGAAGCCTTAAAAAGATTTTTATGTGCCCATTTCTATACTTATAAAAGGCCTATCCCTCCCACATATTTTCTCCAAAGCTCTAAAGAACTAGTCCCATACCCGGGATGCTCCTCTAGAGTTAGAGTAAAATAATTTTATCCATCTTCTCACCCCCTTTGTAGAGCATCTTGTAGTTGTCCTCTCGCCACCAATTGTGTAGCGGATTCCACTGCGCCGTTGCTCTGCTTCGTCCTTCGTCCTCTAGCCCTGTTCTTCCTCGTCCAGGATCTCACCACCTACTTTTGGGCGCTCCGTCAATATAGCTCGTCATCGAAGCTACCGTCGAGGAGGATTTTCTCATCCTTATCTTTTTATTGCCTTATAGTGTAGATTTCAATTTTGTCATTAGTGTAATGAACATAACTATATCCTTATGAACTATTTGTTCTCTCTCACTCTCTCTCTCCTTTTTTTGTATTATTCTCTTTGTTTCTTCTATTATTTATTCTTTAATTAGTTTAGCTTTTGTACATTAATTTCAACTAGCTACTATATTTTGTGTCAATAATTTCAAACGTAATTTTTAATCAAACGTTCACTTCCTATGTTCGACCTGAGACTCACCAGAGTTTCAGTTATAAATATTATTTGGTAGCAGATTTTCTTGCAAATTTTTAATGACTCGGGTTTTTCAAACTCAAACATTTCGCAACGAAAATCTCGATATTCATTTTGGCGCTGTTGCCGAGGAAGCGTCTTTGATTTCCCACGTCTTCCACCTTACTTATCGTTTATCTCACTTGTCTCCATTCTTATTGTCATTACAGGTACTTTCTCAAGGATGGCAAAAGTGGAAAATTAGAGCAAAGTACAGTTGAAGGGTTTGTAAGTATATTTCCACCATCCACCCCTTAGATTTCATTCCACCATCTAATAACGCAAACCCTAATTAACTTAGGAGCTTACATAAACCTTAAGATTAATTTTGGTTGTTTGTTTACCACCACCCATCTCACCCTCACATATATAAAAAAAATTTTGAATGTGGGATTAATTAAAATCTACACATTTTATACACCCCAACACACACGAGGCACCTTACCTTGATCTGAATCTACCACTTAGTCGGGATTTGACTTGTGGGCTTGGTACACTCGAATTTCATACACATAAGTGAGTAGAAATCTGATTACACTAATCATCTTGTGTGCCTTAATCAAGTTGTGTAAGAGGCCAATTGATTGAGTTGTCTGGGTTGCATCACTTAACATGAAAGTGATCGATTAGTAGTTTGCCTCATAGGATTTAATTTTTAGGGTTGAACTAGGCACATCACATTATTTTTTATTTGTAAAAGAATATTTCTTTACTTGTGCTTTCAAAAATTGGTGTGCCTCACAAAATCTCGTTTGAATATATCTAAATTTGAATCCTAAAAGCTACTAAGTAAGATTTAAATCATAAAATTCATTACATTAAAAAATAATCTTGCTTGAAAATTATTGGTTGTGCACACACACACATTGAAATTGATCTTTAAGGGCACAGCCTATCTAAAGGGTCCACCACATTTTAGAGCATAATCAAACTTATGCATAATTAAAATAAAATAGATGTTGGCCTTAAGGATTAAACTCATTTTTTGGGGCCCAGATCGAGATTATTTTTGATTAATTTGCTTCTACCGATCCATCTGATGTCTAGTTAGGGGAGCGGTGTCAAACGACCGCGGTTGGGGGTATCAAAGGAACCTATGGCGAAAACTAAGGGAAGAACCTTCTTCCCAATCACTCTCTCTAACTTGTTGGATTGACTAGAAAGAAGTAGATCAAATCGTTTTTTCATCTTAAGACGAACTTTGAGAGTCTGTAGGTCTTTAGGCTACCTCACCAAAGGACATGTTTGATTGTTTGTATTGCAGGGCACCTTTCTTTTTTCTTTTTCCTCTTGTTTTGTCATGGATTCTTCCACATCTTACACACATTTCCACTCCTACCCTCCTGACACATCTTATACCTAATATGATGATTATCATCCCGACGCGTGCTGCACTCAACTATCTACTAGTTGGGATAACTCGGATTGGGGATACAATTTCGGACCTCTGTGTTCGGGGTCAAACCCTGGACACCATGATTTTGATTTTTATCCTTCTCCGAGTTGCACCGATTATAGATCATCGTCTTCCTATGGACAACCTAATATGATTTACAATCAAGAAGGATATGATGATTATAACCTGTACCTTCCCCAGGATTACACTGCATATAGGTCATCACCCCTCTATGAACAACCTGAAATGACCTACTATTAGGGGGCCTAAAGAATCCTAATTACTTGACTCCTCTGAATTGAACCCAAACCCATTTAACCTTGAATCGAACCATTTGGTTCAGGTGAACCAGGTCCAGGATAGGGTGTTGGCTAACTTAAGGAATATCATACAATTTTAGAAGCTTAGCCAATACCTTGTACTGAAGAATTGGAGCCTCTGATTTAAATGATTGATGATCTTAACAAATATTTATTGGATTGGCTCCAAGATGTTGAGGATAAGGACCTGGGTGAGTTTTTACTTGGAAAATTGTCAAAATTGACGATGAGATTTGTAATTGCTCTAGTCCAATCTTGGGATGATTTCAAAGATGAACCTCTTTAGGAGAGTCAATGTCAAAACCTGCTCAGGTACCTGTAGGGGGGACACATTTTACGATATTGGGAATGACTAGGTTGGTTTAAAGTAACCAATTGAGGATGAATTGATTTCTTTACTCAAGATCCTTGAGTCAGGGTACGAGGAAAAATGTCTCTATGGATGAAGGAACAACATATGATCTTGAGACATATTAATGTGGATCCAGAATTCTTTGATTCTGAAGGTGAAGAATCTTTATGTGAAGTCTCACCTGAGTTTGAAGAAGATAGTTTTAGTGAGAAATACGGACTTGAGGAGTATGATGGATTATTTCATAGCCGAATAATTGAGGATTGTGATCCCATCAGGTTAGCATGGAAGATTCAAATCCTGTTTTCATGGATGATTCAATTAATAGCCCCATTCCTCAATCACACCCTCAAGAGATGAATAATGATGTTTTTGAAATCATTATACCCAAGTCAATCCTGATTGAGCCATAATTGTTAGACTTAGATATTGTATATGGGGTGTAGGGCGAAGTAGGGCGCCGGTAGGGTGGGGAGGAGGAGGAGACAGAGGGAGCGCTGGAGGAGGGGGAGGAACGGGGGAGGAGGGGGCGGTCAGGAGAGGGGAGGGGGTGGGTGTAACGAGCGTGTGGCGCAGACGTCTTTTAAGACGTCTGGAGGGTTGTCCAGACGTCTGACCAGACGTCTGGGATAGTTTCCAGACGTCTGGAAATCCGTTATTTTCGACACAGGCGCGCAGACCGCATATTCGCCTTCTTCCCTCCTGCGGCTGCAGGATTCCCCTGCCGCAAATCCTTCTCTCTCCTCCGCGCGGCCTTAAAAGGGCACGCCTCCCCTCCCGTATCCACCGTCTCCTCCTCCTTCAGCCAGTGAGCGTGAGCGCGAGCGCGAGGGCGGCAGCGGCGGCCGCAGTGAGCGCGGAGGAGGTGCGGCGTGCGAGAGCGGAGCTCTGCCGTGAGGGCGAGCTTGCCGAAGCGGCTTGGCCGGCCGGCGGAGGGCGCAGGGGGCGCGGAACGACGCGGAGAGGGACCTGCTGCAGTCTGAGCAGCAGGCGCGCGAGGTGCGACGCGGGCGGCGTCGCGAGCGGAGGCCGAGTAGCGCCCTGATTCTGGAAAAATTTCCAGAATCAGACGTCTGGGTTTATAGGCAGACGGCGAGGACGACGTCTGGTAGCTCATACAGACGTCCGAAAGGTGTGTATTCCGCTTTCTTCTTCCTTCCTGTCGACCGACAGTACTAAGGGAGGGAGTTGGCTGTGCGCAGGTTCGCTGATTCGCCATCCTTTGCGAATCAGACGTCTGGAAGTTGTACCAGACGGCGGGAGTGACCTCTAGACGTCTGGGGTGACCATCGGACGTCTGGGAGCTAGGACAGACGTCCCCGCAGACTTCTGGACGTCTGGGAAACCACACTGAACAGGTAATTCTCTGATCCACTGTTTAAGACGTCTGGAAGAAGTTCCAGACGTCTGATTTTGCACAGTATCATCTTTTTCGACCCGTTTAGGGCCCGTTCGGGCTCCGTTTTCCGCGATTCGAGTTGCTTTCCTTTCAGAATTAATTCCTCTACCCGTCTACAGTAGCTATACACTGTTTTGAGACACTCCTTGTGTTTGATCCTTGTGATAGGATCTCGTTCAGTTGCAATCTTGAGAGTCACGGAGGCACGCGGGATTCCCGATCACGCCCCATTACTCCCGTTGTACCTGGTAGAGTGGCTTAAGTTTATTATTAAAATCTGTTAAAGTATGGAACCATAACTAGAATCTAGGACATTGCATGAATCCTACGAATGAGAAATGTATGGAATGATAGCTCCTAGGTGATGCATGAATCCTAGGGCTGGAAACTAGTTGTATGCTAGATCCTAGGATGTGGCATGAACCCTAGGATGGAAAAACTAGTGGAATGTATAATACTGCAGTCTTGGAAAAATGGAAAGGAATATAAAGCTGCCTGTAAATTGAATTAACAGCTGCCTGTTATGAATAAAGAAACATGATTGAGATCATGGATTGTGAGAACGTGAAACTGGAAAGTGAAACATATGATGTTCTGAGATAAAGAGCTGGAACCCTACGGGGAATTAGGAGTGGAACTCCTGGAAAGAAAAAGGAATGGAACTGAGATGTAGTTTGTACTGTCTCTTGGGTACGCAGTACCAAGGGAAGTACCTGTACCTGTTTAGTGCAGAGTGGGGCCAGCCACCTCAGGGACCCGGGGGTTAGGATTGGCCGCTCTGTACCGACTTGTTGGCCCTCGTGTACGTAGTACCGAGGAGAGCTACTAGTGTTAGGAGAGTACTAGCTACCCCACGGGCCCCGGGGTTCTGCTAGCCTCCTTCACCGACTTGTTAGGCCCACTAGGGCAAACCAGGGTAGTCAGGCGAGGGTGCGCGGACTGTGGAGGGGCAAGGCCCCGGTTTGGTTACTGTGGAGGGGTTGGACCCCTGTTACTGAGAGGGCTCTGCCCTGGTTCCGTGCTGTGCTTTGGGCGCACCCGTTAACGGAAATGACTGACCGCGTGCTAGTGCGGGCTAGCTACCTGTGCGTTTATCGCGCGTGCCGTAGTCACCGTTACGTCTGTCAGTGACCTTGGGGTGGTTGACTGAGGGTAGGATCACCACGGGGGACTCTCCCAGCCAGGAGAGCACCACGTGCTACTTCTACTTTTGGAAAAGACTGCAATCAAGATCGTTCCCACGAGGACATTCGAGATCAAGTAAAGGATCTGAGAAATAAATGAAATAGTGAGAGAATTGAAAGATGTAAATAAATGAAGTAATAGAACATAACAGCTACTGTACACTCTACTGTTGCCTTTAGTTGTTTGCCACTCTACTCAGCGTTTTGCTGACGTGTTACACTCGTTACCTTTTTCAGGACCGGGTGTTGAGCAGCCAGGGTCGGCGGCTGCAGAGGACGCTGGGCCGAGTAGGGTCCAGTAGAGTTTACAACAGTCTTTTGTACCTCTTTTGTTTCTGTTCTAGTGAGTAGTTTTTATTTTCGTTGTACTTTCTTTACCTGCAGTTCTTGTTATATGATAAATGTTGTTCTACTGTTGTGGTGGTATCTACTGTAGTAGTTTCTTTCCTTACTGCTGTACTTCCTTACTGTTAGTTATATTCATGCTGAATGTGGTTTATTTTACTGCTTTTTTTGGTTACTTTCTCGTTGGACGACTAGGTCTTTGGATTAGTCAAGTCGGTCCGGTTCTCGTGTCTCGTAGGGACTCGGGAACCGGGTCGTTACAAGATGGTATCAGAGCAAGGTCGTCCCGAGAAGTGAATCAACTGACTGGAAAATAACCAATTCACATGTTTATAGCTAGAGTAGCCACCACAACATATCTCTTGACATGAGCTTTTAGAAGTTTTGTTAGGTACTGTCTGTTTTGACGTTTCTGTTTTGTTTCGCGTCTCCTTGCAGGAGATGCCTCGTCGCGGGACTGGCGAGACTGGCCACGGGCGCGGTCGAGGGCGAGGTCGGCGAGGTGGACGTGCTGTCGTTGACGTCTCAGTGGACCAGCCACCACTTCCTGGCATCCAGGCCCAGGACCTTGCCAGACTGATACGGGATATTGTACGAGAGGAGCTCCACCCACCGCCCCGAGCACCTCCTCCTGGGGTTGCAGAGGGGGAGTCCTCTGTGGGACCACGCGACGGACACGGCGCTGGACACGAGGGAGGGGATGGGCCCCTGCCGCCCCCACCTTCCTCCGACACTTCTGTACACGAGGCACCTTCACCTGGAGGTGCACCAGCACCTCCCCTACAGCGCCACTTCGAGCTTTTCGGACAGTTCCGGAAGCTGAAGCCCCCCTCCTTCAAGGGGGATGAGGACTCGACCGAGGCAGACGACTGGCTTGAGCAGCTGGAGAAGATCTTCGACACCCTTCGTCCCCCGGTGGAGTGCCGCGTGGCCTTTGCCACGTACCAGCTGGAGAGTGCGGCACACCGGTGGTGGAGGGCGGTCCGGGGACAGGAGAGGGACGAGCCGACGTGGGACCAGTTCGTCACCCTCTTCTGCGAGCAGTACTTTCCCCAGACGTGGCAGGACCAGAGGAGGCGGGAGTTCCACACTCTCCGCCAAGGGACGATGACTGTGAGCGAGTACCGCGCGCGTTTCTTGGAGCTGTCCCGCTTTGCAGCGACGGCGGTAGCCACTGAGGAGGAGCGCCTTTGGAGGTTCACCGAGGGGCTCCGGCCTGCGATCCGGGGGTATGTCAAACCCCTGAAGCTGCCGACGTTTTCGAGGGTGGTAGAGGCAGCTATGACTTACGAGGAGACCAACCCGTCCGCGCAAGAGACCGACGGCGGGCGGAAGAGGCCCTTTCAGCCAGACTTCTCACAGGGCCGGCGAGAACGGAGACACGTGGCGTCCGCAGGAGAGCCGTCACGTTGTGCAGGGCCATCAGTGGCCTTTGGGGGCCCTCGACAGGGGCCAGTCGCCAGCACCGGACCCCCGCCTAGCCGACAGCAGGGACTCACTGAGGGCGGGAGTCGGGTTCCCCTCTGCTACCAGTGTGGCCAGCCGGGTCACGTCAGGAGGGACTGCCCATCTAGGGCAGGAGGTCAGCAGATACTTCCCGTGCAGAGCACTGGAGGGCGCGTAGGAGGCCGCGGTTCCCAAGCACGAGGAGGAGGACAGCAGTCGCGAGGAGGGTACCGGCCAGCACCTACCCGTCCGACGCAGAGTGTGGCTGCTTCGTCCGCACCTAGAGCTGAGGGACGTATCAACGCCCTAACACACAAGGACGCCAGAGCATCGGGATCCGTGGTAGCAGGTATGGTTTCAGTTTCTGGCAGACTCGTTTACACGCTTTTCGATTCCGACGCTACGCACTCGTTTGTTGTAGCCAGTTTCGCAGTTAGTTTGGACCAGGATTATACACTGTTAGAGAATCTGTTCGTAATCAGAGGTCCGAGTGGTCAGCTGTTTGTAGCTGAGGAGGTGTACACAGGTTGCGAGGTCAGCATCGGGGGACATAACCTGCCAGCTGACCTGATTATGATACAGATGGAGGATTTTGGAGTGATTATGGGGATGGATTGGCTGTCCGCTTACCACGCCTTGGTAGACTGTTTTGAGAGGAAGATTGTCTTGTCCATTCCGGAGTTGCCTTCTTTCGAGTTTCACGGGCAGCCAGTGGACGGAGGTTTCAGGTGCATTTCGGCACTTCGGGCGGCGAGACTTTTGAGTCAGGGGTGTGAGGGCTTCCTAGCCTGTGTGGTGGTAGAGCCCAGCCCTGTGGCAGACTTCCAGAGCATCCCGGTGGTCAGAGAGTTCCCCGACGTGTTTCCAGACGAGTTACCAGGACTACCGCCCGAGCGTGAGATCGAGTTTGAGATCTCACTAGTACCAGGGACCAGCCCCATCTCCACCGCGCCATACAGGATGGCACCGCTTGAGCTGCGAGAGCTCAAGTCCCAGTTGCAGGACCTTTTGGAGAAAGGTTTCGTGAGGCCCAGTGCGTCTCCCTGGGGAGCCCCGGTACTGTTTGTGAAGAAGAAGGATGGGACCCTACGCCTTTGTGTGGACTACCGACAGCTGAATAGGGTCACCATCAAGAACAGATATCCGCTGCCGAGGATCGACGATTTGTTTGACCAGTTGCGGGGTGCCACGGTGTTTTCCAAGATAGACTTGAGGTCTGGATACCACTAGTTGAGGATCAGGGAGACCGACGTCTCCAAGACAGCTTTCCGCACCCGGTACGGACACTACGAGTTTTTGGTCATGCCGTTTGGGCTGACCAATGCCCCCGCTTCTTTCATGGACCTGATGAACAGGGTGTTTAGACCGTACTTGGATCAGTTCGTGGTGGTTTCATAGATGATGTGCTCATCTATTCTAGAGATCGAACGCAGCACGGACAGCACTTGCGGATGGTTCTGGACACTCTGAGACGACGCAGGATGTACGTCAAATATAGCAAGTGCGAGTTCTGGTTGAGGGAGGTGACCTTCTTGGGTCATGTGATCTTTGGTGACGGCCTGGCGGTGGACCCCGCCAAGGTCGAGGCAGTGCTCAGGTGGGAGAGACCGCGTTCAGTTACTGAGATTCGCAGTTTCCTGGGACTGGCAGGTTACTACAGACGGTTCATCAGGGGATTTTCACAGATTGCGCGTCCTATGACACAGTTGACCCGGAAGGACGTGTCTTTCGCTTGGATAGACGCCTGTGAGGCGTGTTTTCTGGAGCTGAAGGAGAGGTTGACCTTGGCTCCCGTGCTCACCATCCCTGACAGTAGTGGCGGGTTCGTTGTGTACACGGACGCTTCCTTGCAGGGGTTAGGAGGTGTGCTCATGCAGAGGGGTCATGTTGTCGCTTACGCTTTGCGGCAACTGAAGCCCGATGAGCATACCTACCCTACCCACGACCTAGAGTTGGCAGCTGTTGTCTTCGCGCTGAAGACCTGGAGGCACTACTTGTACGGTGAGACCTTCGAGATTTTTACAGATCACAAGAGCCTTAGATATCTTTTTGACCAGAAGGAGCTCAACATGAGACAGACGTTGGTTGGAGCTCCTGAAGGACTACGATTGCAGCATCTCCTACCACTCGGGAAAGGCCAATGTGGTGGCTGACGCCTTGAGCCGTAAGGCGCCCGCACGCTTGGCCAGTGTACAGTTACAGAGCTGGAGCCTTTTGGAGGAGGTGGGCAGTTGGCGGCCTCTAGAGTTACGAGGATACTGTGGGGCAGTGACGGTGACACGGCATACCAGGCCAGAGCTGATAGACCGTATCATCACAGGATAGATGGCTGATCCGTACTTGCAGTCTTTGCGCGACAGAGTACTATCAGGGGACCCAGTGGACTTCTCTTTCACAGACCATGTGTTACGCTTGAGGGGACGGTTGTGCGTTCCCAGAGACGAGGAGCTGTTGAGAGAGCTCCTGACTGAGGCACACGGTTCCATATTCACCATACATCCCGGAAACACGAAAATGTACCATGACTTGAGACGCGAGTTTTGGTGGAGAGGGATGAAGTGGGATGTGGGTGAGTTCGTGCAGCAGTGTTTAGTGTGCCAGCAGGTGAAAGCCGAGCATCAGAGGCCTGCAGGGCCGCTTCAGCCGCTTCCAGTGCCAGAGTGGAAGTGGGAGAGCATCACCATGGACTTGGTGGTGGGCTTACCTGTTACCCAGCGGGGACACGACGCAGTTTGGGTAATAGTGGATAGATTGACGACGACAGCGCGATTCTTGTCGATCCGAGTCACTTTGGGACCAGCACAGTTGGCAGAGAGGTATATCCGTGATGTGGTGCGACTATACGGAGTTCCGCGGGAGATCGTATCCGACCGGGATACCCGCTTTACGTCCCAATTTTGGGCTGAGTTTCAGCATTCCTTGCGGACGAGGTTGAGGTTTAGCACGGCTTACCACCCCCAAACGGACGGACAGTCTGAGCGCACGATACAGACACTTGAGGACCTTTTGCGTGCCTGTGTACTGGACTGGAGGGGCTCTTGGGAGGAACACCTGCCCCTGGCGGAGTTTGCATACAACAACAGTTATCACTCGAGCATCGGCACGGCTCCCTACGAGGCTCTGTACGGACGGAAGTGTACGGCACCCTTGAGTTGGGTTGAGGTGGGGACCAAGTGGGAGGTTGGCCCCAGGTTGATCCGGCAGAGTCAGGAGGTAGTTGAGCAGATCCACAGACGACTCTGCACTGTCAGGAGCAGACAGAAGAGCTACGCGGATCGCAGACGCAGAGAGGTGAAGTTCGAGGTTGGGGACCACGTCTTCCTTCGTGTTTCGCCCATGAAGGGCTTACAGCAGTTTGGGGTGAGAGGGAAGCTCGCGTCGAGGTTCGTGGGGCCATTTGAGGTCCTGGAGCAGGTTGGACCCGTTGCTTACAGACTTGCCCTTCCCCCGCAGCTTTCTGGTGTGCACGACGTGTTTCACGTGTCCAACCTTAGGAAGTACGTAGCCGATTCCAGTCACGTACTGAGTCACGAGAGCGTCGAGGTGAGCGACGACCTGACCTACCCCGAGCGGCCAGTGCAGATCCTAGACCGAGCCGTCCGCCGGTTGAGACGAAAGCAAGTACCCCTGGTGAAGGTTTTGTGGAGGAGCCAGCGGTACGAGGAGGCTACCTGGGAGCCTGAGGCAGCAATGCGGGAGCGGTACCCGGAGCTTTTCGCGGGTACGTCTTTTCGGACCGGCTTCGATCCTCTTTGAGTTTGTTATGGTTATTCGGACGTCTTTAACCGCACCCTAGTTGGCGCAAGTTTCGGGGACGAAACTTCCTTTGAGTTTGTTATATTGTAACGAGCGTGTGGCGCAGACGTCTTTTAAGACGTCTGGAGGGTTGTCCAGACATCTGACCAGACGTCTGGGATAGTTTCCAGACGTCTGGAAATCCGTTATTTTCGACACACGCGAGTCGTTTGCGCGCCTGAGCGCGCAGACCGCATATTCGCCTTCTTCCCTCCTGCGGCTGCAGGATTCCCCTGCCGCAAATCCTTCTCTCTCCTCCGCGCGGCCTTAAAAGGGCACGCCTGCCCTCCCGTCTCCACCGTCTCCTCCTCCTCCTTCAGCCAGTGAGCGTGAGCGTGAGCGCGAGCGCGAGGGCGGCAGCGGCGGCCGCAGTGAGCGCGGAGGAGGTGCGGCGTGCGAGAGCGGATCTCTGCCGTGAGGGCGAGCTCGCCGGAGCGGCTTGGCCGGCCGGCGGAGGGCGCAGGGGGCGCGGAACGACGCGGAGAGGGACCTGCTGTAGTTTGAGCAGCAGGCGCGCGAGGTGCGACGCGGGCAGCGTCGCGAGCGGAGGTCGAGTAGCACCCTGATTCTGGAAAAATTTCCAGAATCAGACGTCTGGGTTTATAGGCAGACGGCGAGGACGACGTCTGGTAGCTCATACTGACGTCCGAAAGGTGTGTATTCCGCTTTCTTCTTCCTTCCTGTCGACCGACAGTACTAAGGGAGGGAGTTGGCTGTACGCAGGTTCGCTGATTCGCCATCCTTTGCGAATCAGACGTCTGGAAGTTGTACCAGACGGCGGGAGTGACCTCTAGACGTCTGGGGTGACCATCGGACGTCTGGGAGCTAGGACAGACGTCCCCGCAGACTTCTGGACGTCTGGGAAACCACACTGAACAGGTAATTCTCTGATCCACTATTTAAGACGTCTGGAAGAAGTTCCAGACGTCTGATTTTGCACAGTATCATCTTTTTCGACCCGTTTAGGGCCCGTTCGGGCTCCGTTTTCCGCGATTCGAGTTGCTTTCCTTTCAGAATTAATTCCTCTACCCGTCTACAGTAGCTATACACTGTTTTGAGACACTCCTTGTGTTTGATCCTTGTGATAGGATCTCGTTCAGTTGCAATCTTGAGAGTCACGGAGGCACGCGGGATTCCCGATCACGCCCCATTACTCCCGTTGTACCTGGTAGAGTGGCTTAAGTTTATTATTAAAATCTGTTAAAGTATGGAACCATAACTAGAATCTAGGACATTGCATGAATCCTACGAATGAGAAATGTATGGAATGATAGCTCCTAGGTGATGCATGAATCCTAGGGCTGGAAACTAGTTGTATGCTAGATCCTAGGATGTGGCATGAACCCTAGGATGGAAAAATTAGTGGAATGTATAATACTGCAGTCTTGGAAAAATGGAAAGGAATATAAAGCTGCCTGTAAATTGAATTAACAGCTGCCTGTTATGAATAAAGAAACATGATTGAGATCATGGATTGTGAGAACGTGAAACTGGAAAGTGAAACATATGATGTTCTGAGATAAAGAGCTGGAACCCTACGGGGAATTAGGAGTGGAACTCCTGGAAAGAAAAAGGAATGGAACTGAGATGTAGTTTGTACTGTCTCTTGGGTACGCAGTACCAAGGGAAGTACCTGTACCTATTTAGTGCAGAGTGGGGCCAGCCACCTCAGGGACCCGGGGGTTAGGATTGGCCGCTCTGTACCGACTTGTTTGCCCTCGTGTACGTAGTACCGAGGAGAGCTACTAGTGTTAGGAGAGTACTAGTTACCCCACGGGCCCCGGGGTTCTGCTAGCCTCCTTCACCGACTTGTTAGGCCCACTAGGGCAAACCAGGGTAGTCAGGCGAGGGTGCGCGGACTGTGGAGGGGCAAGGCCCCGGTTTGGTTACTGTGGAGGGGTTGGACCCCTGTTACTGAGAGGGCTCTGCTCTGGTTCCGTGCTGTGCGTTGGGCGCACCCGTTAACGGAAATGACTGACCGCGTGCTAGTGCGGGCTAGCTACCTGTGCGTTTATCGCGCGTGCCGTAGTCACCGTTACGTCTGTCAGTGACCTTGGGGTGGTTGACTGAGGGTAGGATCACCACGGGGGACTCTCCCAGCCAGGAGAGCACCACGTGCTACTTCTACTTTTGGAAAAGACTGCAATCAAGATCGTTCCCACGAGGACATTCGAGATCAAGTAAAGGATCTGAGAAATAAATGAAATAGTGAGAGAATTGAAAGATGTAAATAAAGGAAGTAATAGAACATAACAGCTACTGTACACTCTACTGTTGCCTTTAGTTGTTTGCCACTCTACTCAGCGTTTTGCTGACGTGTTACACTCGTTACCTTTTTCAGGACCGGGTGTTGAGCAGCCAGGGTCGGCGGCTGCAGAGGACGCTGGGCCGAGTAGGGTCCAGTAGAGTTTACCACAGTCTTTTGTACCTCTTTTGTTTCTGTTCTAGTGAGTAGTTTTCTATTTCCGCTGTACTTTCTTTACCTGCAGTTCTTGTTATATGATAAATGTTGTTCTACTGTTGTGGTGGTATCTACTGTAGTAGTTTCTTTCCTTACTGCTGTACTTCCTTACTGTTAGTCATATTCATGCTGAATGTGGTTTATTTTACTGCTTTTTTTGGTTACTTTCTCGTTGGACGACTAGGTCTTGGGATTAGTCGAGTCGGTCCGGTTCTCGTGTCTCGTAGGGACTCGGGAACCGGGTCGTTACAAGATGGTATCAGAGCAAGGTCGTCCCGAGAAGTGAATCAACTGACTGGAAAATAACCAATTCACATGTTTATAGCTAGAGTAGCCACCACAACATATCTCTTGACATGAGCTTTTAGAAGTTTTGTTAGGTACTGTCTGTTTTGACGTTTCCGTTTTGTTTCGCGTCTCCTAGCAGGAGATGCCTCGTCGCGGGACTGGCGAGACTGGCCACGGGCGCGGTCGAGGGCGAGGTCGGCGAGGTGGACGTGCTGTCGTTGACGTCTCAATGGACCAGCCACCACTTCCTGGCATCCAGGCCCAAGACCTTGCCAGACTGATACGGGATATTGTACGAGAGGAGCTCCACCCACCGCCCCGAGCACCTCCTCCTGGGGTTGCAGAGGGGGAGTCCTCTGTGGGACCACGCGACGGACACGGCGCTGGACACGAGGGAGGGGATGGGCCCCTGCCGCCCCCACCTTCCTCCGACACTTCTGTACACGAGGCACCTTCACCTGGAGGTGCACCAGCACCTCCCCTACAGCGCCACTTCGAGCTTTTCGGACAGTTCCGGAAGCTGAAGCCCCCCTCCTTCAAGGGGGATGAGGACTCGACCGAGGCAGACGACTGGCTTGAGCAGCTGGAGAAGATCTTCAACACCCTTCGCCCCCCGGTGGAGTGCCGCGTGGCCTTTGCCACGTACCAGCTGGAGAGTGCGGCACACCGGTGGTGGAGGGCGGTCCGGGGACAGGAGAGGGAGAGCTACTAGTGTTAGGAGAGTACTAGCTACCCCACGGGCCCCGGGGTTCTGCTAGCCTCCTTCACCGACTTGTTATGCCCACTAGGGCAAAGCAGAGTAGTCAGGCGAGGGTGCGCGGACTGTGGAGGGGCAAGACCCCGGTTTGGTTACTGTGGAGGGGTTGGACCCCTGTTACTGAGAGGGCTCTGCCCTGGTTCCGTGCTGTGCTTTGGGCGCACCTGTTAACGGAAAAGACTGACCGTGTGCCAGTGCGGGCTAGCTACCTGTGCGTTTATCGCGCGTGCCGTAGTCACCGTTACGTCTGTCAGTGACCTTGGGGTGGTTGACTGAGGGTAGGATCACCACAGGGGACTCCCGACCAGGAGAGCACCACGTGCTACTTCTACTTTTGGAAAAGGCTGCAATCAAGATCGTTCCCACGAGGACATTCGAGATCAAGTAAAGGATCTGAGAAATAAATGAAATAGTGAGAGAAATGAAAGATGTCAATAAAGGAAGTAATAGAACATAACAGCTACTGTATACTCTACTGTTGCCTTTAGTTGTTTGCCACTCTACTCAGCGTTTTGCTGACGTGTTACACTCGTTACCTTTTTCAGGACCAGGTGTTGAGCAGCCAGGGTCGGCGGCTGCAGAGGACGCTGGGCCGAGTTGGGTCCAGTAGAGTTTACCACAGTCTTTTGTACCTCTTTTGTTTCTGTTCTAGTGAGTAGTTTTTGTTTCCGCTGTACTTTCTTTACCTGCAGTTCTTGTTATATGATAAATGTTGTTCTACTGTTATGGTGGTATCTACTGTAGTAGTTTCTTTCCTTACTACTGTACTTCCTTACTGTTAGTTATATTCATGCTGAATGTGATTTATTTTACTGCTTTTTTTGGTTACTTCCTCGTTGGACGACTAGGTCTTGGGATTAGTCGAGTCGATCCGGTTCTCGTGTCTCGTAGGGACTCGGGAACCGGGTCGTTACAGTGGGGAGGAGGAGGGGAAGGAGGGGGCGAGGAGGCTGAGCAGGAGGAAGGGGATTCACCTGAGGAGGAGGGGGTGGCACGAGGACCACGATGAGGGGCGGCGAGGAGGGGCGGTGAGGAGGATCAGCGACGAGGAGGAGCTATGCGTTGAGGGTTTGGGTTTTTGGGGGAAAGATGAACAATACTGATGGGGGAGAAGCAGGCTCTGCATGGTGATAGATTTAGGCACATATACCGTTGATTTAATTAGGAAGCGATGACAAATGTCCATGAAAATTTTAGCCGTGTGCCCAAATGCTTTTTATAGCAGCGACGTCAGCGATCAAATTTAAAACCCCGCTTCGCCATCGCTTATTTCAAGAAACAATGGCAAATACATTTTTGTCGTCGCTCTTACAATTGACAACACATATAACAACTACCCTCACGTGCACATTGCTGGTTTTTACTGGTGATGGCGGAGGCCAAATTTAAAGCTTCCATTTGTCGTCACTTTCTCAGAAAATCGATAGCACATTTTTTCCATCGCTTGGATAACTAACGATAATGAACCAACGGTAGATTTCATTTTTTGAGTAGTGTGAGTTGCACCCTTGGTAATCAATTTCAATGTGTGTGCGTGCATAACCTGGGTTTTAAAGTAAGATTATTATTGATATGGTGTATTTTAGGGTTCTAATCTTGCTTAGTAAACAATTGGTTGTTTGCAACACTGAACAAGGCACACAGGAGAATTAATCACTAATATGTGCATAGTTAACTCAAGTGAACTGGGTCCATAGGTTGAAGTCACGGTTAGTGACTAAATAAAATAAGAGTGGTGCACCTTAGATTGAGAAATTGTGGGTGTTAATATGTGTAAATTTCAGATAAATCCCATAATCAGAGAAGGAGAATTTTTTTATTTGTGGGTAGGTGAGGGTGACAAACAAACACCACAATCTATCTTCGGGTTTATAAAATTCCTAGGTTGATTAGAGTTTGACTTATTTATGTAGAGTGGATCTAATGGATGGGAAGTGGGATGCACTTACAGATCGTCTACCTGCACTTTACTCTAGTTTATCGCTTTGGCTCTCCTTCGTCGGGTACCTGGAAGATAGTAGATTAGAGAGAAGAAATGCTAGAAAATAAGAAAGTGCAGAATAACATGGAAAAATAAATCAAAGTCCGTTGCCTTCTCGGCAACAGCACCAAAATAATTAGCAAAAATTTGTGCTAGAAAATGGATTAGGATTTCAAGAAAGAGAAACTTGCATTGTCGTGTCTACAAAATTTTGCTATCACATAATTTTATCGAGACTCGGTGAGTCCTGAGTCGAATACAGGGAGGCGAACGTTTGATCTTTGGAAAATTACGTTGGTTTATTTCTTTTTGGTATTTTGGGGCTTTGAAAATTTTTTAGTGTTTTTATCTTAGTAGGATAGCAGGTGGAACAATTCTCTAACCTAAACTAACTAATCTACTAAGCGAATAAAAAGAGAGAGAGAATGAGAAAATAACTTTAGCTAAATGCTTCAAATGTTTATTACAAGAAAATAATGTGTAGAATAAAATCTAACTACAAAGCCAGTAAAAAGATAGAAAGAGAGTGAAGATTCTTCTTCGATGATTGCTTGGAGGACGAACTACTTAGACGACGCCTGGAAGAGCGAGGACCGAAGCGGAGGGGGGACGAAGCTTAGGTGAAGGGAGGATGAGGTAGGGTGCCGTCGCGGGATCCACTTCTGAAATGGTGGTGAGAGGACAGCCGTAGGTGCTCCATGAATGGGGATGAGGGGAAGGAAATTTTCTTTTTAATTTTCTCTAGTGGAGCATCTTAGGCTTGGGACATACTTAAGAATGGTCTCTTGAGCTCTAGAAAGGGAGAGGAGAGAGCAGGAAGGGATGAAGAGGAAGGAGGGTCATGGCGGTATTTAAAGGGTGAAGAAAGGGTGAAAGGAGGCAAGGTTGCGAATGGCAAATGATGTGCTCGCGCATGACACGCACCCCGCGTAGCACCTGCGCACGCACTCATGCATTAGGGAGTCAGATGTCGGACTAGGGTTGATTTCTGCGTTGTTGGGTTGCAATTGTCGACCTGAATCCATTCATACGGTTAGATTTCTCGTTTGAAGTCTGGATTTGCATCATCCTAACCCCTGGTTGTAGATCTTGTGTGGCTTATAGGGATTGCTACAAATATCCGATCAGGGTGATTTCAAAGGCGTTGGATTTCGATCATCACCTTAACCACGTCTGTATGGTCTGATTCTCCATCTGAAGCCTAGAGATGTGTTGCACTGTTCCCTGGCCATATAAATAGGTGAATTATTGTACAATTTACAGAAATTATTCTAAATGCAATATGTGAATGTCATACATTATTTACAATGCTGAATGTATCTAAATAGCTTAGGAATATATATAAATAGACATTTTATCACGAATAAATATGTATTTATCAACAACACATCTATAAAAATTTAACTTGAAAATCTATGGTTGTGCACGTACACAAATTTCTAACTGATCATTAAGAGTATAATCCATTTAAACGACCCATTACATTTTAGAGCACTATTATCCCAAGCCTAACTAAAATTGAGTAGACGTTGGCTATAGGATTTCACTAAGTCCATTTCAGGGTATAACTCGTACCATGCTTCGAATTAGTGATGTTTGCTTTTTCTAAAAGGTGCTAAGTTGAGAGGCCTGATTATCAAACAACTTAGGCGAGCAGGAGCTTAGCATAATTAGAGGCCTTCGGGACACGCTTCCCTTACTACGTCAGCCTAACTTAAATAGCTTTCGGATTAAGGGCAACAAGAAATTCGATTCATGGTAAGGGTTATACTCCTAAAGCATAAGTCCTTAGGCTACCTAATTTAAGGACAAGCTTATATTTTTGTGCTGCAAGACTTCTCTTTCTGTCCTACCAACTTCTTTCTAGTGCAGGGTTGTAAGGAGGTCATTGAACCCTAGTTTAGAAGGATCATTAGACCATTCTAGGATGCGAAGGTTGAGTTACAGCCAAGAAAATCCCATTGTTGACAACCCACCACCTCTGATGAGGTGATTTTCACGCGAGATTAAGTTTGGAAAATAAAATACGTCGTTGTCGTTGTTTGTAGCATAGTCGTGTAAAATACCGAATCAAAGATATTTATATTTTTTTATGAAACTCGCATAGATTTTATCTTTTAATTTGTGAGTTCCGGTTGTCTCTAAGAGGCGTAAAGCGAAGTTATTAGATTTGGATTCGATTCGTTAACCTAGGTCTACCAAATTTTTTCTTTTTTGGACTTTCTCTTTTATGATTTTTTTGGTGTTTTCTCTTTTGGATGTGAACTATGGAAAGTGAACAAGAGCGGGTGCAACTAGTGTGTGGCCATGGGGCCGTGCATGTGATGTGTGCTAGCCCTAGGGTGGACGATCCTAATGTGGACTAAGAGATGGAGGCGTGCGTATGCAATGATTGTGGAACCATTCACAAAATAGAAAATCTAATATAGCTATTTATACTCTACCACCAAAAACATTCACACTATCATCATCAAAGCATCACAAATATGTCAATAAGCACCTACAAATTATAAGAAATCAAAAACATATAGAGAAGATGAAATCCCTCACGCTAGAAGTGCCACAAGGGTCATTGGATTTGTGTGAGGTGTAGGTAAGATCTTGGGTATACAAACTCGTCTACACGCCTACTAAAATAGATGGTCGACCACGAGGGCTATAGAAGAGCCTTCATGGCCGTCTAAAAAGAAGAAAGAAAGAGGGGAGTGGACTCTTCTTCCAAGGAGAAAGAAGAGGGCACACCTAAGAAGAATGTCCCCTCTAGAGAGGAGAAGCCACATCCAATGAGGAGGGGAGAGGAGGATGGCACTAGCATTCTTCTTCTTGCTAGCCATCCATGGTGCTTGGAGGAGGAGGACGACCTTGAAAGAGAGGTGGCGGCCTTGAGGAAGTGAGGAGGAAGAGGGCTATGGCCTTTAGGGTTTTGGAGGGTGGTGCAAGTGTTGAGAGGAGAGATTGGAATTCTCTTGTGCGACAACTAGAAGTAGGTATATATGGGATGTGTTTATTTTGGTAGGGTTGTTGTCGCACCTTTGGGATTTGGCAAATGTGGGGGTCGCCACTTTTGGTGGGACTTCTTTTGGAAGTCGCCACCTTTGGTGGCTTCCTATTTTTGGTGCGTGTGTGGATTGTGTTTATTGTGTGCATGAGTTTGTGTTGGGGGTCTTGGGTGTGGGTTTTGTAGAGTCGTGTTGTAGGTTTAGGTGCTAAATAGGTTGGATCAACCTAGGTTGGGTTAGGTCCTAGTCTAATTAGGTGGTAGTGGGTCAAATGGATTTAATTAGACTAGGTGGATTTAGATGTGAACCTAATTGGGTCTAGGTGGGTCTAATAGAATCTAGGTTAACCTAATTAGGTAGTGATGAACCTCATTAGGTCTAGGGTAATCCAATTGGATCTAGTTGAAACCAATTGGATAGGGTCAAGTCCAATTAGACTCAGTGAGCCTAATTAGTCATACATTAGCCCAATAAGGTCCATATGGACCCAATTGAGTAGTAGTTGACTCAATTGACTCTAGTTGAGTCAATTGAGGGTGTTATGGACCTAGATAAGGAGTGGGAATTGGGTTGGGGATAGTCGGTTTAGGAACATGGATAGTGGGTTAGGATCTATGGATAATAGGATAACATTGTGGATAGTGTTGTCCGAGTTTTGGAATTATGGGCTTAGGCTATCCTAGGTGGAGGTTAGGGATAAGGATAATGTGGATAGAAACATGAAAAATACTATCCATGTTTTAGGTTCTAAGGTTAAGATGTCCTAGTGAGAGTGGTTTCAGGTTTTTGAAGGTTGTCCTAAGGTTTCTTGGGGTAGGGATAATGATATCCTCCTCACTCCTCTTTTCTGGATCATGCTTTTCTCTCTTCTCCTATTTCTCACTTTATTACCTGCAAATAATAATAAAAGCATTAAGTAACACGATAAACTCTCATTATTATATGTACAATAATATAAAATGATGCAATGCATGATATGTATGATATGAATGTACTAATCACAAGTTAAGCTAGGTTCTAACATAATTTAGGTTAATTAAGTCCCATGATTACTATGCAATCATATCTCATGCTTAAACTTTGTTAGTCCCTAGCAAAATCAACATGCGAAAACCTATGGAAAAGATGCAAAAAATCAAACACGTGGGTTTTCCTTTATTCTCGGAATTTATATACATATATATCTTTTATTTCAACACACACTTTTGTCAAGGAACCCAGCCAGTTCAGATAAAAAATCCTAATAAGACTTTTCACCAATGAAAGGAAATCGCGGATAAATCCTTAACGACATATTCAATAGCTCTAAAGTACCGACTTAAATCCAGACCTTCCAAATCAAATCAGAAGTCCTATTAGTTGTTAGACTTGGGTCGTAAGAGCAACTTTTTTTGACTAAGTTGACTCACTCAAAGTTTGAATCGAATGTGAGAAACCAACATCTTGTGTGTGATTATTTTGTGACTCATCAAACGGGCAACTAAGTTGATTCCTAGAATTAAATAAAACTTAGAATATTTATATACTCTCTCTAAGACGGTCTTTAGTTAGGTCATACTAAGATTTAATAGCTTTCTCCTTATCACTATTTTTTAACCCGAGGTCAACACACTAGATGTATATCTCCTCGACTGGATCCATTAGTTTCTTATTCCTAATTTTTTTCTCTATATTTTTCTATAGGATAAATGCTAATTTGCAGCGAGGTATTTTTATTGGCTGGAAAGGGAAAGGATAGCATCCATATGTAGTAAGATGCTTTTATTGGGTAAGGGGATGTGTTTTTCTTTTTCAATTTTCTCTTTTTTCTTCTCCTTCTAAATTTTCAAAGGCTAAATATATTTTCTTTTCTTTTTCTCTAAATCCTTTTTCTAGGCGAGTGATTCTCCTTCATCCGTTCTAAATGTATTCCCCTACAAATAGGAACAATTCTAAGAGTGAGAAACCTGGCAAAGTTCGTTGGATCTATTTACTCTAAGATTAAATCTTATTGACCATTAAGGACTCAATAAAGTTGCCTAGAAGATGAGTCAGTGTACTTGTACAAATAAAGATGCAACTCCAAGACTATCCAAACCGAAAGGAGGAAAGATAAGTCATTCACTTATCACTCTTTTGACTTAATACTTTTAGCTTTTTTAGATTCCTTTCAAAGTCTTGAGAAAATAAATCCAGATTTAGGTAAATACTCGAGAAAATTAAGTCTATAAGACTTGAAGAGTCTAGGCAAAATACTTTGTTTCGCATTTTCTAAAGTTGTAAATCCTCAAAATCGAGAACTCATGACCCTTCATAGCTTAAATTCCAATAACCTCAAAAACACTTTTTTTCGAAACTTTTCTTTCTTTTTTTTCCATTTAGATAGACTATATATATATATATATAAATCTTTTCCATTCTTTCAAAAACACTCTTCATAGTTTTGTTTCTAAACAGAACTAATGCATGCTCAAATCCTACTATTATGCTAAAATTCCTATGGATCATGTTAAAAATCTTAGGTGTTGGCAGGAAGTATTCAGCAAATGTGTACCATCCCCATGCTTGAATTCTTGCATGTCCTCATGCATAAAAATAAGCATAGAAAAAATCAGAATAGAAATCTGTGAAAAACATAATCGAGGGTAGAAATCACCCAATC
This sequence comes from Thalassia testudinum, assembly GCA_037157565.1. NCBI lineage: Eukaryota > Viridiplantae > Streptophyta > Magnoliopsida > Alismatales > Hydrocharitaceae > Thalassia > Thalassia testudinum. Next base: position 934,001 of record JAZHRO010000006.1, read on the forward strand.
GCATCTGAATTTTCTTGCAATTAGCCTATTCCAACACCTATGAAATAAACGAATATGTAGGAAAATATGCTAAATAAAATATGCTATGTATAAGTGTTAAGTTTAATACCTTCAGCTGGACGTAAACTCGAAAATGATATGTCAATCTAGTATTGAGAATGGTTAGTAAAATAATAAGTTTTACTTCATTCGCCAGCAGTGGGCCGCAAATGCGAACTAGTTGCCCATGAAGTCCAAGCCCAAAGAATCGGAAAAATACTAAAACAGGGCTTGGGATTAATCGCAGCCAGGTGCTACAGAAGAAAGATAGATAAATACAGGTGCCTGGAAGAGATGAAGATGGAGGCATCCAAAAGAGATGATGGAGGATATGGGTGGATGGAGTTTGAGCAGAGTGAAGAATGGAGGAAAAATCATATGGGTCCTGATAATGATGATAGAGAATGACTGGTGGGACCCAAGTGGTGTGGTCAGGTGTAGAAATCAAGGTCCAACAATCAATCTATCTCTCCCAAAGATATGTCTTGGCGGGCATCATTCTTTTCCTTTTCCTCTACAAAATCTTTTAGTTACAGTTCCTAATTGTCCTTGAATTTAGATAATTTAGAAAAAAATTTAGCTTCCTCAGATAACTCATCATATGTAATCTTCGAGAGTCTTTCAACCTCTTGAATATCTTTTTCATAAGGGAATAATTTCCCTTGTTCATTTAGATGGGATTGGGTCTCGGATTTAGAAATAAGTCCCTCCATAAGAGTAGGTTCGGTTGAATCATTAATTGCACAATTGCCAAGGTCTTTTTGATTTTGTTGTTAAGTGTAAGTGATCATCTAAATCAAGTCATCAATGTCTACGTGGGTATCCTTAAATACAATAAAATCATATTCAGGCCCATTAATATTTGGTTCCTCAAAATAAAATGATTGATACTCAGGGTCGAAATCAAGATTTAGATCCTCAAGCAAATCTTCTTCCTCCACTTCAATAGGGTTGTTTGATAAAGTGAATTTATGTCCATAAATATACGGTACTTCCCAAGAGTCAAAGTCTTCAAATTGTGATTTCAATTTAGTCTTGGGGATGTCAACCCCTTCTTTTTCTTTTCTAAGATGGGGTTTTCAATTGATTCGATTCCAAATGTGTCAAAATCCATTTCCATGACCCCATCAAATGTCTCTTCCATAGAATTGTCTTTCATTTCAAAATCATTTTTTAAGACATCAATATTATCCGCCTTGGGTGTCTAATCCATAGAATCCTCAATAGCAGCCTCAGGATCTAGAATCTGTTGTGACACACCTAAACTATATTTATTAGTTTGAGATTTTTGTTGCTCGTCTCGAATTCCATGAAGCTCTTTTCTTATATCATCATATTCTCTAGCACTAGCTTCTTTCATTTCTTGGATCATTCAAATCAATTGTGTGATCTGGGAGTCCTTGTAAGGGGCAAGGGTTTGAATCAGGTTGGGTTGATCAAGATAGTCAATCATGCCATCCAAGATTTGGTCCTTCGTAGAGGTTGGCTTTTGTGATCTCGTGGATTCTTGATAATTGTCATATGGTCCCACTGATAACGGTCTGGCTGGTAGAGCTTGTTTGCGTTTGTTATATGTCAAGTTACAGTCGTTGTAGTAATAAGATGGCTACCAGGTTATCATTACAAAATTTTTTACTCGGAAATGATTTTCCCGAGGTCGAACTCAGGGAGCTACTGGAATTCTAGAAATACAAAGGTTCTCTATTAGATTACAAAAATAAGAGAGAGAGAGTCTATCTTGGCTTCTTCTCTTCTCTTTCTATCTTTTTTTCTTCTTCTTTCAGCTGCTCTCCTTTTCTTCTTCTCTCTTCTCTACTTACAGCTGTGTCTTCTCTCTTCTTTTCTTCTGCAGAGTTCTTCTTCTTCTTTTCTTCTGTTCTTTTTTTCTTTGTTCTTCGCTTTCTTTTGCTCTGGCGGCTATGTCTTCTTCCCTCTTTTTCTTCTTCTTTTTCTTGAGCCTTCTTCTTTCTTTCTTTTCTTGCTTTCTCTCTTCTGGCCGCTGCTCAACCGTCATCTGATGTAGTGGTCAAACGACTTAACTGTAGGTTTGTTACAGTGCTTCTCTTCTTCTGTTTCTTCTCTCTTGCTTCTCTTTCTTCTTCTCTGCTTCTTCTTCTTCCTCTCTGCCCTGAGCGGCTAAGGCTTCGGCCGCCTTCCTTCTCCTTCCTTCCTTCTTCTGCTCCTGCACGCTCACACAAGGATTAGAAAGCAAAACCTACCCCTACCCTTCTCTGTGTCTCTCTCTTTCTTAGATTTCTCTCATAGGATCGCTCTCCCAGAGTCGGGTATTCGGGTACGAGTATTGAGCCCGGGAACAGGCCCACCGGCGTGTGGTGGTGGGCGAGGAGTGCGCGGTTTGGGGTAATCGGATCCAGCCCAGACCCGCGGGGCGTGAGCGCAGGCGAGGGCGAGCGCGTGGCGCGAGGCGTGTGTGAGGGACCTGACCCATGTGTTTGAAGGCGAATAGCCTTGAACACTTTTCAAATTTATGTGCGGGCGCTTAGCCACGCACTTCCGAGGTGGGACTAAAGTCCCACCTCCCTGATTGGCGCCCGCAGCTGAGGAAGCTGCAGGCAATTGCAGCAGCGTGCGAGGTTTTCGCCCCAGCTGCAGGCCTGGGATGCTTTGCGGAGGCAAGCCGCGCGTCCTGGGGCGTGAGCCTGGGCGAGAGAGCACCTGCAGCTGCAGGTGAAGGAGCTTCAGAAGCTTGGTAATGGCGGTGAAGGGGCGTCGACCTGAAAACAAGAATACGGCCTCTCGGCCCAATCAGAGGATGCAGGGAGCTTCGCCGGAGTGCGGCGAAGGCAGTGCGGGTGGTGGCGAGGCGTGAGGCGGCGTATGGTGGTAACCCTAGGTCGGACTGTGGTCGGAGAGGTGGGTTTGTTCGGGGGGTCGTCGGGTGGCGTTTGGCAGTGGATGGGAAGGGGGGATTTGTTGAGTGGAGTGAGGGGAAGCTTTTAGGGTAGTCGGCGAGGGGTGAGAAGGTCTGTGGAGGTGGGATGAGCTCGCCGGAGAGGGTGGTCGGAGACGGAGCAGCGGAGGTGGAAATCGTGTGTGGTGAGGCGAAAAGATAAATTGAGAGGGAAAATGTAAGGGAGGAGGAGAGGAAGCTATTTACCTAGGTTTTGGACGAAGGGGAGGGCGGAGCCACCGACTCGTACCTACCGGAGCTGGGGAAGAAAGGGCCCTGGAGGAGTGCGGCGACGAGGAAGCAGGCGGAGGGCGCCGGCGGGTACAGCACGGCACAGACGAGAGGGCTAGGAGAACCCTGCTACAGGTAAGGCGGCAGAGTGACAAGGAGGAAGAGGAGGGAGTCGCCGGAAGCTACGGGCCATCTGACGGAGGAGGAGGGGATGAAGTGGGGGGGTGTTCTCCGTCAAAGAGAGCTTGAAGGAACCGGTAGGGGGTGCCAGTCCTTATAAAGGGGCTGGCGTAGAGGGAGGTGCGGGCTGGCGACGTGCCAGCCTCGCCGGAGCGTGGCCGGAAAGGGGACCCATACCTTCCGCGCGTTTGCACGGAAGGTATGGGGGCCGACAGAGAGCATGGTTGGGTCCCTACGACAGAGGACGTCGCAGGGAACCCCGCATCTGTTTTGCAGGGCGGTCACCCCTCTCTACGCGGCGCCATACTCCGCGCAAAGTCGTCGGAGCATGGTGCTGTGCAGAGTTTTGCAGGAGGGACCGTTTTGCAAAGAACGATGAAAAAGTTGGGGGCCAAAACGTAAGGGTTTTGAAAGATAAGGGTCAAAAAGTAAATAAAGAGGACCAAATTGCAAAGTCGGTCAAGGAGGTCTCCTCTTAGGCTCAAGTTTTTCTACAAGACTAATTTGAACATAAGGATTTTAATGGTGAATTTTATTTCTAGGTTGGATCATGTTTGATTGGTCAATTTACGTAAAAACCCAGATTAAGTCATTAATTGGGCAATGTTCTCTTTGTAGGTCAAAATGGGTTTCTAAGGTCAAATTGAAGGTTCTAAACCCTAGAGATTATTTTTCTATGAATTTTAGAGGGTTTAGTTGATTTTTATCCTGCCTCGAACCTCGTGAATTGAAGTGGGTTTGTTTTAGGATTATAGAATGTCATTTAATTTCTTGAAGTTGCTATAACCCTTTTTAGATCAGACCATCTCACTTTCCTTATTAGGCTTGTTTGACCTGTGTTTGGATCCTTAATTACCATGTTTGCAAACTGCGTTGATGAAATTGCAGTTTTACTCCTTATGATTTGTTTTCTTCTTAAACTTAGAATTCTCTGAGTTAAGCCTTTCTTTGGGTTATGTAGGAGTTTTTTCTTACATATCTGGGTTAGATTATGCTAGTTAGGGTTCATGATGAGGTTCTCATCACCCACCCAAGTGTCAATAGCCATAGTTTCATCTGAATCATCCTCCGAATCACTTTCCAAAATGTCATCAGAATGCCCTGACTTCATTTTCTTAGCACCTACAAAAACATTTATCTGAATTTTTCTTTGCCGCTACCCATCTCCATACATCCTGAGCGACAATCAATCCGAGCCTTGGCCGTGGCCAAAAAAGGGCGACCCAGAATGATAGGTGAATCACTAAGCTTCTCCGGTATGTCCATATCCAAAACAATAAAATCAACCAGGAAGTTAAGCCCTTGCACGTTAATGATCACATCATAAACTACCCCCTAGGTGAATTGGTAGAGCCATCTGCTAATTTAATGGTGACAGCTGTATAAAGTAGATCTCTAAATCTGATGCGCTTAAAGAGGGTGGTAGGAATCAAGCTAATTGATGACACTAGATCTACAAGGGCTCTGTTGAAGGTGAATCCCTTGATGGCACAAGATATGAGAAGTTTTTCAGAGTCAAATCTTTTTGGGTGGTAGAGTTCCCAAAACAAATGCACTCATATGAGGAGACAAAACCACCTCTTTAGGCGTGCAAGTCTTTTTCTCTTGTTTTGATTCTCTCTTTAAGGCTCCAGGGAAGGGTAAAAAGGTTAAATCATATTCAGGGGCCTTTGTCTTCTCTCTCTAGAGTCTAAGTTAGAGTCTGATGCAGGTTTGGCCTTAGGAATTTTGGATGGGCCCAGGTTAGATCGTTTGGATGGGCTTCTTGCTTTTCTCTTGTTTCTTTTAGGGGTTAAAGAATTAGCACCTGCACAATGGCACATTTGATAAATTGGAGGAGGGGTTGGAAGAATGGGAGGAGAGTAGGAGTGAGGAATCTGTATAAAGGGGTAAGGATATCCTTGGAGTTTCTTAATTTGGTCCCCTTGGGCTTGAATTTCCTTAATCAACTCAGTCGGCCTTTCTTCATTTTCTTGTCCCAGTCCAACAATAAGTTCATGATAGTCTCCAATGTAATAGTGGGTTGGGTGGAACTAGAGGGTTGACCTAAAATGGATTGAGTTGAAGTCTTTAGATTGATCTTGAATTTGATTTTGTCTTTGTGGTAGCCATGAAAGGTCGGGATTGTTTCTCCACTCAGGTTTGTATGAATCTGAGTATGAATCACATTGTGTACTACCCTGAGTGGGGCTGACTGTTTAGGAAGTTGATTGAGAACCTGATGTTTGGTCTTGTACTTGAGATGCATTAGTCTAGCCTTTAAGTGAAATCTCATCAAGTGTAGGAATGGCAGAAGTGGCACATTCCCCATGTAATTTGTTCCAATCAGTATCTCAGTCTAATGATGTTGTCTAGGCTGGCTGAGTCCAGGATGCCTCTAATGCAAAAAATACGGGATTTGTAAAAGCGGATTGTTAAGTTGTACATGTAAAATTTGATCAACTTTTGAATTTATAAACCTAGATAGGGCAAGTATCTAGGATCGTTTAAGGAGTCAATTTTAGTTAATAATTTAATTTTCTCTCTCACCAACTCAAATCCTCTTCTTTTTGGCTTTTGTGAAATTGTGAATTTTTTTAGGATTTTGAAAGTAATCGGGAAATGAAGAAAATGATAATACTAAGTAGAAGTGAACTTTCAACACGACAAAGACTCAATCTTCCTAAACTCACTCTAGGCACGTGTAGCCTAGAGTAATTAGGAAGAGTGTGTGCAACTATTAATTAAAAAGCATTCAAATAAAAGAGCACAATTTGAAAGGAAAAACTTTATAATTTTTATAGAAAGCAAAATAGTGTTTACAAAGTGCTACTTGAAGAGCTCACTTGTGTAGAAGAATTTTACACAAGTAATCCTCAAGGAGAGGAATGCTTGACACTACAAAATAAAGATTAAAGAAAGAAAACTCCTGTTGAAGATGAAGTTGATTCTCACTTCAAGGATGGTTGCTCCTGGCTTGAAGAGAATCTTCTCCTAACTTCCTTGATGTCTTCTCTCCGACTCCTCCTAGGGTCGACGTCCACCCTTAGCTTCTCTCTTGCCTGACCGTCCTCCTTAGGGTGATGCTCCTTGGCTTTGAACCAAGGAAAAGGGAAGAAGATGAACACCAAGGGGGCAAGAGAGTCCCCTTGATCACCTTCACTCCTCCTTCCTTGGACATTTAAGGTGGATATAAGTAGAATAAATGTGTAGCGAAGGATGCCCCAAATGGTGGTGTAGGAAGAGCGGTAGGTTGGCATGGAATGAATGGAGGGTTAGGATGGGTTTTAGGATGGTGGTTAAGGGATCTAGGGATAGGGTTGGTTGGCGCCACCTTAAGGGATGTGGATGGTGGTGGTTATGGGTGAAGGACATCCTTTGGTGGTTGACCATGGGTGGAAGGGCACCTAGGTTTGGCGCCAAAAGGGGGCTTCTAAAAGGGAGGTTTTTGGAGGGAAAAATGGAGGGTGGAGATGGTGTTTAATGGTGGATGTAGGGTGGTGATTGAAGGGGGTTTGGGAGGGAAAGTTGGTACTACATATGGTGGTGGTTGTGGTGTGAAAGGGTGCCTATTTTGGCACCAAAAGGAGGGGGTGTGAATGGTGTTGGTGCTTGTTCATGTTGGCACCAAGAAGAAGAAAGAAGGGTGGTGGTTTGGCTAGGGTTTAGGAAGGAGGGTGGTCAGCCATGGAGTAGAGAGAAGGTAGGTTAGGAGCTAGCTAAGCTAGCTTAGCTAATAGAGGGTAGGAGCTTCTTGAGCTAGAAGGAGTTGTATTTGAGCTTCATGAAGCTGAACTAGACCTTCTGTGAGCTCAACTACTAGCTTAGCTAACTAGTTCTTTGCTAGTAGCTAGACTGAGTAGGATGAGCTGAGGTGAGCTGGACTTAACTAGTCTAGAGTTGAGGAGAGTTGAGTCTGATATGCCTGAAGACTTCCTAGGTAGCTAATCTAGCTAGCTAGCTTAGGTCCAGTAGCTAAGCTTAAGTAGTTTGAGCTAAGTTGAGTTGACCTGAGCTAGTTGGTGACTCCTCAACTGACTTGGCTTAGTTAGTTGAGGACTAGTAGCTAAGCTAGGTTGAGTTGAGCTGCTATGAGCTAAATCCAGCTGAGATGAGCTGGGTTGAGCTAGAATCCAGTTGAGGTGAGTTGGATTGAGCTAGGATCCAGCTAGAATGGACTTCTATCTTCTCCTATGGTGTACGCCTTTCACATTGCCAGGGTTTGAATGGTTCTCGTAGTACAATCGCCCCTGACAATGAAATGAAGTGTATTAAAACATAAAATAATGAGAAAACAATGCCATGCATACCTAAACCCTAAATGCCTAAATGCAACCCACTACCATAATGTAATGTGGAAAACCTAGGAACTAGATGTGATTTAAGGCTTAAGAGTGATGATCAACTGGTGTTTATTAGCCTCCCTACGGTAGTAAGAGTTTATAGGATTGCTAATGGACCCTAGAGGTGGGTCACAATGTCCACTAGGCTGGGCAGTCTAGGTCCCTTCTACTTGGGGCAAGTGATCTTGTTGATATAATTGTAATTGTCTTTATAGCTCCAACATCTTGGTGGCTAAAATGTCAAATCTCCTTTTGGACTCTCGAGCTTGCTTTGTTAATTTAGCTAAGGCATTTGATTGGTTGTGGTTCAAATATGGGACTGATCCTTTGGGGTCGAGTTCTGAGAAAATCGAGGGATAAAGGGCATGGGAAAAATAATCATATCCTGGCTGTTGAGCAGTAGCCTCCCACCTAAGAGAAGTCGGAATCATGGCTAGGTTGGCAGAGGGGGAACCCTGAGGATGATAGGAAAGAGGGTATGGGTTCATGGCCATTAGAGAAGATGTTACGAACGCGCGCTTCAGACGTCTTTTAAGACGTCTGGGAGGTGGCCCAGACGTCTGACCAGACGTCTGGGAATCGGTTATTTTTGACACGCGTGTTTCGTCTGCGCGCCTGAGCGCGCAGACCTGCGTACGCTCTCTCTCCCTCTCTTTTTCCCTCTCTCCTGCGGCCGCAGACCCACCCTGTCCGTTCTCTCTCTCCTCCTCGCGCGGCCTTAAAAGGCCACGCCCTCTCCCTCACTCCCGTCACCTCCGCCCCCTTCCTCTTCTCCTTCCAGCCAGTGCGCGAGAGCGAGTGCGAGTGAGCGGCGGCAACGACAGCCGCGGTGAGCGTGGGAGGAGGTGCTGCGCGTGAGAGGAGGTGCTGCGCGTGGAAGAGGCGCTTGGCCGTGAGGGTGAGCTCGCCGAGGCTGCTAGGGCCAATCGGCGGGGGGCGCAGCGGGCACGGAGCAACGCGGGGGGGACTGCTGCAGTTTGAGCAGTAGGCGGATGGGACGTGGCGCGGCCGGGCGTCATGAGCGGAGGGCGAGTCGCGCCCTGGTTCTGGAAACTTTTCCAGAATCAGATGTCTGGGCTTCTAGCTAGACGATGGGCACGACATCTGGAAGACTGTACAGACGTCTGAAAGGTGAGTTATTTCCGTCTTCTTCGTTTTCTTCGACTGACCGTACTGAGAGAGAGAGATGGGTACGCGCAGGTTCGGTGATTCGCCATCCAACGTGAATCAGACGTCTGGCTGTAGCACCAGACGACGGGAGCGACATCTAGACGTCCGGGGTGACCATCGGACGTCTGGGAACTAGGCCAGATGCCCCCGCATGCTTCTGGACGTTTGAGAGCTCACGCAGAACAAGGTAATCCCTGATCCACCTTTTTAAGACGTCTGGAAGAATTTCCAGACGTCTGATTTTGCACTTTTTCGTCGTTTTCGACCCGTTTAGGGCCCGTTCGGGTCCTGTTTTCCGCGTTTCGAGTTGCGCTCTTTTCGGAATTAAATCCTCTACCCGTCTATAGTAGCTATGTACTGTTTTGAGAAACTCCTTGTGTTTGATCCTTGTGATAGGACCCCGTTCCATTGCAGTCTCGTGGGTTGCGGAGGCACGTGGGATTCCCGACCACGCCTCCAGTTCGCCTGTTGTAACCGGTAGAGTGGCTTTTAAGTATAATCTGTTAAATTATGGAACCATGAATAGAACCTAGGACATTGCATGAATCCTACGAATGAGAAATAGATTGAATGATAGATCCTACGTGTTGCATGAATCCTAGGGCTGGAAAACTAGATTGTATGATAGATCCTAGGATACGGCATGAATCCTAGGACGGGAAAACTAGTGGAATATATGAATACTGCAGTCTTAGAAAATGGAAAGGAACAAATAGCTGCCTGTAATTGAATTAATAGCTGCTTGTTATGAATAAATAAACGTGATTGAGAGCATGGATTGTAAGAACGTAAAACGAGAAGGTGAAACCTAGATGTTCTGAGCTAAAAGGCCTGGAACCCTACGGGGAATTAGGAATGGAACTCCTGGAAAGAGAAAGGAATGAAACTGAGAAAGAAAGACGCATTTGTGTGCTATCTCTTGGGTACGTAGTACCAAGGGAAGTACTTGTACCTATTTAGTGCAGAGTGGGGCCAGCCACCTCAGGGACCTGGGGTTAGGACTGGCCGCTTTGTACTGACTTGCTGGCCCTCGTGTACGTAGTACCGAGGAGAGCTACTAGTGCAGGGAGGGCACTAGCTACCCCACGGGCCCCGGGGTTTTGCTAGCCTCCTACACCGACTTGTTAGGCCCACTGGGGCAAACCAGGGTAGTTAGGCGAGGGTGCGCGGATTGTGGAGGGGCAAGGCCCCTGTTACTGAGAGGGCTCTGCCCTGTACTAGTTCCGTGCTATGCTTTGGGCGCACCCGTTAACGGAAACGACTGACTGCGTGCCACTGCGGGTTAGCTACCTGTACGTTTATCGCACGTGCCGTAGTCACCGTTACGTCTGTCCGTGACCTTGGGGTGGTTAACTGAGAGTAGGATCACCACGGGGGACTCTCCCGGCCAGGAGAGCACCACGTGCTACTTCTACTTTTTGGAAAAGACTGCAATCAAGATCGTTCCTACGAGGAACATTCGAGATCAAGTAAAGGATCTGAGGAATAATTAAAATCGTGAGACAAGTGAAAGACGTAAATAAAGAAAGTAACATAACATAACAGCTACTGTACACTCTACTGTTTTCTTTAGTTTTAGTTGCCACTCTACTCAGCGTTTTGCTGACGTGTTACACTCGTTACCTTTCAGGACCAGGTGTTGAGCAGCGAGGGTCAGCGGCTGCAGAGGACGCTGGGCCGAGTAGGGTCCAGTAGAGTTACCACTGTTCTCTTGTACCTCTTTTTGTTCCACTGTAGTGAGTAGTTCTTGTTTCCGCTGTACTTTTCTTTACCTGCAGTTCATATTATGTTATGAATGTTGTTCTACTATTGTGGTGGTATATACTGTAGTGGTTTCTTTCCTTACTGCTGTATTTTCTTATTGTTATATTCATGCTGAATGTGGTTTATTTTACTGCTCTTTTGGTTACTTCCTCGTTGGACGACTAGGTCTTGGGATTAGTCGAGTCGGTCCGGTTCTCGTGTCTCGTAGGGACTCGGGAATCGGGTCGTTACAAGATGGTATCAGAGCAAGGTCGTCCCGAGAAGTGAATCAACTCACTGGAAAATAATCAATTCACATGTCTATAACTAGAGTAGCCACCACAACATATCTCTTGACATGAGCTCTTAGATGTTTCGATAGGTATCGTCTGTTTGACGTTTTTCGTTTTGTTCGCGTCTCCTTGCAGGAGATGCCTTGTCGCGGGATTGGCGAGACTGGCCATGGGTGCGGCCGAGGACGAGGTCGGCGAGGTGGACGTGCTGTTGTTGACGTCTCAGTGGACCAGCCACCACTCCCGGTTATCCAGGCCCAGGACCTCGCCTGGCTGATACGGGACATTGTATGAGAAGAGCTCCACCCACCGCCCTGACCGCCTCCTCCTGGGGCTGCGGAGGGGGAGTCCTCTGTGGGACCACACGACGGACACGGCGCTGGACACGGGGGAGGGAATGGGCCACTGCCGCCCCCACCTTCCTCAGATACTTCTGTGCACGAGGTACCTTCGCCTGAAGGTGCACCAGCACCTCCCCTACAGCGCCACTTCGAGCTTTTCGGGCAGTTCTGGAAGCTGAAGCCCTCCTATTTCAAGGGGGATGAGGACCCGACCGAGGCAGAGGACTGGCTTGAGCAGCTGGAGAAGGTCTTCGACACCTTTCGCCCCCCGGTGGAGTGCCGCGTGGCCTTTGCCACGTACCACCTGGAGAGTGCGGCACACAGGTGGTGGAGGGCGGTCCGGGGACAGGAGAGGGACGAGCCGACCTGGGACTAGTTCGTCACCCTCTTCTGCGAGCAGTACTTTCCCCAGACGTGGCCGGACCAGAGGAGGCGGGAGTTCCACACTCTCCGCCATTGGGACGATGACTGTGAGCGCATACCGCACGCGTTTCTTAGAGCTGTCCCGCTTTGCAGCGACAACGATAGCCACTGAGGAGCGCCTTTGGAGGTTCACCGAGGGGTTCCGGCCTGCGATCCGGGGGTACGTCAAATCCTTGAAGCTGCCTACGTTTTCGAGGGTGGTAGAGGCAGCTATGACTTACGAGGAGACCATCCCGTCCGCGCGAGACACTGACGGCGGGCGGAAGAGGCCCTTCCAGCCAGACTTTTCACAGGGCCGACGAGAAAGGAGACACGTGGCGTCCGCAGGAGAGCCATCACGTTTTGCAGGGCCATCAGTGGCCTTTGGGGGCCCGCGACAGGGGCCAGTCGTCAGAACTGGACCCCCGCCTAGTCGACAGCAGGGACCCACTGAGGGCGGGAGTCGGGTTCCCCTCTGTTGCCAGTGTGGCCAACCGGGCCACATCAGGAGGGACTGCCCGTCTAGGGCAGGAGGTCAGCAGATACTTCCCGCGCAGAGCACTGGAGGGTGCATAGGAGGCCGCGGTTCCCAGGTGCGAGGAGGAGGACAACAGTCGCGAGGCGGGTACCGGCCAGCACCTACCCGTCCGACGCAGAGTGTGGCTGCTTCGTCCGCACCTAGAGCTGAGGGGCGTACCAACGCCCTAACACAGGGATGCCAGAGCTTCGGGATCGGTGGTAGCAGGTATGGTTTCAGTTTCCGGCAGACTTGTTTACACGCTTTTCGATTCCGGCGCTACGCACTCGTTTGTCGCAGCCAGTTTCGCATTTAGTTTGGACCATGATTATACACTGTTAGAGAATCCGTTCGTAATCAGAGTTCCGAGTGGTAAGCTGTTTATAGTTGAGGAGGTGTACACGGATTGCGAGGTCAGCGTCGGGGGACATAGCCTGTCAGCTGACCTGATTATGATACAGATGGAGGACTTTGAAGTTATTTTTGGGATGGATTGGCTGTCCGCTTACCACGCCTTGGTGGACTGTTTTGAGAGGGAGATCATCTTCTCCATTCCGGAGTTGCCTTCTTTCGAGTTTCACGGACAGCCAGTGGACGGAGGTTTCAGGTGCATTTCGACACTTCGGGCGGTGAGACTTTTGAGCCAGGGGTGTGAGGGCTTCCTAGCTTGTGTGGTGGCAGAGCTCAGCCCAGTGGCAGACTTCCAGAGCATCCCGGTGGTCAGAGAGTACCCTGACGTGTTTCCAGACGAGTTACCAGGACTACCGCCTGAGCGTGAGATCGAGTTTGAGATCTTACTAGTATCAGGGACCAGCCCCATCTCCACCGCGCCATACAGGATGGCACCGCTTGAGCTGCGAGAGCTCAAGTCCCAGTTGCAGGACCTTTTGGAGAAAGGTTTCGTGAGGCCCAGTGCGTCTCCCTGGGGAGTCCCAGTACTGTTTGTGAAGAAGGATGGGACCTTACGCCTTTGTGTGGACTACCGACAGCTGAATAGGGTCATCATCAAGAACAGATATCCGCTGCCGAGGATCGACGACTTATTTGACCAGTTGTGGGGTGTCACGGTGTTTTCTAAGATCGACTTGAGGTTTGGATACCACCAGTTGAGGATTAGAGAGACCGACGTCTCCAAGATAGCTTTTCGCACCCGGTACGGACACTACGAGTTTTTGGTCATGCCGTTTGGGCTGACCAATGCCCCCGCTGCTTTCATGAACCTGATGAACCGGGTGTTTAGACCGTACTTGGACCAGTTCGTGGTGGTTTTCATAGATGATGCACTCATTTATTCTAGAGATCGGATGCAGCACGGACAACACTTGCGGATGGTTCTGGACACTCTGAGACGACGTAGGCTATATGCCAAATACAGCAAGTGCGAGTTCTGGTTGAGGGAGGTGACCTTCTTAGGTCATGTGATCTCTGGAGACGGCTTGGCGGTGGACCCAGCCAAGGTCGAGGTAGTGCTCAGGTGGGAGACCGCGTTCAGTCACTGAGATTCGTAGTTTCCTGGGATTGGCAGGCTACTACAGACGATTCATCAGAAGATTTTCACAGATTGCGCGTCCTATGACACAGTTGACCCGGAAGGACGTGCCCTTCGTTTGGATAGACGCCTGTGAGGCGTGCTTTCTAGAGCTGAAGGAGAGGTTGACCTCGGCTCCCCTGCTCACCATCCCGGACAGTAGTGGCGGGTTCGTTGTGTACACGGACGCCTCCTTGCAGGGGTTAGGAGGTGTGCTCATGCAGAGGGGTCACGTTGTCGCTTACGCTTCGCGGCAACTGAAGCCCTATGAGCATACCTACCCTACCCACGACCTAGAGTTGGCAGCTATTGTCTTCGCGCTGAAGACCTGGAGGCACTACTTGTACGGTGAGACCTTCGAGATTTTCACAGATCACAAGAGCCTCAGATACCTTTTTGATCAGAAGGAGCTCAACATGAGACAGAGACGTTGGTTGGAGCTCCTGAAGGACTACGACTGCAGCATCTCCTACCACCCGGGAAAGGCCAATGTGGTGGCTGACGCCTTGAGCCGTAAGGCACCCGCACACTTGGCCAGTTTACAGTTACAGAGTTAGAGCCTTCTGGAGGAGGTGGGCAGCTGGCGACCTCTAGAGTTACGGGGGTACTGTGGGGCAGTGATTGTGACACGGCAGACTAGGCCAGAGCTGATAGACCGCATCATCACAGGACAGATGGTCGATCCGTACTTGCAGTCCTTGCACGACAGAGTACTGTCGGGAGACCCGGGGGACTTTTCTTTCACAGACCAGGTACTGCGCTTGAGGGGACGGTTGTGCGTTCCCAGAGACGAGGAGCTGTTGAGAGAGCTCCTGACTGAGGCACACGGTTCCAGATTCACCATACATCCCGGAAACACGAAGATGTACCACGACTTGAGACGCGAGTTTTGGTGGAGGGGGATGAAGTGGGATGTGGGTGAGTTCGTGCAGTAGTGCTTACTGTGTCAGCAGGTGAAAGCCGAGCATCAGAGGCCTGCAGGGTCGCTACAGTTGCTTCCAGTGCCAGAGTGGAAGTGGGAGAGCATCACCATGGACTTGGTGGTGGGCTTACCTGTTACCCAGCGAGGACACGACGCAGTCTGGGTAATAGTGGATAGACTGACGAAGACGGCGCGATTCTTGCCGATCCGAGTCACTTTGGGACCAGCACAGTTGGTAGAGAGGTTTATCCGTGATGTGATACGACTCCACGGAGTTCCGCGGGAGATCGTATCCGACCGGGATACCCGCTTTACGTCCCAGTTTTGGGCTGAGTTTCAGCAGGCCTTGGGGACGCGGTTGAGGTTTAGTACGGCTTACCACCCCCAAACGGACGGACAGTCTGAGCGCACGATACAGACACTTGAGGACCTTTTGCATGCCTGTGTACTAGACTGGAGGGGCTCTTGGGAGGAGCACCTGCCCCTGGCAGAGTTTGCATACAACAGTTATCACTCGAGCATCGGCATGGCTCCCTACGAGGCTCTGTATGGACAGAGGTGTACGGCACCCTTGAGTTGGGTTGAGGTGGGGACCAAGTGGGAGGTTGGCCCCAGGTTGATCCGGCAGAGCCAGGAGGTAGTCGAGCAGATCCACAGGCGACTCCGCACTGTCAGGAGCAGACAGAAGAGCTACGCGGATCGGAGACGCAGAGAGGTGCAGTTTGAGGTTGGGGACCACGTCTTCCTTCGTGTTTCGCCCATGAAGGGCCTACAGCGGTTTGAGGTGAGAGGGAAGCTCGCATCGAGGTTCGTGGGGCCCTTTGAGGTCCTGGAGCGGGTTGGACCCGTTGCTTACAGACTTGCCCTCCTCCCGCAGTTTTCTGGTGTGCACGACGTGTTCCACGTATCCAACCTCAGGAAGTAAGTATTCGATTCTAGTCACGTACTGAGTCACGAGAGCGTCGAGGTGGGCGACGACCTGACCTACCCCGAGCGGCCAGTGCAGATTCTAGACCGAGCCGTCCGCAGTTTGAGACGAAAGCAAGTACCCCTGGTAAAGGTTTTGTGGAGGAGCCAGCGGTACGAGGAGGCTACCTGGGAGCCTGAGGCGGCAATGCGGGAGCGGTACCTAGAGCTTTTCGCGGGTACGTCTTTTCGGACCGGTTTCGGTCCTCTGAGTTTGTTATGGTTATTTTGACGTCTTTTTCGCACCCTAGTTAGCGTACGTTTCGGGGACGGAACTTCCTTTGAGTTATATTGTTACGAACGCGCGCTTCAGACGTCTTTTAAGACGTCTGGGAGGTGGCTCAGACGTCTGACCAAACGTCTAGAACCACTTCCAGACGTCTGGGAATCGGTTATTTTTGGCACGCGTGTTTCGTCTGCGTGCCTGGGCACGCAGACCTGCGTATGCTCTCTCTCCCTCTCATTTTCTCTCTCCTGCGGCCGCAGACCCACCCTGTCCGCTCTCTCTCTCCTCCTCGCGTGGCCTTAAAAGGCCACGCCCTCTCCCTCACTCCCGTCACCTCCGCCCCCTTCCTCTTCTCCTTCCAGCCAGTGCGCGAGAGCGAGCGTGAGTGAGCGGCGGCAGCGACAGTCGCGGTGAGCGTGGGAGGAGGTGCTGCGCGTGGAAGAGGCGCTCGGCCGTGAGGGCGAGCTCGCCAGGGCTGCTAGGGTCGGCTGGCGGGGGGCGCAGTGGGCACGGAGCGACGTGGGGGGACTGCTACAGTTTGAGCAGCAGGTGGACGAGACGCGGCGCAGCCGGGCGTCGCGAGCGGAGGGCGAGTCACGCCCTGGTTCTGGAAACTTTTCCAGAATCAGACGTCTGGGCTTCTAGCCAGATGACGGGCACGACGTCTGGAAGACTGTACAGACGTCTGAAAGGTGAGTTATTTCCGTCTTCTTCGTTTTCTTCGACTGACCGTACTGAGAGAGAGAGATGAGTACGTGTAGGTTCGGTGATTCACCATCCAACGCGAATCAGACGTCTGGCTGTAGCACCAGACGACGGGAGCGACATCCAGACGTCCGGGGTGACCATCGGACGTTTGGGAACTAGGCCAGACGCCCCCGCAGGCTTCTGGACGTCTGAGGGCCCATGCAGAGCAAGGTAATCCCTGATCCACCTTTTTAAGACGTCTGGAAGAATTTCTAGACGTCTGATTTTGCACTTTTTCGTCGTTTTCGACCAGTTTAAGGCCCGTTCGGGTCCCGTTTTCCGCGTTTCGAGTTGCGTTCTTTTCGGAATTAAATCCTCTACCTGTCTACAGTAGTTATGTACTGTTTTGAGAAACTCCTTGTATTTGATCCTTGTGATAGGACCCCGTTCCATTGCAGTCTCGGGGGTTGCGGAGGCACGCGAGATTCCCGACCACGCCCCCAGTTCGCTTGTTGTAATCGGTAGAGTGGCTTTTAAGTATAATCTGTTAAATTATGGAACCATAAATAGAACCTAGGACATTGCATGAATCTTAGGAATGAGAAATAGATTGAATGATAGATCCTAAGTGTTGCATGAATCCTAGGGCTGGAAAACTAGATTGTATGATAGATCCTAGGATACGGCATGAATCCTAAGACGGGAAAACTAGTGGAATATATGAATACTGCAGTCTTGGAAAATGGAAAGGAAAAAATAGCTGCCTGTAATTGAATTAACAGCTACCTGTTATGAATAAATATACGTGATTGAGAACATGGATTGTAAGAACGTGAAACGGGAAAGTGAAACCTAGATGTTCTGAGTTAAAAGGCTTGGAACCCTACGGGGAATTAGGAGTGGAACTCCTAGAAAGAGAATGGAATGGAACTGAGAAAGAAAGACGTAGTTGTGTGTTATCTCTTGGGTACGTAGTACCAAGGGAAGTACTTGTACCTGTTTAGTGCAGAGTGGGGCTAGCCACTGTAGGGACCTGGGGTTAGGACTGGCCGCTTTCTACCGACTTGCTGGCCCTTGTGTATGTAGTACCGAGGAAAGCTACTAGTGTAGGGAGGGCACTAGGTACCCCACGGGTCCCGAGGTTCTACTAGCCTCCTACACCGACTTGTTAGGCCCATTGGGGCAAACCAGGGTAGTCAGGCGAGGGTGCGCGGACTGTGGAGGGGCAAGGCCCCTGTTTGGTTACTGTGGAGGGGTTGGACCCCTGTTACTGAGAGGGCTCTGCCCTGTACTGGTTCCGTGCTGTGCTTTAGGCGCATCCGTTAACGGAAACGACTGACCGCGTGCTAGTGCGGGTTAGCTACCTGTGCGTTTATCGCGCGTGCCGTAGTCACCGTTACGTCTGTCCGTGACCTTGGGGTGGTTGACTGAGAGTAGGATCACCACGGGGGACTCTCCCGGCCAGGAGAGCACCACGTGCTACTTCTACTTTTTGGAAAAGACTGCAATCAAGATCGTTCCCATGAGGAACATTCGAGATCAAGTAAAGGATCTGAGGAATAATTGAAATCGTGAGACAAGTGAAAGATGTAAATAAAGAAAGTAACATAACATAACAGCTACTGTACACTCTACTGTTTTCTTTAGTTGTAGTTGCCACTCTACTCAGCGTTTTGCTGACGTGTTACACTCGTTACCTTTCAGGATCAGGTGTTGAGCAGCCAGGGTCAGCGGCTGCAGAGGACGCTGGGCCGAGTAGGGTCCAGTAGAGTTACCACTGTTCTCTTGTACCTCTTTTTGTTTCACTGTAGTGAGTACTTGTTTCCGCTGTACTTTTCTTTACCTGCAGTTCATATTATGTTATGAATGTTGTTCTACTGTTGTGGTGGTATATACTGTAGTGGTTTCTTTCCTTACTGCTGTATTTTCTTACTGTTAGTTATATTCATGTTGAATGTGGTTTATTTTACTGCTCTTTTGGTTACTTCCTCGTTGGACGACTAGGTCTTGGAATTAGTCGAATCGGTCCGGTTCTCGTGTCTCGTAGGGACTTGGGAATCGGGTCGTTACAGAAGAGGATAGAAAGGAGAGGAAGAATGAATAAGGATAGAAGAGCGGGAGGTGGACGGTCTTCATAAACAAGACACAAGAGAGGTCTTAGTGACCCCTTACCAGCTATAAGGGGCTGGTGAAACACAGCAACAAGGCAAAGGCCTTGTAGAAAATGTGGTCCTTCCACAAATATTAAACTCTAATGCGAAGCACCTAGGGTTTATGCTCTTCTAGTTCTGAAAACACCCAAGTATCACAAAGGTTTAGCTTGAAAAGTGTACAAACAGTATCAAAATGATCCCAATTTTGGGATACTATTCACACCTCAAGTTAGGTTCACCAAATATATTTTTTTTCTGATTTTTTTAATAATTTCCCTGATTTTATATAGATTTAATAGTGACTAGCTACCAATTAGGGTAGAATGATAGTGCCATAAACAATCAAATAGACAGTCACTCAAACAGTATCCAAAAATTATGAAAATTTATTGGAGAGTATATTTTGTAAGCTTTCAAATGTGACTGATTTCAAATTAATCTGAGTTGCGTATAAGCAAAAGAAATTCTCCAAAGTTGACTAATCAGTTACTTTGGACAGTTTTACCCTACCCTTACAAAATGGATTAATTAGAAAAATATATTCCAAATTATGGCTTGAGACCAGTACCAAAGGAAAGTGAATTAGAAGTTCTATCCAAAGTAAAAAACTTGCACTTTTAGGAGTTTCAAATAGTGTTACAAGAATTTTTGAAAACCAGGTTTTTAATCGGATCGAACACCAAAATCAGAGATTGTTGTTTTGCATATATGAAATTAACAATCACAAATACATATTAGATTTTAAATCACTCCACAAGGTGGAATCAATATTATAATGGCTTGAAATTTGGTATATTGATTCCTCTTTCAATTGGAATTCTAGGGAGTATTGTTTTAAATTTGTATTGTTTTATAAAATTTTATATGATTTTTATAGCGCTTGGGGATCAAACACACCCCTTATGAATGTTTTAGATTGAAACGATACTTAATTAGATCCAAAAATTCTTGAAAAATTATTGATGAAACTAGATTTCAATGACTTTCCAACTCCACAAATTTTAGATCAATTGGATTATTACATAGGTCAGAATCGATTTCCAAAGTCAGATAAAATCAAAATTAAGTCTGATCTTACACTTGTCTCCTGTGCAAATTTTTAAAATTCGTACAGTGTTAATTTTAATCAATGAACGGTGGCATTTGAAGGAAATTGAAAACGTAGTAATAGCCTGTATCCTAAGATTTTTAGAGTTTTGATTTGATGGCAATTAATTTTCTAAATCGAAAATAATGGCTGGTCGAATTTCTAAAAATATTGGTGTGTTTTAAGTAGTTTTCGCGTCAAAACACACAACAAAGAAAGATTTGTTTTTGCTTTTTTCTTTTTTCTTTTTATAGATCTCAAGCCTAAGAAAGCAAAACAAATGCAAGAGGATTTAAGAAATACCTGTGGTCTTCACCACAAATCGAAGC
Source organism: Thalassia testudinum (assembly GCA_037157565.1). Taxonomy (NCBI): domain Eukaryota; kingdom Viridiplantae; phylum Streptophyta; class Magnoliopsida; order Alismatales; family Hydrocharitaceae; genus Thalassia; species Thalassia testudinum. Next base: position 954,048 of record JAZHRO010000006.1, read on the forward strand.
ATGCGCGGATCCTCGAACTTGACCTAATCAATGAAATCAAATCAAAATAATGTTAACAAACACGAATCCTAATCTAAAAACTTGCCCGTAGGCTCCCTGACAATGATGCCATTTGATGAGGTGATTTTCATGCAAGATTAAGCTTGGAAAATAAAATACGTCATTGTCATTGTTTGTAATATATTAGCGTAAAATTTCAAATCAAAGATATTTATATTTTTTTTTATGAAACTTGCATAGATTTTATCTTTTAATTTGTGAGTCCCGATCGTCTTTGGGAGGCATTAAGCAAAGTTATTAGATTTGGATTCGATTCATTAACCTAGGTCTACCTTTTTTTATTGTCTTTTTCTCTTTTATGATTTTTTTTGGTGTTTTCTCTTTTGTATGTGAACTACAGAAAGCAAACGAGAGTAGGTGTAACTAATGTGTGGCCATGGGGTCATGCATGTGATGTGTGCTAGCCCTAGGGTGGATGGTCCTAATGTGGACTAAGAGATGGGGGTGTGTGTATACAATGATTGTGGACCCATTCACAGAGAGAAATTTTGATCTAGCTATTTATATTCTATCACAAAGAACATGCACATTATCATCATTAAAGCATCACAAATATCATTTACAAATTATAAGAAATCAAAAACATAACGAGAAGATGAAATCCCTCACGTTGGAAGCGCCACAAGGACCATCAGCTATATGTGAGGTTGTAGGCTAAATCTTGCGTATACAAACCCGTTTACACGCCTACTAAAATACATGGCAATCATGAGAGGCTATAGAAGAGCATTCATGGTAGTCCAAGAAGAAGAAAGAGAGGGGCGTGGACTTCTTCCAAGGAGAAAGAAGAGGGCACACCCATGAAGAATGTCTCCTCTAGAGAGGAGAAGCCACGCCCAATGTGAAGAAGAGGAGAGGAGGATGGCATCGGCCTTCTTCTTCTTGCGTAGCTGCTTTACTCCGGTCAACGACTTTGGCTCTCCATGGTCAGGTACCTGTGAGATAGTAGATTAGAGAGAAGAGAGGTTAGAAAATAAGTGCAGAATAACGTAGAAAGACAAATCAAAGTTCATTGCCTCCCAGGCAATGATGCCAAAGTGATTAGCGAAAATTCATGCGAGAAAATGGATTAGAGTTCAAGGAAGAGAAACCCATGTCGTCGTGTTTGCAGAATTTCACTATCAAATAATTTTACTAAGACTCTGTGAGTCCTAGGTCGAACGTAGGGAGGCGAATGTTTAATTTTCAGAAAATCACGTTGGTTTATTTCTTTTTGGTATTCGTGGCTTTGCAATTTTTTTGGTGTTTTTATTTTGGTAGGATAGTAGGTGGAACAAGTCTTTAAGCTAAACTAACTAATCTACTACGTGAATAAAAAGAGAGAGGGGAGGGGGGAGAGAGAAAGAGAATGATAAAATAACTTTAGCTAAATGCTTCAATTGTTTAATATAATAAATTAATGTGCAGAATAAAATCTAACTACGAAAGCGATAAAAAGATAGAAAGAGAGCAAAGATTCTCTCTTGATGGCTGCTTGAAGGACAAGATGCTCGGACGACGCCTGGAAGACCAAGAACGGAGGCAGAGGAAGGAGGACGAAGCTTAGACGAAGGGAGGACGAGGCAGGTGATAAATCCACTTTAATGGACCATATTTGGCCTAAGCATCATTTAATTATTTATTCATAGTTTCTAATTGATTAGGAGTTATATGGTAATTCATCTTAGTCTGCATATAACTTTGTGCGTCAATTTTACATTTAATAACGTATGATATAATAACATATTCTATATGGTTGGATGCAGGCTAGGTATAAGAATCAAACGTTCACTTTGCATCTATAAGACGTCTGGAGATAAGGACGGGCGTCTGGGAACTGCCAGCACAAGCTTCTTGATTTTACACGCTTTAAGACATCTGGTGATAAGTTCAGACGCCGGATAAAGACCGGCCAGTGTTCATATACCGTTCTAATCACTCGCAATCTTCGCAAGTGGTTAGAGAACTTTGCGATCGAAGGAAAATGGATGAAGACCTCTTTAAAAAGGAGGCTGGCCATCCACAGAGAAGCTTCACTGCCTCCTTGGGGGATCATCTTCCTCCCATCTTCGCCACCGTGATCCCTGCCTACATCATGGACATGGCGTACACCGTGATCTGAAGCAGGCTCCATCTTCACTGCAAGCTCCACCGCGAGGGCCGTGTAGTGACAACACACGACCACGACATCTGCGCCTATCATCTACTACCTCCTTCACCACTGCCAAAATCAACCCAATGCCACATCTCTCCACTGTCCACCATCTCCCTTAAAACAACCCAACTCCATCCATCTTTCCCACGCATCAGCCAACAACACCACAGTCTCCACCCACCCTCTCCTCTTTGTTTCCTCATCTTTGTTTTTCACCTACTGCAACCAAGGAGGAACCCAACACATCGACTGCCCACCTTCCTCGGTGTCAACAGAGATCCTCCAGCGCCTCCCATCTACCAACGAAGGCAACGTGCGACGCCTCCTCGACTGCGCGCAACTCCAAACAGTGGCAGCAACCACCACCGTCGCTCCACCTCCTCGTCACCGGCGGCAGCTCCAGCCACTGCGCCTCACCGCACCACCGTTGGGGCGCTCCTCTCCTTCGGCCCTACTCTTTTGATGAGCCACGCTACCAGTCATGGCTCCTCGTGTGCGTGTAAGCAAGGAACTCCACCTCCCCTGTTTTGCTACATGAGAGGGGGAATTAGATGAAATGAACTTGGTTGAAGAGGTGTGAATTTTTGAGAAATTATTTTATATTGTGGGTAATTACTTCTTAGACCCTCTAATTCTCTATATTTCATGTTACTGCTCATTCAAGTTATTCGCATGTTAGTTTGATGCTACAACTAATCGTCAAATTAATTTTTGCATCATATTAAGCCTTGTACAACATACTCATGTACTACAAATATTGGTCATTTATTGGTTTGCGCCTCCCTTGATTTTGTGGTTTAGTTTCAGTATATTCTTAGTAATTTTTGATTGAGGATTTTCCACCACTTGTTTACTGCAACGACGAATTTTTCTGACATATTTCTAAAAAGCGAAAATCTTCTACATCAGCATGACGTCGCTATCGCAGGATCCGCTTCCGGAATTGTGGTGAAAGAATAGTCATAGGTGCTCCACGAATGGAAATGAGGGGAAGGAAAAATTATTTTTAATTTTCTCTAGTGAAGCATCCTGGGCTTCTGACACAATCAAGAATGGCCTGTTGAGCTCTAGAGAAGGAGAGGAGAGAGTAAGAAGGGATGAAGAGAAAGAAGGGGGTCATGGGGGTATTGATAGGGTGAAGAAAGGATGAAAAGAGGGCAAGGCCGCAGGTGGCAAATGATTTGCTTGCACACGACACGCACCCTGCGCAGCGCCTGCACATGCGCCCACACATCGCGTGCGCGCATGCTATCATCGCGTAGGTGGATCTTAAGGGAGCTCACACTGTCTGATTCACATGTAACGACCGAGGGTGCCTCGCACACGCGCCTCACAGATTGCGCGCCTCGTGGCTCTAGAATCCATCGCATGCTACGTGGTGCAACCCTCGACATCCAAGTGAGGTTGGGTGGCCTTGATTGAAATCAAGGCACGCTAAAGGAGATGTGCTGGTGGGATTCGATCTTGCGTCTTCCCCTTGAGAGGTTGGGTCTTCATCCACAGCCCTGTGAGTTTGCTTGGCCGATCGTGGTTGTTGGATGGAAATCCAACAGTCATGATTTAATCCTTGATTGAGATAGGCCTTCAGCGGATGATGTGGTGCAACCACGGTCGTTGGATGGCGATCTAATGGCCGAGATCGCATGTTGGGATTGCTTTAGAGAAGAGGGTGGGTGGCCTTGAGCAGTTTAAGCGGTCAGGATGGCACCACATGGCACCATCTGGATTGTCCATTTTCTTCTCTTTGTAGGTGATGCTACGGATGTCAGATCGGGGCCATTTTTGTGTTATTGGGCTGCAATCTTCGACCCGAATCCATCCGTATGGTTGGATTTCTTGTTTGAGGCCTAGATTTGTGTCATCTTGACCTTTGGCCGTAGATCTTCTATGGCTTGTGGGGAATGCTACAGATGTCCGATTGAGGTGATTTCGGAGTCGTTGGACTTCGATCATCACCCTGACCACATCTATATGGTCTGATTCTCCATCTGAAGAACAACGATGTGTTGTCCTGTTTCGTGGGCACATAAATAGGTAAATTATTGTACAATTTACAAAAATTATTCTAAATGCAATATGTGGATGTTATGCATTATTTACAATGTTGAATGCATCTAAATAGCTTTGGAACATACGTAAATAGGTATTTTATCACGAATAAATATGTATTTATCAACACCGCGTCTATAAAAATCTTGCTTGAAAATCTTTGGTTATGTACATACACACATTTCTAACTGATCATTGATAGCACAACCCATTTAAAGGATTCATCATATTCCAGAACACTATTATCTCAAGTCTAACTAAAATTGAGTACATGCCAAGTTCTTGCAACCAAAGCAATTGATCAAGAGTGAAGTATGTTAGATTTTGTAAATACCACCAATGTAAGTATGAAAGTGACGAAAAGATTTGTCGCCTCCCCAACAGTGGCACCAAAAATTGACGTCAAAAATCGCAATTAAGTTAAATTGTTTGTTGTAGCATCCGATCACGTCATCAATTTTAATAAAGAGAATTATACGTTGAGTTCAAGTGTCGAACATAAGGAGGTGGAAATCAAAATCTCTTTGCTGCTAAGTTTTATTGCCACATGATTATTTAGGCCATTTTCTTCCATAAAAAGTGGAAGGAAAGGGGGAGAGCCAGAGAGTAGGGTTAGAATTTTGATGGTAAACGTTGCTAACACTACAAATCATGATGTTAAGGAAACCAAGTTTCAATTAGCATTCATCGAGACAACACAATGGTAAAGTCCCGAACCTACTCTCTGAGGTCATTTTTGGACTAAGTACGCTGAAATGAACCCATTAGCGCTCATCGGGCGTAAATCAGGTTTGTAAACATCGAAAATTGGAAAAGTTGCATTTGCATTTTTGGTCAAATCGAGTTAATCTTCGGAAAATATGTCCAAAATACATAAAAATTAATATCATTAAATTTTTCTCGTCACAAACTTTCTAACAACGTACTTTTCTTGAAAATTTGAATTTAATGGCGAAAGTTACATATAAAATACGAAACTACATAAAGGGAATTTAATAATAATAATAATAATAATAATAATGTTGGGTTGTTGTAACAAGTCGGTGAGAGATTAGTATAAATAGGGGGGTTATGGTCATCCGTCCCTTATTTTTCAGTGCCACCTTCCGATAAAGAGGGAGAGGGAGAGGGAGAGGAAGAGGAAGAGGGAGATTAAGCGAGACAAGGAGGGAAAGAGAGAGAGATCGTGGGAGGGGGAATAGCATAGGAGAGAGAGAGAGAGAGAGAGAGAGAGAGATCGTGAGGAAAAGAAAGAAAGAGGGAGGGAGAGAGGATTGCACGGAGAGGGAGAGGGAGATCGGGAAGCGGTAAGGGCACAACCCGTGCTCACATTCAAGAAAAAAAAAAAGAGATCGTGTGGCGAGAGGACGTGAGGGGGGTGCGTGTGCGCACGCTTCGTGAGGCCAGCAACGCTGACATCAGCGGTGCAGAGTTTCAGGATAGCAAGGGTCGGTGCATGTGCGGGATCTCAATTTCGTACGTTTGCATTTTGATCTGTTTTGGAGTCAAATGACGTCTGTTTCACGCATTTCAGGATTCGTTGGAATCATTTTTCCATGAACTACACAATGTTAAGTTCTAAACTCAGTTTTGAAAATCTTTTATTCCATGAAAATTTCAATATAGTCCCTATGAAAATTTTTAAATATTTCTTGCGTATGTTGACATTAAACCAGTTTCTGGAGCATGTTCGGAATATGGAGGTCTCCAGAGTGGTGATGAGGGACCACAGGTACACGGTTTGAAGTCACCATGACTCTTCAATGATGTTAGGTAAAGTAGTCTCTCATTTTTTGATGAAAATATTTATTATGCCCCCTCTTTACCATAGGCATTAAGCTTATGTGCTTTCTTTCCTCTTGCTTAGTCTTGAGTTTGTGAATATTTTGATGTCTGATGTTTCTCTTTGGGTACTACAAATATTAGAATGAGATGTTGAAATAAAATAATGGAATATACAATTGAAGCAAGTTGATTGGTTGATAACTCATGCTTGGTTTACAAAAATTGCTATTGACTTGTAAGATTGCATAATTAAATTGATAATTTATGAATGTAATTCATGAGCCAAACTGATGAATTAAAGAGATGTTATATTATCACATGATTACTGAATTAAAAGAGATAACATGATAATTCTCTTTATTACTTTTGAGAATAAATTGTGAATTGAATATGTTGCGAATGGATACACAAGTATCTTAAATTGACCGTTATCCTTGTAATAAATGAATGCTTGGATATGATGGAATTGATATTGGAATATGGATAATTGGATGAGACGATTTGGCTGAGTGGTTGGTGGATTAGGGAGTGGGCTAGCCTTCCTACGACTTTGCGATAGGCCTATTGACTAACCGGGCAGCGAGGTATATATATATATATATATATATATATATATGTATATGCACGTGATATTTTGGGTTGGATACGTACCCAGGTGATGGCATCACCATTATACATTATATCTAGCCTAATTTTGTTAAGTTCTATGGATAAATTCATCTAATTAATCATTAAAAAGGGTATAGGAAGAACTGGGAGGAATAACATTAAAATGGCTAATTTTGCTTATTTAACAAAAAGATGGACCTCGAGATGAACCTACATGGAAGCAATGGTCAAATGAGTCTAAAGTTAACCTAAGCTAGTCAATCTAAGGGTTTTTTTTGCTTAAGCTTTAGCTAGTCAATAATTGATTAAATCTTAACTTTGGCCTAACTCAAATTGACATGGTTCTAATGAAAAAAATAGTAAATTAAACCTTCTAAAAATCATTGAAAATATTCTACCAGGTTTAGGGTGATCAATTGGATCAAAAGAACCTAATTTGACCTAGAACAATGACTTAGGTGAATAATTAATGCAAATTGGGTCTAAACATAAATTGATCAAATAAATGATTTCAAAACCTAAAATTGAGGTTACAACTAGGTTTCTTAGGTTCTAATTAAGCTTCATAAAAAGTTGGACCTAATTTCACATCATTTACACCTACTTTGCATAAAAGTCCTTAATTTTCTAAACCTTTTCAAATAGGTTCAAAGTTATTACTTTTAGGTCCTCTTTTTTGTACATAACTGTCCCTGACTGATGTCACACTGACGTCAGCCGCCTTCCTTGCCTCTCCACCGACCGACATTTTCGTTGAACTTTGAGCTCGATTGGCCATCTTCCCCCTTTCTCCTCCTCGTTGCCTATATGGGTGCAACAAGACCCATCGTTATGACTATATCGGTGCAATGTTGGTCGTCGGAGGATCTCCCTCTTGGTCTCGTTTCTCTGTTTTCCCCTCTCTTTTTTCTTCTCTCTATTTCTCTCTTAATCTCTCTCTCTCTCTCTTCTCTTTTCCCAAAAACCCACGGCAGGCGCCCCCCTTCTATTTATAATGCCAACAAATCGACAATAGTCTCATTGACATATATGTATTATTATTATCATTTTATCTAACAACTCCTATTACGTAGCTCTGCATTTTTTATGTAACTTTCACCACAAAACTTTGGATTTTCACAAAATTGATATTGTCGAAAAGCTTGCAACGAGGGAAATTTAATGATACTAATTTCAACATATTTCGGACACATTTTCCAAAGATAACCTTGCTTGACAAAAAGATGTAATTTTTTCAATTTTTGAAGTACATAGACCCGATTCACGCGTGAAAAGCGTCAATGGGTTTATCTCAATGCGCTTAGTCTAAAATTACTCTCTGGGGTAGGGCTTGGGGCTTTACAAGAGATTATAGAAGAGAGGGAATGAAGAGAGACAAGAAGAGTTGTAGTAATAATGCGAACGATGCACAGGAGTAGCAATTGGGCAATATAAACCCATAGAGGCAACACCATTTATCGACATTTCGCCTACTTCTGTGGGTGATTTGCATGCACAACACTATGTGCATGTTTTCTTGGACAAACATCAAAAGGGAAGTACATTACGGGTTCGAGAGTTCTTATGACATAGCTTGCCGATAACTTCCAAGAGTTGCCACTTCAGGAAGACGATGAGACAGTACAATAGTATGCATAAGCATACATATTACAGCTCATTCGTGGCATACTATTTCCAGATAAGTCAGGATCTGTCTCTTTGATGTTTTTGCCACTCTTAGGGGATTTAGATGTTGCAAGACAGTACAGTTAGGGTGCAACAATTTTGGGTTACTTGTATAGACAACTTTGCTTGGATTCAGCTGCTGGGACAAATGAGATTGGAGGTGCTCTAATTGTCCTCCATATTAGGGCTTGGGAGTGGTTTTCCTACATAGCTCCAGTTGTTCACCATCGTCCTGAGTGGCATGGACGACCACTTGGATGTCGTTGGACGGCACCATTCGATGTAAGGAGGGTGTCAACACATGCTGTTAGACCATATAGAGATACCTTCAACTTACAAACACCTGATCAGGTACGTATGGTGTTCATTGTTCTTTGTAATGATTCACTTGAAAATTTAACATAACTTTTGTCAATTTTTATACAAGTGAGATGGATGCCTTACACGGAGGAGGTTATGCAAACATTATTTGAATATTGCCTAGTGGGGAGAGAGATATGGAAAGCTCGAGTGCCACTGATCGTTTTCCATATAGTCGAGTGCCACTCATCATTGTCCATATCAAGTGGTGCGTCAGTTTGGAGGACGACAAAGCATACCTTGAGAATGTGATATAGATGATCACCTCCACAGACTCAATCTCAAGGGGAAGATGGACACTGACTGGAGGGATTACCATAGAGTGCATATCCAGAGGTGGGATGCACGTCATCTGCACATTGTCCACATAGAGCTGGTTTGTGAAGCTGCAGTTGCCGATGATTACCTTACATGGTTTGATAGGATCGCTTGGAGATATATCGACAGGCATGGAATGATTTTAGCTTAAGATGTAAGCATTATTTATTTCTTTACAATGCCATACATGATCTATGTACTATTTATTTCCTTACGATGTAACTACTAGTTAATAACATTGGGTTTAAAAAATGTAGATCTCTCAGTGGACATGTGTCATCGAGTTAGTAGCTGATAGACCAGACATCCGACAGGTTGCAAAAGCCGTAAGAGCTATGATACAACACTATCGCTGTGCAATTTACTGGAGAGCCAGAGGAGCCAAATGGTGGTGTGTAGCCTATTAGGTGATGAGGTAGACATAGACGAGTTCGAGGACCACCAGCAGCAGCAGTAGCCGACGATCAGGCTCAGGCACCAGCAGATTAGGATCAAGGTACACCACCATCACCACCACTAGTAGAAGATCAACCTCAAGCATTAGCAGATGATCAGGCTCTGGCACCAGAAGATGATCAGGATCAGGGTGCACCACCACACCACCAGCATCGGATGATCAGGCTTAGGCACCAACAGATGATCATGATTAGGCACCATCAAGCATTGATCAGGGAGCACCACAACATGATCAAGCTAATGACACATTAGATCAGGCTCAGGCATCAGGGCATCAGATTCAGGGACCACCACCAGATGATCCAATCCAAGCATCACCTACACTACCATTAGGAGACAATGGTAGCTCATCCCATTTCGATTATGTTACTCCATTTTCAGAGATGCAACTCGACCTGTTGCAAACCCAAGGGGTACCCAAAAAGAGGCAAGGAGATTATGATGATGATTTAAGAGGGATTGGCTCAGGCAATTGCACACTTGGTTACTATACCACCATTACTGTCGAACTTTAGGTGCATGGATAGACCTACATTGCCATCAAGAGATATTGGTAGCTCATCCCATTCTGATTATGCTACTCCGTTTGCAGAGGTGCCAGTCAACTCATTGCAAACCCAAGGGGCACCCAAAAAAGGACAAGAACATAACGATGATTTAGGAGACAGAGTATCTTGGGCGCTTGCACACGTGGTCACCACACCACCATTATCACCAAACTTTAGGTATATGGATAACTTAGGATCATAAATCAACCAGATTGATCAATCATCTTTACTTAGAGCGAAACGAGAATCCAAACGTTCATGCACAGTATAAGCGAAGGAGAAACTAATCAGTGGACAAGTATGTAGTTGACTTGGCACTAGCTCCTTATTACCATCTTATGATTGTATTTCGTTGTGGGCTATACAATTTTTTAGTATATAATCTTTGTGAACATTAGGTGGTACTTAATGTTCAGTGTGAACATGTTTTGGATTTCACGTGTTTTCCCCTGTTGTTTTAGCAAGTTCATAAGTATTTTCCTCTTATTTAGCTCATGTAGATGTTGATATGTTCTTGCATTGGGCCTCACCACCCTCCTAATTGGGTATTTTTAGCATTTTCTTTGTTTTTTAATAATTTATTTGACCTCTTACTGGAGAAATAGAGTATCTGGTCAATTTACCCACAACAAATTTTACTGTGGTAAGATAGATGGAAAGGGTAGTATAACGAAAAGTTTCATGCATGAAGATCACTTCTATTTTTACATGATTTGCTCATGGAATTTATCTTTTGTTTTTATATGGTTATGTTTCTTTTATTTATTTGTTTACTCTTTTTGATAGAGATTATGTTATATTGCATTTACACTAGTTACTGGTAATGAGGTTTAGTGGGAACCTAGCCTCTCTGCCTTGCCTTGTTGAGTTTGGATTAAAGTAGGTGCAAAATTGGAGTAGAAAAGGGGAAAACAAGGAAATGGGTGTGCTCCTACTTAAAGAAATCCCTTGATGCTTCAACCTTCAACTAGTTGTCACTTCTACCAACACAAGTCCTACTCTTTGAAACCCTGGTAACTTTTGGATGTTATTTTGAGTGTCTCGTAAATTTGTGGCCTAATCATTGTGAATCTTAAATATGTTGCTTGATTTTATTGGTGAATTTTAATGTTTTCTTTTGTTAGGTGTTGATGTCATTTACCTTTTCTAATATTTGCAACACTCTAGATTACATCACCCCAAATGCACAAACATATATGTGGCAACTTTGAGTTCGACAAGGTCAGAAATGCGAGCTTTTATGATATCTCTTGGCATGCTTTTAGAATGACATTAAAAGGTTTCTTAGGAAGGGTAAAAGTTTCCATCGTCCAAGAGTTTGCCTTTGTTCAAATACCTCTAAATTTGCTTTCGATGTCAATTAAAAGGTTTGTCCTCTTAAATGTAGCATTATCCACTGATTATGACACTTTAGTGTAACTTAATGGGTCGAGATACATATAGAGACATAACAATAAGGAAGGAAAAGGAGAAGACATAAAGATTGAATCTTGGAATTGATTAATTGATGCATTGCCGATTCTTTATTTTAAAGGCATTTCCTTCAATAACTAGACGCTGATATAGTTGGGTGCTTTGTTGGATTTGGAGTTCTCTAGGAATTGACACTTTGCTAGATATATTGATCACAAAAACTTATATTGTAGTTTTTTTTCATTTTAAGGAGAAAATTTACTTTTATTTACATAGAATTTCTAATGTCATAGTCCTTATGTTATCATTAATTTTTCATTTTTCGTATTCTATCATATATTTCACATTTGGATATTGATGATACTTAACGCAACATATTTCTAAATTTATATACTTGGAGAGGCCTCTAACGAAAAAATCAGGCTTATTGAAAGATGAGAGCATAGCTATGGATCACCGTCCATCCGAAACGCTCCTTACTCTCTCCTCCTCCTCCTTCAATCTCCTCTCCATCTTCCCCATCGTTAACACGAGGCAGCAACATCACTCTTTGCTCTCCCTCCCCTTTGGATAGGGTTTCCGAAACCCTATCACCCTGACGCCCTCACTCCCACCTCGCACCTCCTCTGATGCCTCCCCACCGATTTGGGTCCTCATTAGACTCAAGCAGCGACGAGGGGGAAGAGGTCGACACCATCATCTCCTAAGCCCTCGACCACGTCGCCCTCAACACCTCCTACCTCCCCCCTTCCTCCCCACTCGCCCTTCACTTCCCCTCCCGCTCCCGCCACCTCAACTCCCTCCTCCCCCCTCATCCACCGCCACCACAGGCTCCCCCAAACACCCCCCTACACTACCCTTCTTCCCCCCACAGCATAAGGGCTCCATCACCCCCATTCCCTCCCTGCCTGGAGACCCCAAACCCCACGCGGCGTCCCCTTCGCCCAACCCGCCGCGGTAGAGGGGTTGCTGCTTCTGTTTTAAGCCGCGTGGGGGAGGGAGGACGGGAGCAGTAAGGCGAGGACATAAAAGGCGCGGTGTGGGACGGAGGGGGAGGAGCTGTTGGAGGAGCTGCGGGGGTTCTCCTCCTTGACGAGGGAGTAGAGGAGGATGAAGGAGGTGATGAGGGAGGTGGAGAAGGCCAGCAAGGAGGCTGAGAAGCTCATGGAGCATGTCGGGCAGGTCTCAGTGAGGATGGACTTCTCCGCGGGCCTCGACGAGCTCGTGTTTAGAGACGAAGAGCAGCAAGTGACATGTCGGGGAATGCGGGCACAAGCGATTCCGATAATGTTGCTTCGCTTGCTTGATAGCTATAGAGATATTTGGTGATATTTGGTTAGAATCAAGCATATGGTTTTAATTTTATAAGATTAAGCTGCATGGTTTTGAGTGTGTTGAAGTGAAATGGTGTTGTGAAAAATTTTTGGAGCTAACAAAGTCAACTTTGCTTAAGAAAAATTAACTTTTCAAGGGTCGACTTTGCTTAAAGAGAAGCGACTCCTAGAGTCATTTCCCTACAAAGACATACATACAATTTAGAATAGCTTTTTCTGATTAAACAGAAATGAACAAATCTTATAAATGCTGAATTTCAATCACTTCTTAAGCATGAAGTTTTTGTCGATGATTAAATTCATCCTTACTCAATTGAAATTCGAGAACAAATAAATCAAATTGACTTTTTAAGGGTCAACTTTACTTAAAGCGAAGTGACTCCTAGGGTCATTTCCCTACAAAGACATACATACAATTTAGAATAGCTTTTTCTGATTAAACAGAAATGAACAAATCTTATAAATGCTGAATTTCAATCACTTCTTAAGCATGAAGTTTTTGTTGATGATTAAATTCACCCTTAATTGAAATTCGAGAACAAATAAATCCAACCTTTATGATACCATTACCTTCTGATGGCTACTCTTATGTTCAAGTTACGAATAGGACAACAAATAGCTGCAATCGTTGTGTTAAAAAAAAAGAGGCAAACAATCTAGAGGAAAAAATCCTGGAACTGGACCTGTGCTCCTTTCTGATCTCAAGGGAAAATATTGGGATCCTTGCTAGTTAGGCACATAATTGTTGAGCAAATTGGCAGTTAAGCCCAACCTATTTGGGCTAAGTACAGGGTTTTTTCATCAAACATTAATAAGCATGACAAAACTCACATCAAATTAGTTACTTTCTGATTGCTGACAACATTGTGATTTTTGTATTGGTTACAAGCAAGTATTTCTGCAGCAACCACATTACAAGTACTGTTCCTTTAGAAGTTACAGGGGTTTGAAAATTCGAATATATAATTGCTTCTTATGTGAAGTATTATGGTGTTGGAATTGCAGGACAAATTCAAAAATTAACAAGGGGTCAATCTTAGTATACCAACAAACATAGCACAGAAACATTAAAATCAAATTGCAATTCACTATTTATTCAAGAAAATTCAAGTGTACTCAAGAAAGTTTAGGTTGGGATCATGACTCCCCCATGTGCATGTAATGGCCAATTGCAGGGAAGAATGAGTAATTAAAAATTGACAACTTACCATGCATTCTTCTTTATTAGATGTTTATCTACGAAACCCTTGGGGACAAGGGATCCATTTGCATTGATAGATAACCATGTCAACTTAGTCCTCCAATAAAAACAAAGCAGAGTATGCATGCATTAAGATCATTCTATTGGACCAGAATGTCAATTGCCATCTAATAACCTACTTGTACTTCTCTTCAAAACCAAATAAGCAACATGTGCTTCTACTTAGCACATTTAATAATAAGGGAATTCCAAATTCAAAAAACTAACTAAAACTTGACTGGTGCTGTGATTCTTTCAAAACCAATCTGACATGATAAAGATCACTGCACTTTAAATTGCAAAACATAACAATTAGGTATGCAAAACTTATACTCAGAGACATCAGACTTATTAAGTCAACCAAGTAGCAAGGGGATCAAAGCCATTCAAACTTGAAGTCTGAATAATAAGTTTTATTTAGTTATTTACTTATTTGTTTGAGAGGATGGATCATTAGCTTTACAAAGTACCTCACTAAAAAATTCATCTAGAAAACTAATTATAGTACATCAAAAAGCAATGGATTTCCTTACCCCCCCTCCCCCCCTACCACCATAACACACAAAAAAGAAAGAAAGAGAAAACACACTCCATGGTTAAACTTCTTTTTTTTTTAAGAAGTGATTGGAATTCAACATTTATAAGATTTGTTAATTTCTATTTAAACAAAAAAGCTATTATGTATGTCTTGGTGGGGGGTAAATGATTCTAAAAATTACTTTATTTTAATCAAAGTCGACTCTTAAAAAGTTTGTTACGTGTTCTTACCAATTTTATTTTCCTAAATCATAATTAATGAATAAGTTTTTCTATTTTTTTCATTCTCTTAAATGGTTACCGTAAAGTCTCAACTTTTTGATAGCTCAATTTGAGAAATAAGAGATTATATGAAAAAAAAGGGTTCCTAAAATCCTAGAAGAAGAAATTGCCCGCCACCTCTCCAATATCTACCACTGCCCTCTCTCTCTCTCTCTCGCTCTTTCGTGATCAACATCTCACTTGGTTTTCGGTAGTTGGAGGTCACCATTACCTCCTCCAATGCCAAACAACTAATGTGTGTAGAGAGAAATGCAAGAACACTCTTAGAAAATTTAGTTTTGTTATGAGGTGGAATGGTGACCAAAAGTATTAAAAAGGTATTTTTTGTATTAGATATTTCGACATAATTTAAAATTTGTCGCAAAAAAATCTTTGGTCACGATCTCTGGTCGTAACGTAAGCAATAACCTTTGGTCACGGTTTGGAGACTGTGATTAAATTTTTTTTTTTTTTTTCCAGAAAAATTTTAAAGTCCCCTCCCCTCGGGTCCCGACTCCCTCAGAAAACCTCCAATCACCTGCTCTTTCTCTGCGTTGATGCCCTCCTCTTCTGAAGAACCCCATTGTTCCTTTCCCCCCGCTGACGTCGCGCTCGGCAGGTCTTCTCCTCCCTCATCGACATTAAGTGGAGTAGAACTCGAAGACCGATCGGGGAGGGGAGCTCCAGTCGACCTCGCAGAGCGCGTTGATCAAATCCTTCGTCGTTACGTTCCCCCGATCCATTCATCGTCCCTATTCCCATTTCCTCGACTCTCTTCTTTCAATTCCCCAATCTCGCTCGCACCAAACGGAACCCTAACCCTAATTTCCCCCAAACCTCTCCTTCTCTCCTCTTCTCTCCTCTCTCTCGAGATCCCCACGGGCGGCAAGGAGGAGGGGAAGAGGACGAGGTCCAGTCGGCCGTAGGGGTGGTGGCGGAGATGAAGGGCCTCTTCGAGACAAAGCCCTGTAGCCCCACGAAGCTCGTGCGCCACACCCGTAAACTCCTTGTCTACCTCGACGACGCCAATCCCGCCTCCTGCGAAAATAGGAGGGAAACGAAGGTTGTTGTTCTCATATAGATCATTCGTTTCTACATTTTTCCCTTTTTTTTTCTTGGGATAAAGATAATTGCTTTCGTTCCTTTGGACGATCTTGATTTCAGGTGGATGATTGTCGAATAGAAAGAAAAAAGGTTGGCATCTTTACTTGCATCCATTTATTTATTTATCTAGTTATTTGCTTGGAGATCGTTATTGCTCTTTCTTTTGTGTTTGTTGGATTGGGTGGAAGAGGACGAGCTCTAGTGTTCTGGGGTGGTGGTTTAATTGTGGACATCAACTCCCAGGTGGTCTGCAGCAAGAGGCTTAGCACGGAGGAGGTCACCTGGTTCTGGAGCGCGGTTGCCAAGGATTACCATTTCCAGATGTATTATGATGACCAGGTTCCTCACACTTCCGCACCATTTGGAGATCCATCCGTTCTCCGCAATCAACTCTTGCATCACCGTGCTGCTCTTGACCGGGTTCCTTACGACGATCCCGATGCAGGTGCTCAAGAATGACTTCACCAAGTGAGGGAGATTCTTCTTCTTCATATCTCTCTTTGTTTCTCTTTGGTTCCTTTGTAAGCAAGTGTGAAATTCGCTGTTTTGGGTACGGATAGTTCTAGTAAGTGTGAAATTTGTGCATTACCATTGCTACGAGAAGAGGGGGTTTGTTCACTGGGGAAATGTTAGGCCGAGGTAGATGTTCTTTCAGGCAGCATGTGTGTGAGTTGAAAGAGGTGTATGTAGATGAGGGTTGAGTTTAGATCCAAGAATAAATGGATTCCTGTTTTGCCTTATTAAGTATCCTTACACCATTTACTCTTCTGAATTTTTTCCCATTACAAAATAGTTGTCTTTGGGATCCTTGTGGTATGAGGAACCTAAATCTACCATCGGAAGCTTGTTTTAACTCCATTGGTCAAAATGGATCTTTAATGTATTTGTGCACCATTTGTATATTTGACCTGCAAATTTGCATGCACAAGGCATCACTAGAATTGTTATGACAAGACGAATATGATTCCACATTCTAAGTCATTACAGCTGAGACATATAATCACATTTTTAGTCCAAATGACTGAGTCTATTTTACAGTTAAAATTTTGCTAACAGACATAAAGATTAATGATTGCTTTCCCATAGATGAACAAAATAAAGCTGAAGGATTTTGGAACCACATGTTTTAGAAAGAGAACAAATAAAAAATATTCAACAAGAATTTGTCATCCCACATGTCCTTGTTTATGGTGTTAATCTGTTAATGCTATTGGTCCCTTACTCATTTACCAATACTTCGGATTCCATGTCCAGACGTTTCATGATTTCTGAATATCTGACAAACACACAATATCTTTAAATTACATAGGAGAAGATGGGGAGGCTGTTTAAGTGCTTACTTTTTGCTTTGGAGATCCAAGAAGCATCAGGCGCATCAGTCGTGCAAGCTTTAGTCCTGAGCGAATAATATTACATGGATGGGATCTGTAGTGACAATAATCACTTGGGTGGTTCTTTGTCCACGTTTTGGAGTTGAGAAATTCCAAATAAGGGTGGTGATTAAATTGTAATGACTCAGCTGAATTGCGAATTTGGGGATAGTTAAGGAAAGTTTGTTAGAAGGGGATTGTGGATGAATTATAGTACCATTTAGTTATGGAATAAAATGCCGAACTTGGTTCAGTTGGCTGCTTTTTATTGTTTACTAAAACTTGTATTTCCTGCACCTCCAACCCAAGCTGTGAATCCCTCTCCGTAGACTCAACCTGCTGTTGCTTCAACTGGTCCTAATGCAAATCCCCTGGACCTTTTTCCACAGGTGCATCTTTTGGAGTGTTGAAGTCCTCAGTTAATTACAATATGTGGTTTGGCATGTTGATATTTCTAAAATCAGGGCCTTCCTATTGTTGGTGGCGATGCTCCTGAAAATAACCTTTGATTTTCTGCGAAATAGCCCTCAGGTACCTGTCATGTTTTCACCAAGTGCACACAGTAAAGTAATTTGGATAGGAGGCTATCTAAGGTACTTATTATCTTTTTTTTTCAGTTCTGGGCTCTACAATCTATGGTGCAAGCAAATCCTCACATTTTGCAGGTGTTTAACATTAGTGTGAATCCCTCTTTTTTAGAATAAAGTAGACATCGAATCAACTATGATTATGTTTTGTTAATGTAGCCAATGCTTCAAGAGTTGGCAAAACAGAATCCTTAGCTAATGAGACTTATCCAAGAACATCAAGCTGACTTTGTGTGGCTGATTAAGGAGCCTGCAGAAGGGGCAGAGGGGTGAGAAGTTGTTTCTACATTGTCACATCTTTTATATTGGTAAGATGACGTCCTGGCCTGCTATTTCTATGAAACCAGCAACCTATTGAGTCAGCTAGCCTCTGCCATGCCCCAAGCCATCCAAGTCACATCAGAGGAGCAAGAGGCCATTGAACGTGTAAGTTTACGGTGCTTAATCTTTTTGTTGTTTGTGTCGCAGCATATCTTTTCGCTGTTTTTTACCCTGTTGCAAATCAAGAGTATTACACCATTCCCCAATTCGATGGTAGCCTTTTGTAGGAGGCAAGCCTCTCATGAAATTAGGAACATGGGAGGAACACACTTGTTTGAATGATATGAAAATCAGTTCTTTTGAAAAAACATAGATTATATTTTCTCATGCATGTTGTGTATTCTTGCACGGAAATACTTAAGCTATATTTAGTATTTTTTCAAGCATTGCCATTGTGTGGTTGCATCTCAGGTAATTTTATTTTATTTGAAGACACCTTTCGTTACGGTTAATAACTTGTAACCAAATACCTTTCGGGGTGGCGGTTGTTTATAAACCGTCACTAAAGGTCTTTGGTCACGGTTCATTAACTGTCACCAAATCTCTTTTTGTCTTCGACTCCAACTCTTTGGTTACGGCTATAAACCGTGACCAACGCTCTTTCTCTGGTGACGATTTTTAAAAAGGTTCTTGAACCGGTGGAGTCGTTGGGTAGAGTTATATGTGAAACCGTGAACAAAAGCATTTTGTCACGTTTTTTAACTTTTGGTCACAGTTTTGCGTGGTACCGTGACCAAAATCCTTCTGTCATACAATTTTTGGTGACACTAATTGGTGATGGTTTTTAACCCTTTGGTCACGGTGACCAAAACCCTTCTTTGTTGTAGTGAACCGCGCGGCACAACGAGGGGTGGGTTGGGGTCTACATGTGAGGGAGAGGGTTAAGAACGGCATACTCTTCTGCAAGTACTCTGGTACAATCCAAAAGTTGCTTCTTTCTCATGTGCAAGTTCTCAGATTTTCTGTGTTTTTTTTCTCTTCTTTGTTGTTGTTAGTGGAGTTGATTTTATGTGCGACTGATTGGTGTGTAATATTCTTCTTACTAGTTTCTTGTCAGACTTTGTGAGGTTGGGTTGTGTTCCAACAATCTGAATGAGTTGGGAGAGGATAGAGTTAGTGATGTTCTTGTGGTGTTCGTACGGTGGTGGTCATGGTGGTGTCCATGTGGTGCTGCTTTAGTGTTAGCAATGTCATTAGTCACTTTGTTGGGCTCATCTTCCTTTAGAAATAGGTCTCGACATGATGTCATGTATAGGGCTCATCTTTGTTGGGCAATTATCATGGTGGGCCTTCGTGATTTTTCGTGGTGTGTTTTTGTTAGGATCGGAATGTTAAGGTGTTCGATGGAATGCCTTAGTAGGAAGGTATTTGCTAGTAACAAGCTTGGAGATGCCTTCACCAGTCTCACCAGTTATTGGTGTGATTACATGATTGTTCAACCGTAGGGATTTTCATCTTGGATCTACATGAGGATTTGATTTTTAGAAATCCATCTTCGATTATTTCGACATTGTTGAAAGTCTACATGGATGTATCCATGTGAATGACTCGCAACTTTTTTTTAACTATAAAGTGCATCAAATATCATAGCATATTCATGTGCATTAATCTATCTGATAATTTTTGTGCTACATATGTTATATGCAGACTAGATATTGAGTAGAGGATTCTCAAAACAAATCATGACTTTTCATTAGTAATGTAGATTGTATTCTTTTGTGCAACAAATTGCAGATTAGATTTTCCATCACTGTGCTTTTGTCCTTAAAGAGGTGGAATTAATGGTGGCATATTTGGTCTTTACATTGATGTATTTTGTTAGGAGCGATGCTTTGGGAGTTTTTCTTACTCAAAGGTTCCACTTAGATGTTTGATTGCCATTTCTAGGATTAAAAAGGATTGACCTTTACATGAAAAAATGCTCATGAATCGGGCTGTCATGGGAGACTACAAAGATTCCCTTATAATGTTTGTTTCTTGCTTTCCTTTCAAGGCATATGAAGTAAAGTTGTGCATGATTGTGCTTAGAGGACTTCCACGAATTGGGCTGTCATGGGAGACCACAAAGATTCCCTTAGTGACTTGATGGGGAAAATATCTACCATGAGCGCCTCTTCACATATGCAAGGAACTTCCATTAAGTTGGATCGATCCAATTTTTTACTCAGGTCTACGTCCTTTTTCTGATTCGTGGGATCGTACAAGAAGAAATATATTCTCACACAGGATGAGCATGCCGTGAAATCGATCGATTGGGAGGCAAAGAACAATTTGGTGACTACATGTTTGCTGAAAACATGACCTAGACTATTGCGAAGTAGGTGATGACTTATGCCTCAACGAAGATGTGGGAAGTTTTACATGAGGTACATTCTCATAAGAGCAACATAACCCATTTTTATAGAGTTGTGAAGGAGCTACACATGCTCAGGAAGGGTATCATGTCCCTGATTGATTATTACGGTACTATGAAGAATCTGTGGGATAGTAGGACATTCATCAACCTATGTCCTCTGATGTAGCTATCATGACAAGACAATGGGAGGTGATTCGATTCATATAGATGCTCTTTGCCATGGACCAGAGTATAAGGCAGTCAAGGGCCAGTTCATGACTATGGATGAGATCTCTATTCCCACTTAGATTTATGCTTACCTCCCTAGACTGGAGTCTTTTGAACTTGTGCCCATATTTGATTCCTCTGCCATGGCGACTGTTGGTCATGGTCATAGGAATCCTGATTCTGGAGGTCGTGGTGCTCATTGGAAAGCCTAGTGATCGTGAGCTAGATATTCCATTTTTTAGTTTCACTTGACCTCTTGGCTGTAGTATGTCCTTTGTGTTCCTTTATTGTTACGAACCGTGCTTTCAAACGTCTTTTAAGACGTCTTGGAGGTGGCCCAGACGTCGTACCAGACGTCTGGTATCACTTTCAGACGTCTGGGATTCATTTTCTGCGGCATGCACCGTTGCGTCTGCGTGCCTGCGTGCGCAGACCTGCTCCGCCTCTTCTTTTTCCCTCTCCTCCTGCGGGCGCAGACTGCGCCCCTCTCTCTCGCTCTCTCTCCCCGCGCGGCTTTAAAAAGCCATGCCCTCTCCTTCACTCTCATTACCTCCACTCCTCCTTCCTCTTCTTCCAGCGAGTGCGAGTGCGAGCGCGAGCGAGCGGGGCGGCGACAGCCGCGGTGAGTGCGGGAGGAGGTGCTGCGCGAGAAGAGGAGGCTCTCGGCCGTGAGGGCAAGCTTGCTGGGGCTGCTAGGGCCTGCCGACGGGGGGAGCAGCAGACACGGGGTGGCGCGGCAGGCCTGTTGCAGCTCGAGCAGCAAGCGGAGCACTCGCAGCGCGGCCGTGCGTCGCGAGCGGAGGGCGAGTGGTGCCCTGGTTCTGGAAAATTTTTCAGAATCAGACATCTGGGTTTCCAACCAGACATCGGGGAAGACGTCTGAAAGGTGAGTTATTTTCATACCTTCTTCCTTTCCTACGACCATCCGTACTGAGAGAGAGAAATAGGTACGCACAGGTTCGGGGATTCGCATCCAACGCGAATCAGACGTCTGTCTGCAGTGCCAGACGACGGGAACGACTTCCAGACGTCCTGGGTGACCATCGGACGTCTGGGAACTAGGCCAGACGCCCCCGCAGGCTTCTGGACGTCTGAGAGACCACGCAGAGCAAAGGTAACCCCTGATCCACTTTTTAAGACGTCTGGAATAAGTTCCAGACGTCTGATTTTGCACTGTTTCGTCATTTTCGACCCGTTTAGGGCCCGTTCGGGTTCCGTTTTCCGCGTTTCGAGTTGCGTTCTTTTCGGAATTAAATCCTCTACCTGTTTACAGTAGCTATATACTGTTTTGAGAAATTCCTTGTGTTTGATCCTTGTGATAGGACCCCGTTCCGTTGCAGTTCGGGGGTTGCGGAGGCACGCGGGATTCCCGACCACGCCCCCAGTTCGCCTGTTGTAACCGGTAGAGTGGCATTTAAGTTTATTAGCATAATCTGTTAAATTATGGAACCATAAATAGAACTAGGACATTGCATGAATCCTAGGAATGAGAAACGATATTGAATGATAGATCCTAGGGTGTTGCATAAATCCTAGGGCTGGAAAACTAGATTGTATGATAGATCCTAGGGTATGACATGAATCCTATGATGGGAAAACTAGTGGAATATGTGAACACTGCAGTCTTGAAAATGTGGAAAAGAAATAATAGCTGCCTGTAAATTTGTTTAAACAGCTGCCTATTATGAATAAATGAACATGAGTAAGAATATGGGATGTATGAACGTGAAACTGGAAAGGTGAAATCGGAATGCGCTGAGTTAAAGAGCTGGAACCCTACGGGGAATTAGGAGTAGAACTCCTGGAAAGTGAATGAAATAGAATTGGGGAAGTAAGCTGGCCCTTGAGTACGGAGTACCAAGGAGAGCGACTGTCCCCCTGTTTAGTGCAGAGCGGAGTCAGCCGCCCCAGGGACCCGGGGTTAGGACTGGCTACTCTGTACCGACTTGCTGGCCCTCGTGTACATAGTACCGAGGAGAGCTACTAGTGTAGGGAGGTACTAGCTACCCCACGGGCCCCGGGGTTCTGCTAGCTTCCTACACCGACTTGTTAGGCCCACTGGGGCAAACCAGGGTAGTTAGGCGAGGGTGCGCGGACTGTGGAGGGGCAAGGCCCCTGTTTGTTTACTGTGGAGGGGTTGGACCCCTGTTACTGAGAGGGCTCTGCCCTGTACTGGTTCCGTGCTGTGCTTTGGGTGCACCCGTTAACGGAAACAATTGACCGCGTGCCAGTGCGGGTTAGCTACCCATGCGTTTACCGCGCGTGCCGTAGTCACCGTTACGTCTGTTAGTGACCTTGGGATGGTTGACTGAGAGTAGGATCACCACGGGGGACTCTCTCGGCCAGGAGAGCACCACGTGCTACTTCTACTGTTTGGAAAAGACTGCAATCAAGATCGTTCCCACGAGGAACATTCGAGATCAAGTGAAGGATCTGAGAAATAGATAAATTGTGAAACAATAGAAAGACGTAAATAAAGGAAGAAAGAAAATTAAAACAGCTACTGTACACTTTACTGTTTCTTTAGTTTAGCTACCACTCTACTCAGCGTTTTGCTGACGTGTTACACTCGTTACCTTTCAGGACCAGGTGTTGAGCAGCCAGGGTCAGCGGCTACAGAGGATGCTGGGCCGAGTAGGGTCCAGTAGAGTTACCACTGTTCTCTTATACATCTTTTTGGTTCCACTGTAGTGAGTAGTTCTTGTTTCCGCTGTACTTTTCTTTACTTGCTGTTCCATATTATGTTATGAATATTGTTCTACTGTTGTGGTGGTACATACTGTAGTGGTTTCTTTCCTTACTGCTGTATTTCTTACTGTTAGTTATATTCATGCTGAATGTGGTTTATTTTACTGCTCTTTTGGTTACTTCCTTGTTGGACGACCAGGTCTTGGGATTAGTCGAGTCGGTCTGGTTCTCGTGTCTCGTAGGGACTCGGGAATTGGGTCGTTATAAGATGGTATCAGAGCAAGGTCGTCCCGAGAAGTGAATCAACTGACTGGAAAATAACCAATTCACATGTCTATAACTAGAGTAGCCACCACAACATATCTTTTGACATGAGCTCTTAGACGTTTCCGTTCGGTATCATTCCGTAGTGACGTGTTCCGTTTTGTTTCGCGTCTCCTTACAGGAGATGCCTCGTCGCGAGACTGGTGAGGCTGGCCGCGGGCGCGGCCGAGGACGAGGTCGGCGAGGTGGGCGTGCCGTTGCCGACGCCCCCGTGGACCAGCCATTACTCCCGGGCGTCCAGGCCCAGGACCTCGCCCGGCTGATACGAGACATTGTACGAGAGGAGCTCCGCCCACCGCCCCGAGCGCCTCACCCTGGGGCTGCGGAGGGAGAGTCCTCTGTGGGACCACTTGACGGATGCGATGCTGGACACGGGGGAGGGGATGGGCCGCCGTAGCCCCTACCTTCGTCCGATACTTCTGTGCACGAGGCACCGTTGCCTGGGGGTGGACCAGCATCCCCATTGCAGCGCCACTCCGAGCTCTTCGGGCAGTTCCGGAAGCTGAAGCCCCCCTCCTTCAAGGGGGATGAGGACCCGACCGAGGCAGAGGACTGGCTTGAGCAGCTGGAGAAGATCTTCGACACCCTTCGCCCCCCGGTGGAGTGCCGCGTGGCCTTTGCCACATACTAGCTGGAGAGTGCGGCACACAGGTGGTGGAGGGCGGTCCGGGGACAGGAGAGGGACGAGCCGACCTGGGACCGATTCGTCACCCTCTTCTGCGAGCAGTACTTTCCCCAGACGTGGTAGGACCAGAGGAGGCGGGAGTTCCACACTCTCCGCTAAGGAACGATGACTGTGAGCGCGTACCGCACGTGTTTCTTGGAGCTATCCCGCTTTGCAGCGACAGCAGTAACCATAGAGGAGGAGCGCCTTTGGAGGTTCACCGAGGGGCTCCGGCCTGCGATCAGGGGCTATGTCAAACCCCTGAAGCTGCCTACGTTTTCGAGGGTGGCAGAGGCAGCTATGACTTATGAGGAGACCAACCCGTCCGCGCGAGACACTGACGGCGGGCGGAAGAGGCCCTTCCGGCCAGACTTTTCACAGGGCCGGTGAGAGAGGAGACACGTGGCGTCCGCAGGAGAGCCATCACGTTTTACAGGGCCATCAGTGGCCTTTGGGGGCCCTCGACAGGGGCCAGTCGCCAGCACCGGACCCCCGCCCAGCCGACAGCAGGGACCCACTGAGGGCGGGAGTCGGGTTCCCCTCTGTTACCAGTGTGGCCAGCCGGGCCACATCAGGAGGGACTGGCCGTCTAGGGTAGGAGGTCAGCAGATACTCCCCGTGCAGAGCTCTGGAGGGCGCGCAGGAGGCCGCGGTTCCCAGGCGCGAGGAGGAGGACAGCAGTCACGAGGAGCGTACCGGCCAGCACCTACCCGTCCGACGTAGAGTGTGGCTGCTTCGCCCGCACCTAGAGCTGAAGGGCGTATCAACGCCCTGACACACAGGGATGCCAGAGCTTCGGGCTCGGTAGTGGCAGGTATGGTTTCAGTTTCCGACAGACTCGTTTACACGCTTTTCGATTCCGACGCTACGCACTCGTTTATCGCAGCCAGTTTCGCAGTTAGTTTGGACCAGGATTACACTGTTAGAGAATCCGTTCGTAATCAGTGGTCCGAGTGGTCAGCTGTTTGTAGCTGATGAGGTGTACACGGATTGCGAGGTCAGCGTCGGGGGACATAGCCTGCCAGCTGACCTGATTATGATACAGATGGAGGACTTTGGAGTGATTCTGGGGATGGATTGGCTGTCCGCTTACCACACCTTGGTGGACTGTTTTGAGAGGAAGATCGTCTTCTCCATTCCGGAGTTGCCTTCTTTCGAGTTTCACGGACAGCCAGTGGACGGAGGTTTCAGGTGCATTTTGGCACTTCGGGCGGCGAGACTTTTGAGCTAGGGGTGTGAGGGTTTCCTAGCTTGTGTAGTGGCAGAGCCTAGCCCTGTGGCAGACTTCCAGAGCATCCCGGTGGTCAGAGAGTACCCTGACGTGTTTCCAGACGAGTTACCAGGACTACCGCCTGAGTGTGAGATCGAGTTTGAGATCTCACTAGTACCAGGGATCAGCCCCTTCCCTACTGCGCCATACAGGATGGCACCGCTTGAGCTACGAGAGCTCAAGTCTCAGTTGCAGGACCTTTTGGAGAAAGGTTTCGTGAGGCCCAGTGCATCTCCCTGGGGAGCCCCGGTACTGTTTGTGAAGAAGGATGGGACCTTACGCCTTTGTGTGGACTACCGACAGCTGAATAGGGTCGCCATCAAGAACAGATATCCACTGCCGAGGATCGACGACTTGTTTCACCAGTTGCGGGGTGCCACGGTGTTTTCCAAGATCGACTTGAGGTCTGGATACCACCAGTTGAGGATCAGGGAGACCGACGTCTCCAAGACAGCTTTCCACACCCGGTACGGACACTACGAGTTTTTGGTCATGCCGTTTGGGATGATCAATACTCCCGCTGCTTTCATGGACATGATGAACCGGGTGTTTAGACCGTACTTGGACCAGTTCGTGGTGGTTTTCATAGATGATGTACTCATCTATTTTAGAGATCGGACGCAGCACGGACAGCACTTGCGGATGGTTCTGGACACTCTGAGACGACGTAAGCTGTACGCCAAATACAGCAAGTGCGAGTTCTGGTTGAGGGAGGTGACCTTCTTAGGTCATGTGATCTCTGGAGACGGCTTGGCGGTGGACCCAGCCAAGGTCGAGGCAGTGCTCAGGTGGGAGAGACCGCGTTCAGTCACTGAGATTCGTAGTTTCCTGGGACTGGCAGGCTACTACAGACGATTCATCAGAGGATTTTCACAGATCGCGCGTCCTATGACACAGTTGACCCGGAAGGACGTGCCCTTCGCTTGGACAAACGCCTGTGAGGTGTGTTTTCTGGAGCTGAAGGAGAGGTTGACCTCGGCTCTCGTGCCCACCATCCCTGACAGTAGTGGCGGGTTCGTTGTGTACACGGACGCCTCCTTGCAAGGGTTAGGAGGTGTGCTCATGCAGGGGGTCACGTTGTCGCTTACGCTTCGCGGCAACTGATGCCCCATGAGCATACCTACCCTACCCACGACCTAGAGTTGGCAGCTGTTGTCTTCGCGCTGAAGACTTGGAGGCACTACTTGTACGGTGAGACCTTCGAAATTTTCACAGATCACAAGAGCCTCAGATACCTTTTTGATCAGAAGGAGCTCAACATGAGACAGAGACGTTGGTTGGAGCTCCTGAAGGACTACGACTGCAGCATCTCCTACCACCTGGGAAAGGCTAATGTGGTGGCTGACGCCTTGAGCCGTAAGGCGCCCGCACACTTGGCCAGTTTACAGTTACAGAGTTGGAGCCTTTTGGAGGAGGTGGGTAGTTGGCGACCCTTGGAGTTACGGGGGCACTGTGGGGCAGTGACGGTGACACGACAGACCAGGCCAGAGCTGATAAACCGCATCATCACAGGACAGATGGCCGATCCGTACTTGCAGTCCTTGCGCGATAGAGTACTGTCGGGAGACCCGGGGGACTTCTCTTTCATAGACCAGGTGCTGCTCTTAAGGGGACGGTTGTGCGTTCCCAGAGACGAGGAGCTATTGAGAGAGCTCCTGACTGAGGCACACGGTTTCAGATTCACCATACATCCCGGAAACACGAAGATGTACCATGACTTGAGACGCGAGTTTTGGTAGAGGGGGATGAAGCAGGATGTGGGTAAGTTCGTGCAGCAGTGCTTAGTGTGTCAGCAGGTGAAGGCCGAGCATCAGAGGCCTGCAGTGCCGCTACAGCCGCTTCCAGTGCTAGAGTGGAAGTGGGAGAGCATCACCATAGACTTGCTGGTGGGCTTACCTGTTACCCAGCGAGGACATGACGCAGTCTGGGTAATAGTGGATAGACTGACGAAGACGGCGCGATTCTTGCCGATCCGAGTCACTTTGGGACCAGCACAGTTGGAAGAGAGGTATATACGTGATGTGATACGACTACACGGAGTTCCGCGGGAGATCGTATGCGACCGGGATACCCGCTTTACGTCCCAGTTTTGGGCTGAGTTTCAGTAGGCCTTGGGGACGCGGTTGAGGTTTAGTACGACTTACCAGCCCCAGATGGACGGACAGTCTGAGCGCACGATACAGACACTTGAGGACCTTTTGCGTGCCTGTGTACTGGACTAGAGGGGCTCTTGGGAGGGTCACCTGCCCTAGCGGAGTTCGCATACAACAGTTATCACTCGAGCATCGGCATGGCTCCCTACGAGGCTCTGTACGGACGGAGGTGTACGGCACCCTTGAGTTGGGTTGAGGTGGGGACCAAGTGGGAGGTTGGCCCCAGGTTGATCCGGCAGAGTCAGGAGGTAGTCGAGCAGATCCATAGGCGACTCCGCACTGTCAGGAGCAGACAGAAGAGTTACGCGGATCGGAGACGCAGAGAGGTGCAGTTTGAGGTTGGGGACCACGTCTTTCTTCGTGTTTCGCCCATGAAGGGCCTGCAGCGGTTTGGGGTGAGAGGGAAGCTCGCGCCGAGGTTTGTAGTTCTGGAGCGGGTTGGACCCGTAGCTTACAGGTTTGCCCTCCCTCCCCAGCTTTCTAGTGTGCACGACGTGTTCCACGTGTCCAACCTCAGGAAGTACGTAGCCGATCCCAGTCACGTACTGAATCACTAGAGCGTCGAGGTGGGCGACGACCTGACCTACCCCGAGCGGCCAGTGCGGATTCTAGACCGAGCCGTCCGCAGTTTGAGACGAAAGCAAGTACCCCTGGTAAAGGTTTTGTGGAGGAGCCAGTGGTACGAGGAGGCTACCTGGGAGCCTGAGGCGGCAAAGCGGGAGCGGTACCCGGAACTCTTCGCGGGTACGTCTTTTCGGACCGGCTTCGGTCCTCTTTGAGTTTGTTATGATATTTATGACGTTTTCCCGTACCCTAGTTAGCGCAAGTTTCGGAGACGAAACTTCCTTTGAGTTTGTTATATTGTTACGAACCGTGCTTTCAAACGTCTTTTAAGACGTCTTGGAGGTGGCCCAGACGTCGTACCAGACGTCTGGTATCACTTCCAGACGTCTGGGATTTATTTTCTGCGGCACGCACCGTTGCGTCTGCGCGCCTGCGCACGCAGACCTGCTCTGCCTCTTCTTTCTCCCTCTCCTCCTGCGGGCGCAGACTGCGCCCCTCTCTCTCGCTCTCTCTCCTCGTGTGGCTTTAAAAAGCCACGCCCTCTCCCTCACTCTCATCACCTCCGCTCCTCCTTCCTCTTCTTCCAGCTAGTGCGAGTGCGAGCACGAGCACGAGCGAGCGGGGCGGCGACAGCCCCGGTGAGTGAGGGAGGAGGTGCTGCGCGAGAAGAGGAGGCGGTCGGCCGTGAGGGCGAGCTTGCCGGCGCTGCTAGGGCCGACCGGCGGGGGGAGCAGCAGAAGCGGGGTGGCGCGGCAGGCCTGCTGCAGCTCGAGCAGCAGGCGGAGCACTCGCAGCGCGGCTGTGCGTCGCGAGCGGAGGGCGAGTGGTGCCCTGGTTCTGGAAAATTTTCCAAAATTAGACGTCTGGGTTTCCAACCAGACGACGAGGAAGACGTCTGGAGGACTGTCCAGACGTCTGAAAGGTGAGTTATTTTCATACCTTCTTCATTTCCTACGACCGTCCGTACTGAGAGAGAAATGGGTATGCGCAGGTTCGTGGATTCGCATCCAACGCGAATCAGACGTCTGTCTGCAGTGCCAGACGACGGGAACGACTTCCAGACGTCTTGGGTGACCATCGGACGTCTGGGAACTAGGCCAGATGCCCCCGCAGGCTTCTGGACGTCTGAGAGACCACGCAGAGAAAAGGTAACTCCTGATCCACTTTTTAAAATTCCAGACGTCTGATTTTGCACTGTTTCGTCGTTTTCGACCCGTTTAGGGCCCGTTCGGGTTCCGTTTTCCGCGTTTCGAGTTGCATTCTTTTCGGAATTAAATCCTCTACTTGTCTACAGTAGCTGTATACTGTTTTGAGAAATTCCTTGTGTTTGATCCTTGTGATAGGACCCCGTTCCGTTGCAGTCTCGGGGGTTGCGGAGGCACGCGGGATTCCCGACCACGCCCCCAGTTCGCTTGTTGTAACCGGTAGAGTGGCATTTAAGTTTATTAGCATAATTTGTTAAATTATGGAACCATAAATAGAACCTAGGACATTGCATGAATCCTAGGAATGAGAAACGATATTGAATGATAGATCCTAGGGTGTTGCATAAATCCTAGGGCTGGAAAACTAGATTGTATGATAGATCCTAGGGTATGACATGAATCTTATGATGGGAAAACTAGTGGAATATGTGAACACTGCAGTCTTGAAAGCGTGGAAAAGAAATAATAGCTGCCTGTAAATTTGTTTAAACAGCTGCCTGTTATGAATAAATGAACATGAGTAAGAATATGGGATGTATGAACGTGAAACTGGAAAGGTGAAATCGGAATGCGCTGAGTTAAAGAGCTGGAACCCTACGGGGAATTAGGAGTAGAACTCTTGGAAAGTGAATGGAATAGAATTAGGGAAGTGAGCTGGCCCTTGAGTACGGAGTACTAAGGAGAGCGACTGTCCCCCTATTTAGTGCAGAGCGGAGTCAGCTGCCCCAGGGACCCGGGGTTAGGACTGGCTACTCTGTACCGACTTGCTGGCCCTCGTGTACGTAGTACCGAGGAGAGCTACTAGTGTAGGGAGGTACTAGCTACCCCACGGGCCCCGGGGTTCTGCTAGCCTCCTACACCGACTTGTTAGGCCCACTGGATCAAACCAGGGTAGTCAGGCGAGGGTGCGCGGACTGTGGAGGGGCAATGCCCCTGTTTGGTTACTGTGGAGGGGTTGGACCCCTGTACTGGTTCCGTGTTGTGCTTTGGGCGCACCCGTTAACGGAAACGACTGACCGCGTGGCAGTGCGGGTTAGCTACCCATGCGTTTACCGCGCGTGCCGTAGTCACCGTTACGTCTGTCAGTGACCTTGAGGTGGTTGACTGAGAGTAGGATCACTACGGGGGACTCTCCCAGCCAGGAGAGCACCACGTGTTACTTCTACTGTTCGGAAAAGACTGCAATCAAGATCGTTCCCACGAGGAACATTCGAGATCAAGTGAAGGATCTGAGAAATAGATAAATTGTGAAACAATAGAAAGACATAAATAAAGGAAGAAAGAAAATTAAAACAGCTACTGTACACTTTACTGTTTCTTTAGTTTAGCTGCCACTCTACTCAGTGTTTTGCTGACGTGTTACACTCCTTACCTTTCAGGACCAGGTGTTGAGCAGCCAGGGTCAGCAGCTGCAGAGGACGCTGGGCCGAGTAGGGTCCAGTAGAGTTACCACTGTTCTCTTGTACCTCTTTTTGGTTCCACTGTAGTGAGTAGTTCTTGTTTCCGCTGTACTTTTCTTTACTTGCAGTTCCATATTATGTTATGAATGTTGTTCTACTGTTGTGGTGGTACATACTGTAGTGGTTTCTTTCCTTACTGCTGTATTTCTTACTGTTAGTTATATTCATGCTGAATGTGGTTTATTTTACTGCTCTTTCGGTTACTTCCTCGTTGGACGATCAGGTCTTGGGATTAGTCGAGTCGGTCCGGTTCTCGTGTCTCGTAGGGACTCGGGAATCGGGTCGTTACATTTATGCTCACTTACTTTTGCTTTACTTCTTTCTTTTTTGAGATCACATCTCACCAAATTCTGCAGATGTACTCAATGTTTGGTGGCCTCACATTGCATTCACATTTCAACTAAAGTCTTAATAACTCTACAACTAAGTTAGAGTCCTTAGCCAGCATTCGGGCGATCAGAAACACTGAAAAGTAGGTATTGGTCATATTTGGTGGATCGTAATGTATGTTTTTGTGGTTGCCTAAAAAACATCGACATATAACGAAAAAAATAACATGAAGATAAAACCCCAAACTTGGACTCTTTTCTTTTTCTTCTCTTTTCTTTTCCTTTTCTTTTCATATTTTTCTAAATATAAATATTCCTTTTTTTTCTTTCTTTTGTTGTTTTTTTTTTTATCACTAACACAAAACGACGCATACTATTATTCATGAGGCATTATTAGGGATGATGATGGTCAAGAGGATATTGTATGGCTTATTTGGTAGAAATGCCTATTTTCAGCATCGGGAAGGAATGGATGGGACGAGCGTATTTCTGACCTTTGCCATTACTACCCTCCTTCAGCCGAGAACTCTATGAAAGACAGTCGTAACTATCCACCATAGTCATAGTTTTATTAAGACTCAATCTCTGTGTATCTGCCTTATTTGGTGACTCTTAGGAATTCACTCAATATTCACATACTGGAATAGAGAGTGAAAATTATGCCTAACTCTGAGGTATTATTATTTAATTGTCCAAAACTTAAGAGTCCTTGCACTAGACTTAGCGCACCAGTAATCTCTCTAGTTTTTTCTCACAAATATGAGGTGGATCTAATAAAAGATAGTATGCTTGACTCCCTATTAACTGCCCAAGGGTTCAATAGACTAAAAATGCTTATTAGTTTCCTTCAAAGATTCATTACCCAGTCTACATGCAAGTGAAGTAAATGTACTATATTCTAAACTTAAGAAACAATTTAAGAAGAAAAATCTTTAATGACACCTCCTTGATAAATTTTCTACTAGGGACTAACCAATTCAGCTCAATAAAATAAAAGATTTTTTTTTTTATAAATCACTATCCTAAATGTATGTAAATATTTATAAATGCTATAAACATCCTCAGGTTATACCCCCCATGCCCAAGATTGACAATGTCCTCATTGGAAAAATGCAAACATAGAAGAATATCACCTGAGGAGGAGAGTGGGAGGAGCTAAGGTTCCTCAAGCCGAAGTGCGTCTAAAACCTGGCCATTTGAAAGAGTAATATAAGGTTTAAGTCACTGGCCATTTACCTTAAAGCTCGCACCAAAAGTAGGGTTCTGAATTTCTACAACTCCATGAGGGAAAGTATTGATAACAATGTACAGCCCATCCCAACGGGACTTGAGCTTTCCTGCAAATAATTTAAGTCTGGAATTGAAAAGCCAAACCCACTGGTTGGGCTCAAAAGTCTTTCTAATGATGTGCTTATCATGGAAGACCTTTGTACGTTGCTTGTAAGCTTGAGAAGTTTCATAAGCTTCATTACGAAGCTCCTTAAGCTCACTTAACTCTAACATACGTGCCTTTCCCGCTTTATCCAGATTCAAGTTAACATTTTTAATAGCCTAATAGGCTTTATGTTGGATTTCAATGGGAAGATGGCACGTCTTTCTGTAGACAAGATGGAAAGGAGACATGCCTAAGAGAATCTTATACGCGGTTCTGTAGGTCCAAAGAGCATCATTTAGTTTTTTAGACCAATCCTTACGGTCGGGCCTGACAGTTTTTTCTAAAATTCGTTTAGTCTCCCTATTAGACACTTCAACTTGTCCACTTGTTTGGGGATGGTAAGGTGTGGCTATCGTGTGGTTAACTCCCAAATTTTGGAGTAGTCTTGTGAAGTGTACGTTCTTAAAGTGAGGTCCTCCATCACTTATAATCATCCTTGGGCACCTATATTGAGAAATAATATTAGCCTTAACAAAACCCAAGACCACAGAATGGTCATTGGTTTGCGTGGGTATGGCTTCTATCCATTTTGATACATAGTCCACAGCCACAAGGATGTACTCATATCCGAAGGACATAGGAAAGGGACCCATAAAGTCGATACCCCAAATATCAAAGATCTCAACAGGGAGGATAGGTTGCTAGGGCATCTCATCCCTTTTTCCGATGGTTCCCGTATGTTGGCAACGTAGACATGCGCCCACATATGTATGTGCATCTCGGAATAATGTGGGTCACCAAAAGTCAGACTGAAGAACCTTATGGGCAATCTTTTTCCCACTAAAATGTCCCCCACAGTGGAGGCTATGGCAGAATCTCAGAACACTTCTTTGTTCTTCATCAGGGACGCAACGGCGGAAAAGCTAGTCAGGGCCTATTCTAAAAAGCTCAGGTTCCTTCCAGTGATAAAATTTAGCATCAGCAAGAAACCTGTCTAGCTTCTGCTTGTCCCAAGTATTGGGGGTGATGCTTGTGACCAGATAGTTCACTATGTCAGCGAACCAAGGAGTTTTGG
Organism: Thalassia testudinum; assembly: GCA_037157565.1. Lineage (NCBI taxonomy): Eukaryota > Viridiplantae > Streptophyta > Magnoliopsida > Alismatales > Hydrocharitaceae > Thalassia > Thalassia testudinum. The sequence goes on from JAZHRO010000006.1 coordinate 987,869, forward strand.
TCTCCACGGCCATCAGAGACTCATCAGGGATCCTAGATATATGATCTGCTACCACATTCTCAACTCCTTTCTTATCTTTAATTTTCAGGTCAAACTCTTGGAGTAGTAGAATTTAACGAATTAGGCGAGGTTTGGTGTCCTTTTTAGCAAGAAGATGCTTTAAGGCAGAATGATCAGTGAACACCACAACCTTGGACCCTAAAAGATAAGATCGAAACTTTTCTAAAGCAAATACTACAGCAAGAAGTTCCTTTTCAGTGATCGCGTAGTTTTGCTGAGGATTCGTAAGGGTCTTACTAGCGTAATGCAGCACATGAGGTTTGCCATCAACCCTTTGACCTAAGACCACTTCTACTGCAAAATCATAAGCATCACACATTAGCTCAAACAAGAGGGTCCAATCTGGTGCTTGGAGAATTGGCGTGGTAATAAGGGCTTTCTTTAGGAATTGGAAAGTCTTGCCACATCGATCATCAAAATCGAAGGAGACATCCTTCGCTAACAGGTTGTAGAGTGGCTTAGAGATTTTACTGAAATCTCTAATGAAGCGCCTATAAAATCCAGTATGGCCAAGGAAAGATCTAACCTGACAAACATTGGTGGGCGATGGAAGCTTAGATATGGAATCAATTTTTGCGGTGTCCACCTCTAATCCTCTCTCGGAAACTACATGCCCTAACACAATGCCCTGCTAGACCATAAAGTGACTTTTCTCCTAGCTAAGCACCAGCTTTGCCTCTTCGCAATGGGTTAAGACTTTATCAAGGTGCGAAAGGCATAGGTCAAATGACGAGCCGTAAATGGAGAAGTCATCCATGAAAATTTTAACAAACTCGTCAATCATATTAGAAAAGATAGCCATTATACATCGTTGGAAAGTGGCAGGAGCATTACATAACCCGAATGGCATTCGGTGGAACACAAATGTGCCATACGGACTCGTGAAGGTGGTATGCTCCTGATCGTCAGGAAAAATGGCTATCTGATTATACCCAGAGTACCCGTCAAGAAAACAGAAGTACCCAAAATTTGATCGATAAACGGTAAGGGGAAATGGTCTTTTTGGGTAGCCATGTTCAAACAGCAGTAATCAATGGAGACCCTCCAACCAGTTGAGGGTCTAGTGGTCACCAACTCTCCTTGTTCGTTCTCTTCCACAGTGATTCCTGCCTTCTTGGGCACCACATGTATAGGACTGATCCATTTACTATTTGAAATGGGATAAATAATCCCTGCATCCAGCCATTTCAGAATCTCCTTTTTAACAACCTCCCGCATATTGGGGTTGAGCCTTCTCTGCATGTCTCGGAAAGGTTTCACGGATTCATTCATGTATATATGATGCATGCAAAGGGAGGGATCAACACCCTTAATATCAGTAATTGACCAGGCAATTGCTTCCTTGCGCCTTTGTAAACACTCAAGCAGAGCTCCCTCCTGCGATTCAGATAATGTAGATGAGATAATAACGGGGAGTGTGTCGTTAGGGCCAATAAAAGCATATTTCAATATGCTCGGGAGGGGTTTCAACTCTAACTCTGGAGCCTTTTGGATTGAGGGTTTAAATTGACACGTCCCCACCTTAGGTAGCGGGTCTACCTTCACGGTCCAAGGTGGGTACAAAGACTCCGTGTGTATCTCCAGCAACTCTTCTAATTCGGGTATTTCCCCTTTAGTTTCTTTAATAGTTGGAGGATGGTCCTTAGATATGACCTTTTGAAGGGGATCTCTACATAAGAGTGCTGGAGTAGTCACCTCAATTATTTCATCAACAACCTCAATCTGAGAACAATCTTCAAATCCGGATTGCTTGTAGGTATCAAAAACATTCAACCGGATATTGTTCCCAAAGCCCATTTTAAGTGCCCCTGGTCTACAAGTGATAGAGGTGTTGGCTGTGGCTAAGAAGGGGCGCCCCAAAATAATGGATGGCTTGGTGAGCTTATTAGAAGGGTCAGTATCTAGCACAAGAAAGTCAACAGGGAAGAAGAAGTCCACTCTCACCAGAACGTCTTTCAGTAATCCCCGAGGTGTCTTAAGTGATCTGTCTGCGACCTGAAGGATGACTGGACTAGGTTTTAACTCACCTCCTCCCACAAGGTCGTAGACAAAGCTCGGTAAAATGTTCACCCCCGCCCCCAGATCGAGCAGAGCCTCGTCAATGTGTTGGTTGCCTATAACCACTAAAATATACAGGGCCCCTGGGTATTTCATTTTGGGTGGTGTTCCATGTTGGAGAACCGAGCTAACATGGTCAGGCAGGATGATTTTGTCTTGGACCTGTCTCCTAGATCGGCGCTTCTGGGTGCACATGTCCTTTAGAAACTTGGCATAGGACGAGATTTGTTTGATAGCTTCCAACAGAGGCAAGTTGACCTGGACTTGCCTAAAAGTGTCCATAATCTCCTCCGTCCTATCCTTGGCTCCAGGCAAGCCAACAGAAGATTCCCCAGGAGTAGATAGGTGCTCTGGATAGGGCACCCTCGGCTTCTGGGTAGAGGGGTCGTCATGGCGGGAGAGGGGTGGTGGAAGGACGACATCCTCATTGTGGGTGATTTCAAGCGAGGGAGAGCAGTGTGGCTCTTCCTCAATGGAGATGGAAGTCGAGTCAGGTGTAGGAAGGGAATTCTGAGACGTAATCGTAGGAGTGTTATCAGGCTTGTCAATTTTCTTTCCACTCCTCAGCACGGTCACAGCTTGGGCGTGCTCCCTGAATACGACCCCCTTGCCCTTTGGGTTCTCCTCAGAAGAGCTAGGCAGCTTCCTCGGATCACGTTGCCTAACTGCCTTAGTAAGATGACCAATTTGGGATTGCATATCAGTAATCACCTTATTCTAAGATTGGATGACCATATTCTGATTCTCTTGCATCGCTTTCATCATGGCTTTAAGTTCATCCATCTCAGAGGGCTTATTTTGAGGAGGGTTTTCATAGGATGGTTGGTATATGGGTTGGGGAGGTAGGGGTCTTGTATTCCCTGAGTTAGAAGCATCACCTTGCTTCCAAGAGAAGTTTGGATGGTTCCGCCACCCCGGATTATAGTTATTGGAATAAAGGTTATTGCGAGGAGGTGGGCGGAAACCTTGGGCTGTGTTCAAGTCGGCCTGAATCAACTTAGAGAATTGATTTGCCTGGTGGCACTCCGCAGTGGCATGCGTTGTGCTTTGGCAAATGGAGCATTCACTTGAAGCCTGATAGAGGCTGCTTGCGGGTTCATGCCGGGGTTTGCTAAAAGCCTATCAAAGTTTTTATTCAATGATAAGCCAAATCCTGAGAGACCCCGGCTTCATGGGCCTCTATCTTCCTCTGCAAGATTGATGGTTTTCTTTTTTGATAGGCAGAGGACATATGTATGGAGTTGTCACTTAATGTTTCAAATAATGCTTAGGCTTTATCCTCAGTTTTGGTCATGAAGGTTCATGCACAAGTTGCATCGATGGTTTGCTTATGCCTTTTAGATAATCCGTTATATAACCTTTCGACCAACTGCCATCTTGGCACTTGATGGTGGGGGCATAACCTAAGAAGGTCATTAAAGCATTCCCAAGTCTCATGAAATTGCTCCCCTTCCTGTTGAGTAAAACCCATAATCTCTCTTCTGTAATGGTTGGTCTTACTCATAGGAAAATACTTTTTCAAGAATTCTCCCTTAAGGGTGGCCCAATCATTTACCCTTGCATCGAGGGTATGATACCAGTGCTTGGCCTTATTTTTTAGGGAGAATGGAAATAGAGTCCTCATCAGGGCTTCATCAGTAAAGCCCTGGAGCTTCTCAGTAGAACAGACCTCAGTGAATTCCTCCAAATGCCGGTAGGGGTCCTCCCTAGTAGTACCATAAAAGGAGGGCAACAAAGATATGGTATTGATCTTGATCTCATATGGATTATCCCCTGCAGGTCGTCTCAGTGCCTGAGCGGGTTGGTTGGTTGGAATAAAATAGTCCCTCAGGGTCCTTTGTTGATTTGCTCCTTGATTAGCATGTCTTCTCTTTTCTCTCCTTGGTGGGCTCTCCTAAGAATTCTCTCGGGCTTAGGATCAAACACTAGACTGCCCTCAAGAGAGCGTCTACCAAGCATACAATCACAATTCAAGTTCTTGTTGATTAAGTGAAACCTCCACTCCAAAGATAGGTCAAAAGGTCAAGGCGTATCCCTCCGTTCCCATGTAAGTGGTATAAGAGGGGTGATGACTTAAGATCCTAACCTTCTTTGTTGCAGAGGTAGAATTGGTTGATATAGATGGCCAAACAAGTTATTCACTGCAATTACGTGACCTAATTCAACCTTTGAGTGCCTTAGGACCTATACTTTGCTTAGATGATACTCCTAAGTGATCAAGTGAGAAGTTACTCCAAGGACGAACAAAGGGATGCAAGTAGGGCGAACCCTTCTTTTGAGGCGATGCGTATGTGATGCCTCTTAACTACTCTTTTGTTCCTTTAAGAGGTGTCTCCCTCTGTGAAGTATCAAAACACTTGGTCAAAAGATAGTACCACCACCACAAAGCATGATAAGAGGGTCTACACCGATAAAGAGATCGGTGCCTATAGCCTTAAGGAATCGAGCCTTAGTGCGGTGCCTAATGTGCGTGCTCAGTGCCAGACATGTGCATTACATCGCAAATCATTTTTATTTTGAAAATGCAGACAAGTCCTTTTGAATCAGATCAGGTGTGATTTGGTTTTAAGGTCAAATCTGATTATCAATCCCAATTGCAGTTAGGCGACCACTGGATTAAGTAATTTCACTCAGCTTTGTGGTCTTGAATTTTAACCCTAATGCAAATGCATGAATAGGAGCTAGATGCAAAAAGTTAGAAAGGTGTACCTGCTTCCAGCAATCTTCGTTCAACTATGCTCGCAATGCAACAATGAGATCTAATGTGCTGCTTAATCACTCCTAAATGCACGCACCTAGGGGCATGCAACTCCTAACAGGTAGCTCGGTATTTTATTGTGTTTGTTTTAGAGGCAAGCAAGTAGAAAAATGAATTACGCACGCAGAAGAATGTAAACCCTGGTAGCTAAAGAATGTGGGGACAGACCCCCAAAAATTCAGCCCCAATTACTACAAGGGCGAGAAGACATAAATAAAATTTGTGACGAAGGAGAATCCCCTGTGAAAGCGGGATCCAGATCTCCTGCGTCTTCCCCACGTGTGGGCGTCGCTTAAGGTCGGCATCGTCTCCAAGCTGCACTTGTTACCTCCACAGATTCCTCGCATAAAAACGATAACAACTGGTCGGATTACTGTGCAATGAGAAATAATCAGAAATAAAAATCAAGTGAAATTATTGCATCTGTTGCCTCCCCAGCAACAATGCCATTTGGTCGGGCGTTTCGCTTGCAAGAATACTGTATCAGAATACTATGTCGTTGTAATGTGTAGATCGTGGTTGAAAATCCCAAACAAAAATATTTTAATAAAACTAACCACGAAGAGTTAGGTCGTATCTATAGGGAGGAACAGATGCAATAAATCCACGATTATTTTTCCTAGTATGCATCTAATTGAGTGCGAGATCCGTGCTCAAATTCGATGTGAAATGCGACCAAAAGTAGACAATAATTTCAGAATGTGAGGCTGTATGCATAATTTTCCTTTCCTGAAATAACTCGCAATGGCATATAATGTAATTAAATTCCAAGATATGGTTCTTCCTCCTTTAAGTTTGTTGACATTCCATGCATTTATATAGAGACCAAAGCCAACATATAAGGATATGAATGTATGGGAGAAATACTTTGAAACTTGAGGGTGAGCATGCAATATTCACTCAACTAAATTTATCCATCAAATATCTCAATAGTTCTTATGGCATATTTGGTAAAAACAAATAGGGCATTTACTGTTGAGAAACTGGGGATGAATTCCCCTTGTGCCCATGCCAACGAGGAAGCACGATCGGGCGTACGAAGCTTGGTGAAGGTCGAGGACGCGAAGGGTGTTCCAATGGTGGTGGTCCCACGTTGAGAGGTGGCCAGAGTTCACCGGACGGTGAGACAGAGGTCGTCGGCGGTGGGTTTCTCCGCGCGTGCGCGTGGACTGCCGTCGGCGTTTCTGATGATGTGGAGGAGCTCGTGGAGTCGAGGGGAGTCCGGAGGGGTCGATGGTGTGTAGAAAGGAGGGCAGAGCAGCCGGCTGCGCGAAGGTGGAACTCGGCGGTGATGGGTTCCTTCGGCTTGGTTGCAGAGGTTGAAGATGACGGGGAAGATAAGGAAGGGAAGAGACCGGCTATGGAAGTGGGTGCGTGCGAGGAGGCTGCTGTGCGAGGAACTGGTGCATGCGCAAGGGCGTGGCTTCGTGCGGACTGGCCGTGCGGTGATGCTGGAGGTCGAGTTCGCTGGCTGCGTGCACGTACGAGGGCACTCACAATGGGCTGTGGCGCACAGAGGGGTTGGTCTTGCGTGCTATGGTTGGCTGTGGTGAGAGGGCGTGCGCGCGGTGAGAGGGCCACAGTGCAGGCTCTGCTTCATGGTGCGCATAGGGTCCATGGTGGTGCGATTGGAGGTGATCCTCGTTCCAGGAAAGTCTTCGCTAGATCCCCAGTCGTAGCTCTTATCCCTCCCCAGATCTACAACCTCCGCCTCTCCCTTTGCAGGTGTGTAACTGCTTCATTTGAATTTAGCGGAGGGAACGACGGTAATGGGTAATTATAGGCATACCTTTCGTTCAAGTGCTAATCATATTCACGCCTAGTTACATTTCTTTCTACCTGCACATATCAAATAAGAAGCATAAAAGTATTTATTAGAATGTAAAGTAGACACAAAAATATTCGTAAGCTAAGCTTAATTAATACTTAGTTTAATCCATTAAGCCACAAGGAAACGTACTCCATATGTACTTAAGCCAAATAAATGTCCAATAAATTGGACTTATCAAGGTTGGTATGCTTGGATGCAAATCGGCATGTGTGCTATGGATCCATCGTTGCCTCTTGTAGATGTAGATAGTCTACCATTGTAAGATGTGATTAGGTACCGTACCATGGTTGGGAAGCTGTTATACTTGACAGTCATTAGACCTGACATTGCCTTTGCTGTGGGACAATCCCAACATTTCATGAGAGGATCAAGCATATTGAAGTGGATTGTCACTTCATTAGAGATGCTATTGTGAACAAGATCTTTACACCTTACATTAGCACCGAAGACTAGATTGTAGATATTTTCACTAACACACTTTCTAAGAAGTGGCTTGAAGTAGTGCTGTCAAGGCACTCGCCTAGGCACCAGGTTGAGGTAAAGCGAGGCCTTAGCGCCTCGACAAGGCTTGCCTCGCCTAATTTACCTGAGGCGCTGCCTAGGCTAGTGCCTTAGCCAAGGCACTAGGAGTCCCGGGTGAGCACCTGAACCAAGGTTGCTAATTTTTCATTTTTTAAAGTACTTTTAAGGGTTTGAATTTCTTTTCACCTAATTATTGAGTACTCTCTCTTAGTTAAACACGAACCTATGCATAGATATGTACACATATGCACAAATATATACATATACATGTGCTTATATATATATATACACACACACACACACACACATATATTTTGTATGTTTGTGTATGTATGTACATGCCAACTTACATTTACAAATATATATGTACAAACAAATACGTGTACATAAGTATGGCATATAAATATAAAACACATAAATATAATGTGTGCATTTACATATGCGTATATGTAAATGTGTGAAACTATATACACACTTATGATATGTATCAATGTGTATTTGTATGTGCATTGCACATGTTTGTTTAATCACTTGTATATCTTGTATATGCAATCATAACATACCATATTTTGGTTATTGTGTGTATATGTATGTCTGCATATATATATATATATATATATATATATATATATATATATATATATATATTAGCACCTCATTTTTCTCAGGCGAGCACCAACTCCTCAGACGTTTTGGACCCCCCTCACCTTTTAGTACTGCTCGCTTTTGACAGCCTTGGCTTGAAGTCTTATGTTTCAAGCTAAGCATGTTTGATGGATATGCTCTAGCTTGAGGGGAAGTATTAAGTTGTATGGGTTATATAGGACTTTGTTATATTTCTTTATTGTACGAGGGTGTATTGTTATTTTTTCCTTTGTGCTTCTCTATATAAAGGCACCGAGGGGCCCGTGAAATAAACAATTTTTTCATTTGGTCCCAACATGTTACAGCTGTTGTTAGTTATTCTTTCTTTTCATCACCCTGATATAAATGCCATGAATGCATTAAAATACTATTTTGGCTGCATTTGTCATAACTTACCATCTTTGAGGTTGTTTGCATTATCTTATAAATTTTCCCTTGAAAAGCGAAAGGATTAGTAGTTATCTAAATGCGATCAAACCAGTTCAAGTTATTGGATTCCACAAAAGGTTTCGTACAACATCAGATATATGACTTTTATTTTGTCTCACCTTGTCTTGCAAAAAAATTTACTTTCAGTGGAAAAAATAATCATGGTGCTTGAGGCCATATCATCATACTAGCAGGTCTACTTTGGAATTTCTTTGAGTTTTATGATGAGATGTAGCATTCATTGGGACTTCTTTGTTTGTTGCGTTGCAATTTCTATGGTTAATGTTTAGTCAAACTCCTCGAACTGATTTCCTTTTGCTATCTTATTGTTCTTGCACTGATGTCGAAGACAGTATGTTGGTGATTGAAGGAAGAGATGTAGAGGTATGCGATTGCCAGTTGTGGTGGAGTCTGCAGTAATTCCATTGGTGGTGGCTCTTCTATAAGAGATAGTAGCAAGACAAACTCTTCTTTTACTTCATCAAGTATTACCATGAATTTGAGGTGAAATATTCTTTTTTGGTCAACTTTAGTTGCCTTGCTTTTATTTCCTTTTTTGTGAATTAATTGTTGCAATTATCCTTCAAAATCCATTTCTTGCTTAATGTATTTTGAATCCATTGTTATGTTGGACTTGAAATTGATTAACTACTAGTGTTGATTCCCCTTGCACTTCGTGCAAGCAATTTTGTTTGCACATAATATGTCCTCCCAAATGTATCAAAAAGAAAATGGTAGTAAGCATGTGGAACTAGTTGAATTTTTATAACTTCCATGGCTAATCACAATTATTATTTTTCAAGTGAATCAAATCAGATTCTACATATTAAGGTGATAAAACCTACTTTATATTTAAAAAGGGTAACAATATCATAGTTAAAAGAAATGTCAATGTTATCATTAGCAAACATCTCATCAATCTAATACATTAGAGATTCGGTTGGGCACTTACATATATATATATATTGAAAAGGAAAAGGGTGGTTAACAAGCTCGATCTCATTAAAAAGGAGAGCTTAATGCATCAATGGATGCAAAGCATGTTGTAGTGATGTAGAACCTCATCAACAACCATTCCTTGCCTTTTCATTACTCCATTACATGCAAACCAAATACCACCACAAAAGGATCAAGGCTCTTTCAATGGTGTCTCCATCAACGAGGGCTCCATGTATGCTAGACTACGAAGTCTGGGGAGTCAAAGCTAACGGATTAATCATTAGCACTCGTCCTGCGAGAAAGGGCAAGGAGCAACCAAAGAAAATGTGGTTTCTATCTTCCACCCTTCTCCACAAATAAGATAAGCTGCATCTGCTTTTGGCGCTCAATGTCTCCTATAATCTCTAATGACTAGTCTTCCTCTTCTTAGGAGCCATAAGAAGAATTTCACCTTGAGGGGGGACTTTGCACTTCCAAAGTTTCTTGTAGTTAGTTGCCAATCCTTGTCCCATTTGAGGCATACTCTTCATGTACTAAATATATGCCTTCCCAAGAAAAAAAAACTTTCTCCAGACGTAACCATCTTTATCTTGACTAGGTTGAATGTCAAGGGTTTGTGGCAAAAGGGTCAATACCTTGGTCCTGGAATTAGGCAACCAGCCCCCCTTGGAGTAGTAATTTACCATCGAAGCCATAGGGTTAGATGCTAAAGTAACAAGTTTGGATAGGTGACGACAATAACCCTAATCGGGGACCAAGTATGGGTTCAAAATCTAAACTTGGAGCCATCACCCAAACAGTTTCTACAATGGGGCTTAACTGAAGTTCTTTTGTAGCCCCATCTAAAACGGAGATGAGCCTCAAATCCTTTTCTTCATGTTATAAGAGCACTTGCCCTTCTTTCTTTCATTCCCAGCCACCTATCCAGTAGCAATTCAGATTCTAAGGGGCTTGGTTGATTGTATTCACATTTGTGGGATTGGGTGGAAGTTGCATTTGGGCTGTGTCTTAAATTGAAGCTTACTAGAATTCTTTATTAAGACAAGTGTGCTGCTGGCTATATATTTTTGAAAAAAACATCCTCCTTAGGTGTGATTTATTGGGGAAAAGACTATTAGCTTCATTCGTATATCTTCTGCAATTTCAACTTCATTTTTTTATGTGTGGATACTGATCTCTTGAGAACATGCTATGTTTTACAAGCAATCTTGATAGCTTGCTCATACAAGCTAAAGTGCGAAAAGGAATCACTCAATGGCTAGTAATTGCTTCCAAGATTATGTGGTCACTTTTAATGGAATTCTTTGTAGTAGTTGTTTATTCCTTTCAGGAGTCAATGGTATTTATTAATAAAGCAAGTCGTGCCAACTTACATCTTGTCTTCCCATTTTACTTGATTGCCATGCGAATTGCTGACAAGCTATTCACCAATTATGAAATATCATTCATGTCAAGTGGATAATTAATGCAGTTGATTAAAATAAGAAAGAACATGATAAATCTGGAGGTGAAAATAATGCATGTTGTTGAAAGGTGATACAAATTGGTCAGGTAGATAAGGATGGTTTTGAGTGGGTGGCCGTTCCAATTGAGATCTCACTATGGTTGACATCGTGGTCAACATATACCTATAGATGGTTAAGAGAAACTATTAGTAACTGATGAGAGCCTCATCATGAGCCATAACTAGCTCATTTTGACCTAATAAAGAAGATAAAAGCTCCTACATAACCTAGAAGAAGGCTTAACTAAAGGAACAAGTGCTCTGAGAAGAAAACATGAAATAAAGGTTAAAACTGCAATTTTACCATTGCAGTACATAAACGGGATTTCTCAGAAGCAAAACATAGGTCAAATAGTCCAAAGTGGGTTGAATTAATCAGAAATGGGTTTATGTGCAATCTAAGAATTAAATGACACTTGGTAACCCTAAAACAGACCCGCTTAAATTAACAAGGTTCCAGTCAGAATAAAAATCAAGCAAACCCTCTAAAAATCATAGAAAAACATCCTTTGGGGTTTAGAACACTTAATTTGGCCTTTGGAACCTAGTTTGACCTAGATTAGGGTCTTAGCTCTTCAATTAACCTAATTTGGGTTTTTACGCAAAATGTCCAGTCAAAAGAGGTCAAACCTAAAATCCAACTTCACCATTGGATTCTTTAGGGCCAAATTAGGTTTGTACCAAAATTTGGACCTAAGGGGAGGTCATCTTGACCTACTTTGCAAGTTAGTACACCCAAATCACAAAGAGGTCCCTATCTTTTGAATATCCTTGCAGAGAGCCCCCTAGGTTCCTCGCCCTCTTTGCAAACCGGTCCTGCCGCCATTGCTAGGGCAGAACCGAGCTCCGACGAAGTTTCGAGAGAGATGGCTCTCTAATTCCTCAGAGATTCTCTCCCAGAAATGGAAGGGAGATTCTCTGAGGAATTCCCTTCCTTCTAAAGCCAATCAAATTCGCTGGTGTGAACCCAATCTCTCGTGCGAACGCACGAGAGATGTGGGTATCTTTCTTCCTTCCAACTCCGGCGAACCGGCTGACCTAATTGCGCGTCTTTCACGCTCTGATAGGAGCGGCCAGCACCTATAAAACACCCCTCGGACCCGGCCACTCATCTTGAGCTTGATTTGGCCGAGTTTCCCCCTTCAATTCCTCTCCTCCTGCTCGGCCAAATACCCCAGCTAGCTCCGGCGAGCCCCCCTCCCCTCCCTCTTCGCTCTGCCACAAAACCAGTGGCAGAGTTAGCTTCCTGACCTCCCTCCGCGTCGCGCAGTACCAGCGCACGCCGCCTCAGCCCCGTCGTCGCCGCCGTTCTCCCCCACTGGGCGTCATCTTCTCCGGCGACAGCAAGTACTGCTGTTCGCCTTCTGTCCCCTTTCGTCCTTACAATTAGGTTAGAACTCCTCTCCATCCTATCCTCTCTCTTTTCCCCCTGTTATCTCATCTGATTACCCCTCGACCGACGCTGACCACCCTCATCTTCCACATCACCGACCGAACTCCGGCGAGCCGCCCACACCACTCCGCCACTCCACACGGCTCGCCAACCACCTCGTGAGCTCCGCCTCACCACCAGGAACTCGCTCCACCCCACAACTGCCACTCCAGACCTCCATAACCACCCCCCGAACAACCCACCATCTCCGGCCACAGGTTAACCTAGGCGGGCACGCCTAGGCCGACCGGCAACCTGCAGCATCACCCACCGCCTTCGCCGTGCTACGGCGAAGGTTTCCAACTATTCTAATTGGGCCAATAGGCCGTTCTGTGGAAGCTCAGGTGAACGCCCCGGCCGCCATTAACAGTCGAAGCAGCAGGAAGCTTGGAGCAGCAGCAGGCGTCAGGCTTCCCAGGCGGCAGGTGCAGCAGACTCTCGCAAGTGTTGCGAGGTGACTGAGTTCAGCAAGGAGCACCAGCAGGGCCTTCAGCGTGGGCAATTGCACACGAGAGTCTGCGGGCGCACGCAAAGGAAGGGCGGAACGTTTAGTCCCACATCGTGGAATCTCAAGGCACAGGTATGGTATAAAGAGTTTTTGTGATATACGTTTACTGCCTCGAAAGCACAGGGGTGAGGTCCCTCACTGACCCCACCCGCCTCGTCCGCGGCCTGACCACGCGGACCTGGCGGATCCGACCCGACCTAGACCTACGCACTCCTCGCGCATCACACACCTGCAGGTGCGCCTGGTCCCGGGTACGATCCGACCCGATTGAGACTGTGGCTCTGGTAGAGCGGTTAGAGTGAATTGCTTGAGAGAGAGACACGCGCGGGTAGAGGGAGAAGGGTTAGGTTTTGTTCCCCTGTGCAGGCAGGCTGATTGCAGGAGAAGGACGTGGCCGCTGCAGAAGAAAGGAGAAGCAAGACAAAGAAGAAGAAGAAAGCAAGACAAAGAAGAAGAAGAAGGCAACGAAGAAAGGAGAAGCAAGACAGAAGAAGAAGAAAGAAAGAAGTCTTCGCAGGCGAAGGAGGAAAACAGAAAGGTTAGAAGTCTTCGCAGGAGAAGAAGAAGAAGGACAAGGGAAGATTGCAAAGAGATCCGAAAGGCAAAGCAGAAGAAGAAAAAGAGAAAGAAAGATCACATTTAAGACGTCTGATACATAAATCAGACGTCTAATTCTATTTTTTTTTACATCTTTCTTAAAAACTCTTTGAATCAATTATATTTGCATTTAACAGTTGTATTCTTGGGTTTTACAAAGTACTGAGTTTGCTCCCTGTGTTCGACCTCGGATACTCTAGTTGTTCGAGTAATAAAATTATTTGTTTAAACGTTTTGTCGGTTCTACTGCAACGTAATACGCCTTTAAATCCGCACAGAAACGTTGACAACAGTAACTTTGAAAAGGTGAGGCATGTTGGTCATGCTTGTAAGAAGGATAGCATGGATGTAGTAGACTAGTTCTGCTAGTTGTACACCCTAGCTGTGCTAACTATTATTTAAATAGATCGAGCATTTTGCAGTACTTTAGGCATGATTTTCCAAGCTAGGAGGTTCTCCCATTAGTGAACTCATCTCTTAGGAGATGAATTTTCTTGGTTCATTTCATGCCAGGATTGGCCATTTCTTTGACAACGATATTGTGCTTTCTATGAAGAGTGCTTCTCAAGTTCTTGAACATTGGTGGTTTCTTCTCATGATGAAGATTTAAAGTCATTGTCAGTAGAAATCCCCCATCCATGGTGATTATTTTTTTGCTAGCATCAACATTAGCTTTTGTGATACTAGTTGCCCTTTGGCTTGCATCGGGCTTACCATACCTTGTGATCCTTTGGTTGCTTAAAGGTGCATGGGGTCTTCTTATGAGAGCATCTCCTGTATTAAGATTTTATCTACATTTCGCCTAATTTCCCGATTAAAGGCCCAAGCCTAAGTATCAGGGCTAGATTTAGGATTGTGCTCCTTAATTGTTCGTTGGATCGACCCTCTTGTGGTAAGTTGAACTTGATGTCTTTGTGGTTCATCTAGCGGATTGAGATGTTTACACTTTTATCTCAAGAAGTATGTGACATTGTGGAGAGTAATTTGTAGTGTCAATTGGTACATCTTTGCATGTTATGTTTGCTTTTGAACATTTTTTAAAGAAGAGGCTAGTTCTCATTGGATTCTTCTTCTTGGGGATCATTACCTTGTGATTGTGTTCCTTGAGTATGAGCTTGGCCCTTAGCATGTTGTTTTCAAGAAGCTAAGCTATGAGGGCTGAATCTGTTGTTTGTAGAGAGCGATTTTTGTCATCGATGCACCTTATTCTTTCTTCCCAAGGATGCCAATATTACTGGCCATTAACCAATCACACACTTTGACTTACTTAGATTCTTAGTAGTTTACTCATTGGGATGATTTAGATTAGTTAGTAAGATTGTGATTTGTGTTGAAAACCCAATCAGGCATACTTTTCGCTTGATCTTCAAGTTCTCTCTTAGTCCTTTGAAGCCTATGGCAACCCTCAGTTTGCCGATATTTTACTCATTTCGCTCTATAGTGGGATGTTGATCTTATGCTATCCACCTTTTGTAGAATTCTCTTAGCCTTAAAGACCATTCTTGCAACATTGCTTACTTTGCGATTTGTAGTGAATAATGGGTCTATCCCCACCAACGACCTATTGAAGCATGGAGCAAATTTTGGATGATGCATGTATGAGCTCTTGTGTTAGCCTAGCCCCTCAACATATCAGCGTCATCTTTGGGCCATGATATATTAGGAAGACACTTTGACCATGGTTTCAACAACAATCTCCAATTGGAATTGCCAAATAGTCATACCAAGAGTTTCTTTTGTTATTCTCCTGCATTTATTTCCCATCCTTTTCTCTCCTAGATGAGTAGACTTTTCCTTTTCCAAAGTTTTGTTCTATCTATGTCTCTTTTTTAGTGTCATGTGTTTTTCCTCATTTTATACTCCTTCCTATCAGTGATATCTTATGCCTGCTAAGTCGAGTTGAGTTGGTTGCATCATTAGGAAAAAAAGCCCTTGTGATTTGTAATGTCGAGAGTATCTGAGCAAGATATATACTTTTCAAAAGAAAATCTAGGCAAGATATATAATATAGATGTTAATGGAGGATTCTTGAAGCAAAGGAAAGAAAATTTTTACATAGGAGGTGGCATTGGTCACCTTAAAAACAATGACCAAGCCTTTTCCTTCCTTAAGTAGGATTGTCTATGTGAATTCTTTGCATTGATTTAGATATGTTTTGGGTCATCATAAGACTTAAATCCATACAACCAAGATCATGTGTGATATTTCCTTTCGAACAATTTTCCCCTATCTTTGTTTCTAGACTCAGATCTAGTATCTTACACCTTTGGATTGATGCATTACAAGGCCTTTTCTTAAGATGTCCAGAACCACCTTAAACGAGCCTCTCTCATTTTGTCTCTCTCATTTTATCTTCTATAGGTACCATGTTGGTTTTTCTATTGTGGTAGTATTTTGGATCCAATTTTTCCTTGTGTAGCCAAACATCTTTCATGACACCTCAAGACGTGCATTTGTTTCTTGGGTATCTTGCTCATTTGTTATCTGATATGAGTGACCCAAGTCGTTTTTGAGATTTTTGAATCTTTTGAATGCGAATATCGATTCAACACCACAAATTGTGACTAATATTTAAGGAACAAAATGAATGAAGGTTCTTGATCACAAAAATACATGCAACAGAAGGACCTCATAGGAGGTCACCTAATTTATTATACTCTCGCCCTCCTCCACCCGTCCACCTTCCCTTCTACCGCCTAAACCCCCCCTCCCCCTCTAGCCATTTGCTTCCCTCTCTCCTCCACCCTCCCCCTCGACTTCCCCCTCCCACTAATCTAGTTGTCCACCTCCCCCTCCCCCTCCCCCTCCCCCTCCCCCTCGTGCCCGTCTCCCTTGTCATCCTCTCCTCCTCATGTCCTCCTACTTGGGCCCCTTCTCCGTACCCTTCCTTTCCCTCCTTCTTGTCCTTCAACTACTGTCCCCTTTTTTTTTTGAAAAGGGAAAAGGTGGTTATCCTTATGATAACCACCTAGAAAATATATTAATTAAAAAGAACTGCAATCGCCAAACTCCACCCCAACAAAAAGGAAAGCACAAATGTAACAAAATTCTCCAGATAAAGATGTTGCCCCCTAAAGACAGCCGCATTCCTCCCCAATCAAATAGATCACAAAACTACTAGTGGCCTAGCTTTCTCCTTCGTCTGGAACACATTGCACTCGCTAGACCTGCTTCAAGATCTATAGGACCTCCAAAAGAAGTCAAAGGAATCATGAGCCCACCATTGATCATTAAATCAGTCCCACATTTGAGTTGCCATAGGAAACAAGAACAAGTGGTCCACATCTTCGTCTGCTTGCCCACAAAGCGGGCAATTTTTGTCTACATCCTGGGCCCATTTTGCCCTCCATACTCTGGTCATCAACTTGCCTCGCCTGAGAAACCAGCCAAAAATCTTCACCTTCAGCGGATAAGAGGCCTCCCAGAGTTGCCTACAATCTCTTAGAAAATCAATGTTCCCCAACGTACCGAGGTCTCTAAGCCTCTTATAGGCATCATGGACCGTAAACTCTCCCTCCTCCCAACTAAACATATCAACACCATCCTCTGGCTAGAAACCCTTTAACTCCCATAGTAGCCATTGCAATTCCTCAATCCTCTGATTTGAAAGATTCTCCTAGAAAATGGGGCACCAGCATCCATCCCAAACTCCGCCACCACAGCCTCTTTGTCAACTGCCATCTAGACTACATCTCCCTGGTACAAAGGTTGTTTGCACCTTCGAAACCACCTCGCCAATCACCTTTCTCAGCCTGCTCACTAGGACCTTAGCCACAATCAAGTATATTGCATTCGATAGGGCAATGGGCCTAAAGTCATCAATCGCCTCTGCCCCCTCCTTCTCAGGCAACAGAAACATATAAAATTTGTTAACCCTGTTAAACCTCCTATTGCCCTCTCTAAACTTTGCAACAACCTACAAGACTTCATCCTTTAATAGGGACCAAAACTCTTTAAAGAAAAGCACCATGAACCCATCAGGACAAGGACACCCATTGGCATTCAACCCCCAAACTGCTTCCTGAACTTCGTCCTTCGTAAAAAGTGCCACCAACTCCACAGCCTCTACCGCATCCACTCTTGGAACACCCACACCATGCCAATGCCAACTCCCCTCCCTCCTTTGCCCCATGAACTCCTTAAAGAAGTCGACCGCTGCTCTGCCTACAGCCTCCCTGCCCGAAAACTCCACCTTGCCCACCAGGAGCTTATTAATCCAATTTCTCATGCGCCTAGCTGAAGCCATCATATGAAAGAATTTCGTATTTGAGTCCCCTTCCTTGATCCACTTCTATTTGGATTTCGTTCTCCACTCAACCTCTGCTTTCCGATCCTCAACCTGGACCACCTTCATGTGTTCTACCTTGGCCTTCCTCTCCTCTATCGTCAAAATGCCCTGGTCCTCAACTCTATCCAACCTCTGAATCTCCCCAAGCGTCTCTTCCTTCTTTCTATTTCGCTCCTCTTTCAACCGTTTCCTATACTCTTTAAGAAACACTCTCAGGTCCAAAAGCTTTGCTTCTAACCTGGCTACTGTCGAATCATCCAGGTGTAGAGCTCTCCACCTATCTCCAATCATATCTCTGAATCCCTCCTCCAATAGCCATGCCCTGCCAAATTTGAAGTACGTACCAAAATGAGAGCCTTCATCGGACTCTCACAAAAGTGGCATGTGGTCTAAAAAGGGCCTCTCTAGTGCTCGAACTCCCGCCAAAGGGAAGATCTCTGCTAGCTCCACGAAAGCTAGGAAGCGGTCCATCTAGACATTAGACCACAGAGCTCCTCCACGTGAATGCACAAGAGCTTGGGGGTATGTCCTACAATTCATGCTCCGCAAACTACCGTCCCCTTTTAGTTTCCTCCACTTTGATTTTTATCCAATGGATACTTGATGCTAAGAGCTACCTAGCTTCGATTAACAACCTTGAAATAGGAGATAATCCCTTATTATATTTACTAATTATGAAGAGGAGTTAAACATTTTGTGGTGAACCTATTTATGGTGTTTAATCTAGTCTTTGAATTTTTAATTGCATATGTTATCATCTATTATTTAATGAGTGATCCATGAGCACAAAGATGATTTTTCTTTTCTATTTTTATTTTTACAGAAAGCACAAACATGAATTGAACTTTATAAGCTCATTTTCCCTCTTGTTAAACTTAATTTTTGTTTGGTACAAATTAGATTTAGGTGTTATTTTGATTTGGTGTCTCTCAGAGTTCTTATTTTACCAAAATAATATTTATAAATGCCACATAAATTAAAATAGTTCATACATGGAAAAGTTTAAAGAGTTGCAAATTATCAAATAATATCGAGTCCCACCCAGTGCTTTCAGAACACAAGTAGAGAATGAATAGAATATTGAACAGGAACAGTTATACGGCGTCAAATTGTTGAATTAAGTTAGGTCAAATGATGACATCATTAAATCAGATTGAATTGATTGGGTGGATCGTGAATGGTTAAACGATTTGTTTATTTCAAATGCTATATGTTAATGGTCATATAATATAGATGTACATATATGCATGTGTGTGTATGTATGCATATTGGTTCATGTGTTTTAAGTCATGTTGATGCTGCAGTTTCATGTCTGTAAAATGCACAAGCAATGCAATTGATACATATGCAAATTTTCTATTGAGGATTTTAGGATAGGGAGGGTGCAATGAATAAGTCATTTAGTTTTTCGTATTGCGACTATCAAAGAAAATGCTTTTAAAAAATATATTTATCAATGAAATAAAATTTTCATGATATTATAACATTAAATGCTTATCAAATAACAAAAGCAAATGTTGACAATTAATTACTGCCACCCTACTCATCTCCTTCTCTTCCTTTTCTTCTTATTATATTAAATTAATTATTTAAGTTATTCATAACATAATAGTTATTTAATTTATGTTGTGTTATTGAAATTACAGGTTGTTGGTGACGGTCACTCTTGAAGGTTTTGAGGTATAATTTAAATTTTTATAATTTATTTTTTTGATATTTTAGGACCATGTTAGATGTAGGGTGTACCCACATTATATTTTCTTGAATTGATTGTGGGAAGTGCCTACTTTTGTCTTTTGAATTCACTTTTAGAATTTTATTAGATATGGGGTGTGCCCACATAAATGGTTTTGTTATGCATTTATGTATTTTGTTTGTTACATTTTTATTTTGGGTTGTGCCCAGTTTTATAATTATGTGTGGTGTGTTATTTTGAAATGTAGGTTTATGAAAAAACTTAAATATTTAAGGGAAAATTCTGTCAAAAATTTTTAAAATTCATTAATGTTCAATATATTGGTTGATTGGGGATTGATTGGGTTATGGTTAGGTTGTGTTAGGATTTGGGTAGGATGATGCTTAGGATTGGGATGGAGTTGGATGATGGCTAGGAGGTTGAGATCTTTAGGACCAATAAGAAGGATAATGGTAATGCTGAGAAACTAGGTGGCCACTCTTGGATGGAAGATAGGATGTCTGTCTCTGTAATTGCTTTTCCATCCTCTTAATAATGGAAACCCAATCTCTAGTTGTAATATGACATGTGGAAAGGCTCAAAGCCCAAGTAAGTGAAAGGGGTATGTAATGGCTAAATCCTTAACGTTCTCCAATTTGTGTTGATGTCCCCTTAGACATGCCAAATGGAAGAAACATTGGCTTTTGTAGCCCAAAGATCTCCAACATCAATTTAGTCTTACCACATCCAAAGAGTCCTCAATAAAGATAATTATATTCATTTGCATGTTGTAAAATAGGGAATTCAGTGGCCCCCCTCTAGAATCGAAACCCCTTATGTCTTTTACCTAAGGTATGGTAAGCATCGACTAGGAAGTCATCTGCAATGACAAAGAACATTAGAGCCAACGGATAACCTTGTACTCTTCAAGGTTGAATCCAACTCCTTGGCTTTCCATTCAACAAGATGGAGCAAGAAGCCGATGTTACATACATTTTGATCTAATGGATTCTTAGTGGTGGAAATCCCCTTACTCTAAAAAATGACCAAAGGGAACTTCCAATCTAGGCTATTGTAAGCGTTAGAAAAATCCACCTTCCAACAAAAAGCTTGGCTATCGAATTTCTTCCAAGTAGAGAGAATCTTAAATGTAGTAACGTAGTTTTCCATTATAGATCTCCCTCTGATGATTGCAAATTGCAAGAGTTTGATATGATATTCCAATATAATTGCCAAATGCTGTGCAATAGTCTTGGCCACTGCCAACTAGATAGAGTTAGAGAGGGCAATTAGTCTATGGTCGTTAACAGTTGGCAGTAGAAATAGGAAGAATTTATTATTTTTTGGGTGGCCATCTCTTGTTGTTAAAGAATTAGAGATTGCCATCACCTATTTTTTTACAAAGGGCGAAAACTTTGTAATAAATAGGACTAGAAGATCATCAGGTCTAGGTGACCCTTATTGCTTAAGGGAGTGCACAATTGCTAACACCTCTTCCGTGAAAGGATGAGTCATAGAGGCTACATCTTCCTCTTTGAGTTGATGTGGAGGATATCCTCTTAGATGCCACTCCTGGCTCTTGACAAAAAAGTAGGTGGTAGAAATCTACAAAGGCTTTTTCTATCTCTTGCATCCTAGAGTGCACATTCTGATCATCAGTTATACTATTGATCCAATTCCTTCTTCCATTAGCATGCGAATGGAAAAAAAAACCCTTGTGTTGTGTTTGAGCCTCCCTCAACCAAAGCTGCTTAGATCTTTGTTGCCAAAAGAATGACATGGAATCATGCTCAAGAATCAAAGCAAGTGGGATGGATTGATGTAGTGTTTTCTTATGAGAGATGAAAGTGGAGCACAAGTGTGAGTAGTAGACTTGTAGAGAGAAACTCTAAAATGCATGTGCTTTGATTACAAGTGTAGGAATGGTGTGTATAGCCAAGTTTCTTAATTAGGGCCTTTATGGAATGATTAGGAACACTTTAGACGAGTCTCAATGGCTTCTGCAATGGATAGCTCAGAAAAGAAGGCAAGCCAACAACTATAAAACTCAGTAGTCAAAGTAATCATATGGCTTATCAAAGTCTTTAGATGTCTTATGATACCAGTAGGTTAACTTTAGATAAGGACCATATTATCTTACTAAGAGAATGGTGATCTTCAATGTTACTGGAAACAAGTAAAGTGAAATAGGGTCGACTTGTTAGAACCATAACACGACTTAAACGAGATTTAAGGTTGTTTGATCATCTTGTATGGTCACCCTAAGAAGACGAATTGCGAGGAAACACTCAATGCAAGTGCAATGTTCAAAAGATAAAGGTACTTGTATGGTCACCTTAAGAAGTCCAATTGTGAAGAAACACTCAATGCAAGTCCAATGTTTGAATGATCAAGTTCAAAACATACTAAAGAAGTTAAGGTGTTGACAAAACACTAGGTCTACTCAAAGAGTCATTTACATTGACTTATGAAACAAAAGGTTGACCCTCGAACTCTGAAAAAAAGAATAACGGTTACTGTTTAAAGAAAACTTCACCAAGGCTGAATGATTGAAGGGTTGAAATTGTTTTATTTCAAAACATTATTTGACCTTATGTTGGTTAGGTTGACTGATCAAAGAAGTGTAAGTCATCCAATAGATTCTATAAGTCATTTGATAGAGAAGATTTCTTGACTACTTGAATAGGAACTAAGTTAGGTTTAAGAAAGGGGAGAGCCTTTTGTTGTCCTGTGGGTCATATCGTTCAAAAGAAATGGGGGTGTTATCACTGCGAGATCGATGTTTAAAAGTGTCGCGTTGCAGTATAGTCGAAATCGCTTTGAAAATAAATATAATTTTTATTACTCGAAAAAGTTCCGAGGTCGAACACAGGGAGTTATATGGGATTCAGAAATCAAAAGAGATTGCAATAGTATCAGTAGCAATGTGCAAAAATATGGGAGTAAAATGGTGATTTAGATCACCAAATACTCCTACAATATCACTAAGGAACTCAATGTATGAATATGCAATGAGAGCTTAAGATCTGTCGTCTGATGAGGAAATCAGACGACTTAAAGTTGCCTGATTCTTCTTCTTTTCTTCTTCTCAGTCTTCTTCTCTTTCTCTGATTCTTCTTTCCTTCTTTGATTCTTCTTTCCTTCTTTAACTCTTCCTTTCTTCTTTTTCTGTGATCCTTCTCTTCTTCAGCTTCTGCTTTTTCCTTTGGCTTTCTTCTGCTCTGGCCTCCTCCTCTTCTTCTTCTTCTTTCTTCTGCCTTCAACCTTGACCTCCTTTTCTTCTTTAGAATCGGCTAAGTGTCGGCCGGAGGTTTCTGTAGCAACACACTCCTCTCTCCTCTCTTAGGATCCACTCTCCCAGAGCCACAGGTATCCGGGTTGTTGGGTCGGGCACGTACCTAGGTCCAGGCTCACCGGCGTGCGGTGGTGAGCGAGGAGTGTAAGTCGGGTCGGGTCAGGCGAGGCCCACGGAGGCAGTGTCACGGACGAGACTGGGTGTAGGTGAAAGGGACCTCACCCCGTGGTAACTAAGGCGAGCTTATGGCACTTATTCAATTTATGCGGGTGTGGGAGCCTCTTCGCATCCGAGGTGGGACTAAATGTCCCACCTTCCTTCCACGCAGCGCAGCAAGGAACGTCCTTCACAATTGCCTCAACTGCTGAGGCTCTCGACTGCAATTGAGGTCCTGGGTGCGTGTGCAAGAGACTTCTGCGCGTCCTGGGACTCCAACCTGGGACAGCAAGCCTGTAGCAGCCTCAAGCAAGCTTTGAGCTTGGTCGCCAATGGTGGATAAGGCCTTGAACCTGAAATCAATAGAATGGCCTCTCGGCCACGTCAAAGCACTCAGGGAGCGTCATCGGGGCATGGCAGATGTGATGGGGGTGGTGGCATGGCATGATAGTGGCAGTGAGTGCGTGCCTAGGGCAGACTGTGCGTGTGAGTGGGTGGCGAGGTGAGTGAATATAAAGGAAGTGATCAGTGAAGTGTGGCGGAGGTTTTGCGAGGGTCGGTGAGGGTTTTGGTGGGCTGTAGAGGTGGGATGGCCTCGCCGGAGGTGGTGGTCAGAGATGGAGATGGAGGTGTGAAGGGGCGACAGTGGCGTATTTTGGAAAGTAAAGGGTGGAGAAGAAAGTAGAGGAGAGAGGGAACTTAGCTAGGAAGTTAATGGACGAAGGGGGCAGCGAGGGTGTCGGGTTTGGTGTGGCTGACGTTGGAGACGAAGGCAGCTCTGGTGAGGTGGGAACGACGAGGATGAAGTGGCATCTGCTGGTACGACAAGATGCGGATGAAGGTAGGGAGGATGAATCTGCCGCAGGTATGGAGGTCGGACGACGAGAAAGAGCAGGGAAGGTCGCCGGACATCAAGGAGCCTTCGGCCGTGAGAAGGAGAGATGAATTGAGGGGAATCACGACTGAACTCGAGCGTGTAGAATGCGGTGTGATCTGGGCTTCTTTAAATAAGGCTCTGAAGGGCGGTTAGGGCTTGGGAAGCAAGCTTCCCAAGCTTAGAAGGTCGCTGGACTTGGGATCTGTTAAGATACCCGAATCTCGTGCGTTCACATGAGAGATTGGGAGGGAATTAGAGCTCATCAATGGGTTCAGACTGGAGAGAATTTCTCAAAGGATCTCCCTTCCAATTTTTGAGGAGATTCTACAAGCAATCGAGATATTATCTGTCAAAGGTCGCTGGAGTAGGTTTCCTCCACGATAATGGTAGAGGGACCTAATTACAAAGACGACGAAGAAGCTAGGGGTTTGTTCGCAAGGGTTTTTGAAAGTTAGGGGTAGAAATGTAATTAGACAGGACCTTTTTGCAAACTAGGTCAAGGCAAACTCATCTTGGGTCCAAATTTTGGTATAAACATAATTTGGACCTAAGGAATCCAATGGTGAAGTTGGATTTTGGTTTTGACCACGTTTGATTGGGTAATTTATGTAAAAATCTAAATTAGGGTAAATATCTATCTGAGACTCCATTTTAGGTCAAAATGGGTTTTAATGGCCAAATTGAAGGAACTAAACCCTAGAGAATATTTTTATATGATTTTTAGAGGGTTTAAGTGAATTTTATCCTGACCAGAACTTGGGTTAATTAAGTGGATCTATTTTTAGGATTTCAAAAGTCATTTAATTCTCAGAACACACGCAAACCATTTTCTATTTAATCCAACTCACTTGTTATCTTGTTAAGATCATTTGACCTTTATTCAACTCTTAAGAAAACCCGTGGTTGTACGGCATTCATGATAAGCTGATAAAATTGTAGTTTTACCCCTAGTTTCTTGTGT
This sequence comes from Thalassia testudinum, assembly GCA_037157565.1. Lineage (NCBI taxonomy): Eukaryota > Viridiplantae > Streptophyta > Magnoliopsida > Alismatales > Hydrocharitaceae > Thalassia > Thalassia testudinum. The sequence goes on from JAZHRO010000006.1 coordinate 1,012,404, forward strand.
GTCTCTCAGAATGATTATGCAATGAATTATGACATTCAGTTGGTTATGTAGGAGCATTTATTCACTTCCTTGTGTCAAAAAGAGCTAGTTAGGACTCATGATGGTATTCCCATTAGGGGGTAATTTTCAGGAAGGAGACATCATTTGTGGAGAATATGTGGTGGGATATTTTGGGGCTATGGTCGCTTTGGAGTGCTTTGTAATGTATTTCTAAGATGTAGCCTGCCCTTTTTTTAATGAAGTGGTGTTGGAACCTAGTTCCATCTCTCTTCTGTTGTTTGGTGTTAACAAAATCATTTTTAATCTAATTTGTTTATGAAGTATTATAGGTCAAAAGAACCTATGGATGCAAGCAACAAGATTGCATATGAAGGAAGAAGACTAGAAGATTAGTTTTTGTTGTATTACTTATTTTTTAGAATCTTTGTACGTCTCCTAACAAGTAAAACAAAATCTAGAAGTTAATATCAAAGTAGAGATAATTAGGGTTCAGAAAATCGTTCATTCACTCGTTTCAAAACTCAAAATCGATTTTTTCAAAATAAAGTCGTTTAGAGTAAGTTGGATATCTCAAAAAATTGACTTAAACTTACAAAATGTGGTACTTGTAGCAAGTACCGGTACTGGTTATAAATACCGGTAAATGCCAGGCATTGGTTTGGTCCTAAGTCCCAAACTGTGAATAAGTAGCGATGTACCGCTACCAAGTGGTCACAGTTTGTGCACTTGACTTTTGCCTAGACCTTACAAGTACCGGTACATGTAGATCACTAGACCTAAATTTGTGAGCTACAAGTACCGGTACTCATCATGAGTACCGGTACCTGGTGACTTAGTTGGGCTGACTGTAAGCAGTCAGTACCGGTACCAACTAACCGTTGTGACAAATTTTGAACGGCTATTTTGCAATTAAATCTATCCTTAATCTTCCCAAATTATCCCTAATGGCTAGTAAACGTAGGGAAGGTGCTTAGTGGGTTATATAAGCACTCCTTGAGTGTCTTTTGCACACAACGAAGAAGCCAAAATTCTATCTTTGCCTACACCTTCATTTCTCAAATTACTAGCTACAAAAGAGCTTGTCTTGTTGCAATTCTCTCAAGGCCATTCTCCACTTGCAACAAGTCTTCAAGGTGATCGTGTTCTCTGAAAAATTTGTTTGTTTTACGCCTTAATTTTCTCGTAGATTAATTTACATACTTAAATTAAGCAATATAATTGTTGGAGACTTAAGGATTAGTTGTAAGCTTTTATTTGTATTTTGCTTACACCTGTATCTTGTTTCTTTTCAATATCTTGTAATTGGGTTGAGGTAACCCATTAATTGCCTTAAATTTTAGTAAATTGATTCCCTCTGGGTTGAGGGAATCGGGTTAAAAATCCTAAGTCGGGAGACTTAGGTAGTGGAGTACCAAAGTTAGGGGAACCACTATATATGTTGTGCATTTTGTGGTTTAATGTCTTGCAAATTTTTTTTACCACACTATTCATCCCCTTTCTAGTGTGCTTGTGATTTGCAGATCCTACAGGTGGTATCAGAGTGGGCTGTGAATAGAAGAAGTAACCATTCTCTTTCGTAATGGCATTTCTAGTCAAGTGCACCGAAGGACAATTATCCACACGTCCCCCCTACTTTAGTGGGACAAACTATGGAAACTGGAAGAGGAGGATGCAAATCTTCTTCAAGGCCATAGATGAAGACTCATGGACTCTCATCCAAGAGAAGTACATGGATCCGGAGCCGCAAGAAGGTGTTGTCTAGACTACAGAACAAAAGAAAAGGATTGCGGGAAATGCGAAAGCGATGAATGCACTCTATTGTGTGTTATCAAGGGAAGAATTTAGCTGTATCTCCGCATGTAAGTCCGCATACGAGATATGGAACACGTTGCAAGTCACCTACGAAAGTACGAGTAAGGTAAAAGAAATACATATTTCTATTCTAACAGAAAACTATGAGTGTTTTAGGATGCAAAAAGGTGAAACAATCAAAGGAATGTACATAAGATTTGGAGAAATCATAAATCTAATGAAGAACCTTAAAGTTAAGCTGAAGGAGGAACAAGTGATTTGTCTCCAAAGACCATAGCCATTCAAGAGGTGAAAGACCTTTCTACTCTCTCCTTGGATGACTTGATTGGAAGTCTCATGGCATATGAAGTCCAATTGGAAAATATGAAGAAGATTGAAGAAAAATCCATAAGCAAGGAGCTTGCTTTTGAAGCTATGGAGGAGTCGAACCTCGATGATTCCAACTCCGATGAAGAGGAGCTTGCTCTTCTAACGAGAAGATTTAGAAAATTCATTCGAAAATAAGGTAAGAAAGTAAATAAATTTACAAATGACATTATTTATTTTGAGTGCAAGAAGGGGCACGTACGAAAGGATTGTCCAATGATCAAAAAGAAGAAGGAAGGAAAGAAGAAAGACAAAGAACTCGATTGGAAGGAGAAGAAGATTTCAAGAAAGGCATACAAGGTGACTTGGGATGATATTGATTTCGACACGGAATCATCTTCTGAGGAATCTAAAGAAACATAAGTTGCACATTTTTGTTTAATGGCGAACGATAGTTCAGAAAATGAAGTAGAATCTGAAATTACTTTTAATAAGTTATTACAAGAATACGAAGATTTGTATCATAAAGCTAGGTTAATTAAAAAGGAAAATAAGGTCTTGCATGACAGTTATAAAACCTTAGAAATAGAGAAATCTTGTTTAGAAATAAAGCTAGAAATGTCAAAAGAAACTCATAATCAATTGCATGCTAAAATAGTAGAATTAGAAGATATTTATGAATATTTTAAGGATACTTTGAATAATCTAAAAATAACTAGGCTGAATACAAAATTTTGTAATAATTTAAAAGCTAAGTTCAACAATAAAAAGAATATACAAAATAAATCACACACACCTAGACGTATGAATTTATCAAAAGGTCAAGAATCTTAAGAATTATAGATTTAATACTAAAGTGATTTATAAACCTAAGGATTTGAAGGGTACTAACCATTAAGGACCCAAAAGAAAATGGGTACCTAAAATAGATTTAATAAACTGTTTTGCAGGTTAAGAAGGACAAATGGATTTTAGACAGTGGGTATTCCAAGCACATGACAGGACAGTCCGACCTCTTTTTTAAGTGGACCAGAATCGAAGATGGAGGACACGTCAAGTTGGGCGACAACGTTGCATTATTGGTGAAGGTACAATAGGTAATTCTTCTAAGCAGGTATGTAATGTTCTTTTAGTAGAAAACTTAAAACATAACCTGCTTAGTGTTAGTCAAATATGTGATAATGGATGTGATGTTTTCTTTACTAAGTTAGATTTAAAATATTAAAAGAAGGAATAAATACGGTTTTAATTGAAGGCTTTAGATATGAAAATATCTATGCTCTTTATTTTTCACAAGAGAAATTTGTAAAATGTTTACTTGCATCCCATGTTGAAGTAGATCTTTGGCACCGTAGGCTAGGTCACATTAATCACAAACATCTTAATAGGTTAGCCAAAAATGAGTTAGTAAGGGGCCTACCCAAACTAACTTATAAAAAGGACGTTTTGTGCAAATTTTTTGAACTCGGAAAAATGCATAAAGCTTCTTTTAAACCTAAAGACTTAGTTTCGACAACACGACCTTTAGAATTGTTACATCTTGATTTATTTGGACCTACATGATTTGAGAGTCTAAATGGATCAAAATTTTGCCTAGTTATTGTTAATAACTTCTCTAGGTTCACTTGGGTCATTTTCTTGAAACATAAGGATGACTCATTTGATTCCTTCTTAAGTCTTGTTCGAGGACTTCAAAAGGAAAAATCATCCTCTATTCTTAGACTTAGGATTGATCATGGGGGTGAGTTTGAAAATGAAAAATTTTCAAGTTTTTGTGTCAATTCTGGCATAACCCATGAATTTTCATTTCCTCGAGCACCATCACAAAATGGTGTTGTAGAGCGTAAGAATCTCACTCTACAAGAATGCACCCGAACCTTGCTCTTGGAGTCTGGGCTTCAAAAATATTTTTGGGCAGAAGCCATTAATACGACATGTTATGTTCTTAATAGAACTCACTTAAGGCCTATTATTAAGAAAACTCCATATGAGCTTTATTATGAGAAGTCTCCTAGGATTTCATATTTTAGGGTATTTGGAAGTCGATGTTATTCATTAAACACCCGTGATCGGCTCGATAAGTTTGATGCTAAAGGTGATGAAGGCATTTTTATTGGCTATTCAATAAGTAAAGCTTATCGAGTCTTTAAAAAAAGAACTTTTGTTATAGAAGAATCCCTGCATGTTTCATTTGATGAAACAAACTTAGGTGAACCTGAATCAAATCATTTAGATTCTGATGATGAAGATACCTCCTTCATTGATGTATCAAAGATGGAAAATACACGAAATGTACATGATCTTCCAAAAGAATGGGTACACTATAAAGATCACCCTCAAAAACAAATCACAGGTGATATTGAACAAAGTGTAAAAACCCGATCTCACTTTAGAGCTGATTTTATCCTTAATGCCTTTGTTTCAAAACTTGAACCTAAGCAAGTTGATGAGGCATTAAAGAATGAATAATGAGTTGTAGCTATGCAGGAGGAGCTACTCCAATTTACTAGGAATAATGTATGAACTTGGTACTCGCCCCTGAGGGTAATTCCATCATTGGAACCAAGTGGGTATTCCGGAATAAATTGGATGAATCTGGTTCAGTAATTAGGAATAAAGCCAGACTTGTAGCTCAAGGCTATAACCAATAGGAGGGTATTGACTTTGATGAGACATATGCTCTTGTTGCTCACTTGGAGTCCATACGGATGCTACTTGCCTTTGCAAGTGCAAAGGACTTTAAGTTATATCAAATGGATGTCAAGAGCGGCTTTTTTAATGATTATATTAAGGAAGAAGTTTATGTTCGTCAGCCTTGGGTTTGAGGACCCAGTACACCCAGATCATGTATACAAGCTTAATAAGGCTTTATATGGACTTAAACAAACTCCTAGGGCCTGGTATAATAGGCTTAGGACCTTTCTTCTTCAGCACGGATATAAGATTGGAGTTATTGATTCAACTCTTTTTGTGAAAGAAGGAAATGACATCCTACTGGTTCAAATATATGTTATTATATTTGGATCAACTAAGGAGTTCCTGTGTCAACATTTCTGTGAGACTATGAAGACTGAGTTTGAAATGAGTATCATAGGTGAACTCATATTCTTTTTAGGACTCCAAATTCAACAATTAGACAAAGGAATTTACATTAGTCAAACAAAATATATTCTTGAAATTCTCAAGAAATTTGACTTTGAAAATGTAAATGGCAAAGAGACTCTAATTGCTTTTTTGGTGAAGATTTATCCGGCAAGATGGTAGATGAAAAGAAATACCAGATCATAATAGGTTCACTACTATATCTTACAGCTTCTAGACCTGATATTTTTTTTACTATATGTTTATGTGCGAGATTCCAATCTGAACCTAAGGAATCTCATTTTAATGCAATAAAAAGAATATTTAAATACCTAAACAGCACAAAAGACATTGGTCTTTTCTATCCTAAAGCACAATCCTTAGATCTATTATCCTATAGTGATGCTGACTATGTAGGGAGTCGGACAGACCAAAAGAGCACTAGCGGCACGTCATTTTATTGGAGAATCTCTAGTCTCATGGTTCTCTAGGAAACAGACTTGTGTTTCACTTTCTACGACTGAAACAGAATATATTGCTGCTTCACTTGCTTGCTCACAGGTCATTCGGATATGACAGACTTTGTCCGACTTTGGATTGATTTTTGCGCAATCCAAAATTTTATGTGATAATACAAGCGCAATAAATTTATCCAAAAATTCAGTTCATCATTTACGTACCAAGCACATAGATATTAGATATCATTTCCTTAGAGATAATGTGCTTTAAGGATCAATTCAATTAGAATTCATTGACACACAAAATCAATTGGCAGACATCTTTACAAAACCTCTTGTAGTAGAAAGATTCTATTTTATAAGAAGAAAATTAGGGCTTTGTATAATAAAAGAGATTCAAAATTAATAAGTTGATTGTTATGGAACTTGTTTGTATTTATAAAAATCTCTGAAGGTCTCATTGTAATTTACCCACATTTTTTTAAAAAAGAAAAAGGGGGTAAACTGTAATATTTCCATATTTTTGGAAATATTAGGGTGTTTGCAATATGGTTGCTTAACTTAGGTTGTTGACTACATTATTTTTTCAACACTTAAGTTGTCAATTTTATTTCTTTCAACCACTTAAGTGGTCATGTGACTAGCACATGACCCATCCCATATAAAAGAGGCCAAGTGCAAACACTTGCCTCATTTTGTCACTTGCAAACCCTAGCCCTCTTCACAAGACCCTCTCCAATCCCTAGCCAAGAAGAGATAGATCATCTTCAAGCCTCAACTCTAGGTACACTTTTTTCTTCTTATCATTTTGTGCTTATTTGAGTCATCTTGCATCTTGTTGTTCCTTCTCTCAAAATCTTTTCTGCTGCTGCACTCCATTCATGTCGGGTACCAAGTGGTACCGGTACTCATCATTGGTATCGGTACTAGCTTGGTGCAGCAGTGCCTGTTTTAGTGAGCAGGTATCGGTACTAAAGAGGAATATCGGTACTAGCTCAAATTTATGGTTGGAACAGAAACCAACCAGTACCGGTACCAATCATCAGTACCGGTACATGTAGGCTTAAATGTATTTTTTTTTTGTACAAACACATGAAAGGAAATTGTTTATATTTCTAATCATTTTCCTATTCCTTATTACGGATGGCACCTAAATCAAAAAGTAAGGGAAAAACACCTCAAGATGCTTTTCACAAGTTTTGCATTAATGAGGATGCTAAGTTAAAATTTGATTGGTATAAAGGACTAAAACTCCATCATTATAGGCCAATTGAGTGGAAAGATTTCTCTCTTCAACTCTTTAGTTTTACCACTTGCCTTTCAGAAGAAAAACTAATGCATTTCTTTGATGAATCGTTCTTTGCTGATGTTCCTGGAGTATACCTTGATGTTAATTGTCTATTCTTTGCTAATATTCAAGAATAAGAAAACCGAGGTTACCTTATCTTGACAACAAATGTTTTTGTTCAGAAAATCACCATCACACCTAAATTCTTGTCAACCATTACTGAATGTCCTAATGAAGGTCATGCATTTGCACACTTAAGGAGCAATTTCCTACTCATAAAATCCATGAAACTCTTTTGCTCCCTAACTGCTACGGCAAAGCATTGGTTACCCCAAATATGACCCTTTTTGCTCGCGTCCTTTTTCGTATCTTAGCATGGAATTTAAGGGCTAAAAATTAAGGGTTTCACAAAATACCTGTTAATATTTTACCCTTGATTTATGCTATCATTACAAGTTTTCCAGTCAATTTGAATATAGTTTTCATTCACTTTCTTAGACCCCATTACCGTGCATCAGCTTTACCATTGGATATTTTGGTGTCATATATTTTTCATAAAAATAAAATTGACCTCTCTAATTTTACTTCTCTCAGAAAAGTGGTCTATTTTAAATGATCCATTCTCCAAAAAATGGGAGTGAAACCTATTAGAGAGGAATCCTCCAGTGATGACGAAGAAGAAGTTGATCCAAATGCTCAATCCTCTTCTCATCCCTCTCCTGAATCATCCTCCACTTTCATTCCTATAACCTACCCATATCCAGAAGCGGAAACGCCTTGGATAAATCTATCTAATGTGTCTGAAACTGATCCCAATTTGATAAATACCTTCAACTATATTGGTCAAAATTTAACCAATTTGAATTTTGCCTTTCGTCACATGAAACATAAATTTCATGATCTTTTTCTTTCTATTGAGTCCTCCCATGTCACTTCTTCCACTCAATAACCTAAACAAAGGAAGCAGACTCAACCAAAAGCACCTTAAGAGTACATTGAAAGAAGGCAGAAGCATTTTCAAGTCATGATGAAGAAGAAGAAGACACGGAAGATGAAGAAGTTTCTTATGAAGAAAGTGATGATGAAGATGATGACGACAACGATGACGACGACGACGACGATGATGACGACGACAATGATGATGATGTTGATGATGGACATGTGCAAAAGCTAATTAGAAAATGTCATAGAAATTAGCTTAATTTTCATTTTAATGCTTGTATGACTTTTTAGACAATTGTGTTAAGAATGTTTCAAGTCTTATCTTAATGAACTTTATAATGTTATGATTGATTCTTTGTTTATTTATGTGAAATTGTTGCTTATTCATGTATCATGCTATGTTTCATTTTTATTATTTGCTCATCTTTTTACTTGCTTGACAAAAAGGAGGAGAAATGATTGTACTTCATATTTAAAATAGGGGAGCTTAGTTTGCGGGGGAGGTTTTTCATTCCTTGTGGTGTTTTTTTTGTTCTTCTCTTATTAGGTCTCTGATTATTTTTAAATGAGTATTATCTTGTTTGTTTTGTTAACACCAAAAAGGAGATTGTTGGAACCTAGTTCCATCTCTCTTCTGTGTTTTGGTGTTAACAAAATCATTTTTAAATCTAATGTGTTTGTGAAGTATTACAGGTCAAAAGAACCTATGGATGCAAGTAATAAGATTGCATATGAAGGAAGAAGATTAGAAGACTAGTTTTTGTTGTATTAATTATTTTTTAGAATCTTTATACATCTCCTAACAAGTAAAACAAAATCTAGAAGTTAAAACCAAAGTAGAGATAATTAGGGTTCAGAAAATCATTCATTCATTCGTTTCAAAACTCAAAATCAATTTTTTCAAAATAAAGTTGTTTAGAGTAAGTTGGATATCTCAAAAAATTGACTTAAACTTACAAAATGTGGTACTTGTAGCATGTACCAGTACTGGTCATAAGTACTGGTACATGCTAGGCACAGGTTTGGGCCTAAGTCCCAAACTGTGAACAAGTAGCGGTACTCATCGTGAGTACCGCTACCAAGTGGTCACAGTTTGTGCACTTGGTTTTTGCCTGGACCTTACAAGTACCGGTACTAATCACTAGTACCAGTACATGTAGGTCATTGGACCCAAATATGTGAGTCACAAGTACTGGTACTCATCATGAGTACCGGTACCTAGTGACTTAGTTGGGCTGATTGTAAACAGTCAGTACCGGTACCAAAAGTTTAGTACTGGTATCGACTAACCATTGTAACCAATCTGAACGGCTATTTTGCAATTAAATCTATCATTAATCTTCCCAAATTACCCCTAACGGCTAGTACATGTAGGGAAGGTGCTTAGTGGGTTATATAAGTACTCCTTGAGTATTTTTTGCACACAACCAAGAAGCCAAAATTCTATCTTTGCCTATACCTTCATTTCTCAAATTACTAGTTGCAAAAGAGCTTGTCTTGTTGCAATTTTCTCAAGGCCATTCTCCACTTGCAATAAGTCTTTAAGGTGATCGTGTTCTCTAAAAAATTCGTTTGTTTTACTCCTTAATTTTCTCTTTAGATTAATTTACATATTCAAATTAAGCAATATAATTGTTGGAGATTTAAGGATTAGTTGTAATGTTTTATTTGTATTTTGCTTACACCTGTATCTTTATTTCTTTTCAATATCTTGTAATTGGGTTGAGGTACCATTAATTGCCTTAAGTTTTAGTAAATTGATTCCCTCCGGGTTGAGGGAATCTGGTTAAAAATCCTAAGTTGGGAGACTTAGGTAGTAGAGTACCCAAGTTAGGGGAACCACTATATATCATGTGCATTTTGTGGTTTGATTTATCTTGCAAAATTTTTTTTACCATACTATTTATCCCCCTTCTAGTATGCTTGTGATTTACAGATCCTACAAATTGATGGTCACTAAGCTCATGTGATGCCAATTTTTTTTTTTTAAAAGGCTAGATTTAAGATTCAAGACACCTTAAGTATTTGAGTATCCTAGGAATTGATAACTTGGTTCTAACATTGGTCCCAAAAGTACTAAAAGAAAACATTTGTTTGAATGGTACAACCAAAAATGAAAAATTATCGAAAAAAAATCCTTCAACTTTTTTTCCTCTCTATATGCAAAGTTCATCAAGGGCTCTTTCTTCAAGTTTTCTTCTTTGCCTTTTCATAGCTTGTTTTCTTCTACCAAGTTATTTGCTATACAAACTTCTTTTTTCAAAACTTGATATTGCACATACGTATTTGTTTTTGTAATCTTCAAAATTAGTGCTTATGAACTAAGACATGTGTGCAATGGAATGGTGTGTACATTGGAAAGTTATAGATATAAGCACAACATTTAATTTTGCTATTTGGACCTATGTTACATGTATTTTAAAAAACATATACCTATTCTTATTAAGCCTAATCTTCAAAAACAAAATCCTTTTTGAGCCTGTGTCCTTGTTGGGTTGAGCTGAGTTTGGTTTGGCAAGTTTATTGAGCCTGAATTTTAGGTTGGCCTTGGATCATTAACTTAAGATGTGCTCATGAATTTTAATCAGGTTGAGTTTTAGACTCTAACAATGCTACTTTAGATGCCACAGTCACTAGATAAGTGAATTCGTTTGGAAAACATTGATGCAGAGTCATGGTTTGCTTCGATAAACTTGTACATGGCTATGCCTTCAAATGTATTTTCTATCTGCTCCTTCCACCAAGTTCTATATCCTTAGAAAAGTTAGATTGTGAACATGTGAACCTTTATTCACGTTTAATTTGTAAACCTGAAGATGGTGCTCGAGTAGTCATCCTTTACCCTTTCAAAAACGAAAGAAACAAAAATTTGAAGATGGTGTAACTTCCAAATGGTATTCATCATGGGATGTAGATTCTTTAGCTGTCTTTAGCATGTCATTGTTTTCTTTCTGAATGTCTGAATAGAGTCCCTTTCAGTTTCTTTTGAGTCGTTTGTCAGTTAAATTTTTGAGGAGAGAGCTCTTTGTTATTTGAATTTATATCTATACTTTTAATTATCCTATTTACTCATGGTTTTGTCAGACATGTCATTGAACTTAGATTGTGTAATAACTGGTTGCTTTTTCTTGGTTAATGCATATTTTGGGTGTATATTCCTATTTATACATCAACATTTATTATTTAATAATAAGCATACTTATTTTATTTATAAACTAGTTGGTGGATGTACTCATCAATGCACAATCACTTCTTAAATTGTGATGTATGACATGGAAGACCCTCAATTGCCTTAATAGACACTTCCCTCTCTCCATCTAGTAAGAACAAAATCTAGTAGGTAGTACTAGGCCATGCATGCCTGTCTCTTTATATTGAATCCCTAGTTAGCTTACGAATCTTACCATTAATACGCTAGAAGCAAGCCATTCTCTTCCTATTCGCTCCCTATAGGTTTTTTGCCTTGAGGGATGGAGTAGCAGGAAAGAAGAATTCATAAAAGACTAGCCAGGCATCTAGACTTTGATGATTGGCTACTATTACTTGTCTGGGACACGTTTTATTTTCTGACTTAGAGAGATTACATCCTTTTTCTTCTTATTATAAGAGCACTTGCCCTTCTTTCATTCCCAGCCACCTATCCAGTAGCAATTCAGATTTTAAGCGGCTTGGTTGCTTGTATGCACATTTGTGGGATTGGGTGGGAGGTGCATTTGGGCTATTTTAAATGGAAGCATATTTACTAGAATTCTTTATTAAAACAAGTGTGCCACTGGCTATACATTTTTTAAAAAAACATTCTCCTTAGGCGTGATTTGTTGGGGAAAAGACTTTTAACTGCATTCGTATATCTTCTGCAATTTCAACTTCATTTTTTTTCTGAGTGTGGGTGCTAATCTCTTGAGAACATGCTATGTTTTACAGGCGATCTTCATAGCTTGCTCCATGCAAGCTAGAGTGTGAAAAGGAATCACTCAATGGCTGGTAATTGCTTCCATGGTTATGTGGTTACTTTTAGTGGAATTCTTTGCAGTAGTTGTTTATTCCTTTTAGGAGCCAATGGTATTTATTAATAAAATAAGTCGTGCCAACTTACATCTTGTTTTCCCATTTTACTTAATTGGCATGCTAATTGCCGACAAGTTGTTCACCAATTATGAAATATCATTCATGTCAAGTGGATAATTAAATGCAGTTGGTTAAAATAGGAAATAATAAGATAAATTTGGAGGTCAAAATAATGCATGTTGTTGAAAGGTGATACAAAGTGGTTAGATAGATAAGGATAGCTAGTTTTGAGTGGGTGGTTGTTCCAATTGAGATCTCACTTTGGTTGACATTGTAAGGGCTTGGATTTTATTTATATTTAATTAGTTAATTAAAACCCTAATTGGTTGTTTAGTGAAAGATTAAGAGCTTTGGGGAATAATGAAATCCTTGATACTGTAAACAATATATGAGAAATAAAAGTTGAGGGGTTGTTTTCACAAAAAAATTAGTGTTGATATCCTTTCTTGGAACCCAAGTAATTGGGTGGAGGGGCCTTGGTGAAAATTTTTTAACCCAGTTAAACGGAGAGCAAAATACAAAAATAAAATGAAAATTTTGATTTGCTTCCCTCTCAAGCCATGGCAACCTCCTCCTTTTTGCCAGTGAAGCCTCTCCACTCCTCCCTTACCATTGCCGACCAGCCTCCTCACTGGTTGTTGTCACTAGAGGCCCCCGCTGCTACTGTTGTTGTGGTTGTTGCTGTTGCATGGAGGAGCAAGTAAAGAGGAAGAAACAAAGAGGAGGAGAAGCTCCTCTCAAAGGTAGGGTTTCTTTCCTTTGTTAAGCTCTCTTGTTTCCTATGTTTAGAAGCTTTAAAAAGGAGTGGTTTGGGTTGAAATCAATATGTGCATGTGTGGGTTTTGGTATTACATGTGATGTTTTCACCCTTTTGGTGGGGTATATAGGTGGTATTGGGATTTTTCTAGTAAGGGTCACCTAAAGGATTGGTAGGGGATTTGTTTGGTACAAATTGCTCCTTGTAGGTGTGGGAATTGATGGTTAATGTTCCATGAGGTTTGGTTGTGTTTTGTTGGTGTTTTAAGCCTTGGATGGTGTTGTTGGTAGGTCTGTCCGACTGCAGCAGCATGTCCTAACGTTAGGCAATTGTTACCTAACGTTAGGTGGCTGTTGGGTGGCCTAACATTAGGTAATAGGTACCTAATGTTAGGTAGCTTGTTGAGTCTATTTATTAGCTTGAAATTATGATTTCTGAACTTATGGAACCTAAGGAGTAATCGAGCCTAGTCTATAACCTACTTGGGGGTCTAGTAGGTGTCCTAATAGGCGGGGAAGTGGTTAACTGTAGTTAAACCCTAAATGGGTAAAGGATGCTTCTAATTGAGCTTGAAGCTCTTAAATTGGACTAAAAGTGATCTGAATCGGTTAAGTAACAAATTTAACCTCGCATGATGACATCAATGACTCGGTTCGAGTCTAATAAAGGAGATACTTGGATCCTAAGGTCATGGATAAGACCCTAAGTGATCTAGTAGGTCTTTAGGATTGCCTAATCCAGTATCGATCAGGGGAAAAAGTGACTTAGGAGCAATTAGGTCAAATAGGTGAGCTCGTTGAGTGAGACACAGGAACTCTGTGGATAGTTAGTTCACTATTGCAGGTTAAAAATCGGGAGTCTAGTACTTGAGGCTATTGCAGTTCAGCCTAGGGACGGGAATAGTTGTTGGTTAGGGGATTTCCAGGTGTCGTCATGGAAATGAGGCATTCGGAGGTGTCTTGAGTTTGAGTCAACGAGAGGTGCTCTGAGATCTTGAGTGGAATAGTTTCCAAGGGTCTTAGGTTAGTGATTCGAGGGATCCTGAGTGAAATAGTTTCTAGGGATTCTCGGGTGACGGGGATCGTGCGGATCTTGAGTGGAATAGTTTCTAGAGATACGGATGGGCGAGGGGGTCTGGGATCTTTTGTGGAATAGTTTTCAGGGATTCCAGCATCGGGAAGTGCGTGATCTTGAGTTGAATAGTTTCCAGGTATCAATAACAGTGGGAAGTCATTCCTACCGAATCTTTTGGACCGAGTACTCAAGGATGTCTTAAGTGGAAAAGTTTCCAGGGATTCTGGATATAGTCAACGTTCTGGCGATCAGAGCGGGTATCTTCAAAATTTTCGGACCTTTGAACGTAAATATCGATTCAACACAACAAATTGTGACGATATTTAATGAACAAAATAATTGAATGTTCTCGATCAAAAAAATTGATTGAACACAAGGACTTCTCAAGAGGTCACCCATTTTAGTCTATTCGTTCCAATGCACGGTTATCTTCAGATCTTGATCAAATTCTATGCATTTCTACTGGTTTAATCACTCCATTGTCTGATTTGAAAGATTCAAGAGTTTTTCTGGAGCTTTTCAGGCTTTTGAACCTGAATGTTGATTGCATCCCATCAAAGTGTGATATATATTTGACGTACCCATGGGATCATGGATCTCCATAAAAAAAAGGGATGCAACATAAGGAATTCCTTGTAAGTCACACAACTTAATATTACTCTTGTTGAAGCACGCTTAACTTTAGAGTTCTGAGAGGATCCGATGCATTATTGCTCGTACGATCACACCCCGTTAGATTTTGTTTATATTTTTATAATGGGTAGGCATCCATCTACTTTTCGTGTATCTTGCTTATTCGTTATCCGATTTGTGCGATTGAAGAGTCTTCGAGATTTTCTGGCATTTTAAGCTTGAATATCGATTCAACACCATAATTTGCGCTTAATATTTAAGGAACAAAATGACTGAATATTTTTTATCTAAAAATTTTTGCAACATAATAACTTTGCAGGAGGTCACCCAATCTATTATACTCCCACCAAAGCGCACTTATCTTTAGATTTTGATTAGGTCTAATGCATTTATGCTGGTTTGATTACACATTATGATTTTATTAATCATTTTTAAAATGTTACCATGTTGATTCATTTTATGCATTTCTTGCTCCTTCCTTATTAGATTCAAATGATTTAAGAGTTATCTTCGGAGCATTTGAGCCTCAACCTAAATGTCAATCCCATCCCGTCAAAGTGTAAGGCATATTTAACGTTCATAGGGGTTCATGCTCTTGATAAAAAAAATGGGTGTAAGATGAGGAATTCTTGTGTCTCTCAACCTAGTACTACACTCTAACGAGTATGCTTAACTTTAGAGTTCTGATGGGATCCTGTGCATTAATTGCTAGTATGATCCCTCCCACTAGGATTTTGTTAATCCTTTTTTCTAATATAATTGTGTTTATCCATTTTCTGCATATCTTAGCCATTCCTTATTTGATATGAACGTTCGAACTGTCTTCGAGATTTTTGGACCTTTTGAACCAAATATCAATTCAACACCACATTGTGTCGAATGTTTAAGGAGTAAAACGAATCAATATTTTCGATCGAAAAATAGATATAACACAAGAACTTCCTAGGAGGTCATCCAATTTATTCTGCTCTCACCAAAGCGAACTTATGTTCAGATCTTGTTTAAGTCTGATGCATTTGTGTTGGTTTAATCACATATTAGAATTTTATTAATCATTCTTAAAATCTCATTGCGTCCATTCATTTAATGCATTTCTTGCTCCTTCATTATCTGATTCGAATGATTTAAGAGTTTTTTTTAAAGCTTTTGAGACTTCTGAACGTAAATGTTGATCGCATCTCGTCAAAGTATCACAGGTATTTGACGTACTCAGGAGATCATGGTTATCGATCAAGAAAATGAGGGTAGGAACAAGATTTCACAGGAAGTCACTTAATATAGTATTGCTCTTGGTTAAGCACACTTAACTTCAAAGTTCTGATAGGATCCAGTGCATTGTTGTTGGTATTATCGCAGCCGTTAGGATTTTGTTTATTTGTTTTATGCTAGGAGGGCATTGTTTGACCCACTTGATCGTGTTTTAAGAACGTAATGTTGTAGTACAGCTGAAAAAGAGTTCAAAACAAATAATTTTATTACTCGAATTTATAATCCGAGGTCAAACACAAGGAGCAAATGGAATTCACGCACTGATATCAAGAATAAATGCAATTTGAACACATAATACTACTCAAAAGCTAATTAAAAATATAAAGCATGAGTATGAGAATAATTGTAGCTAAAAAAAAATGGAGAGTTTATGAAGAATTGGACGTCTAATTACAAAATCAGACGTCTTAAAAATGATGTGCTACAGTGGTTCTCTTTCTTTGATTTCTTTCTTCTGCTTCTTCTCCTGTTCATCTTTTCTCTCTCTTTATCTTCCTTTTTTGTTCTCTGGCATCTCCTTCTTTTGATTTTGGCTTCTCTCTTCTTCAGCTTTGCGTTTCCTTCAGCTTCCTCTGCCTTCAGTTTCTTCCTTCCCTTTTTTCTCTCTCTGATTCTCTGTCGGCTGCCTTTCTACTTCTTCCTCTTCCTTGGCTTCTTCTTCCTTCCTTCTTTGGCCTTTCTCTTCCTTAGCTTTCTTCCTCCCTTCTTTCTTCTTCGTTGCCTGACCTTTTCTTCTCTGTATTTGGCTAAGTGTGGAGCAAAGCTTTCCACAACAAAACCCCCCTTCCCCTGCATAGCGTTCCTCTCTTTCTCTCTTCTCTATTTTGGTTCGCTCTCCCAGAGCCACATTCGAGTCAAGTAATCGGACCTAACGGAGACCCGGGTCCAAGCTCACCAGCGTGGGTGGTGAGCGAGGAGTGAGTCGGTCGGGTAAATGGGTCGTGGCTAGGTCCACATGGGTAGTGCTGCGAATGAGCCTGTAAGCAGGGGAGAGAGGGACCTCACCCCGTGAGTAGGAGGCGACAAGGCTAATGCACAAAATCAATTTATGTGCATATGCCCGCTCGTCCAGTTCCGAGGTGGGACTAAACGTCCCACCTCCCTTGCGCGTGCCACAGCAGAGATGTATAGCTCAATTGACGAGGCTGCGTGGGCTATTGACTCTAATTGGTAGCCTGGACGCACTCATGCCTCAAATCTACGTCGCCTGGGACTCACGCCTGGAGCAGCAGCAGCTGGAACACAAGAAGCGAGCTCTAAGCTTCTTCATCCATGGTGGCCGGTATGCCTGAACTTGAAATCATGAGCACGACCTTGCGGCCACGTCAAAATGTCCAAGGAGATTCACCAAGGCATGGCGAATAGGTGGCGGTAGTCGGCGTGGCGTGGGAACAGCTGTGGTGGCGTGCCTAGGGTTCTCTATGATCGTGTTAGTGGGTGTGTTCGGGGGTGCTTTTGGATGATCGACGGAGAGATTGAAGTAGTGGGAGATGATCAGTGGGGTGTTGCGGAGGTTGTAGGGTGGTTGGCGAGGCAGATGGAGGTGCGGAGCGATGGGGGCGCCTCGCCGGAGGTATGGCCGGAGGTGGAGAAGGTGATGGTGATTGGTGGCGTTAAGGGGTATTTTTGAGAAATAAAGAGGGGGAACGAGAGTAGAAAAGAGAGGGAAGCTAACAGACCTAAACTAAGGACGAAGGAGACAGGAGAGGCGTCTGGGCTGTATAGCTGACGACGGAGACGAAGATCTCCATAGATGAGGCAATGGCGAAGACGAGGGCAGAGGTGGCGTCAGGGTTGGTATGGCCGACGCGAATGAATGAGAGGAAGGCAACCCAACCACTGGTATTGTGGTTGGGCGACGAGAGAGAGGGGGAGGAACCGCCGGAGCTTGTGGAGATGTTGTGGTCGGCAAGGAGAGAAGAATGTGAGGTGGACCGGCCCAATTCCAAGCTGAGGAGATGCGGATGAATCAGGGGTTGCTTAAATAGGCTTCTGTGGACGGATTTGTGCTTAGAAGCCAAGCTTCCAAGCAAGGTATGTCCGTCGGAGTTGGAAGCTTCAAAAAGATTCAAATCTCTCATGCGTTTGCATGAGAAATTGGGTACAAATTAGGGCTCAGTGATGGGTTCATACTGGAGGAGATTACTCAGAGAATCTCCCTTCCAATTTTGGGAGGGATTCTCTGAGCAATCAAGGAGAAATCGCCTTCTCAAGTTCGCCAGAGTAAGATTCCCTCCGCTATTATGGAGGGACCTATTTTCAAGGATGATGAAGAAGTTAGGGGCTAAATGCAAGGGTTTTCGAAAGATAGGGGTAGAAATGTAATCAGGTTGGACTTATTTGCAAAGTAGGTCAAGATGAGTTTACCTTAGGTCCAAATTTTGGTAAAAACCTAATTTGGACCTAAGGAATCCAATGGTAAAGTTGAATTTTGGGTTTGATCACGTTTGACTAGGCAATTTACACAAAAACCCAATTTAGTGCAAATATTTAGCTGAGACCCCATTTTAGGTCAAATAGGTTGGAATGGCCAAATTGAAAGTTCTAAATCCTAGAGAATATTTTTCTATGATTTTTAGAGGGTTTAGGTGAATTTTATCCTTACCAGAACCTTGGTTAATCAAGCAGGTCTGTTTTAAGGTTACAAGAAGTCATTTAATTCCCAGAACTCACACAAACCCTTTTCTGTCTGAACGAACCTACTTTTTTATCTTGTTAAGATCTTTTGACCTTTGTTTATCTCTTGAGAAATCCGTTGTTGTACTGCAATGGTAAAATTGTAGTTTTACCCCTTGTTTCTTGCTTTTCTCTCAGAATGGTTATTCAGTGAATTAGGACCTCCAGTTGATTATGTAGGAGCTCTTGTTCTCTTTTATGGGTCAAAATGAGCTAGTTAGGGCTTATGATGGTGTTCTCATCAGGCATCCATTCATTTAATTTGTATCTTCCTCATTCGTTATCCAAGATGAGCAATCCGAGAGTCATCTTCAAAAGTTTAGGACCTTTTGAACCCAAATATCAATTCAATATGACAAACTGTGACTAATATTTAATGAACAAAATAATTGAATGTTCTTGATCAAAAAATTGAGGCAACACAAGGACTTCTCAGGAGGTCACCCATTTTAGTCTACTCACTCCAAAGCACATTTATCTTCTGATCTTGATCAGATTTGATGCATTTCTACTGGTTTAATCACTCCATTATCTTATTCGAAAGATTCAAGAGTTTTTCTAGAGCTTTTCAGGCTTTTAAAGTTGAATGTCCATTGCATTCCATCAAAGTGATAGATATTTGATGTACCCATGTGATCACGGATTTCCATAAAAAAGATAGATGCAATGTGAGGACTTCCCTATATGTCACACAACTAAGTATTACTCTCGTCTATGCACACTTAACTTTAGAGTTTTGAGAGGATTCGGTGCATTACTGCTCGTACGGTCACATCCCTTGGGATTTTGTTTATATTTTTATAATAGGTATGCATTCATCTTTTTTCCATGTATCTTGCTCATTCGTTATTTGATATGTGCAGTTCAAGAGTCTTCAAGATTTTTGGACTTTTTAAACTTGAATATCAATTCAACACTATAATTTGTGCCTGATATTTAAGGAACAAAATAAATGAATATTTTTGATTGATTTATATATGCAACAGAAGAACTTTGCAGGAGGCCACTCAATCTATTCTACTTCCGCCAAAGCACACTTATCTTCAAATTTTGATATGGTATGATGCATTTATGTCGATTTGATCACACGCATTAGGATTTTATTAAGTTTGCTTGGACGGGAGTAATATTAAGTTGCGTGACCTACAGGAAAGTCCTTGTGTTGCATCCATTTTTTTAATCGAGATCCATGATCCTACAGGTATGTCAAATATCTTTCACTTTGACAAGATGCGATTAAAACAGACAACAATGGAGTGATTAAAGTAGCAGAAATGCATTGAATCTGATTAAGATCTGAAGATAAGCGCACATTGGCACAAGTAGACTAAAAGGGGTGACCTTCTGAGATGTCCTTGTGCTACATCAGTTTTTTCAATCTAGAATATTTAATCATTTTGTTTACTAAATATCAGTTATAATTTATCGTGTTGAATCGATATTCGGGTGCATAAGGTCCAAATATTTTGAGGACTCTTGAATCGCTCATCTCGGATAACAAATGTGGAAGATACATATAAAATGAATGGACACTAGCCTATTATAAAAAAGATAAACAAAATCTTAACCACTGCGATCATACCAGCAGTAGTGCACGGGATCCCATCAGAACTCTGAAGTTAAGCATTCTTAGGCAAGAGCAATACTACATTTGGTGACTTCCAGTGAAATCTTGTTCTTGCCCTGATTTTTTTGTTCAAGAACCATGATCTCCTAAGTATGTCAAATATTTGTGATACTTTGATAGGATGTGACCGACATTTACGTTCAGAAGGCTCAAAAGATTTACAAAGAATTCTTAAATCAATCAAATTAGATAATGAAGGAGCAAGGAATACACTAAACGAATGGACATGGCGATATTTTTAAAATGATTAATAAATCCTAATGTGTGTAATCAAACCATAATAAATGCATCAGATCTATCAAGATCTGAAGATAAGTGTGCTTTTGCAAGAGTACAATAGATTGAATGATCTCCTGAGAAGTCTTATTGCATCAATTTTTTCGATCGAGAGCATTCATTCCTTTTGTTCCTTAAATATCTACCATAATTTGTGGTGTTGAATTGATATTCTAGTTGAGATGGTTCGAAAATTTCAAAAACCCTTGGATCACTTGTATCAGATAACAAATGACTAAGATACATAGAAAGCGGATAAACGTGATTATAGACAAATAGATCAACAAAATCCTAATGGCAAGGATCATACCACAATTAATGCACTGGATCCCTTCAGAACTCCGAAGTTAAGCGTGCTTGTTAGAGAGTAGTACTTGGTTGAGAGACCTAGGAATTCTTCATCTTACCTCTTTTTTGATCGAGAGTATGAATCCCTAGGTACGTTAAATATCTCTTACACTTTAATGGGATGCGATCAACATTTAGGTTCAGGAGGTCAAATGCTCTAAAAAGAACTCTTAAATCATTTCAATCTAATAGGGAAGGAGTAAGAAATGTAGAAAATGAATGGACACGATGATATTTTAAGAATGCTTAATAAAATCTTAATGCGTGTGATCAAACTAACATAAATGCATTAGACTTAATCAAAATTTGAAGATAAGTGTGCTTTGGTGGGAATAGAATAGATTGGGTGACTAATGGCGAAAATCATGCGATTTGTAAAAGCGGGTTTTTGTCGTTGTAATGCGTGAAATCTGATCGCTTTTAAATTTGTAAAAACCAAGTACTTGAGTAGTATTCGGGTCGTTCTAATAAAGGCAAAATGCAAAATAATACTCTCACTTGCTTGATAAAGGAAATCTCTCTTTTTTTGGTTTTTTATATATGTAATTGTTTTTGGATTTTGAATACAGCAAAAACACACCAAAGATAATTAAAGTACGGAGAAGCAGAAAATGCGTAAAGCAACTAAGTGCTCTACTCTTCCAACTCACTCCAAGTATGGGTGACTTGGAGTAATGGAAGGGTAGAGACACAGAAACAAACCACAAAGCCAAAAATGTAGAAGAAAGCATTTATAAAATTGAAATCTGGTTTACAAAGCTGGAGAGCGCACAAGTGGGAAGGATTCCACACTTATAATCTCCACAAATCCAACTAGCTAAGTAATGCAAGAAATGAAAATTTTCTATAGCTAGAAAGATGAAAATGGCTTAGTAGATGAAGATGATGCTGCTGTGGAACCCTCGCTCCAACTTTGCTTGCCCTGATGTTGAAGAGTGCTCCTCCTCCTAAACATCCTCCTCCTGGCAAACCCTAGTGGGCGTGCCTTTATCTCCTCCTCAAGGTCTACGTCTACCACCTTAAGTCCTCCTCTGTCTGGCCGTCCTCCTTATGTGGTGACCTCCTTGGCTTGGGCATAAGAGAGAAGGGAAGAAGAAGGCAGTAAGGAGGTGGGTGTGCCTCCTTAATCTTCTTCTCTTCTCTTGGCTAAATATGAGTAGGAATATAGATTGGTTATGCTAGAAATTATGTAGCCAAGGGTGATTTTATTTGGTGGTAGAATGGGAGTATCTATAGGAAGGGAATAGGGGGTAGGTGTGGGATCTAGATGGATGGTTGGGATTAGGTTGTGATGGTGGTTATTGGATCCTAAGGTGGAAGATGATTGGCACCACATGAAGAGGTGGTAGGGGGTGGTAGTTGGTGGTTGAAGGGACACCAAAGGTGGTGCTAACCATGGAAGGATGCCATGGTTTGGCGCCAACCTCGGTGGCTTCTAGTAGGTATCATTTTGGTGCCTAAAATGGAAGGTGTAGATGTGGTCATGTTGAGGTGTAGGGTAGGGATTAAGGGAGGTTTTGGTGCCAACTTAATAGGTGGTTAAAGATAGTGGTTATGATAGGAAGAGGTGTCTTCTTTTGGTGCCAAAAGGAGGGGATGCAAGTAGAGTTTTTGGTGGAGCTAAAGAGTAGGTTGGATGGCCATGTAGAGTGGAGGAGAGCTAGGGTTAGTTGGGTAGCTAGCTAAGTAGGAAACTAGCTTAGCTAGTAGTAGAGGTAGGAGGAGCTGAGCTAAGCTAGCTAAGCTTAGCTTAGCTAGTAGGGTAGTTGAGGAGGGAGTAGGAGCTAGGTTTTGGATAAGGAGCTGAATTGGAGCTACATGATCTTCCTAGAGTTGATAGTAGCTGAAGTAGAGGTTCCTGAGAACTCAATAGCTAGCTTAGCTAGCTAGTTCTTTGCTAGTAGCTAAGCCATGCTAATTTGAGCTGGCTTCTTCTGGTCTAGAGCTTAGGTGAGCTGGAGCTAGTCCTCCTGAAGACTACCTAGCTAGCTGAGGTAGCTAGCTTAGGTCAAGTAGCTCAACTCAACTAAGTTGAACTAAGCTGAGTCTTCGGGAGCTGAAGTTGAGTTGACCCGAGTTGGTAGAGGGCTTCTTCAGCTGACTAGGCTTAGCTAGTTGATGGTAGTAGCTAACCCTAGTTAGATAGAGCTTCCAGGAATTGGTTGGAGTTGAAGTCAACTGAGTTGAGTTAGCTTGACCTACCATCCAGCTGAAATGAGCTAACATAAGCTAGTCTCAACTAAGTGGAGCTGGAATCCAGCTGTGAGGAGCTGTATTCAGTTAGGATCCAGCTGAATTTGGTCTTTCTCTTCATCCTCTGCCTTCCAAACTGCCAGGGCGTGTGGGACCTAACTCTCTACTTATCCCTAACACTCAAATAGACACATTAAAAATATAAAATAATGCAATGCGTGCCTAACCTATGGGAATGCCTAAATGCAGCCTAGAAACCCGGTTGCAGAATTAAAACCCTAATAGCCAGGTTTGTTTTAGGACATAAGAATGATAATAAATTGGAATTTATCAATGACCTCCTGGTAAGTTGAGTTGTGTATATTTTTCAATCGAAAATATATATTCATTTTGTTCCTTAAATATTAGGCACAAATTATGGTGTTGAATCCATATTCGAGTTTAAAAAGTCTGAAAATCTTGAAGGCTCTTGAATCACATGTATTGGGTAATGAGTGAGAAAAATATACAGGAAATAGATGAATGCCTACCTATTATGAAAATATAAACAAAATCCGAACGAGTGTAATCGTATGAGCAGTAATGCATCGGATCCTCTCAGAACTCTGAAGTTAAGTGTGCTGAGACGAGAATCATACTAAGTTGTGTGACTTATAGGAAGTCCTCGTACTGCGTCCATTTTCTTTATGGATATCCATGATCCCATGGTTACGTCAAATATCTATCACACTTTGATGGGAAGCAATCAACATTCAGCTTCAAAAGACAGAAAAGCTCTAGAAAAACTCTTGATTCTTTAGAACCAGACAACGAAGGAGTGATTAAACCAGCAGAAATGCATCGAATCTGAACAAGATCCGAAGATAAGCACGCTTTGGCATGAGTTTACTAAATTGGATGACCTCCTAGGAAGTTCTTGTGTTGCATCTATTTTTGATCGAACATATTGATTCGTTTTGTTCCTTGAACATTTGACACAACTTATGGTGTTGAATTGATATTCGGGTTTAGAAGGTCTGAAAATCTCGAAGACTCTTTATTTGCTCGTATTGGATAATGAATGACTAAGATACGTAGGAAATGGATAAATGTGATTCTATTAGAAAAAAGATAAATAAAATCCTAGTGGGAGGGATCATACCAGCAATTAATGCACAGGATCTCATTAGAACTCCAAAGTTAAGTGTGATTATTAGAGAGTAGTGCTAGGTTGAGAGACCTAGGAATTCCTTATCTTACACCCATCTTTTTCATCGACTGCATGAACACCTAGGTATGTTAAATATCTCTTACACTTTGACGGGATGCGATCGACATTTAGGTTCAGGAGGTTCAAATGCTCCAAAAAGAACTCTTAAATCATTCGAACTTGATAAGGAGCAAGAAATGCACAAAATGAATTGATGGTACGATATTTTAAGAATGATTAATAAAAGCCTAGTGCATGTTATCAACCAACATAAATGCATCGGACCTAATCAAAATCTGAAGATAAGTGTGCTTTGGCGAGAGTAAAATGCATTAGGTGACCTCTTGGGAAATTCTTGTGTTACATATATTTTTCGATCGAAAATATTCATTTGTTTTGTTCCTTAAATATTAGACACAAATTATGATGTTGAATTGATATTTGAGTTTAAAAAGTTCATAAGTTTCAAAGACTCTTGAATCGCATGTATTAGATAACGAATGAGCAAGACACACAGAAAATAGATAGACGCCTACTTATTATAAAAATATAAACAAAATTCGAAGAGGTGTGATCGTACAAGAAGTAATGCACTGGATTGTCTCAGCACTCTGAAGTTAAGTGTGCTTGGACAAGAGTAATACTAGGTTATGTGACTTACAGGGAAGTCCTCATGTTGCATCCATTTTTTTTATGGAGATCCATGATCCCATGGGTACATCAAATATCTATACACTTTGACGGGATGCAGTTGGCATTTAGCTTCAAAAGCCTGAAAAGCTCTAGAAAAACTCTTGAATCTTTCGAAGTAGACAATGAAGGAGTGATTAAACCAACAAAAATGCATCGAATCTGATCAAGATCCAAAGATAAGCATGCTTTGGCACGAGTATACTAAAATGGGTGACCTCCTGAGAAGTCCTTGTGTTGCATGAATTTTTTTGATCGAGAACATTCAATTATTTTGTTCATTAAATATCAGTCGTAATTTGTCGTGTTGAATCGATATTTGGGTTTAGAAGGTCCAAAAATTTTGAAGACTCTTGGATTGCTCGTCTCTCTTGGATTGCTCGTCTAGGATAATGAATGAGGAAGATATTTAATCAAATTTTTGGACCTTCTGAACCTAAATATTGATTAATGAAGAAAATAATTGAATGTTCTCGATCGAAAAAATTTAGGCAACATAAGGACTTCTCAGGAGGTCACCCATTTTAGTCTACTTGTGCCAAAATGTGCTTATGTGCGGATCTGATTAGATTCGATGCATTTTTGCTGGTTTAATCACTCTTTCATTGTCAGATTCAAAAGATTTAAGAGTTTTTCTTGAGCTTTTCAAGCTTTTGAAGTTGAATTCGATTGCATCCTGTCAAAGTGTGATAGATATTTGTCGTACCCAAGGGATTATGGCTGTCGATAAAAAAAATGGACGCAACATGAGGACTTTCTTATAAGTCACACAACCTTATATTACTTTTGTCCAAGCACACTTAACTGCAGAGTTCTAAGATGATCTGGTGGATTAATGCTCATATGATCACACCCCTTTAGATTTTGTTTATAGTTTTATAATATGAAGGCGTCCACAATTTTTTGTGTATGTTGCTCATTTGTTATCCAATACAAGTGATACAAGAGTCGTCTTCGAGATTTTTGGACCTTCTGAACTCGAATATTGATTTATCATAATTTGTGCCTGATATTTAAGGACCAAAATGAATTAATATTTTCAGTCAAAAAATAAATGTAACGCAAGAACTTCCCAAGAGGTTACCCAATTTACTCTACTCCCACCAAAGCACACTTATGTTTAGATCTTGATTAGGTCTAATGAATTTATAATGGTTTGATCACACACATTAAAATTTTGCTAATTATTATGAAATATCGTTGTATTCATTCGTTTAATGCATATCTTCCTCCTTTGTTCAATTCGAAACATTTAATAGTTCCTTATGGAGCTTTTGAACCTTTTCAACCTGAATGTCGAGCACATCCCATCAAAGTGTGTCGAATATTTGACGTACCCAACGATTCACAACCATCGATCAAAAAAATGAGGGCAACATGAGCACTTTCGTTGAGATCACCGAACCTAATACCACTCTCGCCGAAACATGTTTAGCTTCGACGTTTTGATGGAATCGCAACCATTGAGATTTTGTTTATCTTTTTTATAGTAGGATGCATTCATTCATTTTCTGCTTCTTTTTTTTTTTGATTTCATGCCACAAATTGTGCCTGATATGTAAGGAGCAAAACGTATGAATGTTCTCGATCAAAAAATGGTTGCAACAGAAGGATTTCCCATAAGGTCACCCAATTTACTCCACTCTTGGTAAAGTGAGCATATCTTCGGATATTGATGAGAACCGATCCATTGTGCTGTTTTGATCACATGTATTAAGATTTTGTTGATCATTATCAAAATATCACCGCATTCATTCATTTAGTGCATAACTTGCTCCTTCACTTTTCGATTCGAAAGATTTAAGAGTTCTTTCCAGAGCTTTTAAGACTTTTGAACATAAATGTTGATCACATCTGTTAAAGTGTGATAGATATTTGGCATAATTAGGGCATCATTGTTCTTGATTAAGAAGATGGGTGCAACACGAGGACTTCCCAGGAGGCCCCTGACATTAGTACTACTCTCGCCCAAGTTTGTCTAACTTCAGAGTTTTGATGGGATCCGATGCATTAAAGTTGGTATAATCACACTTGTTATGATTTTGTTTATCTATTTTATAATAAGGCTGCATCCATCTATTTTTTATGTATCGTATTCATTATTCAATACGAGCCCTCCAAGAGTCATCTTTGAGATTTTCTTAACATGTGAATCGAAATATCGATTTAACAATACAAATTGTTGTAGGAAACTTATATAGACGGCTACGCACACACAAACACTCAAGTAGATATTAGTAACAACAAGAAATATTTGCACAAATATTCAAACCACAAAGGACACAAAATGTATAGTGGTTCCCCACTCACTTGAGTACTCCATTACCTAAGCCTCCTAGCTTAGGATTTTTAACCCGATTCCCTCAACCTCGAGGGAATCACTTTACTCACTGAGGTAATTAACGGGTTGCATCAACTCAAGTACAACAACGGGTTTATTTCAACCCAACGAGCAACAAGCTCAAATATAAATAACTGATGTAAGAAAAAGAAATCTTACAATAAGAATTCCTATACCTCCCAACAAAAATTAAGATGAATTCCAATTTGTGAGCCTAAGATGGATGTGAATCGCTTCGTAGATGCGTGAGAAAAATACGTCGTTGAGCTTGCAAGAATGTAGAGAAAGTGAATGGCAAGCTTACTTTTCTTGCTTGAGAAATAAGGTGAAAATATGAAAATAATAGCTCTAGAATTTTCTCTTGTATTTTTCTATATGCAAACGAAGGGTTCAAGGGTTTATTTATAGAGTTACGACCTCAGGGATTCGTCTACTAGACGTTGGGGTTTAAATCCCAATGTTCACATTGGCAAAATCAATTTTTTAGCCATTCAGGTTTGGCCCAACATTTAGTTGGTACCGATACTAAAGTATGGGTACCGGTACTAGCTGCTCACTGTTGTCCAACAGCCAGCACAACAAGAGTCTTGCTATCGGTACTCATCGTGGGTACCAGTACTTGTGACTCCCAGGTTTGAGACTTACTATGCACTGTGACCTACCTATATCGGTACTCTTAAGGTCCAGGTTCGAATTGAGTCTTCAAACTATGACCATCAGATACTGGTACTCTTGATTAGTATCGGTACTTGTTATTCACAGTTTGAGACAAAAGCTCAAACTTGTGCCTTGTATGTACCGGTACTTATGAACAATGTCGGTACTTGCTTTTAAGTACCTTTATATTAAGTGTATTACTAATTAGTTCATTAGTCTACCTTAACCTCTAAACCAAAATCTTTTCAACAATACGTACTTTAAATGATCGTAATGTTAGTTCTAATTTATCTCTAATTAATTTTACAATCTAACATATGTTCCTTTGTTAAGAGGCATACATTCTAAGAAATAAAAACCTAATCTAAAAAATTAAAGATCGGAGATAATCTTCTCTTCCTTGTCATCTTTCCTCCTTGTCATCATGCCTTCTTACCATAGTTCAATGTTTGCCTTGATCTTCACCTAAATCTGAAAAATACTCAATTGCAAACATTAATCTACAGTAATTTTTTTAACACCAAAATAAGATGTGGAACAAGGTTCTAACAATTGTGACTGATGTTTAAGGAATAAAATGAATTAATGTTCTCCATCAAAACAAATGGATGCAACAGGACACCCTAAGAGGTCACGCAATCCAGTCTAGTCCTGTCAGTGCTTTTCTTCAAATCTTGATGAGATCTAATGGATTTGTGTTGGTTTGATCACACATATTAATATTTTGTTAATCATTCTTAAAATATCGCTACGTCCATTCATTTAGAGAATAGTTTGCTCCTTTATTATCTGATCCAAATGATTTAAGAGTTCCTTATAAAGCTTTTGAGCCTTCTAAACTTAAGTGTCGATCTCATCCCATCAATCTGTAATAAAAATCTAGTACTCTCTCTAACTAGCACACTTAACTTCGGAGTTTTGATGGGATCCGGTGCATTACTACTGGTATAATTGCAGCTATTAAGATTTTGTTTATCTCTTTTATAACAAAATCACGTTTATTTGTTATCTACGTATCTTACTCATTTATTATCTGATACAAGTGATCAGAAAGTCTTCGAGATTTTCGAACCTTCTAAACCAGACTATAATCCCACACCATAAATTGTGTCTAATATTTAAGGAACAAAATAAATGAATGCTTTCAGTCGAAAAATTGATGCAACACAAGGACTTCCTAGGAGATCATCCAATCTATTGTACTCCCACCAAAGCACACTTATCTTCAGATCTTGATTAGATCTGATGCATTTATGCTAGTTTGATTTTACGCATTAGGATTTTATTAATCATTATTAAAATATGGTTTCTTTCATTATATGGTTTAAATTATTTAAGAATTATTTCTAGAGCTTTTGAGCCTTTTGAACCTAAATGTTGATCGCATCCTGCCAAAGTATCACAAATATTTGACATACTCACTTGATCTCAATCAAAAAATGAGTGCAAGAATTAGACTTCCCATGTGTGAAAGCCTGAAATCACGAAAATGATTACCTTCGTCATAGTATAGATGCTAAATTAGACTTAAACGAAAATAATAACAAGACTTGTAGTGAGTCTCACTTGATCTCAGGGAGGCAAAAAATTCGAAACGATTCTGATTTCTCTTGCTTGCAAATCTACCTAGAATCTTAGTTCGATTTCCAGATTATGTAAACTCATCTCGTCGGTAGTGTTATTAACACGAACAACGTGCGTGTGCGTAAGGAAGATGATGAATGTTAATGTGTGTGTATCTATGAGCACAATCTCTACAATGAGAATACTACTAGTAATGTTTACATCAAGTGCTAGATCATTTATGCATTCCGGTATTGCCATGATATTATTTTTTTGTGATTTTAAAATAGAGAAAGATTGATCTAAAGTAATATATCAGCCTTTCATTTAATGAATCATCCATGTTAATAGAAAAATGAAACTAAAGGAATGCTTTTTACATAGGAAGGAAATCTTATCTTACTGCTAAGCTACCAGAAAACTATTCTACCGGGAATGCTCAGGGAGCCATCGGCACTAGAGGATGGTGTTGGTTAGACCATGGGCATGGAGACCTGTCTAGACCACATAGAGAGGAGCACACCTACAGCCTAAGGAGAGCCTAGGCATGCCACAAAGATGGAGAATATACTAGCTACTTGCAAGCAATAAAATGTAGAAATAAAAAGCAATAGAACTACTACTACTAGAAGTAACGGGCACCAAGGGTGGTCCTTGGTGGCCGTGTGGCTTGAAGGTAGAGGGAGGGTGGAGGAAGGCCACAAGGTGGTGGTGGTCGGCCTCTTGGAGGTGGTGAAGGAGTGCTCAAGTGGAGGAGGTGGGGGAGGATTATGGGAGGTGGATGATGAAGATGATGGACAACCAAAATGGGGAGGGCTTTTATAAGGATGGGAGGGGTTTTGGGTTAGTGTTGGAAGGATTTCAAGGGGGGCCTTAGGCACCAACTTTAGAAGGGGGAAGTAGTCTTCTTAGATCCAACTTTTGGGGGAGAAGTTGGAGGTGTGTATGGACTAAGTGGGAGGCTAATTTCAGTGGAGAGAAGAGGTGGGTTGCATTGGGTTTAGTCCTAAGTGGGTTGGGTTAGCCTAGGATCTAGTAGGTTAGGTCTAGTTGGTTGTGTCCTACTCTAATTAGGTGTATGTGTGTGTGATTGGGCTAGGATATCTCTAATTAGTTTCTTCATCAGCCTAAATAAGTTGTGGGTGAGTCAATTGGATTCTAATTGGATCCAACTAGACTTGCATGGGTGGAATTGCATCCAATCAAGTCTTGTGTGAACTTGATTGTATTTAGGTGCAACCAATCAACTAGGTATGCACCTTAACTAGGCTAGGTTTACTTGACTCTAATTAGACTCATTGAGTCTAATTGACAAAGGTAGACTCCAATTGGGTTCCATGAGCCCAATTAGTCAAAAGGTTAGCGTAATTGACTCACAATGAGTTAATTAGGTTTAGTGTTAACCTAATTTGGTTCTTGGATTATGATTTAGGTGCAACATAATTAGGTGAGAGCTAAAGGTAGTAGGTTAGGCTTAGAAGATCTCTAAATAGGTTTCTTAAAGTGTGTGGTAGGGTTTCTACGTCAAAGGAGGCAAGCTTGGGCTTCTAGCTCCAAAAACATGAACCAAAGAGGACCTCCAGACATCCAAAAGTGTAGTCATATGACTTAGACTTCAAAGTTGGATGTTTGAAGATTAGGTTGGATGTCCAATTCTATAACAGTATTGGAGTTGGGTTTTGGCTAGAGTTTCTACAGGGATTGGACGTCCAAACACACTGTCTGGACATCCAGAACTATGTTGGAAAGTGAGTTTAGGGTTTAGGATAGAGATATCCTAAGTGAAGGATGTGAGTAGGGATAGCGTGGATAAGAACATGGATAACACTATCCATGTTTTGGGTTTTAGGCTAAATTAGCCTAATAGGAGGATGGCTTAGGAAAAGGTTTATCCTAAGTTCTTCTTTACTTCAATTTCTACATTTATTCCTAGAAGTAACCTAGTCTTCCTCTTTCTTACCCTCTGTCTTCATTTCTTCTTTATTCCCAACTTTGTTCCAAGCTTCTATCCAACTTTTATTCAGCTTTAGGCTATCTCTTGAGCTTCTTATTACCTACTAATACAATTATTCAACATTAGTAAGATAAAATAGCATTATTCTATGAATATCTAAGTAAAGCAGTTATGATACAAAATATGCGGCTTCTGCATATATTATTCCTAAGTTAAGTTAGGATCTAACTTAATTCAAGCTGATTAAGTCTTATGATTGCTACTCAATCATACCCCCGTACTTAAATTTTGCTAGTCCATAGCAAAACCAAAATACGAAAAACCCGTGTGAGAGATGCGAAAATCAAATGTAGGGAAAATTTTCTTTTATTTATTCACAGAAGCAAAGTGAAGATGAACTCTCTTATTAATTTACAATATACTTTTTGTTTAATGGGCGAGATCAATGTTTAAAAATCAATGCGTTGTAGTATAGTTGAAATCGCTCGAAAACAAATAGAATTTTTTACTCAAAGTTTTAAATCCGAGGTTGAACACAGGGAACAAATTGGGATTTAAAAATCAAGAGCACAACTTTGAGAAATTGAATATGCAATGAAAATCAGAGTTGCAATGCAAAAATGTAAATATAAGACACTGAATCAATGTATATAAAGAGCACAAAAAAATGGATGTCTGATTTGTAAATCAGATATCTTAAACTTGTGATTGCTACAGTGCTATTTCTGATCTTTTCCTCTTCTCTGTCTCTGATCTCTGTCTAGCTTTCTTCCTTCTTTTCTTTTCTCGTGCCTGTGCTTCTTTTGCCTTTAGCTTCTCTGGCCCTTATCTTCTTCTTCTTTCTTTGCAGATCCTCTTTCTTCTGCCTTCAGCTCCTTCTCCTTCTCTTTCCTTTCTTCAGCCCTTCTTCAGCTTCTTCCTCTTCAGTCCTTGCCTTCTCCTTCCTTGGCTTCTCTGGCTTCCGCCCTCTTTTTCCTTGGCTTCTTCTTCTTCTCCTTGCTTGCGAGAGAGCAAAACCTACCCCTACTTGCCCCCACCATCTCTCTTCCTCTTTCTCTCTTAGGCTCGCTCTCCCGGAGCTGCTTCTCGGGTAATCGGGTCGAGTGCGTGCTGGGGACCAGGCCCACTGGCGTGCGATGGTGGGCGAGGAGTGCAGGTCGAGTATACGGGTCAAACCAGATCCATGTGGGCAGTGTCGCGAACGAGGCAGTGAGAGGGCAAGTGGGACCTCACCCCGTGGTCAAGAGGTGAAGAGGCTATGTCACTTTTTCAATTTATCCCACTACGCCCGCTTGTCAACTTCCGAGGTGGGACTATGTTGTCCCACCTCCCTTCGTGAACGCCCGTAGTAGGAGTCTCCTTGATTGCAGCAGCTACATGGGGCTTCAGTGCCAATCACTCGTCTGGAGTTGTGCGCGAAGGGATTCCGCACATCTGGGACCTGTAGCCTGGAGTGAGTAGACCTGGAGGAAGCTCCCAAGCAAGCTCCTTGCTTGCGTTAATGGCGATGGGCCTCTAAACTTGTCAACCACGAAAACGACCTTGCGGCCTAGTCAGAAGGCTCAAGAAGCTTCATCGAGACACGACGAATGTAGTGCGAGGGTCGGCGTGGCGTGGGGTGGCCGAAGCGTGCATGCCTAGGGCACCTTATGTGCTAAAAGTGGGTGTGATCGGGGGGAGTTCTGGGGTGTGGCACGGTGAGTGGAGTGAGGGTTTAGGGTCAGTGAGGTGTGGCAATGCTTAAGGGGTGGTTGGCGAGGCGGATGGAGGCGTGGAGCGGTGGGGACACCTCGCCGAGGTCTGGCAGGAGATGAGGAAGGTGAGGGTGATAGCGTGCGTTGAGGCGTGTTTTGAAGAAATAAAGAGAAAAATGATGGGAACAGAGAGAGAACTTATCTGTGCATAGGGAGATGAAGGGAGATGCAGAGAAGGTGGCCAGCTCGTATTGCCGTCACCGGAGACGAAATACTCAGTGGAGGAGGATGGCGACGATGAAGGGGCTACAGGGACGTCAGCTGGTGCAGCGTGATGCGAACGAAGAGGAGGAAGAGAACCTTGCCACTGGTATTGTGGCAGACCGACGAGAGAGAGAGAGAGAGAGAGAGAGAGAGAGAGGGGTCGTCGGAGCTTGCTAAGTCACTGGCCGGAGGGAGAAGAGACGAAAGTGAGGGATTCTGAGGCTAATTTCAAGCTTGAAGGATGCGAAGGGCTTTGGGTTTGCTTTTGTAGGCCTTGGGGGAAGGTTTTGTGCTTGGAAGCTAAGCTTCCAAGCACGAAAACTTCGCCGGAGATGGAAGGTCAAATGAGACCCAAATCGAGCTTGGAATTGTGTTCAAACTAGAGGAGATTTCTCAGAGAATCTCCCTTTCAATTTTGAAGGGGATTCTTTGAGGAATCAGGGAGATCTTCCCCTCAAAACCTCACCGGAGTAGGATTCCCTCCGCTCTAATGGAAAATGGACCTAATTTCAAAGAATGAAGACAAAGATAGGGGGGTTTCTGCAGAAGTTTTCGAAAGTCAGGGTTAGAAATGTAATTGGGCTAGACCTGTTTGCAAAGTAGGTCAAGGTGAATTTCTCTTAGGTCCAAATTTTGGTACAAACCTAATTTGGACCTAAGGAATCCAATTGTGAAGTTATATTTTGGGTTTGGCTACGTTTGATTGAAAAATTTACGTAAAAATCCAATTTAGGGAAAACACTTGACTGAGACCCAAATTTGGGTCAAAATAGGTTCTAAGGGTCAAATTAAAGGTTCTAAACCCTAGAGGATATTTTTCTATAATTTTTAGAGGGTTTAGGTAAATTTTGTTCTTACTAGAACCTTGTTAAATTAATTGAGTTTGTTTTAGGGTTATAAGAAGTCATTTAATTCTCAACATTCACATGAATCCTTTTCTGTCTGAACCAACCCACTTTTTATCTTGTTAAGACCATTTGACTTGTGTTTAGCCCATGAGAAAATCCGTTGTTGTACTGCAATGGTAAAATTACAGTTTTACCTATTATTTCTTACTTTTCTCTCAGAATTGTTATTCATTGAGTTAGGACCTCCAGTTGGTTATGTAGGAGCTTTTGTACTCTTTTCTAGGTCAAAATGAGCTAATTAGGGCTCATGATGGTGTTCCCATCACCTTTTATTGTAAAATGAGTTGTTAAGGAATCAAGTGAGTCATAATCAAAAACCATAATACGATTTTTCACCAACGGAAAGAAACCATGGAGAAATCGTTAACGACAAAGACTTCAACAACTCTCGAGTACCGACTCAAATTCAAATCGCCCAAATTAAATCATGAACCTTATTAGCCCATAGACTTGGGTCGCGAGGGTAACTTTCCCTGACTCAGTCGACCCACCCAAGATTTGAAGTGAATGTAAGAATCATGCATCTTGTGTGTGAAATAGTTTGACTCGTCATAAAAGACAACTAAATTGATTCCTAGTATTCAATAAAACTGAGAATATTTCTAAGCTCTCACTTGGACAATCCTGGCTTTGGTTAAGCCATACTAGGATTTGATAGCTTTCTCCTCACCACTTTTTTATCTTGAGGTCAATACACTAGGTGCATATCTCCTCGGCTGGACCCATTGGTCTCTTATTCCTAATTTTTTTTCTCCATATTTTTTTTCTCTTTTTTTCTATAGGATAAACACCCATTTGTAGCGAGGTGTTTTTATTTGGAAATGGAAAGGTATAGCATTCATATGTAGCGAGATGCTTTTATTTGGCGGAGTGTGTATATATATTTTTTTATTTTTCTCTTTTTTTCTGTATATATATATCTTTTTTCTCTTTCTGATTTTTCCGACTGAAAATATTTTTTCTCTCCAACTTATTTTTCTTGGTGAGAGGCTCTCTTTCATCCATTCTAAATGCATATCCTACAAATAGGAATAGTCCTAAAAGCTAGAAATCCGGCAAGGTCATTAGATCTACAAGCCTAGACTAAATCTTATTAACCACTAAAGATCAATAAGGTCGTCCAAAAGACGTGTCAATGCATAGTGCAATTGAAGATGCCTAGGACTCAATGTCCATCTAAATCAAAGGGTAGGAAGATAAGTCATTCACTAATTGCTCTTTTGACTTAATGCTTTAAGCTTTTTCAGGTCTCTTCAAAAACTCGAAAAATCCAAATTTAAGTAAATACTCAAAAAATTAAGTCTATTAAGACCTAAAGAGTCTAAGCGAAAAAGCATTGTTCCACATTTCTTAATATCAGTAAATCCTCATAATCGAGAATTCTCGATTCTTACTAACTTAAATTCCAAAAACAACAATGAAAATACTTTTTCTTTTTCTTTTATATATTAATATATATATTTTTCTATTTTTATGAGAACCTTTCCATATTGGACTTTTACATAATTGCACTTTAAAATCTCCCGTCACATGGGTTCACATTTAGTTTGGTTCATAATTTTAGAACATATCAGGTGAGCAGACAAGTCAAAAGTGGTTGTTGTGGGCGATTTCTATCTCCAATGCAAACATTGGAGGTGGAGTTAGCTGCTTTGAAATTAGGAATCCTAAAGTGCAATAAGAGTGGTGTAAAGAAGAATACAAAGGTGTTTTTCTCTAGGTGTTGGCAGAAATTATTTAGTATGGGTGTACTGCCCCCCCATGCCTAATTTCTTGCATGTCCTTATGTATGAATATAATGAAAATAAATGAAAGATAAGAGGTATGAAAGGATAGAAATCACCTGGAATAACTCTTAATTTTTCGTTCAGCTTATTCCAACACCTTTGACATGAGTCGCAATGAATATGCTATATATAGAAGGATATTTACATATGTATAGATGCTGAGTTTAACACCTCTAGTTAAGTGAAAACTCAATCACACGTCCTCAAGGAGATTAATGATTTCATCCGCAAGAGGTTCCTAGGCAAAAAATGGCTTGAGGTGTTGGCTATTTGCAGTAGAAACATGCCCAGTTTTCAGGTCTAGAATCTAAATCGCCCCATTAGGATATGAGTGAATCACAAGAAAAGGGCTAGTCCACTTGGACTTCAACTTCCTCGCAAAGAAATTGATCTTGGAATCAAATAACCGAACTTGCTGGTTAGGCATGAAAGATTTTCTCCGGATGTGGCGGTCATGAAATGCCTTGGTCTTATCCTTATAAATCCTTGCATTCTCACAGGCCTCCTGCCGAATTTCTTTCAATTCGCTGAGCTGAAGCTTCCTTTCATATCCTCCTGCATCGAGGTAAAATTATATTTCTGCACCGCCCAAAAGGCACGATGCTCCAGCTTGACTGGAAGGTGATAGGCCTTTCCATACACCATGCGATATGACGACATTCTGAATGGGGCCTTGTACACGGTATGATATGCCCATAATGCATCAATCAGTTGATTGGACTAATCCTTCCAGTTGGGTCAACCATCTTTCGCAAAATGAGTTTGATTTGACGGTTTGACACCTCAGCCTGCCCATTGGTCTGCGGATGATATGGGGTGGCAATACAGTTGTGTACCCCATATTTTTTTAATAATGATCGGAAATGGGCGTGGACACCAAATCTCGCAAAGATAAATTCCCAAACGAAAGATATGTTGATTTTATGATCAGCTTGCCTCACTGGGATAGCCTCAACGCACTTCAAGATATAATCAACTAAGTAGAATGTACTCGAAGCCATACGAGTTTGGGAATGGGCCCATAAAATCGATATCCTAAACATCGAACACTTTTATAACCAAGATAGGTTGGAGAGGCATCATGTCTCTCCTGATCATAGAACCGGTCGACTAGCATCATTTACAACATTTGGAGAACTCGTGTGTATCTTTCAAAATGATCGACCAGAAGAAACCCGACTGTAAAATCTTTGCAGTGGTTTTTTTGCCAGAAAAATGACCACCACAGGCATTACTGTGGAAGAAAGATAACACACTTGAGAGCTCAAAGTCAGGGGCGCACCTCCTGATTATCTGATCAGATCCAATACGAAAAAGCAGGGGGTCATCCCAAAAATAGAATCTGGCTTTTGATAAGAATCTGAGTTTTTGGTCCTTGGATAATCCTGCTGGTATCTTGCCTGAAATAAGATAATTCACGATTTCCACATATCAAGGAAACTCCAATGAATCTATAGCTAATAGAGATTCATCCGGAAAGTTATCAGATATAGGTGGGGAATACGGGATGTGAGCTGGGTCGATTCAAGATAAGTGATTTGCCACTACATTATGCACTCCAGCTTTGTTGCAGATTTTGATATCAAACTCCTGCAATAGATGGATCCATCTGATCAAGCGGTGGCTTGGCATCCTTCTTTACCAACAAATGCCTTAGGGTAGAATGATCAGTAAAGATGATCACCTTAGACCCAAGAAGACACGAATGAAATTTTTCCAACTCGAATACTGCAGCTAGTAGTTCCTTTTCAGTGACCGTGTAATTACACTGAGCTTCATTCAGCGTCTTGCTAGCGTAGTATATGACAAAAGGATGGCATTCCCGACGCTGGCCAAGAATGGCTCCGATAGCGAAATTAGAGGAGTCACACAATCTCAAAATTGAGAGACCAGTCGGGTGGCTGGAGAATCGGAGAATCAGAAATAGACCTTCGTAATGTCTCAAAAGCATTGAGACACGAGGAATCAAAATCAAATGGGACGTTAGCTATGAGAAGATTCGCCAATGGACGAGTGATTTTCAAGAAATTTCGAATGAATCTCCTGTAAAATCTGATGTGACCCAAGAAAGATCTAATCTATTTTGTTGAGCTTAGTGGAGGTAATCGGGAAATGACATTTGACTTTGCTCAGTCAACCTCGAGTTCGTTGGTAGAGATCCTATGACTTAGTACTATGCCATCCCTCACCATGAAATGGCTTTTCTCCCATGAAAGTACTAGGTTAACTTCAATGCACCACCTTAGGATCTTAGTGAGGTTATCGAAACAAGACTGAAAATCATCTTTGAAAATGGAAAAATCATATAGAGAATACTTCCACGAAGTCCCCAATCAGTTTAGAGAATATGGTCACCATACAATGCTGAAAATTTACGGGTGCATTGTAGAGGCCAAAGGGCATTCGCTTAAAAGCGAATGTACCAGAGGGACACGTGAAAGTTGTCTTATCTTGATCTTCCGCGTTAATCACAACCTGATTATACCTGGAGTATCCATCCAAGAAACAAAAGAATCTTTGCATGGCTAACTTTTTCGAGATCTGATCATGAAAGGTAAAGGAAAATGATCCTTTTTGGTAGCCATGTTCAGTTTATGGTAATTGATGCAAACCTACCACGAAGTCGCGGTACGGGTCAGAATGGATTCACCTTTTTCGTTCTTGATTGCAGTGAGTCTTGCCTTTTTAGCCACGATCTAGATGGGACTCACCCACTAGCTGTCAGATATAGGATATAATATCAACATCCAGCCATTTGATGATCTCTTTCTTGACAACTTCCAGCATATTCGGATTGAGTTGTCTTTGAGGTTGTCGGGAAGGTTTCGCCCCTTCATTTGTGCATATATGATGAGTACAATAAAAGGGATGAATGCCATGGAGATCAGCATACTCCACCCAATAATAGCCCTATGTGCTTGAAGTATAGAAATCAATTGCTGCTCCTGTTCTTGGGTTAAGCGAGAACTGATAATAACTAGGTATGTCTCACTATCACCCAAGAACACATATTTTAACAAATCAAGTAAGGGCTTGAGTTCATCACGAGTGGGGAGATACAGAGTCATCTGCGGGAGAAGATTCTTGCAGGGAAGGAGAAGAATCAGCAGCGTATATTTAATAATCCTGATACGCATTACTGTATCCCACACCTAAAGGAAGGTCGGCAGCGACTGCATTAGTGAGGAAGCAGAATTCAGAACTTGCACCATTATGACCATGGGGTCCGAACGAGAGTGAGCATGACCAAAGGTTAGTGCCCAAGTGTCTCCTCGAGTATCCCGGGTCTTCCTCCTACGCGGAGGTGACGAAAATCAAGCTTGTGCTCCCTACATTATGTTTTGAAAATGCCATCAAGGAAAGACATGGATCTAGGATCCCGTCTGCATGTCTGTCAAGTAGATCAAAATTGATCGAAGCAATTACGCCATCCTAAACCAACAGGGGTGAGTCAGAGAATGGTGTATCGGAATAATCAGCATATACACAATTTGGAGTGTCAGGGTCAAAGAGACACCACAAACAATCAGATCCCAAGGATGAAATGTGCAGTGCATCAATCTCGGTCCAGTGTGGATCAATGTCCAAAACCCTGATAGTGAAGATGAATGAGCATTAAGTCGCTGCAAAGAAGCCCAATGTTTCCACAATAAACCAGGTTCTCATCTTCACCATTCTCCTCGATCTAATCACAATCGAAGTTCTTGGATGACCTGAAAATGTCCAATCTAAGTCTTTTGTCACCTAGGGCAATCTCCATACACCCAGATGCACAATCTATGTTCGCTCAGGCTGTTGCAAAAAATGGGCAACCCAAAATGATTGGTGCATCACAGAGATCAGGAGGAACCTCTATGTCTAACACGAAAAAGTCTATTGGAAAGCAAAATCCACAGACTTTTACAGTAACATTTTCAACCACACCCTTTGGCGTTTTAATCGATCGATTAGCCAACTGAATGATTACCGAGGTGGGATTTAACTCCACAAATCGAAATCGATCAAGTATGAAAGTGGGAGTTAGGTTGATGGACAAACTCAAATCTAAAAGGGCTCGGTAAAATGGAGAATCCTGCAAAAAGCAGGAAATGAGTGGTGTACTAAGGTCTTTCTTCTTTGGCAATAAGTCTGCCAAAATAACCATGCTGGCCTCTTTTGATAGTATCGCCTGTCGTCCTATTTTTTGTTGTCACCTCGGGGTATAATAGTCCTTAAAGAACCTAGCAATAGTGGGAATGTGATATATTGTTTCGAGGAGGGGGACCTGAATATGGACTTCCTTGAACATAGCTTTCAGGTTCTAAAAAATTCTTGATCCCTTTTTTTCACTAAATCCCCTGTGAGAGCTCAAGGAGAAGGGATGGGAATCTCAGGGTCTGCCGTGGGACGTTTCCCTTTTCCACCTTAGGAGACTAGTGATCAGAGTGAAAGTGGGAGGATGAGCCATCCTAAGGTGGATGACAAGAAGAATCATGACCCGCCTGCCTACATGGTGGGTCCTATATAATATTTTCACTCCTCAAAGAGAGAGCCTTTGCATCAGCATACTATCCCTGAGGTGGTGGAGGAGCGGAAGGGGCAGAATAAGTCAGGTTCGGCAATAAAGCAGGCTCAATTGGGATCCTAACCAGGCGATATAAGTGGTACCTAGAGTACTACATGTGCTTGTCCCTGTGGTGCTTGGAACCTAGGTGAGGTGCCTTGGTTATGCACATATCTTAGGTTCAGGACAAGCTGGGAGGGTAAGGCTCCTGTAATCTATGCTCTTACAACATCTAGTTCTACGTCCTCTGAACAGTTTGAATCTGATTAGCCATAACTCTCATGATCTTGAGATTTTCCTGGTTCAATTGTCGCAATGATTCTTTCAACTCCTCTAAAGGGTCGGCCCGCCTTGGAGGGTGAGTGGCAACATTATGCAGTGGCTGGTAAATAGGCTACGATTGTTGTTGGGACGGGAATGGCTACTGCCTGGAGTACGTGTTCGTTGCATTCCCGTATTGCCTGGTCTGGTGCTGTGGATCTTGATTGGGTCTTTGTGAATTCCAAGCCCAGGAGAAAGTTGGATGTTGGTGCCAACCATGGTTATATTTCTCAGAACACAGGTTGTTACGCCCGTAACCTTGGATAGCGTTAACTTCTTCGTAGGCCGAAGATGTTTAAGGTGTATATTCGTCATGGGAATACAAACCGTAATCATAATGAGATGTGTAACCATGATCATGAGGTTCCAACTCTAGATTGTTCTCGAGTTCTTGATACATAGGATCCTGCAAAAGAGTATGAGAGTATACATCTCGAGTGAGCATATATACTCAAGTAAGAGGGGCTCGGGATGCAAAAGGGTGAGATGCAGCAGCATTTCCTTGATATCCTAGATGATAACGAATCAATTCGTCAATCTTCTTGTCCAACAGATCCACCTTATTCAGCTTAGTGATATGTCCATGTCGACTCAAAATGACTCTGCATGAGTCTCATGGGCAGAAATTCATTGTTGTCTAGGTCACTGGAGTTGGTTCATGGAGGCAACATTCATAGTATTCTCTGCTAAAGACTCGAACAATTCAAAGGCATTGATTTCATCTTTAGCGAGGAAGTTCCCGTTGCAAGATGCATCGACCAGTGTTATCCAGCGAGATCAAGGTTATAAAAGCTACGTCGTAGTATAGGTCGAAATCGCTTGAAAACAAATATAATTTTATTACTTGAATAGAAGTTTGAGGTCGAACACAGGGAGCAATTGGAAAAATGATTCTCAAGATTGCAATTTAACACAAATATATGAGCAATTTATAACAAAATTCCAAGCAGTAATGATATAGGAATGAAAGCGTATGTTGAAATAGTGCAAAAAGAATGAGGTAAAATGGTAATTTGAATCACCAATTACCCCTTACAATTATATCAAATAACTCAATAGTACTAAGCAATTCAATTCCACGTAGGATAAGTGCACAGTGCACTTTTGTTGAATGTCAAATACTGCTCTTCTTCTTCTCCTTTTTCTTCAACCCTTCTTCTTCTTCTTCTATGCCTTCTCTCTTCTTCATTCTGTGCCTGCTCTTCTCTTCTTTCTCTTCATGCACAAGGGGAAGGGCTCCTTAAATAGCTAAGTGTCAGTCGTTGAACCATAAAGCAAAACCCCCTGCCCCCGCATGCTCTTTTCCTTCCTCTCTCTCTCTGGGTTATCTCTTCTTCACCTTCCCCAGGCCACAGTCCAAGTAGTTGGGTTAATGGGCACACACGCACCCGGGACCAGGCTCACTGGCAATGGGTGGTGAGCGAGGAGTGATTAGCTTAGGCGGGTAATCGGATGCACGCCAGACTCGCGTGAGCAGTGTCATGAGCAAGGCGCATGTGAGGGGCGTGTAGGGGACCTCACCCCCCTTTGTTAGTTGAGGCGATAAGCCTATGAAAGAAAATCAACTTATTCGGTTGTGGGCGCTCTTCAGCAACCGATGGAGTATCCCACCGCCTTCTTTCTCGCGTGAAGCTGCAGTTGCTGCTTCGTTCAATTGCAGTCAAAGGCCCTGTCAAAGGGCCAAATTGGTCCCTGGGTTGTGATCCTGGAGGATTTCTGCTGTGCCTGGGACATCCTCCTGGGAGAATCCTGAACGAACAAGACCTAGAGCTTCGCGAAGAAGCTTCAACAATGGCGCAGGGGTCCTGAGAACCTGAAATCAAACAAACGGCCTTATGGCCACATTAAACCAGCTCAGGAGGATCGTGAGGTGATGGTGAATGTGCTGATGGTGGTTTCGTGGAGGATGGTGGCCTGTGGTGGTCGGACGGTGACGGGATAGGTCGGCGAAGGTGGGTTTGCTCGGTGGCACTAAGGAGGGACCAACAGCATCAATAACCAGAGGGCTTTTGCTCTCTGGGACATGGTGAAGCTTTTGGAGTCGGTGGCAAAGTGGATGGAGGTGTGGAGCGGTGGAGGTGCTTCGCCAAAGATGTGGCTGGAGCGGAAGAAGGTGAAGGTGGTCGGAGGTGTAGCGATGATTGAAATGAAGTGTCGGAGGTGCTGTCGTGACATGGAGAAGTTGAGGAGTCGATAGCGATAGGTAGTAGACGATGGGGATCAGAATTGGCGTCGGTTGTGGTATGGCCGACGCCGGAGACGAAGGTGACTCTGGTGGGGGTTGGACGGCAAGGACGAAGGATTAAGGACGTCAACCGGTATTGCACGACTCGGAGGAAGGTGAGGAAGGCAAATCCGTCGCCGGTATTGCGAACGGACAAGGAATGAGAACGGAGGAGGTCGCCGGAGCTCGAGGAGCCTTTCGACCAGAAGAGGAAGGAGGAATTATGGGGAGTTTTCGGCCAAAATCAAGCTTGGGATCTTCAGTCTAATCTGGGGGGGGTCTTTTATAGACCTCTGGGGGTGCTTTGAGCTTGGGAAGCTTTGAGCTTGGGAAGCTTGCTTCCCAAGCTAGGAAAGCTCGTCGGAGATAGAAATTGAAAATATACCCAAATCTCTCATGCGTTCGCATGAGAGATTGAGAAGGTTTTAGGGCTTAGGATTTGGTTCAAAAGGAAGGGAATTCCTTGACGAACTTTCCTTTCAAATCTGGGAGAGATTCGTTAAGGAATCAAGAAGAACATGCCATATTAAGGTCGCCGGAGTTGTAGGAATAGGATTCATGGAGAAAGGGACCTTTTCGAAGAAAATGATGATAAAGATAGGGACCTTTGTGTAGGAAATTCAAAAGCTAAGGACCCATGTGGAATAAAGGAAATCAGACTTGGACCAAAGTGCAAACTAGGTTGAAACAATCTCAGATTGGGCCCAAATTTTGGTATAAACCTAATTTAGACCTAAGGAATCTAATGGTGAAGTTGGATTTTGGTTTTGACCTAGTTTGACTGGGTAATTTGCATAATTACCTAAATTAGGGCAAATGTCTGTCTGATAATCTATTTTAGGTCAATATGGGTTCCAATGGTCAAATTGAAGGTACCAAACCCTAAAGAATATTTTCTATGATTTTTAGATGATTTAGGTGAATTTTATCTTAACCAGAATCTTAATGAATTAAGCGGATCTGTTATTAGGGTTTCAGATGTCAATTAATTCCTATAATGCATGAAAACTCCTTTCTATCTGTTCTAACCCACTTATTAGACTCTTAAGACCATTTGGACTTTGTTCCACCCCTAGGAGAACCCGTGGTTATTCTATTTTTGTGATAGAATGGTAAATTTTTAGAAATAACCTTGTATTCTTATTTTCTTCTCAAATCAATGTTTTCTGCCCTTAAGATCTTTTGATGGATATGTAGGAGCTTTTATTGACTTAATCAGATCAAACTGAGCTAGTTATGACTCATGATGGTGTTCTCATCATCCAGATATCGATGTGTGTCATCTAGACCATGGTAAAAGATCTAAGCAAGGTGCCATCGGGGCACACCATGGCGGGGACACTTCCGGAGGTCATAAAATCAGTCCCATGCATCATGTAACTTTTCCCCTTGTCCCTAGGAAAAAGTTATGATTGCCCGCCTCATCACATTTGTCCAACCAAGTAGGAAGAACTTTTGGAGGAATTCTCTACGTTATTCTTGTTGAGGCATTTCTATCGTGTTTTAGAAAATAGATGCGTCGTAGTATAGGTGATAAAAGCGTAGCACTTAAATTTATAGTGCTTGAAAAATCATAAGTTCTGAGGTCATTCACAGGGAGCAAAATTGGAATTCAATCCACTAATCAATTATAAATGATGAGCACAATAATCATAGGAGAAATATATGCGATGAATAATCGCTCACAAATA
The DNA here is from genome assembly GCA_037157565.1 of Thalassia testudinum. NCBI lineage: Eukaryota > Viridiplantae > Streptophyta > Magnoliopsida > Alismatales > Hydrocharitaceae > Thalassia > Thalassia testudinum. Next base: position 1,057,038 of record JAZHRO010000006.1, read on the forward strand.
TATTCAAGAAATGATCAAATTATATCTCAAATTCAATAGACAAAAATATATGGAAAGCGTAAAAAGTGATGGTTGAGACCACCATTTAATCATTTAACACTTGGCTTAATTCCCAACTCAAATTCTCAATTCAGCACTTAGCCTTCCAACTCAGAGCCAAATCTCAAAGTTAGCACAGATGTCTCGATTAAATAGTCAATTTAGACCAAACAAAGGATCTTAGACATTTAACTCCAAAGCACCTCAAATGCGCCAAGTCCTTGGGCACATATCCCAAGAGCAAACCCCCCCCCCCACCTCCCTCTCAGAAATCCTCTCCTCTCTTTTAAACCAAACCCAGATCATTGTTTAGGCCTAAATCAGATCGGTTTAGACTGACCTAGCGTAGAGTGGGGGGTCCACACTCGCAAGGCGTGGGCGAGTGTGTAGGCGTGCAAAGCTCGTGCATGGGAGACCCAACCCCCCGTGTATTGGGCAAACAACTAACGAGCGCTATTCAATAAATATCGATTTTATTTTTAGTGCCCCACAATGTGGGACTAAAAGGAGTGAAGCTCTTCTTTGCATAGCTGCAGGTGTGTGTTCATCTTAAATCAAAGCAACTGTTCAAGTTTCTTCACCAAATTGAAGCTTTAGTAGCTTCCTGACGCCCGTCTAGCTCTGCTGGAGGTTGAATCAAGGCAGTTGATGACCGGTCAGTGGCGGACGACGTCGGAGATGACGACTAAAGGTGGCGATGACCTGAAAAGTACTAAAATGGCCTAGCAGCCCAATTAAAAGGTTCAAAACCTTTGTTGTGGTGTGTGGAGTGCAATGGTGATGGAAATTGGGTGATTGGGGGTGAGGTGTAGCCGAACAGTGGATGTGAACGTCGCCGTGGATAGGTTTGTTCGGGGAGGTGTTACAGAGATCAAATACCTCCTAATTTCTTTGGGGCTTTTTTCCTCTGAGGTGCAAGGAAGGTTGTAGTGGTGGTGGCATGTGGTTTGGGTGCATAAAGCGTTGGCACAAGCTCACTGGAGCTCACAGTGAAGGCAGAGAAGATGAGAGAGGAGTGAGGTGTTTTGAGGTCAAATCTAAAACCTAAGGGCCTGAATCTAGTCTAGGAGATAAGGGGAAGAAGAGGACCTAATCTATTGGATGAAAAGGGGAAGATTCCATGGTGGCATGACTTGCCAGAGTTGTGGAAGATGAAAACTTTGGTGATGGGGAGCAGCGACGACAAAGGGGTTGAGAGCTCCTGCTTGGTCCGGTGAGGAGTAGAAGAGGATGAGGAAGGAATTAGGCCACCCAATTTGGCCATTGGGTGAATGGACGATGGGGAAGAAGAGGGTCGTCGGAGCTGTTGGAGATCATGGCCGAAGAGGAGGAAGAAGATGGGAATTCGGCCTAGAATCGACTAATTTTGACATAGGAACATGAGGAAGCTTATGTAGAGCTTGAATTGCCCTTGAATTAGGAAGAATTGGTGAATAAGAATCATGGATTTGGCAACTGAAATCCTCTAAAAATCTCAAGTTTGCTTGTGCTCTTAGGTTGATTACAACCCTGGGAATCTTACCCAATTGGAAGAGAATATCTTGATTAGTAATCCATCCAAAATTAGAGGGATTTGGGATTTAATTGGAGAACTCCACGGTCAAAGGTCAGTCTTACTTTAGGTTGACCCTATGTTTAGGATTAAGGCTGAACTCAGGTAGTGGGGGCATATTTGTGAAGGAGATGATGAAGTTAGGGGCTTGTTGGTAAGGAAACGTGAAAGTTAGGGGTCTAGATGTGAAAAGTAGAGATTTAAGGGTAGAATGCAAACTAAGTCAAGATGGACTCTGATTGAGCCCAAATTTTGGCATTAACCTAATTTGGACTTAAGGAATCTAATGGTGAACTTGGATTTGAGTTTTTACCATGTTTGATTGGATAAATTGCTCAGGAGCCTAAATCAAGGCAAATTCCCATTTAGATCTCTATTTTTTGTCAAAATGAGTTTGAATGGTCAAAGTGAAGGAACCAAACCTCTTAGAATATTTTTCAATGATTGTTTAAAGGTTTAAAATGAATTTATCTTGGCCAGAACCCTTTTAATTTAAGTGAGCCTGATAGTTAGGGTTTTTAGTAATATTTTCTTCTTCGAAATGCGTGAAACCCTGATTCAATCAATATGAGCCCACTTCATGGATATTTAAGTTTGTTTGACATTTAATTAACCCTTGTTAAACCCCATGGTTAATCTGTATTAATGATGGAAAGGTAAAACAACAGAATTAACCCTATTTTTCTGTCTTCTCAGATCAATTTAGTACGGAATTACGATACTCATACGATCATTTAGGAGCATTTATCACTTGATTCTGACTAATTCAAGTTATTTATGACGAATGATGGTGTTACCATCAATTCCCCCTTGGTTCAAATTGGCCTCCCAATGGTCTTGAATCGGTATGAAGCTTTATCCCTCAGTGAGAATGGAACAGCTTCATGAGAACAATCCCTAAATCAACATTTTGGGTCGAACCATTTCAGTGATACGACTCAAGTCCTCTATATGCTAGAAGGGATCCTCATTCAAGTGACCATGGAAATAAGTCTGAATTAGACTTGTTACGCTCAGCTTAAGCTCGAATGCATCTTCGCCTGTAGGAATCCAGACCTGCGGTGCAATGACTAATGCAACCAGATCGTAGAAGTCTTGGAGTTCTTGTGGTGGATGCTACATTTTATCTAAGGTGTTCAATATTCGATCTATGCTCTGCTAATGTCACTCTTCAAATGCCACGACACGAGCCTCTAGTTGGGCCAAAGGATTCTAGTCCTCGGGACTAGGGTTTTGAAAAGGGTTATCCATTTCGGCTAACAGAGTAGATGGGTGAGAAGAGGAAGGAGGTGATGCAAAGTGTCACCTACACCACCTAGGTTAGGCTCCCAAGGTCCAACCAACTTAGGTCTTAACGACCTTCTCCCTTACATACACCAACTACAAGGGTTGGTGCAGTCAAGCTAGCAAGGCAAAGGCTTTGCAATCAGATGTGGTCCTTAAAAGTCAATGACCAAATTTTCCGTTCAGTGTTTAGACTTAGGAGTGTATTCGTCACAAAATCGACTGAAGGGAATCTCCATTTCTTTAGCTAACCTAGCCAGTCTAAGTACGAGGGGATTAAGAGGAAGGTTCTTCCTTTGGCTTGCACCTCCAATTCCTTAATACCCCTTAGACGCAATCGTTTGGTACTACTCCATAAGCTTGGTCACCATGTTTGGCTAAAGAAATTGATACTATCCAGTAGTTAAACACGAATGTCGGTTAAGATAAGATTTTCTTCATGATTTTAATTAACCTTCCACTTGTTGGCCTAATAGCCTAAATTGAATTGGGTGAGGTGGTCAACCAAGTAATTAGGCTCACCCACTAGGCAATGGACTCAAGTGAGTCCAATCCTAGTCAATTGGTCTCTACAATTGATCAAAACCCTAAAAGTGGCACCTAGGGTCTATGCAGCTTCTAACAGAGATCAGGCAGCAGACCAATCAACAACTTGAAAATTTCTCTACAACAAATCTGGAATCCATATTGAATGAAAATTGGCAAGTAGATTCCTTTCTAAATTACCTTTTAAGGGAATATTTTTATTTAATTTTTACTATTTCAAGTAATTTTCTATTAATTTCCAACTGATAGGGGTTGGATAAGGCAGATTGACCCCTTGTTATTTTTTCTACTTGAAATAGTAGCAACCCAGATCCAAAAATTTGGAAAAAATATTTGAATTAAAGCTTATTTGACCAGCTTTCAACCCCACAAATTTCAGTCTAATCTGATTTGTGTATTGATCGAAATAAATATGGTAAGATAGACAAAATCGATTTTCAATTTGGTTTGACCCCATTCCACTGTGAGAACTTTTAAAATTCATAGTGTAAATTTTCTTAAATAAAAGGTGGCATTGGAAAGCTATTTTGAAAATACATGTTTAGGTTGAATTTTAGAATTTTTGGATCAATAAATATTTGGCAAAAAAATTTTTAAATCATGGAAAACTTGTTGGCTGAATTTCCAGAAATAGCAAAGTCTTTAAAAAGAGATCTTAAAATGTAAAGGCCTCTTTTACCAAAAACCTTTTTTTTTCATTTTTATTGAATTTTTTCCACAAACAACTAACCTAAGGTTCAAACAAAATCCTAAGATCTAAATAGAGGTTGTGCAGTTGTTTAGATCTTCGCTCGCGCTCAATGTGTGTTCAGATTCTCCTTTTGATTTCCTGCACACCAAAAAGCAAGCAAATGCAAGGATATGATAAATGATATCACAAATTAGAAATCATATTCGCCTTGCCTCACCAGCAACGATGCCATTTGTTGAAGACTGCAATCATGAAAATGATTATTTTCGTCGTAGTATAGATGCTAAATCAAACTTAAAAATAATAATGAGACTTGTGGTGAGTTCCAATCGATCTTAGGGAGGCGAAAATAGCGAAACAATTTCGATTCTCTTGCTTTCAAATCTACCTAGAATCGTAGTTCAATTTCCCGAATACGTAAATGTTGAGGCGCTTTTACCGTGCTTTAGAAAACAGATACGTTGTAGTATTGGTGATAAAAGCATAACAACACCTAAATTTGTAATTTCTCGAAATATAGTGAGTTTCATGGTCGTTTGTAGGGAGCAAATGAAGCAATTCAATCCATTAATCACCATAATAAAAAATAATGATGCAATTAATGTTCAATCATAAATATGAGAATAATCAATTAATGTTCAGACTTCTATCTCAAAATAAAAAATAAAGAGAATAAAAATGGTGGTTGGAACCACCATTTATCCTCAACAGTAAGTACAATTTCCAACTCAAATCTTAATTTCTCAACAGTAGTCAGAATCAATTCCTTCACAAATCAGACATCCTGAGAGAGCCTCAGACGACTTAACTATCAAGCCCAACACCCTCTGAATTTGCCTAAGTGTAGGCACGAATCCTGAGGTAGCACAGTGCAAAACCCCCCTCCTTCCCTTAGAAATTCCCTTCCTCCCTCTTTCTTCAGAATCGAGTATTCAGGTAATCAGGTAAACAGATCTGGGGACTAGGACCACCTGGGTGTGGGCGATGGGCGAGGAGTGAGAGGGCAGGTGAGAGAGAATCTCACCCAGTGATTTGAGGCAAACAGCTAACACGTGTTATTCAATATGTATCAAAAAAATTTTAGTCATGCTCGATGTGGGACTATTGATGTGGCCTCTCTTCTTCAGTTGCTACAACTAAGGTGATTCTTCCAACTGATGCCGTTGTTGCTTCTTGCTCCTTCAACCGAGAGTGCAAAATGCTTTGTGGATGTGGTCTGCTGCTCCATGAGGTGGATATGAGTTCTGATACGTACGAACAGTGGCAGTCGACGGCGGTGTGAAACGAAGGTTGCAGCAGCTCCGACGAAAGTACCTAAAACATGAATACAGGCTAAAATCCCCAATTAAATGGTTCTCAAGGTTTGCCGTGGAGCAAGGAAGATGATGGTGGTGGAGATGAGGCGATGTGGTGGTCAGACGACATTGGCAGAGGCGGCAATGTGGTGGGTCATCCGGGGGTGGGTTGCAGTGGTCAAACCCCCAATAACCTTGAGGCTTTGGGTCGCAGTAACCCATAGGTGGTTGTGGTGGCGATGGTTTGTGGTTTCGTGTCATGTGGCACTAGCGTGAGCTCGCTAGAGCTCATGCCAAAGTCGGGGAAGACGAGGGTGGATCAGTGTGTGTTGTGGATGACCCTAAGGACTAAGGACCTAAAAAGAGTCTAGAGAGGGAGATGGAGAATAAGAGGGACTTATCGAGGGACGAGGAGATAAGGCATGTCCCGCGTTGACCGGTCGAACGTGAGGGAGATGACAAACTCCGGTGAGGGAGAGCAACGACAACAAGGGCGATGGGAGCTCCTGCTCTGTTTGGTGAGGAGAGGAAGAGCGAGAGGAAGGACGACCATCCAAGTTAGTAGTTGGACGACTAAAGGAAGGATGTTGAGTGTGGTCACCAGAGCTAAGTCGAAAAGCGGCTGGAGAAGGGGGAAGGCAATTCTCGGTTGATTCTTGGCTGCTCTGGACCGTGGGACCTCGTAAAGCTTATATAGTTGCTAATCAAGCCTTCAATTGTGAGGAAATCATGAGATTTCCTCACAATTTTCTCAAATGAAACCCGTTGAAATCATGGAGTTTTCCTGAGCTCTTGGGTCAATCAAAGATCTCATGGGATGGTTCAATCAGTAGAGGATCTTCTTAGGAGTAATCTCTCTAAGTTTGGAGAGATTCCACCTTAGATTGGAGGAGAAATCTCCAATCAAATGTCGGCGGGTTTGGGTTGAAGATGTTGTTCAGACAGTAATGGAGGTAGGGGTATTTCTAAAAATATGACAAGTTAGGGTCTTGTTTGTAAGGAAACTTGAAAGTTAGGGGTCTAAGTGTAAGAAATAGAGTTTTTAGGGCTCAAAATGTAAACTAGGTCAAGACTGACTTTGATTGGATTCAAATTTTGGTGTTATCCTAATTTAGACCCAAGGAATCTAATGGTGAACTTGGATTTGATTTTTGATCATGTTTGACTGGGTAAATTGCACAGAAGCCCAAATTAGGGTAAATTCCTGTCTGAAACTCTATTTTTGGTCAAAATGGGTTCAGATGGTCAAAGTGAAGGTACGAAACCTCTTAGAATATTTTTCAATTCTTTTTAGAAGGTTTATATTGAATTTATCCCGACAAGAATCCCTTCAATTTAAGTGGGGCTGATAATTAGGCTTTTTAGTGATATTTTAATCCTTAAAATGGGCGAAACCCTGATTCAGTCAATGTGAGTCCACTTCTTGGTCTTTTAAGTTCATTTGACCTTTAATTAACCCGTTATCAACCCCTTGGTTAATCTGCATTAATGATGGAATGGTAAAAGAACATAATTAACCCTATTTTTCTGACTTCTCCTCAGAACAGTTTAATGTGGAATTGTGACCCTTAGACGATCATTTAGGAGCATTTATCCTTTGGATCTAGCTAATTTTGGCTAGTTAGGACTCATGATGGTGCTACCATCATACTCTCATGCCTAGCTCTTATTAGTCCCTAGCAAAATTGTATGGACCAAACTAGATCTATAAGCCAGATTTTAACCGTCAGGATGCCTTACTGAGCCGCATCTCTAGAAATCAGATAAAAATACCAATAATAGGCCTATAGGTACTCAAGTACCAGCTAAGATTTAGACCTGACTAGCCTATGCCTTGGATCCATCGTGAAGGTTTCTAAGGCCCGCAAAAAAGCCTAGAGGTTCGTTGACCCCAGCAGTTAAAGCATCGGTGTGTATACGTAGTAAGTCAAGGTTCAATTTGCTAGTGCATTTTTTATAAAAGAGAGAGGGATATTTATTCTGAGAGTTTTCTCTCTTTTCTTTTTATATTTCCCTAAATCAAACATTGAATTGGCTCTAAACACGGTTTGTATCAGATTTCGTATCCCCACCATCAATCCTCGAAGGGTCCCTGGCTTTCGATGCTTCGGGATAGCATTTCCCATGGTAACCCCCAAAATGTTGGCTTTCGACACTTTGGGATTGTGCCATCCGTGTCATTCTATAGCTAAATTCAAGCCTTGAGAATCGACATTTCATGATAATCCCACCCATGGCACCTAAACCAACACAAGGTGCTTACGTGCCCCTGGTGGGATATTTGGATATCTTAGGAGACAAGCACCGAGGAGATGATATGTTATTACACATCTTCGAGGGGAGTATTTTTCATTCCACCTCTCCTCACTGGGAATTCGTCTAATCAACTTGTGTCTTCGAGCCACTTTTAAGCCAGATCTTCGGGAAAACATTTTCTAGAACAGAACACTTTTGGCATTATACTTCGATAAGCACACTAAACCGGACTAGTGTGTGATTTTTGGATGCTTAGGTTACCAATTCCCGCAAACCAAAGGGTAGGCAATGGGGTTGAATAATCCCTAAGCCCTAGACTTAATACATCAGCCTCGCACTTTACTCAATCTCTCGAGGATTAATCTAGATCTTAACAAATACGTGAGTGTTTAAGCTCTAGAATAGGCCCAAGAGGCCTAAGGTCGGTATCCGTCACTTATCTCCTATGTTTTAGTCCTTCAGGTCTTAATTCATTATTCAATCTAGCTTAGAACTTTGGTAAGTTCCATACTCAATTACAGGGACTAACACCATTTTTTCTTTGTTTGTTTACTCTTTTTTGTTTTTCTTTTCTCCTCTTCTTCCTCCTCAATCCAGATCTTTTAATCAGCTCACAAAATTATCCTCCCCTTTTCTCCATTTCTTTTTTTTTTGAATGAAACACCTCCATGAATCAAAATCACAGCGTTTTGCACTTTAACACCCCCCATGCCTAAAATTTGCAATGTCCTCATTATAAATTAGATAGGTTCGAGTTCAACTTAAATTGTACATTAGAACAGGTTTGGGTGGGTGGTGAATGGGTCGAGATGACTGATGCAGATGATTTCAAGCTTTGATACTAATATCGGAGGTAGAGTCGATTGTTCTAATGGACGAACCCTAAAGTGTAATATAGCTTTAGCTCAGAGATAGGTCAAAAGGGTCTCGAGTTTTTCAAAATGACGAGTTTCCTCCTGTTAAGCGCTAAGTTTAACACCAGTAGCTGGGCGCAATGTGGCTCAAGGAGAATGGAGATCAAAAGATATCGCAGCTAGATTTAAATCGGTGAGTTCGAGGAACGGTTTTAGTCTTTGACCATTCACAACAAATGGTTTTGAGTCATGGTTGAGTTCACTGATTTCGATAACTCCATTTTCAAAGATTCGTCGGATGAGAAATGGTCCGATCCATTTTGATCTTAGCTTTCTTTGGAAGAGCTTGAGTTTGTCATCAAAGAGGAGTACTTTTTGACCAGGATTGAATGATTTTTAAGAGATGTGCCTATCATGGAAGGCTTTGACCCATTCTTTGTAGATACGCGAGTTCTCATACGCATCATTACGTAACTCCTCGATCTCGCTCAATTGCAACCGGTGGTGGTTTCCAGCCTTCATGAGATCTAGATTACATTTCTATACTATCTAGTAGTCTTTATGCTCCATCTTTACAGGGAGATGACATGCCTTCCCGTACACAAGCCTAAATGGAGACATCCCTAGCTGGGCCTTATGGCCGGTTCTATAGGCCCACAAGGCTTTCGGAAGTTGGGTGAACCAATCTTTCTTGATAGGCTTAACAGTGACTTGAAGGATTTTTTTGATCTCCTGATTAGATAGCTCAGCCAATCCATTAATCTAGGGTTAATAAGGAGTCGAGATACGAGGTGACACCCTGTACTTTTTCATCAAGGACTTGAAGTGCACATTCGCAAAATGAGACCCGCCATCGCTGATAATGGCTTTAGGAACCCCAAATCTGGAGAAGATGTTCTCCTGAATGAACTGGAGAATAACTTTATAATCATTTGTTCTTGTGGGTACGGCTTCGATCCATTTCGAGATGTAGTCAACAAGTAAGATGTACTCGAAGTTATTAGATCCAGGAAGGGGTCCCATAAAATCAATTCCTCATATGTCGACGATCTCACACACGATAATCGGATTTAAGGGCATCATATCGCACGGGGCCATGTTGCCGAGGGCCTGACAATGGGCACATGCCCTACAATAGGATTGTGCATCTTTGAACATCGTTGGCCAAAAGAACCCACACTGGAGGATCTTCATTGCAGTTTTATGCCCAGAGTAATGTCCACTATAGGCCTAGTCATGACAAAAAGAGATGACATCATTGACCTCGTCGTCGGGAATGCATCTTCATATTACTTGGTCATTACCAATGTGAAATAGATACGGATCTTCTGAGACACTGTACTTGGCATCAAAAATCAGCTTGTCTCATCGGGAGGTCGCCCAATCAAGTGGAACTTTCCCCGTAACCAAGTAATTCACCATATTAGCGGACCAGGGAAGTCCATTAATGGCCAAGTGGTGTTCATTCAGAAAATGCTCAGTAATTGGTCCGAACGAGTAAATGATCGTAGAAGGAAGGCGAGACAAATGGTCAGCTACCACATTCTGCTTTCTCGCCTTGTCGTGAATCTCGAGATCGAATTCTTGCAACAACAAGATCCATCAGACTATGTAGTCAGATGCATCGCACATGATCTCGAAGGATTGAGACTAGTCAGGGGATTGTAGGATTGGAGCTTGGGTAACTCAGTCATGTAGGATTTTGAATGCATGAATGCACTCACTTATTATTGCGAAAGGCATGTCCTTTGAGAGAAGATTCATTAAGGGGAGTGCGATTTTGAAAAAATCAGATATGAATCGGCGATGGAATTCAAGGTGCCCCAAAAACGATCTGATGTCTTTGACCGAGGAAGGCACAGGTAATTTGGAAATCAAATTCAACTTAGCTTGGTCAACTTGGATACCTCTCTCAGCTATGAGGTGTCCAAGCATAATGCCCTTAAAAACCATAAAGTGGCTCTTTTCCTAGGAGAGAACTAGGTTCACTTCGATGCATCTTCAAAGGATTTGGACCAAGTGCAAGAGGCAATCATCGAAAGATTCACTAAAAATTGAGAAATTATCCATGAAGACTTCAAGGTATTTACCTACCATACCAGAGAATATGGCTAGCGTGCACCGCTAAAAGGTAGTAGGTGCATTGCAAAGTCTGAATGACATCCTGCAGAACGCGTATGTACCGTAGAGTTAGGTAAAGGTGGTCCATTCCTGATCTTCGGGATGGGTTGCGACTTGGTTGTATCCGGAGTACCCATTCAGGAAACAGAAAAATTGATTTCCTGCTAGTTTCTCGAGAATTTGATCAATGAATGGGAGTGGGAAATGGTCTTTCTTCGTGAAGGCACTCAATTTCCGATAATCTATGTAGGCTCTCCACGAGTTCGCAATTCGAGTTGGGATGGTTTCCCCAGAGTTAGTCGTAATCACGGTGAGTCCTACCTTTTTAGGCAAAACTTGGATGGGGCTCACCCAGCGGCTGTCAAAGATCGGGTAGATGATTCATGCGTCGAGCTACTTGATAATCTCCTTTTTCACAACCTCCTGTAGATTTGGGTTTAGTCACCTCTACATTTCTCGAGATAGTCATGAGCGTTCTTCAGTATAAATACGATGTGTGTAATAAGAGGGACTTATTCCAGTCGGGTCATCTAGAGTTTATCTAATGGCTCTTTGATACTACTGGAAGACAAAAATCAGTTTTGTTTCCTGATCAAGAATGATTTGGGAGTTGATAACCACAGGAAATGTTTGATTCGAATCCAAAAATATGTATTTCAAATGATCCAGGAGGGGCTTTAATTCAAGCACCGGGTTATTAGCAGTGAGTAGGGGTTCGAGATTGGCCTCAAATGTCAAGGTGGAAGCTAAGGATAGATCTGGATCAGCTTTAAGCTTCTCGATCTGTGGGTCAAGATCTTCTTATGGTTGAGGTTCTGGGAGAATTGGGTTTTCCTCTGTTATCGGGTCCTCAACCAAGGAACTAATGTCTCAAACTTCTTCAATTACCCCACAGTTTATTCCTTTCTGGACCTTAAAGATATCGATCCTCAATGTCTTATTCCCAAATTTCAACTCGATCTGACCCTCTTCGCAATTGATATTGGCCCTAGCTGTGGCTAGGAACGGTCTCCCTAAGATGATCAGTGTCTCTCAGATTTTCAACAGTATCCATGCCTAATACAATGAAGTCCACCAGGAAGTAGAAATCTTGTATCCTAACTAGAACATCCTCAACAACTCCTCTTGGTGACTTCACTGATCTACCAGCTAGCTGTAGAGTCACCTCAGTCAGTTTGAGCTCGGTTTCTTCAAAATGATCTAGTAGGGATTCGGGGATTAGGTTTATGGGAGCTCCTAAATCTAATAAAACTCGATCAAACTCTAGCTTGCCTATCTTATAGGAGATCAAAGGGGTGCCAGCATCTTTCACCTTCTGTAGGAGTTTGCTTAAGATGATAGAGTTAGCTTGCTCAGACAACATAATTGGACTCCCGTTTTTATTTCTCGACTTACACTTTGGTGTACATAAGTCCTTTAGAAATCGCGCGTAAGCCAGGACATGGCACATCGCATCCATCAAAGAGATGTTTATTTGGACTTATTCAAAGAGCTTGACCAAGTCTTCCTTAAGTGCCATGTGTTTGAGTTTCCTGTTTCCTTTGGTCAAGGCCTTGGGAAATGGAACCTCTGTTGGTTCCTCTAAGATTTGTTCAAGCTCTAGATCTGGGATAGGTGTATCCTGGATGACCATCATAGGGGTAAGCTCTGAACTACCAAGGCTAGAGTGGCTAGGATAAGGTGGATCCTAAGTCGTTTTGCCACTATGTATAGTAACAGCGTTTAGGCCAGCCTGGTTTGGATTCAAAGTCGGCAAGAGTGGTGGTTACCGCTGATATCCAAAATATGATGTGGAAGCCTCCATCTTGTCGGGTGATGGTGCAGAAGGGGGCTGATAGACATAGTGGGCTTGGCCTTGATTCAGGTTCATAATGCACCTCTGGTTCGACATGTTCGGATTCGGAAAAGGTTGGGAAGGAAGCACACCAGACTAGCGAGCCATCTGTGCGAGTTGATTTTGAACCTCTGTGATTTCTACCTTATGTTGTTTTTGTATCTCAGCATTGGTCTTTTGCATCTCAATCAAGGTCTGCAAAATCAAGTTCATCGAATCTTCCTTTGTAGGCATAGATTGGAAATTCGAGTTGGGCCTAGGCTAAGTGGGCTGATATGGTCGCGGAGCTTTTGGTCAGGGTTGGAATTGAGGTCTCGAGTTCTAATTATTTCCCGACTACGCAAAATTTGGATGATTGTGCTGTCTAGGGTTATATGAGTTGGAGAATGGATCATTTTGGATGGCGTGGAGTCCTCGTAGGTTTAAGGAACTCCAGAGTAATCAGAGTGTGAGGGTTCAAAGTTCCCCCAACTAGAATACGATGGTCTAGACTTTCCTTTAAAACCATGATAAGACAGGGTTGGATATGCATCCGTCCCCTGATATGCATGGTAGTGCATGTTATGCACGACCTACCTACCTAAGGGCAGATGTGCATACATGTTTTGCTGCGAAGAGGTGGCCTTTTGCTGATGTCGAGTCAATTCGTCCACCTTCTCAATGATAGAGACCTTATCCAAGCGACGAGCCACCAACTCCAAATCAACGGATGTGAATAGGTCATGTGTCGCGCGTGCCCCTTGCATGTTTGTCAATGCATGAGTGGTCATCTGGTCAAACACACCCATAGACTCAATGTTTTTGGAGTTCTCACACATGTTCTCGAGAATCATTCAAACGGTGTCTTCATGTTGACCCATGATGTTGCCACCACAGGTTGCATTGACAAATAATCAAATGTCCTCACGGAGTTCCTGGTAAAAGGACTGGACTTGTTTACATTTAGGAACTCCATGATAAGGGCATTTCCGCATGAGATCCAAAAAGCGATCCCATGCCTCATGAACTGGTTCTCCCGCATTTTGCATGAAATGTGTGATCTGGTGCCTCAAGGCATTAGTGTGACTAACTGGGAAGAATTTCTTTAGGAATTCAGATTGGAGTTTCTCCCATGTGTTGATCGGTCGAGTCAGGGTTTGATACCAATGGGTAGCCTTATCCATAAGAGAGAAGGAGAACATCTTCATGAGCAGGATATCCCAGTTCTGAATAGGTGGTCCAAAGGTCTGGGCTAGATGTTTCAGCTTTCGATGTGCTGGAAGGGATCTTCGAAGTTCAAGCCATGAAATTTGGGAATTTCGTTGATCAGATTCGCCTTTAATTCAATGTCAGGTCCTCTAGCCAGGATTTGCACCCTAGGTTCAATCGCCACCGTTGCGGGATTGTAGTGATCTTGCACTACGGATTCTACGAGAGATTCATGAATGCATGGAATAGATCAGTGAGGCGCTGTAATTGATTCTGAACGTTAGGCACTTCTTGATTCTCCGTGGATGCAGATGATGGAGAGTCAGGCTTGGATGTGGTAAGATCGGAGGAGATCTCAATCTAATTGGATGGGAACACAAACAATTAAGTTGGAGCTTGACCACGACGAGAGTGAACTGCTATTGGAGGCCTCAAGATTGGTCTTAAGGACGTCCTCCCGGACATGCACTATGGAATCAGATGAGAGATAGAATATGTATTGAACCCAATCGAGGCACCCAACAAGGCTAGGTGACTATGGCAGTTCGAGGTAGATGGTACCTCTGGATCAGAAACTCACCCACCCCAGAATTACTTGAACAATCAGGAAGGGAGAGTCTCGCAAAGACCCCTACACGGTAAAGCGTCCCCACAAGTTACAAGGTTTCTCCCACCTGACCTTCCTTATCACTGCGATTTCAAATAGATTGGAATGTGTGAGCTTGACTCCTAAGTCTACCTGTTTTAATCCTGCTTGTGGCTTGAATTTCACTTGAACTTAAAGTTAATTTGATTTGTTACCTAATTTGGAGGTTGGTTGATTCACAAAGTGAACAAACTTCACCTGACCTATCCTAAAGTTGAGGATGAGATTTGGGTCAAAAACCCAAATCACCCTGAATTAGTTTGCAAACAGGTTATTAGGTCCCAAATTTTAATGATCCAAGCGATTATAGAATCTTGATTTTAGGGTCCACTTGATTAGATCAATTAAACCAAGGGCTTGGGTAACACATAATGTGGGAAATATATTTTCTTTTAAAGTAGGCAAGCGTGTACTCCTGGAACCCTAATGTGGAAACCCTAGATTAGCTCTATTTCCAAGTCCAATTCTTCCAAAAGATGGTACCTTGGGCTTAATCAAGAAGGTGAATAGCCTAAGGAACCTTATGTACTAAATAGATGCAGGTATCAAGATGGGGATCTCTAGTCAAATCGAATCAAATCTAGTAACTTGAATGATGATTACTATGTAAATAAAGCAAGTTGATCCTAATTGATTTCTCTTTCAATCTTTCCAAGAGAGGAGGGGCTTAAAGAAGGTAATGTGATTACCTGCCCCTAGTGTGGTTGCTTGTATGGTCAATCTTCAAATTCATCTGCAACAACACAACAAATTAGATATAGTAAGTCAGAATCAGATCAGAAAGTGTGATTAGTGATTGAAATGTGCGTTGCTCCCCGACAACAGCGCCAAAATGTTGAGGCGCTTCTGCCATGTTTTAGAAAATAGATATGTTGTAGTATAGGTGATAAAAGTGTAACAATACTTAAATTTATAATTGCTTGAAAAATCATGAGTTTCGAGGTTGTTCACAAGGAGCAAATGTAGCAATTCAATCCACCAATCACAACAATAAAAAATAATGATGCAATTAATGTTCAATCACAAATATGAGAATAATCAATTAATGCTTAGAATTGTATCCCAGAATAAAAGTTAAAGGGAATAAAAATGGTGCTTGAAACCACCAATTATCTCCAACAGGAAGCATAATCCAAACTCATAATCTCAATTTCTCAACAGTAGTTAGAATCAATTCCTTCACATATCAGATGTCCAGAGGGAGCCTTAGACCACTTAACTATCAAACCCAACACCCTCTAAATTTGCCTAAGTGTAGGCGCAAATCCTGAGGTAGCACGATGAAAAACCCCCCTCCTTCCCTTAGAAATTCCCTCTCTCTCTCTCTTCAGAACCTGGTATTCGGGTAATCAGGTAAATGGATTTGGGGACCAGGCCCCCCTGAGTGTGGGAGGCAGACGAGGAGTGAGAGGGGAACTAACCCCATGGTTTGAGGCAAACAGCTAACACACGTTATTCAATATGTATCAAAAAAAATTTTAGTTGCGCTTGATGTGGGACTATAAGCGTGGTCTACTTCAGTTGCTGTAACTGAGGTGATTCCTCCAATTGATATCGCTGCTACTTCTTGCTCCTTCAATCGAGAGCCCAGAATGCTTTGTGGATGTGGTATGTGTTGGTGCTAGAGCACCACGATCATTTGTTTTGATGATAACAAAACACGTGTTATTTAACATTTGCAATTTGAGTCCTAGATTTCAGGTCAATTGCAAATGAAGACGTGTTTAGACGGAACTCGAGCTCGCATCCAGGACGGATTGGAGGAGCTTGACGGAAAATAGAGGAGGTTCGCGTGGAGCGAAAGATTGGAGATGGAAGACAAGAAGAATAGGATAGATTCTTTTTTATCCTTTCATGTATCTCTTGTATTTATTTTCTTGCTCTTCATTTTCCTTAGACATTATGTTAAAGAGCCTCAAAGAACCCTAACAGTAGTCCTAGGAACACCTGCACAACCCTAGGATACGTAGGTTTTCTGTAAAACACTTAGAAAACCAATATAGGGTTAAAACTGACTTTCCAGACGTCTAATTCACGAATCAGACGTCTGATAAAGGATTTTAAGACGTCTGACTGTTGTTTCAGACGTCTGATAACTGTTAGGCTGCACATAGTTAGTTCTGTCTGATGAATTCAGACGTCCAGACCTTATACCAGACGTCTTAGGAGACGTCTGATGACTTTGCCAGACGTCCAGTTAGTGGACCGTTGGCTGGCTTAGAAGACACTGAAGAATATGACCGTTAGAGCCTTATCAGACGTCCATAGGACTTCACAGACGTCTGATAAATGACCGTTTTGCCTCGGCTGACCCAAAATCTCTTCTCAGAGATTTTCTAGCCGTTGCAACGTTTGGAAATCAATTCCCACGATAAAAGTAGGTTTCCAGACGTCCAGACTTAGTGCCAGACGTCCTCTATGTCGTCGATGGACTTGTACAAAAACCCTGTTTAGATCTGATTCAAGTCAGGGAGAAACCCGCATAGAATCAGACGTCTGACCTTGGAATCAGACGTCTTAAAGTGGACTTCCAGACGTCTGATGCCATAATTAGACGTCTGATAACCCTGTGAAGTGTAATCATTGTCCTGATTTCGGCCTGATTCTCTTGGGCTTTGCACCCAACGGCTATGGAAGCTTTTCCAAGCCTTCCAAAGCCTTCCTAAGGCCTCTATAAATAGAGGGGAACCTTTGTAACTTAAAAACACACCTAGAAACACAAGATACACACTAAGAGAAACAAGAGACACACCTAAGCAACTTAGTTCCACTCTTTTGTGTCCAATTGAGGCCCTTGCTCTCCAAGCTCTAGCTTCATTCTCTTGAGAGCATCAAGCCTTCGCGCGCCCGCTCTCCCGGCGTTGATAACGAGAGCGACGTAGCGCCATCGCGTGGCACACGCACCGCGTCATCGTCGACGCACTCCTTGCAAAGGGGAGTTTCCTATTTCCTATAGAAGCTAGGTTTAATTTTGTTGGCTCTATAGGACTGTTGTTTATTTTATCTTTGTATTTTGGTTGGGTATTCGCTTTGCGAATTCCCGTCTCCTTCGTGGGACAAAATCCTTCTCGTGGAGAGAAGGGGTTGATGAACGCTACCCTCGTACTTGTAGCGTGGTTGTACTGAGGTTGAATCACCCTCGTTCAAAGTGATTCGGTTAGTGGATTTGATCAACTAGGTTGATCGGAAAATCCTAACTCGAGAGGGTTAGGTGGTGGTTTTTACCCGGTTTGGGTTTCCACCAAAAAATACCTGTGTACATTTTGTGATTGCCTATTTTGTGATATTGTTTATATTTATTTCCGCATTTTATTACGTCACCCCCTCCTAGTAGGGACTTTCAATTGGTATCAGAGCAGGTCTCGCGTAATCGGCGTTACAAACCGGCGAGGATCTAGATCATGGAGGGAAGCATAGCCGCAGTCAGAATCTCCGAGGGGCAGTCCACAACCCGTCCGCCGTTCTTCGACGGAAGCAACTACCCCTACTGGAAGCTGCGGATGAAGACGTGGCTTCAAGCCACCGACTTCACGGTCTGGGCTAGATGCGAGACGCCATTCGACATCCCAGAAAAACCCGCGGGAGGATACTCGCAGCAGCAGATTCGGGAACTCTCTCTCAACGCAAAAACAATGAACGCATTGTATTGCGCGCTCAGCTCGGAGGAGTTCAATAGAATCTCGCAATGCGCCACCGCATACGAGATCTGGCACACACTCGAGGTAACTCATGAAGGTACCTCTAAGGTAAAAACTTCTAAACTCAATTTACTTTCACAAGAATTTGAGGCTTTTTCTATGAAATCTGACGAAACTTTAAGTGAGATGAACACTAGGTTCACTCTCATAGTGAATAACTTGAAAGCTTTAGGAAAGACTTTCATCAAGGGGGAGCTTCAAGGGAAGCTTCTTCGTTCCCTTGGACCGGAATGGGAACAGAAAGTCACCGCCATCGAAGAGGCGAACGAAATGGAGGAGCTCAACATGGAAGATCTCCTAGGCAATCTGATGGCCTACGAGACTAAGTTGAAGCAAAAGAAGAAGGATACACCGGAGCCTAAACTAAAGAAGACTCTCGCCTTCAAAGCCGCGTCGGATAGCGAGGTAAGTTCCGACGACGAAGACTTTAGGATTTTACTTAAAAATTTTTCCAAGTTTTGTAGGGAATTAAAGAAAGAGAAAAAGGAGAAGAAAGAAAGCCCGAGACGTTGCTACCACTGCAACGGGAAAGGGCATCTGCGACCAGAATGCCCTCTTCTCAAAAAGGAGAAGAAGAAGGAAAAGGAGAAGAAATCCAAGAAGAAGGCATTCCAAGCCACTTGGGACGATTCTAGCTCGGAGGAAGAAGAAGAAAAGACCATAGAAGAAGAAACCGCTTGCTTCGGTTTCATGGCCAGAGGAAGCGACAGCGAAAGCGAAAGCGACTCAGACAACGAGGTAAATCTCGATCTTCAAGAAGCATTTAATGAACTTTTTGAGATTAGTAAATCACTTAGGGTAGAAAATAAAGGCATTAAAAAGAACCTTAGTTTTCTTAGAAATGAAAATGATAGGTTAGAAAAACAACTCAAGGACATAGAAACTAGTCCTAAGGATAATAACCTATTATTAGAAAATCAAGACCTCATCAATGAAAATAATAAATTGATTGAGGAAAATGATAGTCTAAAAATAGAAATTTCTGATTTAAAGACTAAGATGAATACTATAGAAAGAGAAATTGCATGTCTTAGGGAAAGCTCTAACAAACTAGTCAACAAAGTAGATGATTTTTATAGCCCTAAGGTTGAGAAAGGATCTCCGTCAAGGAGACCCTCTAACAAATCCGGATCCAAGCCCACTTGGATACCGAAAAAAGAATTAGAATCTTGTTTTGTAGGGTTCAGGGATGACTACAACATAAAGGACTGGACCTACAAGCTCAAGGCTGGTCAACTTAAGTTGGGAGAACCAATGAGTAGACCAAGGAGGAGAAGAAGAAGACCGACGAGACGACGAACAAACGACGGACCCGCCGCACGTCGACCACCAGATTGGAGACCGGCGCCGATGCCCGGGCCTCCAAGCTACGGATGGGAGCCCCATCCGATGTGGCATCCACCACCACCATTCGGGCAATTTTATTGGCCATGGTAGGTGAGGTAAAATTCTTAACCCTATCCTTTTTATAAGCATTTAGATAGGGGAAGTTAAAAATGATGAGCTTATTGTCAATTTTTAAGGGGGAGATACAAGTTAGCTAAATTTCCTTTAGTAAGGGGGAGAAAAATAATAGCTATCTTGTTGTTATAAAAAGGGGGAGGACATTACCTTTGTTAAAAATAAATAGAAGAGCATGTTTTAAGGGGGAGTAATAGGAAATATAAAATCAATCAAACCTTTTTGATAATGTCAAAAAGGGGGAGGATTTTTATGCATTATTATTTACGGTTTTGTCATCATCAAAAAGGGGGAGATTGTTGGTGCTAGAGCACCACGATCATTTGTTTTGATGATAACAAAACACGTGTTATTTAACATTTGCAATTTGAGTCCTAGATTTCAGGTCAATTGCAAATGAAGACGTGTTTAGACGGAACTCGAGCTCGCATCCAGGACGGATTGGAGGAGCTTGACGGAAAATAGAGGAGGTTCGCGTGGAGCGAAAGATTGGAGATGGAAGACAAGAAGAATAGGATAGATTCTTTTTTATCCTTTCATGTATCTCTTGTATTTATTTTCTTGCTCTTCATTTTCCTTAGACATTATGTTAAAGAGCCTCAAAGAACCCTAACAGTAGTCCTAGGAACACCTGCACAACCCTAGGATACGTAGGTTTTCTGTAAAACACTTAGAAAACCAATATAGGGTTAAAACTGACTTTCCAGACGTCTAATTCACGAATCAGACGTCTGATAAAGGATTTTAAGACGTCTGACTGTTGTTTCAGACGTCTGATAACTGTTAGGCTGGACATAGTTAGTTCTGTCTGATGAATTCAGATGTCCAGACCTTATACCAGACGTCTTAGGAGACGTCTGATGACTTTGCCAGACGTCCAGTTAGTGGACCGTTGGCTGGCTTAGAAGACACTGAAGAATATGACCGTTAGAGCCTTATCAGACGTCCATAGGACTTCACAGACGTCTGATAAATGACCGTTTTGCCTCGGCTGACCCAAAATCTCTTCTCAGAGATTTTCTAGCCGTTGCAACGTTTGGAAATCAATTCCCACGATAAAAGTAGGTTTCCAGACGTCCAGACTTAGTGCCAGACGTCCTCTATGTCGTCGATGGACTTGTACAAAAACCCTGTTTAGATCTGATTCAAGTCAGGGAGAAACCCGCATAGAATCAGACGTCTGACCTTGGAATCAGACGTCTTAAAGTGGACTTCCAGACGTCTGATGCCATAATTAGACGTCTGATAACCCTGTGAAGTGTAATCATTGTCCTGATTTCGGCCTGATTCTCTTGGGCTTTGCACCCAACGGCTATGGAAGCTTTTCCAAGCCTTCCAAAGCCTTCCTAAGGCCTCTATAAATAGAGGGGAACCTTTGTAACTTAAAAACACACCTAGAAACACAAGATACACACTAAGAGAAACAAGAGACACACCTAAGCAACTTAGTTCCACTCTTTTGTGTCCAATTGAGGCCCTTGCTCTCCAAGCTCTAGCTTCATTCTCTTGAGAGCATCAAGCCTTCGCGCGCCCGCTCTCCCGGCGTTGATAACGAGAGCGACGTAGCGCCATCGCGTGGCACACGCACCGCGTCATCGTCGACGCACTCCTTGCAAAGGGGAGTTTCCTATTTCCTATAGAAGCTAGGTTTAATTTTGTTGGCTCTATAGGACTGTTGTTTATTTTATCTTTGTATTTTGGTTGGGTATTCGCTTTGCGAATTCCCGTCTCCTTCGTGGGACAAAATCCTTCTCGTGGAGAGAAGGGGTTGAGGAACGCTACCCTCGTACTTGTAGCGTGGTTGTACTGAGGTTGAATCACCCTCGTTCAAAGTGATTCGGTTAGTGGATTTGATCAACTAGGTTGATCGGAAAATCCTAACTCGAGAGGGTTAGGTGGTGGTTTTTACCCGGTTTGGGTTTCCACCTAAAAATACCTGTGTACATTTTGTGATTGCTTATTTTGTGATATTGTTTATATTTATTTCCGCATTTTATTACGTCACCCCCTCCTAGTAGGGACTTTCAGTATGCTGCTCCATGAGGTGCATTTAAGTGCTGAGACATACGGACGGTGGCGGTTGACGACGGCGTTAAGCAGAGGTCGTAGCAGCTTCAGCAATAGTACCTAAAACACGAATGCAGGGTAGAAGCTGCAATTAAATGGTTCTCGAGGCTCATCGTGGAACAAGGAAGGTGATGGTGGTGGAGATGAGGTGTTTGGTTGTGTGTGGTGGTCGGATGACGTCGGCGAAGGCAATGATGTGGGGGGTCATCTAGGGGTGGGTTGCATTGGACAAGCCCCCTAATAGCCTTGGGGCTTTGGGTCGCGGTAACCCATGGATGGTTGTGGTGGCAATGGTTTGTGCTTTCATGTCGTGTGGCACCGACGCGAGCTCGCTAGAGCTCGTGCCGGAGTCAGGGAAGACGAGGGTGGATCAGTGTGTGTTGTGGATGACCCTAAAGACTAAGGACCTAAAAAGAGTCTAGAGAGGGAGAGGGAGAATAAGAGGGACTTATTGAGGGATGAGGAGATGAGGCATGCTCGGCATTGACCGGCTGAACGCGAGGGAGATGATGAACTCTAGCGAAGGAGAGTGGCGACAATGAGGGCGAAGGGAGCTCCTGCTGTGGTCTGCGAGCAGCGGAAGAGAGAGAGGAAGGAGGACCGTCCAAGTTGGCAGTTAGACGACTGTACGAAAGATGTCAAGTGGGGTCGCCGGAGCCAAGCCAGAGAGCATCCAAAGAAGGGGGAAGGTGATTCTTGGTCAATTCTTGGCTGCTTTGGACCGTGGGATCTCGTAAAGCTTATATAGATGCTGATCAGGCCTTCAATTGCGAGGAAATCACGAGATTTTCTCAAATGAAACCTACTGAAATCATGGAGTTCTCCTGAGCTCATGGATCAATCATAGATCTCATGGGATGGTTCAATCGGTAGAGGATCTTCTTGGGAGTAATCTCTTCAAGTTTGGAGAGATTCCACCTTAGATTGGAGGAGAAATATTCAATCAAAGGTCGACGAGTTTGGGTTGAAGATGTTCACAGTAATGGCGGCAAGGGCATTTCTGAAAAGTTGACAAGAAGTTAGCGGCATGTTTGTAAGGAAACTTGAAAGTTAGGGGTCTAAGTGTGAGAAATAGAGTTTTTAGGGTTCAAAATGTAAACTAGGTCAAGACTGACTCTGATTGAGTCCAAATTTTGGTGTTATCCTAATTTGGATCCAAGGAATGTAATGATGAACTTGGATTTGATTTTTAACTACGTTTGACTGGGTAAATTGCACAGAAGCCCAAATTAGGGTAAATTCCTATCTGAAACTCTATTTTTGGTCAAAATGGGTTCATATGGTCAAAGTGAAGGTACCAAACCTATTAAAATAGTTTTAAATGATTTTTAGGAGGTTTATATTGAGTTTATCCCAACTAGAACCCTTTCAATTTAAGTGAGGTTGATAATTAGGGTTTTTAGCAATATTTTAATCCTGGAAGTGCATGAAACCCTGATTCAGTCAATGTAAGCCCACTTCTTGATCTTTTAAGTTCATTTGATTTTTAATTAACTCTTGATCAACCCCTTAGTTAATCTACATTAATGATGGAATGGTAAAATAACAGAATTAACCTCATTTTTCTAACTTCTCATAATAGTTTAGTGCGGAATTGTAACCCTCAGATGATCATTTAAGAGCATTTATCATTTAGATCTGACTAATTTTGGCTAGCTAAAACTATGATGGTGTTACCATTAGGAAATTCATCTCATCGATAGTGTTAACGTAAACAACGTGTGCATGCGTAAGATGATGAACGTGAATGTGTGTCCATACGCACAATTCCTACAATGCGAATGCTATCAACCACATTTATGTCAAGTGCTAGATCATTTATGCGTTCTGGTACTGCCATAATATTTTTTTTGTGATTTTTAAATAGAGAAAGAATGATCCAAAATAAGATATCATCTTTTCATTTCACGAATCATCCATGTTTATAGAAAAATGAAACTCAAGGAATGATTTTTGCACAGGAAGGAAATCTAATCTAACTACTATTAAGATACTAGAAAGCCATCTCGCCAAGAATGCTCAGAGAGTCATCGACACTGGAGGATGGTGGTGGTTAGACTAGGGGCATGGAGACCTGTCTAGACCACATAGAGAGGAGCACACCTACAGCCCAAGGAGAGCCTAGGCGTGCCATAAAGCTGGAAAATATACTGGCTACTTGTAAGCAATAAAATGCAGAAATAAAAAGCAATAGAAGAACTACTACTACTAGAAGTAACGGGCACCAAGGGTGGTCCTTAGTAGCCGTGTGGCTTGGAGGTAGAGTGTAGAGGACAGCCACAAGGTGGTGGTGGTCGGCCTCTTGGAGGTGGAGTGCTAGAGTGAAGGAGGAAGGGAAAGCTATGGGAGGTGGATGATGAAGATGATGGGTGGCTAAAATGGGGAGGGTTTTTATAACAATGGGAGGGGTTTTGGGTTGGCGTTGGAAGGATCTAGAGGGGGCCTTAGGCGCCAACTTTAGGAGGGGGAAGTGATCTTCTTAGATCCATTTTTTAGGGGAGAAGTTAGGGGTGTGTGTGGACTAAGTGGGAGGCTAATTTCGGTGGAGAGAATAGGTGGGTTGCATCCTAAGTGGGTTGGGTTAGTTTAGGGTCTAGTAGGTTGGGTCTAGTTGGTTGTGTCCTAGTCTAATTAGGTGTATGTGTGTGTGATTGGGTTAGGAAATCCCTAATTAGGTTCTTCATCAACCTAATTAAGTTGTGGGTGAGTCAATTGGATTCTAATTGGATCCAATTAGACTTGCATGGGTGGAATTGCATCCAATCAAGTCTTGTGTGAACTTGATTGTATTTGGGTGCAGCCAATCAACTAGGTATGCACCTTGACTAGGATAGGTTTGCTTGACTCTAATTAGACTCATTGAGTCTAATTGACAAAGGTGGACTCCAATTGGGTTCCATGAGCCCAATTAGTCAAAGGGTTTGCCCAATTAACTCACATTGAGTCAATTAGGTTTAGTGTGAACCTAATTAGGTTTGCGAATTAGGATTGGGGTGTAACATAATTAGGCTAGGGTTAAAGGTAGTAAGTTAGGCTTAGGAGGTCTCTAAATAGGTTTTCTAAAGTGTGTGGTAGGGTTTCTAGGTCAAAGGAGGCAAGCTTAGGCTTCTAGTTCCAAAAATAGGAAGTAAAGAGGACCTCTAGACGTCCAAAAGTGTAGTCAGACGACATATACTTCAAATTTGGACATCTGAAGAATAGGTTGGACATCTAATTCTGTAACAGTATTGGAGTTGGGTTCTGACTGGAGTTTCTGCAGGGATGTGTCTGGATGTCCAGAAGTGTGCTGGAATGTGAGTTTAGGTTTAGGATAGAGATATCCCAAGTGACGTATGTGAGTAGGGATGGTGTGGATAAAAACATGGATAACACTATCCATGCTTTGGGTTTTAGGCTAAATTAGCCTAATAAGAGGATGGCTTAGGAAAATGGTTATCCTAAGTTCTTTACTTCAATTTCTACATTTATTCCTAAAAGTAACCTAGTCTACCTCCTGACCCTTTGTCTTCATTTCTTCTTTATTCCCAGCTTTGTTCCAAGCTTCTACCCCAGCTTTGCTGTAGCTCTAGCTTATATCCAACTTTCATTCAGCTTCAGGCAATCTCTTAAGCTTCTTATTACCTACTAATACAATTATTCACCACTTAGTAAGATAAAATAGCATTATTCTATGAATAGCTAAGTAAAGTAGTTATGATACTAAATATGAAACTTATGCATGTATTATTCCTAAGTTAATACATGTGATTTCTCCTAATACTAATAGTATGGTGACCTAATACTTGTCCTTCTGGTACCATGAAATGTGATTTCTCCTAGGAAAGTACCAGATTCACATTTATGCATCTTTGTAGGACCTTAGTCAGGTGGTCTAAGCATACATCAAATGTGCTCCCGAAGACCGAGAAGTCATCCATGAAGACTTCTAAGCAATCACCTACCAAATCGGAAAAGATTGCAAACATACACTGCTGAAATGTAGCAGGTGTGTTGCACAATCCAAAAGGCATCCTACGGAATGCAAAGGTTCCGTAGGGGTAGGTAAACGTCATTTTCTCCTGATCATCGGGGTGAATCGCTACCTGATTATATCCTGAATAGCCATCCAAAAAGCATAAAAATCTATTCCCCGCCAGTCTTTCCAGTATTTGATCAATAAAGGGCAATGGGAAATGATCTTTTTTCGTGGCTTGATTGAGTTTCCAGTAATCAATACATACTCGCCATGAACTAGCAATACGTGTAGAGATGACTTCTCCAGAATTAGTGGTTATGACGGTAAGTCCAGCCTTCTTTGGCACAACCTGAACAGGACTTACCCATCTGCTGTCAGAAATGGGGAAGATAATTCCATTGTCTAACCACTTAATCATTTCATTTTTCACCACCTCTTGAAGTGTAGGGTTCAATCTACGCTGGGGCTATCTAGTAGGTCTAGATCCTTCTTCAGTGAAAATCCTATGTGTGTAGTAAGAAGGACTAATGCTAGTTAGGTCAAAGAGGCTCCATCCTATAGTCTGTCTATGTACTCTCAGAACAGATAAGAGTTGTGATTCTTGATCAGATGATAAGAAAGAGTTGACAATCATAGGATAAGTTTGATCAGGTTCTAAGAAAACATACTTAGGAGAATCAGGGAGAGGTTTGAGCTCAACAGGTACAGGATCAGAAGGAGCAGGTGTGGAAGTTTCAGGAGATCTTAGAGGCACTAATGGAATAGGAGGTAAGTCCTCAGTCTCTAAAGTGGGTATCTCAATGAAAGTCAAGTCAGAGTCCAAAGAGTGTTAAGTTTCTAAATTTAGTGAATCAATTAAGGTATCCTTAACCAACCGATCCAAAGAATTCAAGGAATAGATTTCCTCAATTAAACTACAAGTCAGCCTTTGGGCCTGAAAAATATCAATTTTTATTTTCTGATCTCCGAACTTCGATTCTATTAGGCCCTCCTCACAATTAATGTTAGCCTTGGCTGTAGCCAAGAAAGGTCTTCCTAAAATGATAGGTGTGTTCTGGATATCCTCAGGTACTTCCATGTCAAGGACTATAAAGTCTACAGGAAAATAAAAATCCTTGACCCGCACTATAACATCTTTCAACACTCCCTTAGGTGTCTTAACTGACCTGTCAGCTAATTGCAGGGATAGCTCGGTTGGCTTCAAATTGCCAACCTCGAAATGTGTTAGTAGAGAGGTTGGGATAAGATTGGTGGAAGCTCCTAAGTCAAGTAGTGCTCTGTTAAATGTGGTGTTACCTATCATGCAGGATAGGAGAGGGGTGCCTAGATCTTTCATCTTAGTAGGGAGGGTACTGGAAATAATGGAACTAGCTTGTTCCGAGAGGATGATTGGACTACTCCCTTTTTGAATCCTTACTTTACGCTTAGGTGTACATAGGTCATTTAAAAACCTAGTGTAAAGAGGTATGTGGCGAATTGCATCTAACAAGGGGATGTTTATGTGGACTTGCTCAAAGAGCTTAAGCAAATCCTCCTCAGGTGCCACACAGGTCTTTTTCTTTCCATTCTCCTTCTTCTTTAAAGCCTCAGGAAATGGTACAAAAGTGGTGACAAGAGGTTCATTCTTAGGTAAAGGAGAAGCAGAAAATGGTAAATCAGATGGAGGAGTGGAGGTAGAAGACTTGGGACAAGATGTAGAAGCAGGAAAAGGTGGATCTATGGTGCTTTTACCACTCCTAGTGACTATGCATTTAGTTCGGCCCTAGATGTAGATGGTAATTCGGAATTAGGTAGCAGAGGTGGTTGGGTTTGTGTATAGGAAGAATTTAGGTCAGTGTAAAATTTAGTGTTGTGCAAGGGTTGTGAAATGACATGTGCTTGACATTGCACTACCGGTCTAGGTTGGACATACCTCTGGGCAGGTATGTTCCTAGGGTTGGGTTGTGCTTGAGATAGAAGTGAATGTGGTTGACGGGATTTCGTCAACTGTGATAGCTGGGCTCTCATCTTAGCTAAGGCTGCATCCTGTCTCTGCTGCATAGCAATATTTTGCTGTTGCATATCAGCTAGAGCTTTCTTGATAGACCCCAACTGGTCATCTCGTGTAGGCCCAGGTTGAGAGTATTGGGCAGGCCTGGGTTGGGGTTGCTGGTAGGCACGCGGTGGATATCCGTGTGATTGTAGAGGTGGTGCTCGGATCGAGTTGTATTGTGGTGGTGTAGAAGGTTATTGAAAAGGAGGTCTCTGTGAATTTCCCGACCACAAGAAATTTGGATGATTACGCCATCCAGGGTTGTAGGTCGGTGCAAAAGGGTCATTGTGAATGGCATGGAGCTCCTCTGAAGCTCCAGAAGGTGCAGGGAAGTCAGTGTAGGGAGGAACAAAGGTTCCTCTAATCGGTGAAGGATATGGAAATGGAAAATCCGGTAGTGCAGATTGTGTCCCAGAAAGGTTATTCACAGTTTCCCTCCCTGTGGGAAACTGGGAAGTAGTGTTTTGTGCCGGTGACTGAGGAGATGATGAAGGTTTTGAGAGAAATTTCCATACTTCACCTACTTTCTTCTCGATTAAGCCCACCTTATTCAGTTGACTAGCCATTATTTCTAAGTCTCTGCTACTGGATTGGGCTTCGTGTACCCCCGTATGTGAGTGAAAATGTGAGGACTTTCTATTAAACATGCTCATCGAAGCATTATTAATAGAATTCTTGGCCATACCTTCGAAGAGCTCAAAGGCTAAGTCCTCATCCTGACACAGGAAATTGCCTCCACAAGCGGCATCTACGAAATTCCGTGTGTCATCATGGAGCCCATGGTAGAAGATCTGAACCTATTGCCAGTGTGGGACACCATGGTGGGGACATTTTCTTAGAAGCTCGTGGAATCTCTCCCAAGCCTCGTGCATTTGTTCTCCTGAATTCTGAGTGAATGTGGTGATAGCATGCCTTAAGGCGTTAGTGCAACCTACAGGAAAGTACTTCTTTAAGAACTCATGTTCTAAAGAAGCCCAAGAATCTATAGGTGTAGTCCGTGCAAGTGTTCTAAACCAAAAGGCGATTTTATCTTTTAATGAAAAGGATAACATTTTCATCAAAAGCGTGTGCTGATCATGACCTTGCAGACCCAGAGTTTGAGCAAGATTTTTTAGCTCCTTTAAATGCTGAAAAGGGTCCGCAGAAGCAAGTCCATGGAAGTGAGGAATGAGTGCTATAATGTTCGGCTTCAGTTCAGCAGCACGACCCCCATCGGGATATCGTACCATAGGCATCGGTTGAGCAACTGCGAGATTATAGTAATCCTGTAGTTGAGGTCTGCGAGGTTGGGGTGGTTGTGGCTGGGGGTTAGCTAAGAGATTAACACTTGAGCAAGCTGTTGCACCTGTTGAGTTAAGGTATTCATTTGTAATTGTGTTTCAAACAGGTGATGAAGATGAGGCATAGGTCCTTTCTCTGGGGGTGGGTTAGGAAGATTAGGATATGGTGGAGGTTGGAACCTATGGATAGGTGGTGGTGGTGGTGGAGGATGTGCAATCAGATGTGGAGGAAGTTCTTCAAAATCCTCGAATTGTGATGACTCATGATCATCCTCTTGGCGAGTGGAATAGTGAATAGGAGTTTGGGACTCGGGAGGCAAAGGATTGGAAGTGGAAGGCAAAGAAGTGGATGCAATTACTTGGGCATCAGTACCCAAGGGGAGTACTAGCTCTGGGTTCTGGGATCTCCTACCTTCCATTGAGTTGGTTTTTGAAAACGAAAACAATCAATCACAACTCAATGGAAAAGTAAAGTTTTAGCTTAATTCACAGAAAGCAGAAAATCCCAATCAAATCTTAATCAACTCAAGAGACCAATTCAAGCAAGCGAGAGGAATCAAATTTTTACCTAGAGGCTGCTACGCAAAATTATATAGTACGCAGACTATTTCAAACAATTGTACATGTCCTAAAATAAACCTAGTGATGTGCAGACCTCTAAAATCCACTGGGAGTCTGGATAAGACTAGTGTGCGAATCCAGATCCTGTGGTTGCAGAAGGAGATGAGGTAGAAACCCATGTGTTGTGATCTTAAGTGATCGTGCTGTGTGCACGATAGCAATCAACACGATGCGGTAAAATCTCAGTCAAGGTTTCACTCAGATTGAATGTCTCCTTTTGATTTAGTTCAAGTGATTATGAAATGACTTCTATGCTGCTCGTCTCGCTTTTTACTTAATTCAATACAAGAGATGGTCTTCTTAGATTTTAAGTCAAATGCATTTATGATAGGAGTTTGAGAAAGGTAAGGAATGCGTACCTGACTCTAGCAATCTACAATATGCAAATTTGACTTGGAATTAAAATCTAGCAGGTAAAATATGCAACCTAAGATGATGCCTAAGGGTATGCTGTTGGTAGATAAGGATGAGATCTTTTTGATTTTTTTGAATTTTTGAATTTTTTTGGATTTTGAATAATGCAACAAATAAAAACATAGAAAGAAATCGATTCGGAAAACTACGAACGGAAAACCGTGTCGATGAGAGATGAGTCTGAGAAATAGAAAAACAGAGTCCAAAAAGTCCACAGTTATTACAATAAATGTGTGAGAACAGGCTCTCACAACTTTTGACTAACAGATGGTCCTAAGTAGTATATCTAAGTCTAACTAAACTATACTTTACTACTACTATACTACTACTCCTACAGCTGCTCTGAGGGAACACTCCACCTGGACGTTGGGTCAAAAGCACAGCGGTTCCACCAGGAAGATGACCTCCACCTAGAAGGTGATGCTGCTCCTCCTACTCCTCAAGTGCTGTGGAAAAACAACAAATGATTAGTAAAAGAATAAAAGAATGTATACACAACAAAGAATTAATCAATGGAAGAAAATAATTATATACAATCAATGGGTTTGAATGAAATGAAATCAAAAATTATATACAAATAAAGAATTAAAGAGTAATTTTGGCGTAAAGAGAGTTGCCTCCCCGGCAACGGTGCCAAAAAATAATGATGGGGGTGGAATTTATGTACTAATGGTCGTTGATGGTTATGAATTGATGGTAATGGAATCCATTATATGATTATCCATGGTTCATATAAAAAATGTCGTCGTTGTTGTAGTATATGTTGGAAATATAAACCATTATCACGACCATTTTATTTAATTATCCAATTTTTACTGGTTTATTCGAGGTCGTTCATTGGGAGGTAGTTATTGATATACATCACTCTCTTGGTTCAAAATTATTTTTTAATTCCAAAAAGAAATTTTATGTCCAACAAAGAATGAATGAATGCTTGGTTTAATGATGTACAAAAAGAAATCAATTAAAAATGCTTACAAAAATTAATTACAAACAAGCATTAAACACTTCATAACTATACTCTAAACTTTCTACTTATAAGTTATACTGTCAATACATTCATTTATATACCATACTAACTAATAATACACACTCTTCTTACTTAACTTCACATGTTAACATATACAGTAACAGATACAGTAGCTACAGCGACAAATATATACGTCGCTGGACCCTAGAAAAACTATATACAAACTTTAAGAAGGAAACAAGGGTCTATAGTGATGTTTATTTCACCTACAGTGACATTTTATTTTGTTAGTAAAAGTATGAAGTTATATAGATATAGCTATACTACGTATATATATATATACTTTATTTATCTTATACATATTTATTTACAAATATTATTTATATGAATTTCTGTTATATATTATACATATACATACTTCTCTCTTTCATTCTTTGAATGTTCTCAGTACTACTTCTTCTCTTCTTAATTTCACTCTTCGTTTTAACACTTAGGCGTTTTTAGCTTTCTTTCTTCTCCGTGCTTAAAGTGTAATTAGGGCTCTTACTTAATCAAAAATTTGTTTAATTTGCGGGCACGCTTTTCGACGGATACATAGCACCCAGAGACTAGGTAGGATCAGACCTCTACTAAGCGCACCCTAATTTTTTAATCAGGCTGCTTAATTACGTTTTCAGCTCAGATTTAGGCTTAACCAAGCCCTTACATGCACAGGCCCCCGGTCTCACACACACATGCTCAGAATATAGCAATGCTCATATAGGATGATCGGTTGTTCAATCGTCACTGTATGACAAAAACAATTTAAAGCGCTCCGCGCGCTCGCACGCCCATGATGTGGGACTAATCAGGCACCTGCGCAACGCTGGAAATCAGGCGCGGCTATGCCAAATTCGTGATTTTGGCCCTCAATTCAAGGGCCATAATTTATTAGATATTAAAAATAAATTATGTGAAAATAAAGTATTTATAAATTACTATACAATTGTACAATTAATTTAGATTTTTAATTATATTTACTGTATAAATAAATTAGCTAAAGTATACAGTTTATATATACTTAATTTTATGTTTTGTTCCTTAATTACATATAAATTAGTTATCATATGGTCTAATTGACCTTATACAGAGTTAGTATACATGTCTAAATATTTTATAAACATTTTTATTGTATTTTACAAGTTTAATTTCTATTTTATTTACATTTAATTAGTATAATTTTAGACTATTTTAGTTGTAAATTAAGTTTAAATAGTATAAACAATATAAATATACTTAAATTAGCTTAAATTACTTAGAATACATTAGTACAAATATATAGTATAGGTTAGTTGAATTATAACTTAAATTACTAATTTATTTTAATTTAATCTACTAACTTAACTACTAACTTAATAAATTAATTATTTATTCTGTATACATAATTAAATTAAGGTACAACATTTAATATGTTTATAATATACATATAAATACATATGTACAGTATTATAACTTAATATGGTTATTTATAGTGGTTATTACTTTATATAGCTTTTTGTACATATACATTAGTTTAATTAATAATTTGTTGTATAATTAAGATATATATAGTATAATCTAACTTAAAAACTTAGGTTTGGGAAAGTTTTCTAAAGAAGAAAATGTGATGAATAAAGGATCTAAATGTAAACTCTAAGTTTCAAGGCCTTAATGATGTCCAAATACCTTTAAGTTTTTATATGTGCTCAATTGAATATTTGAGAAATTAATTATACTTTTGATTTTGACTTTTAAACTTGTTTGTGTGTTCAATTAACACTTGGATCACCATTTGACCTTTTCTCAAGAATATCTCATTTTCTGACCTAATTATGCAATTTTAACACAAAATTAAGGTTTTAGGTCTTTTTCTTTGATTCCCACACTTAACCTTTTTTATATGTTAATTTGATATTATTTAACCCAGTTTCTAGCTTAACTTTAGCTTTTTAGCTATGATGAGTAGCCACTCATCACCCATGCACACTAATGACCATCGGTTGTCACGGAATTTATCAAGAAAAACATCTTTTCGCGTTTTGGTGTTTTGTTATTAGTGCAAGATCAGGTTTTAAAATTGTTGCGTTGCAGTATAGTCGAAATCTCGTGAAAAACAGATAAAATTTATACTCGAAAACTCCAAGGTCGTTCACTGAGAGCAAGTAGGAATTCAATTCTCAAGATTGCAATTTTGAACAATAGAGATAAGAAATTATAATAAGGAATTGACTCAGAATAATGTAGCAATGATATCAAGTGCCAAACTGCAAAAAGAATAGAGTAAAATGATGATTTGAATCTCCAATTACTCCCTACAATAATAGCAAGTGGAACTCAATAACTATGTATGAAATAAACTCAAATTAGCCATCTGATTGAATGATTAGACGTCTTAAACATATGGATGAACAATGCTCTGCTTCTTTTTATGATTTCTTCTTCTTCTCTTCTTCTCTTACTTTCCTTCTTCACAGACTCTTCTACTGCTGTGGCTCTTCTTCTTTTCTTCTTCCTAGACTCTTCCTCTTCTCTTCTTCTTTCTCTACTCTTTTCCTTCTCTTCCTCTTTACGTAGAGAGGGAAAGGGTCTCAAATTTGGCTAAGTGTTAGCCAATTCTCCAGAGAGCAAAACCCCCCTAACCCCGATGCACTCTCCTCTCTTTCTCTCCTTGGGTCACGCTCTCCCAGAGCCTTCAACAGTACCGGGTATACGGGTAATCGGACCTAGAGCACACCTGGGTCTAGGATCACCGACATTTGGTGGTGAGCGAGGAGTGTATAGCTTAGGTGGGTAATCGGAGCAAGCCAAATCCGCGAGGGCAGTGTCGCAGACGAGGCTGAGTGAGGGGTGTGAGGGACCTCACCCCTTGTCTCTGAGGCAACAAGGCCTAAACACAAATGCAATCTATGCGACTGCAGCCACTGGTAAACTTTCGATGTGGGATTATCCGTCCCTCTTTCCTCGCGCACACTGCTGTTGATGCCTTCGTCCAATTTGCGTGCAAGGAGTGGTCAACGGCTCCAATTGACCGAGCGAGCATGTTCCTGGACCAACTCCACTTCATTTGGAGTCGAAGACCTGGAGCTATCAGTTGGGAAACAAGCTTTGAGCTTGCTCGAAGCTTGGCGTTAATGGCATTATGACCTGAGACCTGAAAAAGATAAATACGATTTTTCAACCTCACCAGATAAGCTCAAAAGGTCCGCCGGAGCATGGTGGATGTGGTGGAGGTAGTTTCATGGTGTGGCGTGGTCTGTGTGTGTGTGGCGAAGTCGGACTGTGCATGTGAAGGTGGTGGTGTTCGGGGGCATGCGAGATTGATCAATAGCCTTAACTAAGTTAGGGCTTTTGATCTACGGTGAACGACGAAGGTGTGGAGTGTGGGAGCAACTGGTTTGGCAGTGTGTGGAAGCTACTAGGGCTCGCTGGAGGTCTGCCGGCGAGTTGGAAGATGGAGTCATGGAGGGCGTTGGCAGGTTCGAATCGAAGTGTTGAAGTTGCTATTGTGATGAGGGGAAGTTGAGGAGTCGTTTGAGAGAGGTAGTAGACGACGGGGAGCGGAGATGGCGCTGTTTGCGGTATGGCCGGTGCTAGAGAAGGAAGAAGCTCCGGTAGGTAGGAAACGGCGAGGAAGACGACTAAAGGGGCGTTGGCGGGTACGGCTCGACGCAGAAGAAGATGAGGAAGATAGCTTCATCGCCGGTATTGCGAACAGAGGAAGAACGGAGGCAGGGAGAGTCACCGAACGTTGAGGAGCACTTCGACTGAGAAGGAGGAGAGGAATTGGAGGTGTTCCAGGCCGAATTCAAGCACGGGCCGAACGATTTTCCCTGAGGAGTCTTATATAGGTCATCAGAGGGTGATTAGAGCTTGGGAAGCAAGCTTCCCAAGCTTAGAAGGTCGCCGGAGTTGGAAACCCAATTTTCAACGAGTTCGCATGGCATTGTGGGCAAGTCTTGGAGCCCAAGATGTGATTCAAATGGAAGGCAACTTCGTCAAGAATCTGAGTATCTATTTTAGGACTGATTGATTGAGAATCGAGCGAGAAATCCTCGCTCGATCTCAACAGTGAAGCTCAGGGTTGCCTTTAATGGTGCCAGGGACCTATTTCCGAGAATGAAGACAAAGTTAAGGGCCTTTTGTAAGGATTTTGAAAGTAAGGGCATATGTGTGATCAAACAGGACCAAGTTGCAAACTAAGTTAAGACAATCTCAGATTGGGTCCAAATTTTGGTAAAAGCCTAATTATGACCTATGAAATTCAGTGGTAAAGTTGGATTTTGGTTTTGACCACGTTTTACTGGGTAATTAATGCAAAAACCCAAATTAGGGTAAATATCTGTCTGAGACTTTGTTTTAGGTCAAGACGGGTTCTGATGGTCAAATTGAAGATGCCAAACCCTAGAGAATATTTTTCTATGAATTTTAGAGGGTTTAGTTGAATTTTATGCCAACCAGAACCTCAGTTAATTAAGTGGGTCTATTTTTAGGGTTTTAGAAGTCATTTAATTCTCAAAACACGCGAAAACCTTTTTCTGTCTGTCTTAACCCACTTGTTGGCCTCTTAGGACCATTTGACCTTTAATTACCCCCTGGGAAAACCCGTGGTTATTCTGCATTCATGATATAATGGTAAAATTACAGTTTTAACCCTAGTTTCTTGTCTTTCTCTCAGAATGATTATGCAATGAATTATAGTCCTCTAACAGTTATGTAGGAGCATTTAATGACTTAAGTAGATTAAATTTAGCTAGTTATGGCTCATGATAGTGTTTCCATCATACCCCCATGCCTAGCATTTGCTAGTTCCTTGGCAAAATCTCAAGGAATTTAACTCAAATTCTAGACCACATGCCTTTTTATGCTCAGAATTCTGATGTTTGCTTTCTTTTGTAGATTAGGTTAGAATGCAGATAGTTGTCCTAGAGGTACTCAAGTACCAACCAAGATCCGGATCTGACTAGCTTTAGCCTTAGTCCGCCGTGAAGGTTTCTAAGGCCTACAGGAACTAACCTAAGGTTCATTGAACTCTGTGGTTAAAGCACCTGTGCTTTTAACATGTTTTAGCCCAGGTTCAATCTGTAGTGCATTTTTGTAAGAGAGAGACAGAAGAATTTTTCTTTATTTTTGGAGAGTTTTCTCTCTCTTTTCTTCTTATTTCTAGCTTCGGATTGGCTGTCTGTATCGGATTCCTAGTTCCTACCGTCAATCCTCGTAGGGTCTTTGGCAATCGATGCTTCGAGATAGCACAACCCATGGCAACGCCCAGAACCCTGGCTTTCGAGATTTTGAGATAATCCCGCCCATGGTGTTTTGTAGCTAAATCCAGATCCTGGCAATCGAAATTTTGTGATAATGCCGTCCATGGCATCTGAACCAACACAAGGTGCTTACATGCCCTCGGTAGGATATTTAGATATCCTAAGAGACAAGCATCGAGGAGACGATATGTTATTGCGCATCTTCAAGGGGAATTTCCTGCCTCTCCGCATTGGGAACTCTTCCAAATCAACTTGTATTGATCAGCCACTCCTAATCTAAGTAACTTTTTCTCAGAACAGATTTAATGCATTTGTGTGATTTTGATAGTTAAGTGCACTGAACCAGACAGTGTGTGGATTGGGGTGCTTAGGTTACCGAGTCTCGCAAACCAGAGGTTACTTAACGAGGCTGGATAATCCCTAAGCCTTAGACATAATACTTGAGCTTCACATTTTCCCCAACCTCTTAAGGATTATTCAGATCTTAGTGAATACTTGAATTTTTTAGCCTAAAATCATAGCCCAAGAGGCCTAAGATCAGCATTCATACTAATATCTTTTTGTCTCTTAACACTTTTTTTCTTTCATTTTCTTTCTTTTTGATTTGGTGTAGAACTAAGTCAATTCCTTAATCTTTTACTAATGATTATCTCTTTTTTTTTCTTTTTCAAGTTGTGCTCCTTTTTGACATTTATATC
This sequence comes from Thalassia testudinum, assembly GCA_037157565.1. Lineage (NCBI taxonomy): Eukaryota > Viridiplantae > Streptophyta > Magnoliopsida > Alismatales > Hydrocharitaceae > Thalassia > Thalassia testudinum. Next base: position 1,093,819 of record JAZHRO010000006.1, read on the forward strand.
ACTTATCTTTTTCCTCCTAAAAAATGATATGCAATTGATTCACTCAAAATTTCCTCCCTTCATTTTTTTCTCTTTTTCAATTTTTATTTTTTTGGTTTTTGGAATATGTAATTTTTTGATGAAACCCTTTCTTGTGAAGTGATTCTCACAGCATTTGCACTTTAATACCCCCCCATGACTACGATTTGCAATGTCCTTATTGTAAATTAGGTGGGTTCGAATTCAGCTTAGAACGTACATTAGAACAGGTTTTGGGTGGGTGGACGGGTCAGGGTGACTGTTGCGGACGATTTCAAACTCAGGTACGGGTACCAGAGGTGGAGTCTGCTGTTCTAATGGAAGAACCCTAAAGTGCAATATGAGTTCAGCATAAGATGTGTCAAGAAGGGTTTCAGGATTTTCAAAAAGATGATGGGTTGCCTCCCATTAAGCGCTGAGTTTAATGCCATCAGCTGAGCGCAATGAGCTCAAGGCGAATGGAGATCAAAAGATACCTCAGCCAAGTTTGTATTAGTGAATTCAATGAACAGCTTAAGTCACAGGCCATTCACGATAAAGGGTTTGGAATCAAGGATGGGTTGGCTGATTTCGATGGCTCCATTTCTAAAAATTCGTCTGATAAGATATGGTTCAATCCATTTTGATCTGAGTTTTCCTAGGAACAGTTTGAGTTTGGCATCAAAGAGTAGGACTTTTTGACCAGGGTGAAAGATCTTTCTAGATATGTGCTTGTCGTGAAAGGCCTTAACCCGCTCTTTATAAATTCATGAGTTCTTATACGCATCATTGCATAATTCATCGATCTTGCTCATTTGAAGCTTTCTGTGGGTTCCTACCTTAGAAAGATCTAGATTATACTTCCGTACAACCCAATAGGCTTTGTGCTCCAATTTGACGGGGAGGTGACATGCCTTCCCGTACACCAATCTGAAAGGAGACATGCCCAATTGGGTCTTGTGGGTGGTCCTATAGGCCCACAAAGCTTTCGGAAGTCGGGATGACCAATCTTTCTTGTCAAGTCGTACAGTGACCTGACGGATTTTCTTGATCTACGGAATCGATAGCTCAGCTAGACCGTTGGTTTGGAGGTGATAAAAAGTAGAGATTCAGTGTGATACCCCGTATTTGGTTATCAGTGATCTGAACTAAGCATTCGTGAAATGGGTCCCTTCATCGGAGATAATGACTCGTGGAATCCCGAACCGAGAAAAGATGTTTTGATGAATGAATTTAATTACCGCCTTATGATTGTTGGTTTGGGTTGGAATGGCTTCAATCCATTTGGACACGTAGTCAACAGCGAGAAGAATGTACTCAAAGCTGTCCGAAATAGGGAAGGGTCCTATGAAATCAATCCCCCAGATGTCAAAGATTTCGCATACGAGAATTGGCTGTAAAGGCATCATATCGCGGTAGCTCATATTGCCCAAGGTCTAGCAATGAGTGCATGCCTTACAGTGGTCATATGAGTCTTTGAAAATTGTGGGCCAATAAAAGCCGCACTGGAGGACTTTTGCTGCGGTTTTATGTCCGGAAAAGTGTCCGCCGCAGGCCTGGTCATGGCAGAATGACAAAATGTCCTGAATTTCTGCTTCCGAGATGCACCGTCTGATGATCTGATCAGCACCAATGCGGAAGAGGTATGAGTCTTCCCGGATGTAGTACTTGGCATCAGAAAGCAATTTGTCTTTCTTGGTCTTCGGCCAATCGGACGGAATCTAATGTGATGCCAAGTAGTTCACTAAATTAGCAAACCAAGGAAGTCCCGTACTAATAGTCAAGAGGTGCTCATTGGGAAAGTGTTCTATGATGGGTTCAGAAGGGTCAATACTGTCAAAAGGAAGGTGGGATAAGTGGTCAGCTACCATGTTCTGCTTTCCCACTTTATCGCGAATCTTGAGATCGAATTCTTGCAACAACAAGATCTAGCGGATTAGTTGAGTTTTCGTGTCCTTCTTCCCAAGGAGGTATCTCACTGCAATATGACCTGAGTGTATGATAACATGGGAACCCAAAAGATATGATCTGAATTTTTCTAGGGCAAATACTATGGCTAGCAGCTCTTTCTCAGTAACTGTGTAGTTATGCTGAGCCTCGTCAAGTGTCTTGCTAGCGTAGTAGATGACCACAGGTTTCCCGTCTATTTTCTACCCAAGTACCGCACCTACAGCATAATTAGATGCACCACACATGATCTCAAAGGGTTGAGATCAATTAAGGGACTGCAGGATAGGTGCTTGGGTAACTCGATCACGTAGGATCTCAAATGCCTGAGTGCACTCTTTGGAAATTTCAAAGGGGACATCCTTAGATAGAAGATTAGTTAGGGGGCGCACGATTTTCGAGAAATCGGGAATGAATCGACGGTAAAAATTGATGTGCCCCAGAAAGGAGTAGATGTCTTTGACCAAGCTAGGCATAGGGAGTTTGGAAATCAGATTCACCTTGGCTTGATCAACCTGGATGCCTCTTTTAGAGATGAGATGTCCCAAGACAATTCCCTCAGGTTCCATGAAGTGGCTCTTTTCCTAGGAAAGAACCAAATTCACATCGATGCACCGCCTGAGGATTTGAACCAAGTGCAGGAGGCAACGTCAAATGATTCACCAAATACCGAGAAGTCATCCATGAAGACCTCAAGGTATTCACCTACCATATATGAGAATATGGCAAGCATGCACCGTTGAAAAGTAGCGGGTGCATTGCAGAGACCGAACGGCATCCTTCGGAATGCATATGTTCCGAAGGGGCAGGTGAATGTGGTCTTCTCTTGGTCCTCGGGATGGATTGCGACCTGGTTATAACTGGAGTACAATCCAAGAAGCAGAAGAATCAATTTCCTGCTAGTTTCTCAAGAATCTAATCAATGAATGGTAGTGGAAAATGTTCCTTCTTCATGGAGGAATTGAGTCTTCTATAATCAATGCAGACTCTCCACGAGTTCGCTATATGGGTCAGTATGGTTTTTCCAGTTTCAATCGTGATGACGGTAAGCCCTGCTTTCTTAAGCACAACTTGGATTGGACTCACCCACCAACTGTCGGAGATCAGGTAGATGATCTCTGCATCTAACCACTTGATGATCTCCTTTTTCACGACATCCTGCAGATTTGGATTTAGGCGTCTCTACATTTCACGGGATGGTTGTGAGCCCTCTTCAGTGTAGATGTGATGTGTGCAGTATGAAGAGCTAATACTAGTCAAATCATCGAGAGTCCATCCAATGGCTCTCCGATGCTGCTGGAGAACAGAAATCAGGCGTGTTTCCTGATCAGGTGTGAGTTGGGAGTTGATAATCACAGGAAATGTTTGATTGGAACCCAAAAAGATGTATTTTAGATGATCAGGAAGGGGCTTTAACTCCATAACTGGGTTGTTAGCAGCAGCAGGTGGTTCAGGGTGGGTATCGGGAGAAAAGGAAGGAGTTATGGGAGTATCTACGTTAGGTTCAGACTCCTCTAATTGTGGGTTTTGATCTTCTTGTGGTTGATCAGAAATAGTTGGGTTTTCCTCGATACATAGGTCGTCAACCACAGCCTTGATATCATAAATTTATTCTATAACTCCACAATTGATACCTTGTTGGGCCTTAAAGATGTCGATCTTCAGCGTCTTGCTCCCAAATTTTAGTTCAATTTGGCCCTCCTTACAATTAATATTGGCCCTAGTAGTGGCCAGAAAGGGTCTCCCTAATATGATCGGTATATTATTCACATTCTCAGGAGCATCCATGTCTAAGACAATGAAATCCATTGGAAAATAGAAATCTTGTACCCTAACTATGACATCCTTGAGAATTCCTTTTGGTGACTTAATAGATCGATCGGCTAGCTACAAAGTCATTTCTGTCGATTTAAGTTCAGATTCCTCGAAGTAGTCTAGTAGGGATGTAGATATCAAATTTATGGAAGCTCCTAGGTCTAGTAAGGCTCGATCGAATTGCATATCACCGATTGCACTGGAGATCAGAGGGGTGCCTGGGTCTTTTGCCTTAGGCGAGAGTTTGCTCAAAATGATGGAGCTAGCTTGCTCTGACAGTATGATCGAGTTCCCATCTTTAGTTCACAGCTTACTCTTAGGTATACACACGTCTTTCAGAAATCATGCGTAAGCTGGTACGTGGCGTATCACATCCATCAAGGGGATGTTTATATGGACCTACTCAAAGAGCTTAACCAGGTCCTCAGGTGCTATGGATTTGGCTGTCCTTTTTCTTTTGGTCAAGGCCTCCAGAAATGGAACTTTTGCAGGTTCCTCTAGAACGGATCTAGGTTCTTGATTTGGGATAGAGGTATCCTGGGTGACTATCCTAGGGTTTGAGGTTGCATTACTAGGCTAGGAGTAGCTTGGATAAGGTGGGTCCTGTGTTGCTTTGCCACTACAAGTAGTAACAGAATTCAATCCTACCTGGTTTTGGTTTGGTGTGGGCAAAAGAGGTGATTCTACTGGTAACTCGCGTATGATGTCGAAGCCTCCATCTTGTCAGGTGATGGAGTAGAAGGGGCCTAATAAACAAAGTGATCTTGGCCTTGAGTTGGGTTCATAACGTGCCTCTGGTTCGTCACGTTATTCGGATTAGGCAAAGGTTGTGAAGGAAGTGCACCAGGTTGGCAGGGATTTTCCATCTGGGCGAGTTGATTGCAAACCTCTATGATCTCGTCTTTGTGCTGTTTTTGCATAGCCGATTCATCTTCTGAATGTCAGCTGGAGTATGAAGGATAAGAGTCATTTGATTTGCATGAGTCGGCCTAGATTGATAAGTTGGGTTGGGTCGAGGCTGAGGTGGCTGATATGGACGAGGAGCTTGTAGTCGGGGCTGATATTGAGGTCTCTGATTTTGATTGTTCCCTGACCACGTGAAATTAGGATGATTATGCCATCAAGGGTTGTAGGTGTTTGTGAATGGATCATTCTAGATGACGTTGAGGTCCCTGCAGGTTTGAGGAGCCTCGGAAAAGTCAGAATACGAGGGTTCAGAGTTCCCCTAACTAGAATAGGTGGGTCCAGAGTTTCCTTCGAAACCAGAATCAGATTGGGGTGGATACGGGTCCATCCCCTGAGAAGATCGATGATAGATGTTATGCATAGCTTCCCTACCAGAGGGCAGTTGTGCGAACGGGTTTTGCGCAGAGGTGGCTCGCTGCAAGTGTCGAGTTAGCTCGTGCACCTTCTTCTCAATAATAGAGACCTTGTACAGATGACTGGCCATCAGTTCCAAGTCGACGGAAGAGGACAAGCCCTACATCTCATGTAATCCCTTTGGATTCGTTAATGCACGGGTATTCGTCCGTTCAAACATGCCCATGGATTCATTATTGATGGAGTTCTCACACATTCTCGAGAATCTCCTACACTGTGTCTTCGTGTTGACCCATGATGTTTCCTCCACAGGTCGCATTGACGGATAATCGAATATCCTCACGGAGTTCCTGGTAAAAAGACTGAACTTGTTCCCATTTAGGAACTCTGTGGTGGGGGCACTTTCGCATGAGATCCAAAAATGATCCCATGCATCGTGAAGCAGTTCTCTTACTTGTTGCATGAAATGCGTGATCTGGTGTTGTAAAGCATTTGTCCGACCAACAGGAAAGAACTTTCTCAGAAACTCGAATTGAAGTTCCACCCAGGTGTTGATTGGACGCGTTTGGGTTTGGTACTAGTGAGTAGCCTTGTCCATGAGAGAGAAGGAGAACATTTTCATGAGTAAGACATCCCGATTTTGAGCTTCTAACCCGAAGGTCTAAGCCAGATGCTTGAGTTGCTTGATATGTTGGAAAGGATCCTCGGAATTACACCCATGGAATTTGGGAATAGCATGAATCATGTTGGGCTTGAGTTCAGTATCAGGACCTCTAGCGGGGATTTGTACTCGAGGTTCGATTGCCACTGCAGCGGAATTGTAGTGATCTCGCATCATAGGACGCTGCGGTGGGTTTACAAAGGATTGGAATAGATCGTTGAGGCACTGAAGCTGATTTTCAAGATTGTTTTATTCTGCTGGTTGCTCCATGATGATGGATGAAGGAGAATTAGGTTCAGATGAATCAGAAGAGATATCGATCAAGTTGGGTTGTTGCATAAACAAGGAGTTCGAGGCTTGGCCTCGACGGGAATGAGTAACTAATGGAGGCCTCAAGGATGATCTTAGAGACCTCCTCTTGAACATGCACCAGTGGAGTAGATGAGAGGTAGAATGCGATGGACTCAATCAAGACACCCAAAAATTTTTGGATGACTATAGAGGTTCAGGGTGGATGATACCCCTTAGTCAGAAAGCCATCCACCTGAGAATTACCTGGGTAGCCAGAGAGGGAGAGTCCCGCAAAGACCCCTACATGGTAGAGTGCCCCCACGAGTTATAGGATTTCCCCCACCTGACCTCTCTTGTCACAGATGATCCAGGTAGACCAGAATAAGGACTTGACCTCTTAGGTCTACCAGTTTTTAATTAAGAGTAAGGGTGCTTATGATTTCAATTGAACTTTAAGATGTTTTGTGCAAAGTGACCGAATTTGAAGATTGGTTAACCCAAAAAGGTGGGTCAACTTCACCTGTTTTGTTCTTTGAGAAGTTTAGGTCCCTCTTTTAGTGTTCAAATAAAATTAAGAGCCTGATTTTAGGGTTTTGCTTGTATAGATCAATTCAATCAAGGCTTAGGCACACATTGTTTAGGAAGATAAATTCTTGATTAAGCAAGTGTGTTTCTAAAACCCTAAACTAGAATCCTTAATTGGCTCTAATTTGGTCCAATTTAATCTGTCCAAATGTGGTATCTAGGGCTTCAAGCAAGAAGATGATAGCCCTAGATACCTTAAGCTTCAAGTAGGTGCACAAATCAGGGTTTGAATGTTGTCTAAATAGAATGTATCAAATCAGGAAACTTGATGATTAATCTAAGAATAGAATGCAAGTAGCCCTAATTGATTTTTTTTCCTTTTTTAGCTTTTCAGAATTAGGGGCTTAGAAGAGGGTAGATGGAGTTTACCTGCCCTTGAGTGGTTGATGTGCGGCTGATCTTCTTTCAATGAATCCGTCTAAAACAGATCATAATCAAAAGAGATAGAGAAAGTTAGTAATAAGTCTAATATTACAATCAAGAGATCAAAATTACGCGTTACTCCCCAGCAACGGTGCCAAAATGTTATTAGCGCGAGATTGGGTTTTAAAATGGTTGCGTTGCAGTATAGTTGAAATCTCGTGAAAAACAGATAAAATTTATACTTGAAAAGTCCGAGGTCGTTCGTTGGGAGCAAGTAAGAATTCAATTCTCAAGATTGCAATTTTGAATAATAGAGATAAGAAATTAAAAAAAGGAATTGACTCAGAATAATGTAGCAATGATATCAAGTGTCAAACTGCAAAAAGAATGGAGTAAAATGGTGATTTGAATCACCAATTACTCCCTACAATAATAGCAAGTGGAACTCAATAACTATGTATGAAATAAACTCAAATTAGCCATCTGATTGAATGATCAGACGTCTTAAACGTCTAGATGAACAATGCTCTGCTTCTTCTTTCTCTAATTTCTTCTTCTTCTCTTCTTCTCTTGCTTTCCTTCTTCTTCTTCACAAACTCTTCTACTACTATGACTCCTCTTCCTCTTCTTTTATTCTTCCTAGACTCTTCCTCTTCTCTTCTTCTTTCTCTGCTCTTTTCCTTCTCTTCCTCTTTACGTAGAGAGGGAAAGGGTCTCAAATTTGGCTAAGTGTTAGCCAATTCTCCAAAGGGCAAAACCCCCCTAACCCCCATGCACTCTCCACTCTTTCTCTCCTTGGGTCACGCTCTCCCAAAGCCTTCAATAGTACTGGGTATACGGGTAATCGGACCTAGAGCGCACCCGGGTCCAGGCTCACCGGCAGTGGGTGGTGAGGGAGGAGTGTATAGCTTAGGTGGGTAATCGGACCAGGCCAGATCCGTGGGGGCAGTGTCGCGGACGAGGCCGAGGCCGAGTAAGGGCTGTGAGGGACCTCACCCCTTGTATCTAAGGCAACATGGCATAAGCACAAATGCAATTTATGCAACAGCAGCCGCTTGTAAACTTATGATGCGGGACTATCCATCCCCCTTTCCTCGCACACGCTGCCACTTATGCCTTCGTCCAATTCACTTGCAAGGAGCAATCAACGGCTCCAATTGACCGAGCGAGCGTGTTCCTGGAGCAACTCCGCTTCGTCTAGAGTCTAAGACCCAGAGCTATTGATTGGGAAGCAAGCTTTGAGCTTGCTTGAAGCTTGGTGTTAATGGCGTTATGACCTGAGACCTACAAAAGATAAAATACGGTCTTTCGACCTCGTCAGACAAGTTTAAAAAGTCCGTCGGAGCATGGCGGATGTGGCGGAGGTAGTTTCGTGGTGTGGCATGGTCTGTGTGTGTGGGGCGAAGTCGGACTGTGCGTGTGAAGGTGGTGGTGTTCGGGGGCATGCGAGATTGATCAATAGCCCTAACTAAGTTAAGGCTTTTGATCTACGGTGAACGGTGAAGGTGTGGAGTGCAGGAGCGACTGGTTTGGCAGTGTGTGGAAGCCACTAGGGCTTGCCGGAGGTCTGCCGACAAGTTGGAAGATGGAGTCGTGGAGGGCGTTGGCAAGGTCGAATCGGAGTGTTGAAGTTGCTGTTGTGATGAGGGGAAGCTGAGGAGTTGTTCGAGAAAGGTAGCGAACGACGGGGAGCGGAGATGGTGTCGGTTACGGTATGGCCAGCACCGGAGAAGGAAAAGGCTCCGGTAGGTAGGAAACGGAAGAAGATGAGGAAGATAGCTCCATCGCTGGTATTGCAAACAGAGGAAGAACAGAGGCAGGGAGATCTGCCGGATGTCGAGGAGCACTTCGGCCGAGAAAGAGGAGAGGAATTGGAGGTGTTCCAGGCCGAATTCGAGCGTGGGCCGAATGGTTTGCCCTGAGGACTCTTATATAGGTCATTAGAGGGCGATTAGAGCTTGGGAAGCAAGCTTCCCAAGCTTAGAAGGTCACTGCAGTTGGAAACCTAATTTTCAACGAGTTCGCATGGCATTTTGGGCAAGTCTTGGAGCCTAAGATGTGGCTCAAATGGAAGACAACTTCGTCAAGAATCTGAGTATCTATTTTAGGACTGATTGATTGAAAATTAAGCGAGAAATCCTTGCTCGATCTCAACGATGAAGTTTAGGGTTGCCTTTAATGATGCCAAGGGCCTATTTGCGAAAATGATGACAAAGTTAGGGGCCTTTTTGTAAGGATTTTGAAAGTAAGGGCATATGCGTGATCAAACAGGACCAAGTTGCAAACTAGGTCAAGATAATCTCATATTGGGTCCAAATTTTGGTACAAACATAATTTAGATCTAAGGAATTCAATGGTGAAGTTAGATTTTTGTTTTGACCATGTTTGACTGGGTAATTTATGCAAAAACCTAAATTAGGGCAAATGTCAATCTGAGACTTTGTTTTAGGTCAAGACGGGTTCTGATGGTCAAAATGAAGATACCAAACCCTAGAGAATATTTTTCTATGAATTTTAGAGAGTTTAGCTAAATTTTATTCTGACCAGAACCTCAGTTAATTAAGTAGGTCTATTTTTAGGGTTTCAGAAGTCATTTAATTCTCAAAACATGCGAAAACTCTTTTCTGTCTGTCTTAATCCACTTGTTATCATGTTAGGACCATTTGACCTTTAATTACCCCCTAAGAAAACTCGTGGTTATTCTGCATTCATGATATGATGATAAAATTATAGTTTTAACCCTGGTTTCTTGTCTTTCCCTCAGAATGATTTTGCAATGAATTATAGTCCTCTGGCGGTTATGTAGCATCATTTAATGACTTAAACATATCAAATTGAGCTAGTTATGGCTCATGATGGTGTTCTCATCATGTTCCTAAGGCCATAGTTAGTGATGGAGGGTCACACTTTACGCTTTCTCAATTCTGTCAACTTCTCACTAAATATGGGGTGAATCATAAAATCTCCACACCATATTACCCTCAAACAAATGGCCAACTCGAAGTCTCCAACTTGGAGATTAAAAACATTTTGCAAAAGACAGTAAAGCCCGACCAGAAAGACTGGTCACTCAAACTTGACGATGCTTTATGGGCTTATTGTATAGATTTCAAAACTCCAATTGGCATGCACCTTTCCGCCTAATTTTTGGCAAGGCATGCCACCTCCTAGCTGAACTGGAACACAGGGCTTATTGAGTAATAAAAGAATTTAATTACAATTTGGACAAGGCTGAAAAACACAGGAAACTACAATTAACCGAACTTGAATAACTTTGCAACATGGCTTATGAAAATGCATGCATTTACAAAGACCGAACGAAGAAATTTCATGACAAATTCATCATTCGAAAATATTTTGAACCTAATCAATGCATGTGGCTTTTTGATGAGAGGTTAAGACTATTTCCTGGTAAACTCAAATCTAAATGGACCAATCCTTACCTTGTAATTCAAACTTATCCCCACGGTGCTATTGAAATTTTGGATCCTAAAACAAACAACACTTTCAAAGTCAATGGACAACGTCTTAAGCCCTATTTTGATAACACCATTACCGTAAAATCTGACTCTCATGACCTCCATGATGTACTTGATAGTTAGTGACTTCACGTCTGATGAGTGTAAATTTCACGAGTACAATCAATGTTTTGGAGAACCCGTTGTCGTAGTTGTAAAATATAGCTACCAAATAAAATTTATACCGAAACTCGAAGTGAGTTCTGAGTCGAACACAGGGAGGCAAATGTTTGGTTTGAAAATTGTGCTTCGATTTTATTTGTTTTTGTTGTTTTTATCTTTCGATATTTTTTTTGGTATTTTTATAAGGTAGAATATCAAGTGGGATAGTTGTCATCTAATCTACTCTAATAGAATAAGAGAGGGAGAGAACAAATCTATATATAAAATCTTAAAAAATTTTGCTACAATGGAGAAAATAAAACTATACTAGAAAGCGATAAAAGATAGAGTAAGGTGAGAAGAATCTCCCTCGACGGTCGCTTCGAGGATGACTCGCTTTGACGATGTCCCAGACGAAGCTGGCAAGAGGTTAGAGAAGGAGAACAACGTCGAAGGAAGGATGGGGCAGGACGACGTTGTAGTGAGGATCTACTTCCCGAATGTGGTTAGAGGATGACCACGGGATGCTCCACGAATAGCGGTGAGGAGTGGGAAAAAATGTTTAGTTTCTACTCTAGAGGAACATCCCAGGCTTAGGACAAGCTCTCTTTAGAGCCTTGGAGGTGGTGAGGCAGAGAAAGGAAGAGATGAAGGGAAATGGGAGGGGTAGGGGTCCTTTTATAGTGGAGGAGAAGAGACATTTCATGCATGGGACATTTAGTGACATCAAAGACATCGTTGTAGCGTTGCCACAAACGTCGCTGAAGCCATCACACCACTGCTGGCGTCTGCTCTTTGAAATTGCGCTGAGCGCGTGCTAATAAACACTAGTTTATCATCATTTTTATACCCTAAAACAGATCTAGCTCTTAGGTTTTTAACTCCACAAATGGGTTTTTGGGATGCATTTAGGCATTTACCTTAGGCATGCATTTCATTTTAGTTGCATTTTTTATGTGTTTACTTGAGTGTCATGGATAGATAGAAAGTTAGATCCCAGATACCTTGGCACTTAGGAAGGTAGAAGATGAAGAAGAAGCATCTATTAGCTGAATCGCAGCTAGATCCAGCTCATCCCAGCTGGATCCCAACTCATTCTAGCTGGATCAACTTATCTTTAGCTTCATGCAGCTAATCTCAGCTGAATGGTAGGTCTAGCTAGTTCACCTCAGCTCCATTCAACTGACCTTAACTGGATGGCAGCTCTAACTAGCTCAAGTCAGTTGATCCCAATTCCATTCCAGCTCCTCCAACCCAGCATAGTTCACTGGAAGCTCAACCTGACTAAGACTAGCTACTAGCTAGACCTGGTCAGCTGAAGATAACCTCAACCAGCTCAGGCCAGCTCAAGTCCAACTTCCGGAGGCTCAACTCAGCTCAACTTAATTGAGTAGAGCTACTTGACCTAAGCTAGCTACTCCAGCTAGCTAGGTAATCTATGGGAAGACCAGACCTAGCTCACATCAGCAAAAGCCAGCTCATCTTAGTTTGGCATAGCAGCTAGCAAAGAACTAGCAAGTTAAGCTAGCTAAGGTAGCTCCTTGTAGTTCTCTTCAGCAACTACCAACTCTAGTGTAGCTCAAGAGAGCTTCCTCCAGCTCCTCTCCCTCAAAACCCTAGCTCCCTCTGCCTCCAACCCTACTCCCTGCTAGCTAAGGTAGCTTAGCTCAGCTAGGTCTACCTCCATGGCACCTAAACCTAACCCTAACTCACCCAACCTATGCTCCACCAACTAACCTCACCTAAGTCCACCTAAGCTCCCTACTCTAGTCTATTTTGGCACCAACAACCCACAACCCTTCACCCCTCTCTACCACTACAAGACACCAGCAAATTCCCTCCAAAACCACCTAGAAATGACCAACTTTTTCCCTCCAAAACCCTTGAAATCCAACCCTACACCTACCCCTTCAACTCATCTCCACCCTCCATTTTTTACCTCCAAAATCAACACCTTCTAGAAGGTATTTCTAGAGGGAAAACCAAGGCACCTCTTCATTTCCCTCCCATTTTTCCCTCCAAAAATATCCAAGCACCCCTTCATTTCCCTCCAAACAAATACCATAACTACCCCCCTTCCCATCCTATAAGTACCCTACCCTACCACCACATAATTCCCATCTCTTCCATTAGTTAGGTTCTACCATAGCCACTACATCTTCACGCTAAGGAAGAAGAAGAGGAGAAGAAGATCAAGGGGGCACACACCCACCCCCTTGGTGCCTTCTTCCTCTCCTTCTTCTCCCTTAACCATGCCAAAAGAGGAGGTCTTCACACCTAGAGGGGACAGTCAGGCAAGAGGAGCAAGGTGGTTGATGCCCACCTTGAAGGACTTCTTGGAGGAGGACTACTTCAAGAAGGAAAGGAGAACCCTTTTTAAGTGTAGGGAAACTACACTTGGAGCAAGGGCCAACCAGATCTTCAACTAGAGGATTTCCCCTTCTTCATGTTTATTTTATCTTTGTATTAGTTAGTAGTTTACTATTTTTCTTGTAGAAGCATTTCTTTACCTGTAATCGACTTATTAGTAATACAAATTTAAATTGCCTTCCAATTTCTATTTCTAGCTTAGTGTGTTTTTCATGCAATTAGTTAATTAGGGCACCATACTTTCCTCTTCTAATTACCCTAGGCACACTTGCCTAGGGTGAGCTTAGAAGAGAGGGTTTCATTTCTGTCACTTAGGAATAGGTTTTAGCATAGTTCATCTTCGCTTTCCAAATAAGTGATTGTTTTGAAAATCAGAAAAACAACAAAATGAAAATCACAAAAATATATGTGTTGATTTAAGAGGTGAGAGAGGGAATCCTTTTTGTGACTAACAATTTGTCCTCCTTGGAAGACCCTAGATATTCACCCTATCTAGGTTATAAATTTAAGAGTTGATCGATTTTACGTGTCTCAACAACAAAACCCACCTTTAACAAACCGCGTAAAAATCACATCACTTTTTTGCGCCGTTGCTGGGGAGGCACGGATTAGTCACATATTTTATCTCTCTCTTGCTTTATTAGGTCTTCACAAATTTTGTTTTGTGTTTTTTTAAGGTGTGAACCAGGAGCGAGAGTAGCATTCAGATTCGCTTGGAGCGGGGAACTTCAAGTGAACTTGTCTTCCCGCATACTTCAGGTTAGTACCCTTGGCCATCTGTTGTATCATCATTAAAATCTCTTAGAAAAATCTTTAAATTTTCAAAAAAATTAAAAACAAGGAAAATTAAGGGTGGTGGAATGCTAAAACTCTTTGTGTTGCTTGTTTGCTTCATTTTTCCACCACCTTTACCTTATTGGTGTCTAATTTTTGAAAATCTAGACTTCTATCTTGACTTTCAAAAATCGGGTTTAGGCATTTAGGAGCTTTCTAAATTCATCAAATTTCACCCAAAGAAGTCCCTTTGAGTAAGGAATCTTGAGTCCAATTTTCAAGAAATTTTAATGAAAAGAAAAAATTTAAAAATTCACGAACTGAGCAAGGGTCAGATTTTGTTTTCTTACTATTTTCTTACAGTCTATGAATTTTATAATTTTTTTTACTCAATAGATTTGGGTAAACTTTATATTGTTAGAAACATTGAGAAATTTTCTACGTCATATAAAATCATTAAAAAATTTTAAGATCATTTGAGGTTTCTGCAGAATTAATTTCTCGAATCTATCAATTCTAATTCTTGACATCAGTAAGAAGAAAAATTCTAAAAAAATAGAAAAATTTTTTCTAAAATCACAAAAGAATAATTTTTAGATTCCTTGTTTGATTTTACCTGAAGTGGTGGTATTGTTTTTTTGTTTGGATCACCACTTTTAAAGATTTTGAAAAGAGATTCATTTTTTTTAGGAGCTGCATGCATAGGATTTCCACATTAGAATTCTAATTTCTCTCTTAGTCACATCAACTCTAAAGAAATTGAACTCCACCAACTACAACTTGATTGTTATTATTTGTGAAACTTCAAAACCTTATTTGAAATTTTAACAAGAAGGAAGCCTAAAAGATATAAATTCTTGATTAAAACCCTAAAACACTTGAACAACAAATCCTTGTTTGCAAACCTCCTTTGAATTGGCTTGGGCATCACTTCCCGCCCAATTCGCACACACACCAGAAAAAGAAATAATTGGGTATTGCCCTGACTAACGCCCATCACATTCCTTATGCACTTTAAGGTCCTAGACCTAATTAAAATTTTATAGCAATTTAACCCCTAAGGTTTCACCAAACTTAGGCTTGCTACCTAGGTTTTAGGTTTTCTATAGTTGATATCAATTCCTTCATCTACATCTGGTGCTAAGCCAAGGGGCCATGTCAAACGACCAAGTGCGGGTTTATACAAGCCCCCAGTAATTTTCTTGGGACATGCTTGGGCCTTATTCAGCCTAACTAGATTTGTTGAAAGAATGGATATCCACTATTGATTTCTTATTTTCAAGATAGACCAAGTTTCAGGTTAATTTTTAGGAAGTCACATTTAAGTTAGGTATAGAATTTTGTTGCTTGATTGCGCACTTCTCTCATCTCTCCCTCCTCTCCTCCCAATTTCTTTCATTTTTGCATGGGCGACGGTCCCAAACGCCACACTTGGAGGGACCACTTGATTTTGCCCCTACACACAAAGACTTCTACATTCTTCCTTTTCTTTGCATTTAAAAAAAATGGAAAAACAAAATAGGTTCTCTAACCCACAATCTTACTCGCACACTGATTTTTCTATCCCCCATCTACTCGCCCTGGAGCTACCTAATCAAGTCCCCCCACTTCATCTCTACTCCATGATAGCTGAGTAGATGTCTCAACTACAAGCTAATCAACAACAGTTGACTAGGGCTATAACAAACCTAGGCAACCAAGGGAGACTTGCCAAACCTACCCAAGCTCCACTGACTCCACACTTAACCCCATTTAACATCCAAAAGAGAGAAAATTTGCATAATCTAAATACTGCCCCTGTTGAGTATAATCAACATTCTGAGGCTTTTTATGGTCACTGAGGAATTACACATATCCAAATCATAGCCTCACTCAAAATATCTCCACCCTGCAGGAGCAATTTAAAAATTCCTCTAATTGGAGGAATTACCTTACTCTTGGACTAATCCGATTCCTTACCAACAACAGAACTCGTTTGGAGGGTATGGTTCAAATCATACTTTTTATTAATATGGGCCATCTCAAGAAGACATCAATGCCTAGATGATGAAAACTTTGCTGGAAATGCAAAGTAAAATGATGGAAGTAACCCGTGTTATTAACAATCTCCATAATCAAGTTGAGGTTACTCCGACCCAAAGACTTGCAGGACATTTACCATCCCAGTCCATACCCAACCCTGTCAATCAAAAGAACCAATATCCAGGTCGAAATTAAAATCAGAACCACACTAATCAGCCTCTCATTAACTCGATACCTCAGCACCAACCAGGTTTCTATCAACAATAGGCCCCCCCATCTCCTCCCAATAATAACCAAACTGCACATGCAGTTACATCAAGGAGTGGGAAAACCACCACTGATTTAGGGCCTTCAAATAAAATGGATGAAACCCTCTCTCAACCTATCCAAATTGACTCTTCAACTCTAATCAGGAAGAAGAAAAGGAAACACCAAGAACACAAGATTCAAATCCTATTCCTTACCCTCAAGCACTGCAATCCAATTCTCTTAAGAAAAAGAAACCAGAGCCCTCTCACCAAGATCTTCTAGACTTATTTGAGCAAGTCGAGACTAACATCCCCCTTCTAGATGCCTTCCCTGCCTATGCTCAATTTTGAAAGCCATGTATATTCCAAAGCGGTAGGCCCAAAATCTAGGAAGGGTGGTCCTTTCTGAGATAGTGAGCTCAATTGTATGGAGCAAGCTGCCTCTCATGAAAAAGGACCTGGGCGCACCATTCATTTCAATTGTCATAAATGACACCACCTTTTATCATGCCCTTCTCAACTTAGGTGCCTCTATCAATCTCATCCCCCTAGTCTCATTCAAGGAATTTTGATTTGGTGAATTAAAACCTACTAAGATTCAATTTCAATTGGTAGACCGATCTACCATTAAACCGCGGGTAGTTATCGAGGATATTATTGTCAAGGTCCAGAATTGTCTATTTCCGATTGATTTTTTGATCCTTGACATAGAGGTACCTGAGGTTCTCACAAATGCCCCTATCATCCTGGGAAGACCTTTTCTGATTACCGCAAAAGCTAATATCAATTGTCATTTCGGAAAAATGGATATAAATTGCAGTAACCAGACTTCTCATTAAATATTTTTCAAGCTTCCAAGAGGTCCATCGATCATGAAATTTTTGAGGACACTGATAATAAAATGGAAACAGTAATTGAGAAATCTATGTTGATCAATTCTTACTCTGCTTTGACCACTATCGATCCAAATTCTATTGATTCATATTCTAAATATGATTATGTGGTCAAAGACATTTTAGATCAATTAGGGTTTCACCTTCATTCTTCAAGTCTTCCTGATTTTCCACCTGACCCATCCACACTAACTTCACCCACCCTACATCACATTGACTTCTCTCCCTCTCCCTTTCCATTGGACCTACCACCTGACCCACCCGAGTTTCATTGTGATCATCGATCTGCCGTTGGGCTGCGATCATTGATCCGGATCCATCCGTATGGTTGGATTTTGTCATTTGAAGCTCCGTATTGCATCACTTAGCTCCTTGGCTGTTGATCTTCCTCGGACTACACAATGCGTTATAGGACTCCGATCAAGACGATTTTGGAGGCGTTGGACTCCAATCGTCGTCCTGATTAGATCTATACATCGGATCATCAATCCGAGGCCCTGAAATAAATCTCCTTCTCTCCTGGCCATAAAAGGATGCAAATTAACCTAAAATTTATACAAACTATTCTAAATGCAAAATGGTGTATGCTTTGCAATATTTATAATATAGAATGTATCTATAAGCTTAGGAACATGCATAAATAGGCATTTTAACCTAAATGATGTGTCTACATCATACTCTCATGCCTATCTATTGCTAGTCCCTAATAAAGTTAACCTATATGCTACATATAAAAATAGAATTAGGACTCTATTACTTAGGCCTAAGTTGTTTATTAACAATAGAAAATTTTAACTAGGGTCCTAAACTACGAAGACTCAAAGGTGCTCGGGTGCCTACCAAAATGCAGATCACCCAATTCCTCGACTTATTTTGAAAAGGGAAGATATATTTTTTCTATTTTTTTTATCATTTTATAATTATTTTGGATTTTTGAGTTTAGAGTTTCGAGGTAGCTTTCTATGACTACCCAATTCACCCAAGACTCGAAAAGAACTTCAAGTTCTAAGCATCCTTACGTGAAAAAGTGATAGACTCATTAGGCGGCCATTGAAATGGACTTCAGGTTTCTACGACCCTATGTGACCTAAAAAATTCTGCTTCAAGGTTTATCTTTCCGATCAGTTGCTTTCTCCCTACTTATTTTAATTTTTTTATGGGGTTAACATAAGGGTAAACCCAGTGTATACCTCCCTGGTTTATTCTACCTTCCCGCTTCTTCCTTAATTGTTTGGGAATTATTTGTGCATTTTTTATGAGCTGGGCTTTGGACAAATGGCCAATGGGCTGTTACCCACGACAACTTGTCAGCTATACTCATGTGGTGAAGTATGGCTTTTTATTTTTCTCCTTTTTCTATTTATTTTTTTTTCTTTTTGAGTATGTTTTTTTTTTATTTTTCTGAGTAGGTGGCTTCTCTTATCTAAGGTTTACCTAAAAATAGTAGAATGAGTATGGTCATGTAGCTAAGCTTTGGATAACCGGCCAATAGGCTGTTACCCACGACAACTTGCCAGCCATACTACCTTAGAAAGTTCATTAGCTACCTAATTTCCATAAAAACTTTGGAAAAGTGAGTTAGTGCAAATAGTATGTATATGCTTTAGACTCAAAGTCCCCTCAAATTAGATGGTAGGTTGATAAGTCGCATACTTATCACCTCAATTTATTAGCCAAATTAAAGTAAAATTAACGTGGCGAGGATTTGAGACAGGTCCACATTTTAGTGGACACCCAGGATGATTAAGCCTGAAGATTTGAAGAGTCTAAGTGTTCAAGTCCTAAAGAATCGTTTCTTAAAGTTAACAACTCCTAATGCCTCAATTCTCTTCTAATTCTAAATTTTTTTGCCTTTTTGAATTTAAAAATTTTTGTTTTTAGGTAAATAAAGAAATTCTATAGAGCTAACAAAATAATCTCAGGATTAAGTATCCACCTCCCATGCCTAACTGATGCAATGCTCTCATTATAAAAATAAAGACATGAAAAGGGTGGAATAAGCAGAGTATCACCTGAATTTCGTGAAAATCCGATCGACTCCACAGAGAAAGTAGAATATACACACATGCTAAGTTTATTGCCTTTAGCTGAGCATATTATACAAACAAAGAGAATGTTAAGAATTCACAAGTGTGGGCCAAGATCAAAATCAAAAGATTAATTCTCAAACCCGCCAGTAGAAGATGTCCACAGATTTGGACTAGATTGTGGTGTAGGCCCATGCCCCAAAGTCGAGTGGTTCGAAGGTTCTGGATGAAGATTACCCAGAACCGGAGATTGTTGTGTTTTTGGGGCCAACCCTGTGGTTTTCTTGGTGTGCAACCCAAGCCTAAAATGTCGGACAATGGGTAGATCTGATTCACTAGGTTCAGATGTCCACTTAGAGTTTATCTCAGGAAGATAGTCAATTGGTATGTATTTAGGTTGCACATCCTCAAAGTCAAAAACATTATAAGAGACTTGGTAGAAGGTAGGTTGTTTCAGGTCAACAGGAACCCATAAATTCAAAATTCCATTTCCCTCGGAATTCACTTCCCATAATTTAACTTCCAAACTCCTCTCCTCTAAAATCAAGTGTTTGGTTTCCAGGACCTCTAGCATATTATTCACCCCACGTGATTTACCTAAGTCCAAAAATTATGGTTGAATCAGAATCAACTTAGGTATAATGATTTCAAAAATATCATCATTTAGTTATTTAGGGTGTGGTTGAGAAATGGGGCTACTGATTGAATCATCCAATAAATCTAGATTTGAATCCTCCAAGTCAACCCCAGCCGAATCAAATTCCTCAATTATAGGGCCATTAAATGATTGATAAGATTCCTTTGGCCCATTTTTCTCACTAAAATCATCTTCCTTAAGCTCAAGTGAGACTTCACTAAGAGGTACCTCATCCTTAGAATCAAAGAATTCTTGATCCTCATTTATATATGTCTTAAAATTGTATGTCATTTCCTGGTCCATGGAGACATTTTTCTTCGCTCCCTAGCTTGGGGACCTCAGGTGAGAAGATTGGCTCATCCTCAATGGGTTGCTCTAGACCAATCTGGTCATCCCCCGATCTCATAAAAATTGTCCCCCCTGACAGGTGCCTAAGTGGGTTCTAACAT
Source organism: Thalassia testudinum (assembly GCA_037157565.1). Classification (NCBI taxonomy): domain Eukaryota; kingdom Viridiplantae; phylum Streptophyta; class Magnoliopsida; order Alismatales; family Hydrocharitaceae; genus Thalassia; species Thalassia testudinum. Next base: position 1,113,838 of record JAZHRO010000006.1, read on the forward strand.
TGGCTCTCTTGAAGGGTGTTCATTCTGAGAATCATCCCTAGATTGGACTAGGGCAACTATGAATTTCATCCTCAATCTCGATAATTTCCCTAGCAAATACTCACCCGGGCCCTTATCCTCGATATCTTGGAGCTAATCCAATAACGAACTATTCAGATCATCAATCATATGAATCAGGGGCTCCAATTCTTTATTGCGGGGTGTTGGCTAGGTTTCTAAAGATCGTATGGTGTTCCTCAAATTGGCCGACACCCTATCTTGGACCTGGTTCACCTGAACCGAATGGTTCGGTTCAGGGTTGGGGTGGGTTTGGGTTAAATCTAGGGGAGTCAAGGAATTAAGGTTCCTGGGTTCCTCCCTAATAGTAAGTCATTTCGAATTGTTCAAAGAGGGGTAGAGACCTATATTCAGTATAATCCTTAGGAGGTTAGGTGTTATAATCATCATATCCTTCCTAATTGTAGATCAGGTTAGTTTATTCATAAGAGGGCGATGATCTATAATCAGTGTAGCTCTGGGAAGGATAATAATCATAAGCATGATGTCTAGGGTTAGGTCCTGGACATTGAGGTCCGGAATCATATCCCCAATCAAAGTTATCCCGACTAGGGGATGGGTAGTCATAAGTTGGGTCGGGATAATAAGCATCTTGGGGATAAGTGGTGGTAGGAGGGTAGGATTGGAAATGTGAGTAGGATGTGGAAAGGTCCATGACAAAGTAGGAGGGAAGATAGAAGAGAGAAAGGTGCCCTGCAATACAATCAACCTATCCTTAAATTGGGTAGTCTAAAGACTTACAGACTCTCAAAACCCATCTTGAAATGAAAGAAACAATTTGATCTACTTCTATCCGATCTATCCAACTAGTTAGAGGGAGGGATTGGGGAGAAGGTTCTTCATTTGGCTTGCGCCTTCGGTTCCTTTGATACCCCCCAACTGCGGTCATTTGACGCTACTCCCCTAGCTAGACATCAGATGAACCGATAGAAGCAGATTAATAAAAGAGAATCTCAATTGGAGTTCCAAAGAGCGAGTTAATCCTTAAAGCCAACGTCTACTTAGTGTTAATTGGGCTTGGGATGATTGTGCTCTTGGAATGTGATGGGCCCTTTAGATGGGTTGTGCCCTTAAGAATCGATTAATATGTGTGTGCATGCACAATTAGGGTTTTTAAACAAGGTTATTTTGTGATGTATCTTTTAGGGTTTAACCTTATTTAGTAACTTTTAGGATTTAATTTTTAGGTTCGTTCAATCAAGTTCAATAGAACACTCCAAGTTTTGAAAGCATCGATAATGATATATTTCTTTAAAAATAAAAAATAATGTGGAGTGCCTGGTTGGTTCCTAAAAATTGAACCTTAAGTGGCAAGCTACTCGATGGATCAGTTTTAAATTGAGTGGTGCGACCCAAACAGTTCAAGCAATTGGCTTATTGCACCACTTGATTAAGGCACACAAAAATGTTTAACCTAATCAAATTTTTACTCACTTATTTGTGTATTGAGTCAAGTGTCCACAAGTCAGATCCCAGGTTAAGTGGTAGAATCAAAGTGATTGTGTGCCTTAGGATGAGAAATTGTGGGTGTTAAGTGTCTTTCAATTTAATCGCATAGGAAGAGAAGTTTTTTTCTTTTTTTAATTTATGCCGGTGGGTGAGGTGAGGTGAAGTGAAAATCAAATAACCAGGACTAACCTAAGGTTTATGCAAGCTTCTAGGTTAATTAGGGTTTGAGTTATTAGGTGGTGAAATAAAATCTAGTGGGTGGGGGTGGGGGTAGACTTACAGAACCTTCTAACCACACTTTACCCCGATCTATTCCGCTTTGGCTCACCTTGGAAGGGTACCTGTAATCACAGAAAGAAAGGAGCAAAGTGAGCTAAAAAGTTAAGTAAGGCGAAAAATGCGGACAAACTAAAGAGCATTGCCTCCTCAGCAATGGAGCCAAAATGATGAGTGTAAATTTCGTGAGTAAAATCAGGGTTTTGAAGAACTCATTGTCGTAGTCGCAAAATATCGCTACCAAATAAAATTTATATCGAAACTCGAAGTGAGTCTCGGGTCGAACACAAGGAGGAAAATATTTGTTTTGAAAACTACGCTTCAACTTTATTTGTTTTTGTTGTTTTTATCTTTTAAGATTTTTTTGGTATTTTTATAAAATAGAATATCAAGTGGGATAGTTGTTATCTAATATACTCTAACAATTAAGAGAGAGAGGGAGAGAACAAATCTATATATAAAATCTCAACAAATGTTTGCTACAATGAAGAAAAGAAAACTATACTAGAAAGCAATAAAAGATAGAGTGAGGTTAGAAGAATCTCCTTCAACAGTCGCTTGGAGGATGACTTGCTTTGATGATGCCCCAGACGAAGGTGGCAAGAGGCTGGATGAAGGAGAATGGCATCGGAGGAAGGAGGATGGGGCAAGACGGCGTCGCGGCAAGGATCTACTTTCGGAATGTGGTGAGAGGATGACCACAAAATGCTCCACAAACAGGGATGAGAAGCAGGAAAAAATGTTTAATTTCTACTCTAGAGGAGAATCCTGGGCTTGGGACAAGCTCTTTCTAGAGCCTTGGAGGTGGTGAGGGAGAGAAAGGAAGAGATGAAGAGAAATGGGAGGGGTAGGGTTCCTTTTATAGTAGAGGAGAAGAGGCATTTTGTGCATGGGACATTTAGTGACATCAAAGACATCGCTGTAGTCCTGCCGCAAACGTTGCTGAAGCATCACACCACCGCTAGCGTTCACTCTTTGAAATCGCGCTGAGCACGCGGGTGATCAAATGGCAGTTGTTCGATCAAAGATGGACAACTGGGATAGCATGAAGATTGTGCGCTTAGCTGGTGCATCAGATAGAGCGTCGGACCGCACGTGCTTGCATGGGTGTATCTGTGCTCATCCATTGCTCCGTGTGGCTACATCTTGGCTGCTCGATCATGATTGGGTGATCGAATTTGGGCGCACCTCACTGCTATGGTGGATTAAAGGCGTTGGACGAGTCAACCCCCCGTCGCAGGTTTGAGAGGTGTGCTAGTGATCGTTGCACCAAAGGAGCGAGAGTGTCGAGTTGATGAGTTTTCAGTGTCCGGTGGTCATGCGATCGTGGTCGTTGGATTTTCATCCAATGATCATGATATGATCTTGAGCTATCCTGATGCAGCAAGCGACGTGGCATCACAAGGTTGTTGGATGCATCCAATGGGCCATATCTCGTGATGGAAGCACCTTTGAGGAGGGGCGGCTACTGAGGCAGATTTGGGCTGCTGAGATAGCGTCACATGGTGCCACTCTAGCCGTTCATCTTCTTTGCTTTGTAGATGATGCCATGGATGTCGGATTGGGTCAATTTTCACACCGTTGGGCTATGATCGTCGATTTGGATCCATCTGTGCGGTTGGATTTGTCGTTTGAAGCTCTGAATCGCGTCACCTAGCCCCTTGACCATTGATTTTCCTCAGACTACACAATGTGTTACAGGACTCCGATCATGGTGATTTTAGAGGCGTTGGACTCCGATCATCATCTTGATTAGATCCATACGGTCAAATCATTAATTCGAGACCCTGAAATAATTCTCCTTCTCTCCAGGCCACCAAAAGGTCACAAATTAGCCTAAAATTTATATAAACTATTCTAAATGCAAAATGATGCACGCTATGCAATATTTATAATATAAAATGCATCTATAAGCTTAGGAACATGCATAAATAGGCATTTTAACCTAAATGGATGTGCCTACATCAACGCTCAGCTGAATAGCATAAAAGATTACACTGGATGGGTGATAACCCATCATTTTTCCTATTTTTCATTTTTCCTTCTTCAGAGGTTTCGATTATCCTGATTCTGATCGCCTTCACGAAGGTTCTTTTCCCTCCTAATGCATGGGGGTGTTGTATATCTTAAGCATGGGGGGGTGTTTTTAAAATTTATCGATCAATTCAGGATTTTTAAAACCTAAAAACATTCAAACTTTTTCTTTCATTTTTGCATGCATACCCAAAAAATAAAAATAAAAATAAAAATAAAAATATTGAATGTTTTTTGAGGAAATTTTGAAATCAGGACCAAGGTTAAAGATTCATTTTAAGGTACAATGGGATTTAATCTTTAACAAACTAGGGTTTGAGATGCAGATTTGAAATCTCTGGGTCTACTTTTAGGTTAGATCAAGTATCCTTCTCTAAATTCCACTTGAACTCGTGATGATTTGAGTGACTTGATCTCTTTTTGTGATCGGAAAACTATTTGGTTTAGTTTCCAACTCAAAAACTTGCGTCCTTTGCGAAATTCTTGTGTCAAATTTCACACACAGCCAACACCTAAAAGTAAATCTAAAAAAAAGTTAGAAAAGCCCCTTGTTTAGTCTTAGTAAAATATGAAGCAGATCATTGGTGTGAGTTCTCACCGCTGAGGAGGAAAATGCCTCCTTTGTGATGTCAATATGTTACCGCCTCAGCATTGCTTTATCTCCATATTTCATATCTTTAGACAGAGCATTAGGTGCATTTTGCGGCTCAAGTATCTTGGATGGTGCTCTACGCATAGCGTTAGAACAAGAGCTTGAGTTCGCTTGGATCATCCCTTTACACCGCATTGTGTTTTGGAGTTGTGAGCTCCTGGGTGGTGTCTTGGACGATACTATCTCGAAGTACTGGCGCTAAAGCCCCCTCGAGGATTGGTAACAGAAATGATGATCCCGACACATCTGTTGTAGGATTAAGCTAGGAATAAGCATGGGGGAGACAAAAAAAAAAAGTTTCAAAGACACAACCTTATAAATGTTGGCATTCATAAGCACTAACACAAGGTTTTAAAAGATTATGCAAGTTGCGAGTTAGATTCAAGAGCCAAAGAAATCTTAACTACAAAACAATTTTGGGTCATTTGAATTACCAAGGAGTTAACTTGTGAATTTGTAAAGGATACATTGATCCCGATTCATCTAATTTTTGGATCCAAAGACGAATCCCAATGTTTATCTTTAACAAATTCCGTACTTTTCATGCTTTAATCAACCAAAGTTCTGCAATCTCCTTTTTCTCAAAAGTCAAAAAAAAAGAGTCTTTCCCAAAAATTCATTTTGTGAAAATAAGTTTTGCTAAGATACTAGCAAAAGATAAGCATGATGGTGTGATGAATGCCAGTTTACCATCAGGCAACTCGTCTTTTTTATCTTTTTTTTTAACTACTTATGCACAAATAGGAAAATAAACAAACCATGAAACAAAAGTAAAAACCTGTGGATGGTTGGAAGAGGGAGAGGAACTGCTGGCCATGGTGCGTGGATAGAGGAGCCACTGTACGTGGTCATGGGTGGCACACGCGTGTGATGGAGGTTGTCAACGACCGAAGGAGGTCTATCAATGTGTGGAGGAGGCCAATGGTAGGTCTATTGGGTTGCCTTCGGGTGGTTGCAGCATGAGAAGAAAACGAAAGAGAAGGGGAAGAAAAGAAGAATAGGGGAGGAGGCACTCATGGTGGCAGTATGTTCATGGTGATGGGGTCGTGCGCTATGGAAGAGAGTGGGCGAGTGGGGGAGTCTGTGTTGGTGTGAGAGGAGGCACAGTGATTGCAAAGCTCTATGGATGGCGGTGTAGGCTATCACCCCACACGCCCATGGTGGCAGAGCTCTCGCCACGGTTGAGACTCAGGTGGTGGAGTGGAAAGGAGCTTGACGCTCTGCACAGTGATGGGGTGGGGTGGTAGCTTCTGAAGCTCAGTCGCAGGAGGCTTCCTCTTATAGCTGCAGGGAAGGTGATTTGAAGTGGAGCGAGGAGTGTTGAGATCCGCTCCTTCATTGTGGGCCTTCAATGGCAGATCTCAACCGGTGCGGGTCCTGCAGCCGTTGATAAGAAGAGATAATATAAAGAAAATATATATGGGCTATTTTTTCATAGAACCCAAAAGAGATGCTAAATCCTATTCCAATTTAAACCATGCATGCAATGTGTAATGCGTGTTAATCAAGCAAATATGTGAATTAATTATTTACATTCTAATGCATGCTTTATAGATATTAGTATGAATTGAATGTCTAGGTATTTAAGTACAAAAATAGCCCACAAATGAGGGTTCATCAAAAGCCGCCAAAGCCATCCTCAGGTTACTCATTTCCTCTCCTGTTCTAGTGATGTGCCTATAACTAGATGGGGGGATCTTCCATTCCTCTATCTTCTGCTGCCACATATCTGCCACGAAAGAATGCTTCTCCTCAAAGGCCCCATATACACGTGGGTAAGAGTCCATGAGCAGACCCAAGACACACTGGTCATCCTCCTAGAAACTCAATTTCTCCCCACTCCCAAGCACTGGAGAGAAGAGGCTCTAATGTTCTACTAAGACCATAGACACAGAGTCTCAAAATGGGGAAGTAGATGTGTGATGCACCAAGTCCCTCATCCTGCCATTCTCATAAAAGACTCTAATTATAGCTTTCCACGTACCTTCATCTCCCAGCAGAATAATAACACCCTACTTAAGCAACAGAGAGTCCCTGAACTCTCAAAGTGAACGTACACCCAAACTGCCTTGCTTCTTCGAGGTACATACCATCTACCACTTAACAGGCTACATGAAACCATCAGTATGTGAAGGGCCCTTCCAGAAAAAATGCTTGCATAGAATATCAATCTTCTTCAAGATGGAACTAGGTGGCCCAAACATGGATAGGAAGAAGACCGCGATATTAGAAAGCATTGAATTCAATAAAATTAATCTACCTCCCTTAGATAAAAATCTACCACACCAACTCACCATTTTCAAGGAGTTCCTCTCAGAAAACTACATCTAATCCTTCTTCCTCATTCTCTCAGCTTGTAAGGGCACGCCAAGGTATCGCATTGGGAGGGCAACCACGAGCGTTTGGAAAGCCAAATACAACTCTTCTTTCCTCCTACATGCATCAGCAAAACAAACCAGAGAGGATTTGGGGCCATTGATTTGCAAGCATGAAATCTCACTAAAGATGTCCACCACATGTTTTAGGACCTCTGCCTCATGGACCCCTCCTTCGATAAAAAAAATCGTATCATCGACAAACTGCAAAATTGGGGTCAGCACCCTCTGGGAGGAAAGGGTGTAGCCATGTAGGAGGCTGCCAGAACATACCTTAAAGGAAAAATGGGCTAAGGTGTAACTGCCGTAATAAAAATGAGGGGGGCCATAGGACACCCCTATCTGACCCCTTTCTGTGGTTGAATCCACTTCCCTGTAGGTCGACCATTGATAAGAGGGGAGAAGGGTGAGGTGGTAACACACCTTTTAATCCAATGAACCCACGCCTTAGGAAACCGCCTCCTCCTGAAGATTTCTCAAAGATACATCCAAGAGACTTTGGAAAAATCAGCTTTATGCTTTGGAAAAATCAGCCTTCCACATGAAGGCATTCTTCTTCCTCCTCACCCATCTTGACACCATCTCCTGCGCCAATATGAACAACTCTTGGAGGGATCGGCCTTTCAGAAAGGCTGACTGAACAAGCGTAATAATATCATTCATAACATCTCACATCCTATTAGCTAGCACTTTACCAATAATCAAATAGATCGAATTGGAAAGTGAAATCGGTCTGAAGTCTAAAAGTGCCTCTGCCCCTGGCTTCTTTGGAAGAAGAAAAAGCAAAGATTGATTAATTCTCTTTAACCCGTAGTTCCCCTTTTGGAATTCTACAATCACTACCAACACATCGGCTTTAACAATTGACCAAAATTCTCTATAGAATAACACAGGGAAGCTGTCTGATCCTGTGATCCTTTCTCCTTCAAGCCTTTCAACGTTGTTACCACCTTACTTTCCTCAATCAATATGCATAAATGTTGCCCTTCCTCGTCTCCAAGCCTTGGCATATCAGAATTAGATAATCTCTAACCGCCCCTAGGCCCAACACGTGTAGTGTCAGTATAATACTTATTTGCAATGTTACAAATATCAAGAGGGGAAGTGGCCACATGGTCTCCATATCTAAGAGAGGATATAAGGTTATATCTTCTCCTTGCGCTCGTCGTTGCATGGAAAAATTTCATATTGGAGTCCCCCTCTTTCAACCACAACTGACACGGCTTCTGACGCCAATCAATCCCTCTCTACAAGTCTTCTTTTGCAATAATAGATAACAACTCCTTCTGCTTTACCCTCTCCTCCTCATTCAAGGCTAAGGACTCCTTCACGTCAAGCTCCTTGACGCCCTCCACAGCATCCATTCTCTTTTGATATTTCTAGAAGGCCAGGGTCTTCTTGTGCTCAAATAGCATAAGGTGTAAACCCCTCAACTTAGATGCCAGCTTCTATGTCGTCAACCCCACTACCTCCTGAGCCACCCACCAGGACAAAACCATATATCCTTGAACCCCTCTTCATTAAGCTAGGATTTTTGAAATTTAAAGTAACTCCATGCCTTCACACCCTCCCCACTCTCCCAAATAAGGGGTGTGTGATCAAAGAATGGGCACCCGAAAGCAATCACTAAGGCCATGTGAAAAAAGCCCATCAACTAAACATTACACAAGAAGCGATCTAATGTTGACATCTGACCACTGCCATTCCTCCACATGAAAGTGACCCCTGAAGAAGGAAGATCAACCAACTCCAGATCAGATACGACGGACTGGAAGCCAAACATAGAAGAATCCGTTCTCCCATTTGGTCGATCATCTAACGACAGTGTAGCATTGAAATACCCACCCAGTAGCCACGTGACACCTTACACCCAAGTAGACATATCATGCAACTTCTCCTCCCAAAAAGGGGGCCTCTCCCACTAAAGGCACGACCCATAGACTGACATCACAAACAAATGAGCATTATCAGTTACCCTGGAGAACCTGCATGTGACTAAGAACAGACCCACCTTCACGTCCTCCAACTGGAGCACTGTAGACTGCCACCATACATAGACCCCCCATCTCTCCCAGGAGCTAGGATACATCTCAAAGGCACCACCCCATTTACCAATAATGGTTGCCAGAAGATGCCATCCTCCCTTTCAATGTGTGTTTCTTGCAGTAATGCATAATCAATTTCCCACTCCTTGAGATATTTCGCCAAAACACCCCTCGTGCGGTCTCTTAGTCCCCTCACATTCCACGTCAAGATCCTTAACATAAGAAGTTGACAAGCCCCTCCTCACCTTCCGAGTGTGGCACTTGTAAGATCTTTGGCACTTGGTTAACTTCTGCATGTAATTGGCCATGGCTTCTAAGATTGTATCTTCCTTTTCTTGATCCTCCTCCCTTGGAGGACGAAGAGGAGCCTACATTATACAACACACCCTCTGGGGTGGAGAAAGCAAATGGAACATCATCAGCATTGGCAGTCAATTGAGGATCACCAACCTCCTTGTGGACCACTATGGCTCTATCATTGCCACAATCCATCTCTCCTAATGAGCATCCAATAGACTCCCCTTCATGCGTGAATGCTAGATCCTCCAAAACCTTGCATTTCTTCTATCCGACACCCACATGACTCCATTCATTCAGGACCTTACACCACTGCATAGTTTCACCCTTCTCAGTCTCAGAACCCTTATTCTCTTCTACATTCCTTCACTTCTCGGGTAGGCACACCCTCACCTTTATGTTTAGTATCCAAGAGGAGCCACCACATCTCTTGAAAAGGTCCTCCATGCCTAAGGTGCACTCCAACATTCACCACACTCTCATCCCCTTCAGAGAGACCAACAATCTTGCCCTCCTTCAAAAATGCAAAACTGGTAATGACACTACTAGCCCCCACATTGGAACGCAGATGAAGAGGCAAACTACAAATCTCCATGGTACCATTAGGAGAAAAAATTCGTTGCAATGGTTGTTCATTCAAAGCATCATCAAAAGGAGAAACAAGGCACCAAATCACAAAAGTTGCACAAAGTTAGAAGAGCAAAACTTCAGGAGATCCACATCCACACCCGATAATCCAAAAACCAAGAACCTCGATGGGTTCAACACACAGATCTTCTAGAAAGAGGATGAAAGAGAAAGGGATCTTACAAACCCTTGGAGATTGTCCAAGGAAAGGGCACCAGCCATTATCTTTTTGATGAGACCACCACGAAGATGCGACTGTGCCGCCAGAACCTCCGGTGACAGGGGCACCTCCACGTCCAGCGAGGGTTCCGTGGGCAGGGAAAGGGGATTCCATGCATGCCTACGTCGACCCTCCACGTGATGTGCACCAGCGTGTGGGTCCTCTTGCTCCCTCTCCACTTGATCGTTAGGGTTTGGTGCCCTTCTAGGTTGTGGTTAGGTAGCCCCACTAGGACCACCATGTCCTATGCTATCAATGTATGGTCTTCTCCTACACGTGCTCCTTCGGTGGCATAATCCTCCATAGCCAAAACACACGATGGGCTTGCGACACGAGGCATCCATGTGCCCTCTCTCACGGCACCTGTAGCAAACCACACCTTTCCTAAACCCCCACCGAGTATCCCTTCCTCCAAAGCCTCCAGTGACATCGCCACCTCTTCATGGCCTTCCCCCCGCCGGCGACTGGCCACACACGTCGCCTTTCCATCATCGCTCCACCCACCTCCACTCGCCCTCACCATAGCCCCCTTGGTTGCCTCTCCTCCCCATCCTCTATCAGAAGGTCTGGCTTTTCCTTAAAGTGTTATAACCTACAAACAAAAATGAACATTCCCTAGGATACTTTTGTGAAGAAATTCATTGCAACATACTTTAAAAATGAATATCTACCAAAAGAACCAAATGAGTATCTATTGCTCCCACACGTGGAAAAAAAGGTAATAGGATCATTATACTAACAAGATTTTCACACATGGACAGCTTTATGGTCTTAAAAATCCTTTATATTTTGAATGTATTTTTTAATTCTTCGATAACTTTAAGACAATGTACCCTCTATTTTCCTTTAAGTATCTAAGATTTGTTTTGTGGTAGATTAATGCTTATAATAGAAAATAAATTACCTAGATTGGCTACTAACATATGGTATACATCTTACCTCCAAAAACAAAACATATAGCTTAATTTTTTGGGACAAAAATAGGCTCATCCTTTTCAAAAAGAAGAACCAACAAGGCACTGGATCCTTAATTATTGAGAATGATGAACGAGATGCTGAAAGGTGACTAATCCAAATATTAAATCATTCCTCATGTTTAAAGAAAAATGGTCAACTTAAAGATGGATGGAAAAAGAAATCAAACTTGATTTTAATTGTTGATATCTAGTGGAGTTCAAGTGTCAAATTTTAAAAATAAAAATCTAAATGAAATCAATGATTGAGTATTTCACGTAAGATCGGAGTTAAGTAAGAAAGCTTACCTATTCCAAGCACCAATCTTGGCGATTTTCTAGTAATTTTAGATTAAGGGCAACATGTACAGTAAGTTATAGAATGTCTTCTATCATTATCAAAATTTTAATACATAGAAGATGCGGTGCATATAGATAGTGCATCTCTTATTAGCATGTGTCTTTTGTTTTCTTTAAAAAGAATAGTTGTAATGAAATGACAGTAATAATACAACAACTATATTAGTTCATCTTGATCATTAAAGATTATAGATAATTACATTATTCCACTATTTAGGTGGTTTTATTAATCCTTAAGTTAATGCAATGATGGGATTTAAAATTGGATGTGGAATTGGGGTGTACCCTCCCATCATTCTTATTAGTACAGGTTTTGAAAAAAAGTGATAAAATATCGAAAGGTTCTATCAGAATTTTGGTAGAAATTTACCTCTTAATAATATTGATTGCTTTCGCTTTTTATTCTTTATGTGTTTTTAATGTGATTTGATTGTACATTTTTAATATTATCCATTATATTTCATTACGTGACTAAGATCTTTTGTTGGTAAGTTATATTAATGATTGCAAGTACTCTTAGATGAACTTCAAAGGGTTCTATATTTTTAATTTTATTTTTTGAGTTTCAACTTGCTCAATCTTTAATTGCAAAATTTTGATAATTTTACTTTTTAGACTTTAATTTTATTTTGATAGGATAACACAACACATTGGCTATTTATTTGTAAAAATGTAAGATGTTTTGGACATAAAATATGCTAAGAGAGAGTTTGAACACATGTTTCTCTTTTGCATCATTTCATGCCATCTAGTTTCAATGAGGCTACTATGTCTTTCAACATATTTATTTTTTACAATGATAATGTTAGTTTGACTAATTGATTAAAAAGATAATTAAGGGAAGTAGGATGATCAATTAAACCATATTGTGGTTGAGCAATTGCATTTTTCTTTGATGACTAAAATACAAAATTTACACATATTGTGAGAAACTGTGGAAATAACAAAGTCATTCCTATTATTTCATTTCCCTTCCTATTTTTCCCCTTTTCTATGTGGTGGTGGCGGTGTTTGTGCCTGTATTCAATTTTATATTACACTAAATTTTGCTAATGTAATGGATGTTTGGATATGTTGAAACTTTTGGTTCCTAACCAACATACCTTTTTTGTTGTTTTAAATTATTTGATGGATTATTATGGTAGTATAAGATTAATATTGTATTATGGATTATTATGTTTGTTTAAAACAATGTAAGTATGCAAGCTATCATCTTAGACAAAATGTGCAGACATTAGTAGTTTAACTTTGTTGCTACCATTTTCTATTATATATTTTTCCTACGGCTATGGCATTCATGATATTTCTATTGGCGATGGCAATGATATGTATGGTTGGTGGTCCCTTTCCCTTCTAAAAAAATAGGGGGAAAAGAAGCAAATAGGGGCTTATTAGGTCCTAACGACATTTGCCTCAAGTTGTTGCAACAAATATGATGGATCATGTGTCTCAAACACAGGAAGCAAGCAATTTTAAATTTACATTTTTTAATTTTAAATGAAACAAGATAATTGCATTATTTTTAATCGTGTAAATTGTTTTTGCATAAGGACATCATCCATGATTTCAACCCATTGTAGAGTCCTACGAGACTCTTTCCTTTAAAGAAAAGGACTCCAGCAGTGAATCAGAATATACTTAACACGAGTAGAGGTACTCGGGTAGCAAGTACATTGAATACTACTCCACTAGTTACCCCCAAAGGACAAGGGCTGCAACAAATGTAATTGATAATGTCTTACAGACTGAAGAACCAAGTAATTTGAAATTTACATATAATATTAACTTAAAATGTAAAAAGATAACTTTATTAAATTTTAATCATCTGCATTTTTTCAATAAGGTTAATTACCAGTTGTGGCTTCAAGTCATTGTAGAGGTCCCAGTAGGCTATTTAGAGAATGGGACTTTCGCGATGGGTTAAAAGATGTTGATCAATATCAACAAAAGTGTAGGAGGTCCAACTATAAGAGAGCAAGCTATGAGCTAGCCTTGCCTTTGTTTTTGGTGTCATTGCAAGGCACAATGCCCCTTATGTCCCTGATGCTAGGAAGATGGCTTCATCGGATATTCAAATATGTTTAGACCATATTCAGGTAATGTGCATTATAATGTATTAATTTTATTTCAAATGTTTAACGTACAAATTTTCTTTGTAATTTAAATTTTCTTTTTTCTTGTAGAGTAAGGTTGATGTAATTGGACTTGATTCAGATCATGATAAGGTTAATCAAGTCATGTTAGGAGTTCAAAGGAAAATGAGAAATCATAGATATAAGGTAAGGAAGATCTATCATTTAAGAGGGAATGGTGTCAAGCCTCGTAAGTGGACTAATGTAGAATGGGAGAAGGCAACGACACATTGGAATGTTCTTGTGTATTTGGTAATATCCTCTAGTAAAAAAACATCACAAATAAATATTTTCCCTTTTCATATTTGACATATATATAATGATTTTGTTTTTTTTTACTTTTAGCAAAAAGTGTGCGAAGAATATAGAGACTTGGAGAATTGCGGTGAAAAATCTCCCTGGTAGTGGGCCGATGTCTTTCCAAGTGTGGAGAGCTGAGTTTGTAAGTTTATATTCCTATATTTTATATTGGTCATATAAATGATTCAAATAAGGGTGTAGAAAATAATATTTATATTTTGTGCAGGGTATACAATATTTAGATGGTACAGAGTGCACGGGGATATTTTTTTTCGTGAGACCCACTTTCGACCTACTCCAATGAGTTCTGCTAATCTAATCCTGATTACAGGGTTGGTTGGTAAATGGTCTAGTGAAACAACTAAGGCAAATTATGTAAGTATTATTAATTTATATAAATAAATGTAGTTATATGTTTGTGCATATTATATATATTATATTTTCGATGCTTGTAGTGTGAGATGGTGTGGGTACGTGACAAGGCTATTCAAAATGGCCACCCTGTAAATGAGAATGACATTTGCGATATAATATACACAAGCATATAATTATCTTAAAGAACTAAACACCGAATAAATTGCATAATTGGACTTAGATATGGGTCGAAGCCTATTCATACTCCTCAAGGAAGTAAAACAAGGCATCAGTTGGAGGATAAACTTCATGAAATGTAGTCACAATATATTGGAGATAATTGAGGAGGAACGTAGCAGGGATGCAGAGGGCAGTAAAAGGCAAGTAGACACATGTAAATGGGAAGCAAAGTATAGAAGGTTTTTGGAGGAAAGGACGAAGAAGTTTGAGTCAATCATTAATTTCTCTTATTTACTTGATCTGAATTCAGGTAATTACTAATTATATAGATTGTCTAAATTTTATTTATAAATTACATTATTAATTCAGTATTTTTTCTTAACAGCGTTATTTGCAATATAATCTCAACAGCATTGTAGGAAGGGATTTGTAGGTTCAGACGATGAAATAGAAGAATCATGATTGTAATAGTTTTAAGTTAGGTTAGCATAGTGTTAGATTAAGAAAATTTTTAGTATTAAACAAATATATTTATGATGGTCTTATATAGTTTTTTTTATTATTAATTTTTTTCTTTAGTAAGCTTTTTTTATGTAAAAGGTTGATTTTAATATCTTTTTTCAATTTTGAGTGACATAAATATTAGATGTGATTTTAGTCAGAAATGTATTTTTTTATACGTTTGTGATTATAGTTGTAAACATATTTATTAAATATGAATAGTATTAACAAAAAATGAAGGACATTTTATATGATTTAAGATGATGCTTAAGTTTTTTTAAAAGCAAGTTAAAGTAACATTTAAATATTATAGTAAAATGTACTAGGACATGTTTAAACAATATAAATTAATATTTAAGCATCATAGTAATTTCATAAGGAGATATTTAAACATTGTTGAAATAAAATATAAGATAATATTTAAGTGTCTTTAAAAGTAACCTAAAGTAACGTTGTATGATATATAAGTAAACATTTAAATGTCATTAAAAAAAGTATAATATATCATAAAAGCATCTTTGAAAACTATCTAAAGTAACATTTAAATGTCACAGTATGATATGTAAGATGTGACGTCCTGAATTTGTAATACTCTTAATAGGCTAATCAAAAATCTTAATTGGTTGCTTAATGTGAGATTAAGGGCTTTGGGAACCTTAATTTAGTAATGGTAGCCTTGGGATTAAACAAAATCCTCTAAGTTATTAACAAAATGTTAATAAATGGAAAGTTGAGGAGCTATATGTGTAAAGAAAATTTATTTGGAGGGCTTTCTTGGAGCCCAAGTAAAAAGTGGAAGGACTTGGGTGTAAATGTCCAACACATATATATAAGTGGTGGAAAAAAAAAGGAAAATAAAAGTCTTCATTTCTCCCCTCTAGTCTGAGATAGCCTGTGCTCTCTCCTCTCCTCCTCATTTGGCCATCAACGAAAGAAATAGAGAAAGAAAGGAGAAGAGAATGAAGAAGAAAGGAAGGAGTGGAAGCTGCTACTGCTACCGGCTATTGTGGGTGCTGCTCCAGCCCTTGTAGCTACTGCTGCAGCTACTGTTGCTACTATGGAAGTTGCTGGTGTTGCCGAGGAAAAGGAGAAGAAGAGAGGAAAGGAGGTGGTGCTGCTATTGTAGCAGCCACCATTGCTACTATTGATATTGCTGCTACGATTAGGAGAAGAGAAAGGAGCTCCAACTGAGGTAGGGTTTATTCTCTTGTTTCATCCTCTTGTTTCCATGACTAAAAGTAGCCAAAAAGGGTTGTTTTGGTTAAAATTTCCATGTTGCTTGTGATAATGGTTGGGTTATGCCCTAGTTATGGGATAAATCTTGGGAATGCCAAACGGAGGGTTTCCATTGTGGGTTGAAATTGCTGTTGAGGTCTATAAATTCATGTGGTTTTATGTGTTTACCATTGATTCTAGGTTGTAGACGTAAATGGTGGTTTGGATTAGGGTTAACTAGGTGTTTTGATATGTTTAGCTGGGTGCTGAGAGCACCTAGTACCGGTACTAATGATCAGTACTGGTACTAGTTGACCTAGCACCACAATGTAACACAATGAAAAGGGGACTGAGAGCACCCAGTACCGGTAATGGTGATCAGTACAAGTACTAAATGATTCCAGTCGATAAACTAAGGCTACCCAGTACTGGTACTGGTGTTCAGTACCAGTACTGGCTAGGTTTTTGGTAGAAGGCCGGTGGTGCCCAGTGTTAGTACTGGTGATTAGTACCAGTACTTGCTGGGTTATGTTGATACAAAACTATGGCACGTAGTACCGGTATTGGTGTCCAGTACCGATACTAGTTGGAACTTGTGAATTTGGTACTGCGGTTGCTTAGTACCAGTACTAAAGCTTAGTACTGGTATGGGTATTAAGAATTTTAAGAACTCGAAGACTTAAATGCCATTTGTGTCAATGATGGCCAAGCACGTTATATGCATAGAAACACCCATAAAAAAATGGATTCAAAATCAAAGAGCAACCAATTAAACCTGAAGTGAAACCTAGAGTATCGAATTTTGGCGACTCTGTCATGAGTCTAAAAAAGGAAACTTGGATCCTAAGGTCTAAAGTCAGACCTTAGGTGTTTTAGTAGGTCCCTAGGATTTCGTTCTTGGTATAGGAACCAAAATGGATTAAAAGATGAGTAAAATCCATTAGGTGAGCTTATAGGGCTACACCATTGACTCGTGAACCAAGGGTTCACTATGGCATGTTGGAGACTCGAAGAGTTGAAGTAGCTAGTGGCTACTTGCTGCTGACCTTGGGATCTGGAGGATTCCAGACACGACGACATGCTAAGAGGAGCTGTCTCCGAGTTTTGGTACCAAGGGGTACCCAAATCTGATCTATGTCTCAGGACATGTGTGGAATGCGAGGTTTGGTCATGGCCTTAGTACCGATGGTGGACTGAGAAGGCTCTCTCAAAAGCTCGTGTTCCATGAGGGAACAATGGTGTGGTCCATTAAACATCTGGCCAACCCTGCCTAAAATGGGTAAGAGTTGTAGCCTCAGTCAGATGGCTAGCTGAGAGGGCACATCTAGAGTACGTCCTCCTAGCGGCAGGCACTGGTGTGGCCTGTTAAACTGTTAAGACCCACGACATCAAACGTCCTTTAAGACATCTGGGAGTTGGTCCAGATGTCTGGTCAGACGTCTGGAAATTAATTTTTGCGGCGTACGATTGAGAGTCTGCGCGCATGTGCGAGCAGATTGAACCTGCCGCCCTCTTTTCTTCTCTCTCTTCCC
Source organism: Thalassia testudinum (assembly GCA_037157565.1). Taxonomy (NCBI): domain Eukaryota; kingdom Viridiplantae; phylum Streptophyta; class Magnoliopsida; order Alismatales; family Hydrocharitaceae; genus Thalassia; species Thalassia testudinum. The sequence goes on from JAZHRO010000006.1 coordinate 1,131,397, forward strand.
TCCCCGTCCTGCAGGCGCCTTCTTTTTCTTCCTCAATCTCTCCCCACGGCGCCTTCAAATACTCCCTTCCTCCCCCTCTCCTCTCCCTCACCACCACTCCACCATCTCCTTCTTCCAGTGACAGCGTGAGAGTGAGAGAGCGAGGGCAGCTGCTGCTGCAGGGTGCGCGCGGGGAGGAGGAGGTGCAGCGAGAGGGAGAAGAGGCGGAGTGCGTGAGGAAGAGAGGGCAAGCTCGCCGGAGTAGCCAGGGCTAGCCGGCGGGCGCGCAGCGGGAGCGCGGTGCTGGGGAAGTTGCCCCGGTGCTGCTGCAGCTCAGGCAGTAGGCGAGCGCGGCGCGGCACGGCCGTGCGCAGCAGTCGGAGGGTGAGGAGGTCCTGATTCTAGGAAATTTTCCCAGAATCATACGTCTGGACCTACGTCCAGACGGTGCGGGGGACGTCTGGAGTGAGATCCAGACGTCTGAAAGGTACAATTTTTCTTTTCTTCTTCCTTTCGCGGGTACAGCCATGCAGGCCTCTCCGCCGAAGGTTCTACCTATTTGCCGTGTTGAGATCGATTGCGTACGCGTGCAGGGTTCGTTCGAGAAGGCGCAAGGACACGCCTTCCCGCGCAGATCGGACGTCTGGGCACAGCACCAGACGGCGGAGAGAGTCTCCAGATGTCCGGAGTGACAGTTGGACTTCTGGAACTAGGTCCAGACGGTTCAGCGGGATCCTGGACGTCTGAAGAACAACGCAGAAGTGAGGTATGATCTGAACCATCGTTTAAGACGTCTGGAAGATGTTCCAGACATCTGATTTAGGGTAGTACTGTCATTTTTGACCCGTTTAGGGTCCATTCGAAGTCTGATTCCCACGTTTGAAATTCCGTTCTTCTCAGAATTTGTTCCTCTACTTGTTTAAAGTACTTGTATCCTATTCTGAGTGGTTCCTTGTGTTTCATCCTTTTGTTAGGACCTCATCCCATTGCGGCTCTGGGGGTTGCAGAGGCGTGCGGACCTGCCAATCACGCCCCCAGTACTCCCGATTTTGCGGGTAGAGTGGCTCCCTTGAATTATTTATCAACATTTATGCACTTGTGAGATAAATAATAGATTCTAAGGTATGGCATGAACCCTAGGACTGAAAAACTAGATTGAATGATAGATCCTAGGGTATGACATGAATCCTAGGACTGGAAAACTAGATTGAATGATAGATCCTAGGATGTGGCGTGAATCCTAGGAACAGAAACACTGAAATGAATGTCGTGAATACATGAATTGCAGTCTTGGAAAAGTAGAAAGAAAAATGATAATTACCTGTAATTGGATAACAGCAGCTTGTATGTCAATGTAGATTAATTATTGGAAACACGAACTATTTGGGAATAAAAACTGAAATGATGAAACATAAAATGGCTTGGCTAGAGAAATATGAGCATGAACCCTACGGGGAATTAGGAGTAGAGCTCCTGAAAGGTAAATGGAATGGAATTAGGAAAGTGAGCTGGCTCTTGAGTATGGAGTACCAAGGAGAGTGACTGTTCCCTTGTTTAGTGTAGAGCGGAGCTAGCCGCCCCAGGGACCCGGGGTTAGGTCTGGCCACTTTGTACCAACTTTTAGCCCTCGCATACATAGTATCGGGGAGAGCTACTAGTGTAGGGAGAGCGCTAGCCACCCCATGGGCCCCGGGGTTCTACTAGCCTTCCTACACCGACTTGTTAGGCCCACTGGGCAAACCGGGGTACTCAGGCGAGGGTGCGCGGACTGTGGAGGGGCATGACCCCTGTTTGGTTACTGCGGAGGGGCTAGACCCCTGTTATTGAGAGGGCTCTGCCCTATACTGGTTCTGTGCTGTGCTTTGGGGCGCATCCGTTAACGGAAACGACTAACCGCGTGCCAGTGCGGGTGTTTGCACCTCAAAAGACGCCTATAATAACGCCTTCTTGTGCTATTTTCTAGCATTAACTATGTATATTATAATCCTGTAGTTGCATTTGTAAAAATACTTGCATGCATGCATTTAATCATGAGAGGAGGAGAAATGAATAAATGACTTCGTAATTCACATTTTATCTCAAGTGCCTCCTTGCAAATTCCACCTTTTTATTTTTCCTCTTGATTTCTTCTTTTTTCTCATTCCCGCGGCTGCCTTCTTCCCGCGCCCACATGCACGCCATGCCTCCTGCAGCAGCCATTCCCTGCGACTGCCACTCCCACGCCATCCCCCCTGCTGCAGCCATGCTTGCAGCCACGCTCTCCTCCTCTATTTAAAGCCACAACCTCTTCCTCGCGAACGGGAGGAGACACGCAGTTGCTGCACCAAAACCCGCAGTCCACCTCCTTCCTCCACCGTTTTCCCCTCCCATACGTCGGCCCTCCTTCGAGGAGACACCCGACGAGCAGGAGAACCCACTGTGGTGCTCACCACCACAGTGGGAACACCACCGCCCAGCTCTTCAACGAGCAGGTGGGCGTGGTGTCTTCTTTTCTTTTCGTTTTCATCTCCACGCCATTGCTGCCGCTTCAAGGTCCGAAGCTTGAAGCAGCAGCAGCTCCCCTCGCTCCTCCGCGACCTTCCCCGCAGGCGCTCAGCCCTCCTCACGCACCTGCAGGGCACTTCTCCGCTCCGTCCTCTGCTCTGTCGCCTCTGCCCTTGCACCCGCCACCGGCCGCTGCGCGCACTGCAGCGGCCGGCCAGGCCCTCTCGCCGCCCCCTGCCAACCTCTGCAACCCTCCGCGACCGACTGCAGACTCCCCGCCGCCCTCTCCGAGAACGCCATCGCCCGCTCTCCTTCCTCGCACTCGGCCTGCAGATGCCTCACCTTCTCCGCGCGAAGACGCGCCTGCATCCGCGACCATCAGACGTCGGCAGCCATCTGCAGACGACTCGACCTCCAGACGTCGGGCGCCGCCTGCAGACGACGTGGCTCCAGACGTCTGCCGCCATCCACAGACGTCTTAACTCACTCCATCACCAGCTCTCTCGCCCTCTCTCTCTCTCTGGCGCGAGTACTCCCACGCGTGTCCGCCCTCTCTGCCGCCCGCTCTCTCTCTCTTTTTGTTTTTACTCACAGCAACACACACACATTCACCGACGCACACACACCTATACCAACACACACACACTCACACACTTATAGTAACATATATATAAATATATATATACATACATATATATATATATGCATATATAGATACATATCTATATACATATATATATACATACATATATATATATATCTATATAGTAATATATGTATATACTTATATACATATATAAATATCTATATACATATATATATACTTATATACATATATAGATATATATATATCTATACACCTATATATATAAATACATATATATCTATATATATATATATATATATATATCTATACATATATAACTATACATTTATATATATATATAGATATATTTACTTATATACATACATATGTACATATATTTTCACGTTATTTACTATACGCTGTATCGCGGGAATATCTGCACCAGTTGCTGATATTCCCTGATACACGCGTACAAAAAAAGCGTGGTCCCATACATCATCCATCCTCCATCCACACTCCACGCGGCACCTAGTTGTGTTGGTTGTGTCTCTTTAGACGTAGACTGACTCGACATAGTGCTACACTCCATCGTTACCTCCACCCCCACCCCTTTATATATATACTACATATAAATATATATCTATAGCTATTATATTTACTTTCTATCTGTTAGCTTCCTTCTTAGTAAAAAGATAAAAAAAGGTATAAAAGTGAAAAGATAATCTTTGATTTGTAGGTACCCCATCTTGCAAGTAGCAAGGCGTGTTTTGAAACTCTGTTTTGGCTAAAAGCCAAGGACACAATTTTGAGGGTGTGCCTCAAGAACAAGGATTACCAGAAAAAAACCTAAATAAGAAAAATACCAAAAATACAATAAACGAACGGAAGAGACGCGTTTTAAGGAAAACGTAGAAACTCGACTTGAACCCCACTTCCCTGAGTTCGACCCTAGGCTTAAAAGTGACAAGATAAAATCAATTAAGCCAGGTTAAAAATTTTGTAAAGAGATGGCTAGGTCTGAATTAGGTTAACCACTATACACATTTCAACGATAAAATCCCCATATTAACAAACTATCCGGGCTGACCCATCAAACTTTTCTGGCGCCGTTGCCGGGGAGATGCGCTTTTGAGTAAGTTTCTATCCAATTCCTTTCAATTTTTCTCTTCTCTCTTCACGGGTATTTTTGTTTTTGATGTGCAGGTGAATCTGGTTGTAAGGAGAAGACAGGCAGACGAAGTCGGGAACGAGGGCAGATCTAAGGCGGGAACGAGAGCGTGAAGGCGTCGACACCGCATTGGAGCTTCGCACACGTTGCCGAACAAGTAAGTTTTCCTTTTCTTAGCAAACCAAGATTAACTTGCCACCTCAATAAAAAAAAAACTAGAAAAACTTCTTGGGATTTCTTGGGGCAAGTGGATTAAAATTCACTTGTTTGATTGGTTGTCTTCACTCCCACTGCCCCGGGATTTCTCGCCTTACTTCGCATAGCGAAAATCCGAGAATCTTGATTCGTAGATTTTTCGCCGTGGGAAGTATTCTTTGAGGCAAAGAAAAAGATTGCTTGTATCCCTCTTTTGCCTCACTTATCTTTAATTCAGGATCACATTTTTGGTGGGGAGACTTGGAATTGAGTTGATTCCAACCCCACCACGACTTTTCAAACTTGCCTGTGATTCGATCCTGAATACTTCAACCCCAACAATTTTAGTTTCTTTATCTGTTGGTTGAAGCCTTATGTGTGGACATCTTTCTGGTGATTGGGAGCACTTGAATTGAAGTGCTTTGGCTCCCTTTCACATTGGTATAAAATTGATTCGCGCATCCACACATAAAAATCTCCATTTAGGGTAGCCCATTGCATTTTAGCATGCATTAACTAACTGATAATTGAAGAAGGGTTTCTTGAGCTTTAGAAAGAAAACCTGTATTCTTGCAAAACCCGGAGATTGGTTGAATTGGTAATTCAGCAAAATCCTAAAATTCATACTACTTAAGGCTGAACTCTAAAAATCATTCACCAATTAAAACTTCAATTCGGGGAGATTTCCCTGTTGCATGCTTGTTCTTACACACTCTTAAAATCAATCACTTGGGCATTACCCGTAAACAACGCCCTTCACATTCCAAAAGCACTTGACCCTAAGCCTCTAATTAAAATTGGTAGTAACTTGACCCTTTTTAAGGATTGGAGGTCTAACTACCTACGTGTAGCAGCTACGTGCTGGTGAGAGTTCCCGCGTGCTATCGAGTGTCTAAGACTGGGGCAAACGGCCTTTCAATCTGGCCCGGTGTTTCTGCGGTGCTCGCATTCAGTTCCGTAGTTCGTGATAGTAGGTAACTTAGATCTTTAGGTTTAAGGGAACCCTGTCGAGGTTAGGAACTTGATTGTATTGATTTGTAATCAAGTGTACCTTTGCGGCGTCATTTCTCTCATCTCTTTTCCCTACTCATCTCCCCAACTCTTCCTCCGGTAGTGCATGTTTGGGAGGAGGTCACAAAACCCTGAATTGCTTGTATTGACTGATAAATCTAGAAAAAGAGCCGAATCATCCTCCTCCACAAACATGGCACACACCCTCGCCTCACCACTTCATCACAATTCCAATTCTTTCAGCACCAGGCTTATCCCGAGAAACCCTGTAAGACCTTCTGAAACGCTGTGGGCAACCGGGTTTTATTGTTATAGCGTTGTAGTATAGCCAGTTATTGCCAACATTTCAAATATAAAATTTTTTACTCGGAAAATAAAAGAGTTCCCGAGGTCGAACTCAGGGAGCAAGTTGTATTCTAGAGATATACATGTTTCTTTTACAAAAATAAAGAAAGAGAGAGAAAGAAATTGTTGTCTTTTCTTCTTCTCTTTGCTTCTCCTCGTCTCAGATCTTCTGTTATCTTCTTCTTCTTTATCTGCAGTGGTGATGTTCTTCTTCTTCTTTCAGCTGTTCCTGCTCTTCCTTTTTCTTCTGCAGAGCGGGTCCTGTTCTTCTTCTTTTTCCTTTCTTTCTTCTTTTTCTTTCTTCAGATCTTCTTCTCGTGCTCTTCTTCTTTCAGTTCTTCCCTTGTTCTTTTGTGTTCTCTTCTGCCTCGCCTTCTTCTGTTGTTCTTCAGATCTCCTTCTTTCTTCTTTTCTTTTTCCTGTCAGGACGTCGTCTGATTTTTCAATCAGACGACTTAAACTGCTTGTTGCTACAGTGTCTCCCTCAGCTTCCTTCTTCTTCCGCGGTCCTTCTTCTTCACCTGTGCCTGCACACTTTAGAGTTTACGTCAGAGGACAAAACCTACTCTACCCTCCCCCCCCGCGTCTCTCTCTCTCAGAAACCGCTCATGGGATAGCTCTCCCAGAGCTGCCGGGTAGTCGGGTACGGGTCGCGCCCGGGTCCAGGCCCACCGGCGTGCGTGGTGGGCGAGGGGTGCAGGTCAGTCTAAGTCGGGTCAGGTCCGCGGGGCGTGAGCGCGGACGAGACCGGGTAACCGGGCGGGTGAAGGGGACCTCACCCCGTGTGCTGAGGCAGTAAGGCTTATTCACAAAATCAATTTAAACGGTGAAAGAGTTGTGAGGCTTACCGATGTGGGACTAAACGGAGGCCTCTCCTCGCGTGTGCCTGTTGGAAGGCCGCGGCCTTGCTTCTGCAGCTGCAGCTTCGATTTGCGTCGGTTGCTGGCTGGCTGCCTTCGCAGGAATCCCCGTAATCCGCAGCAGCTGGAGACCTGGAGTCCTCAAGCCTGGAGCGCGGGAGAAGCTGCTTCAATGTGGCGTTAATGGCGGTCGAGCCTCAGAACCTGTCGGACACGAATATGGCCTCTCGGCCTGATCAAACTACTGGGGAACCTTCGCCGTGGCACGGCGAAGGTGTGGAGCTGTGCGGCAAGCCGCAAGGTGGAGTCTGGCGGCAGCCCTAGGTTGGACTGCAACCGGAGAAATGGGTTTGTTTGGGGGAGCGTTACGGAGGTGTGGAGTGGCAGTGGAGGGGTGGGGGGTGCTCAGTGTGATGAGGCGGAGGTTCGGTGAGGGTCGGCGAGGCGTGTGAGGCTGTGGAGCGATGGGAGCATCTCGCCGGAGGGTGGCCGGAGACGAAGGGGGTGACGATGGTCAGGGTCAGTCGAGGGCTTAATTGAACAAATTGAAACCGGGGAAAGAAAGAGGAGAGGAAGGGAAGTAGTTCTAACTTACTTGCAGGGACGAAGGGGGAGCAGTAGGGCGACAGTCGTATCGACTGTCGCCGGAGAAGAAGATGCCCAAGGGGAGGGGCGGCGGCGAGCAGAGAGCCGGAGAGGTGCCAGCTGGGTGCGGCGTGGCGCGGGAAGAGCAGGGGAAGAAGTCTCTGCTGCTGGTATTGCGGCAGAGCGAAGAGGAGGAGGAGGAGGAACCGCCGGAGCTGGTGGGCGTCTGCCGGAGTGAGAGGAGAGGAAAGTTGGGGGTTTTCTCCGTCGGATCCGAGCTGGGAAGAACGGTGGAGCGACGGGGGTATTTATAGGGACCGAATCAGGGAGGAAGGCGGAGGGAGACGTCGTGTCTCCCTCGCCGGAGGACGCCGGAGATGGAAACCCATACCGTCCGTGCGTTCGCACGGCCGGTATGGGGGTTACAGCGACCAGGGGGTGTCCCTGCGACGGCTGACGACGCAGGGCACCCTCGGTTTACTTGCCAGGCTCTCCCCCTCACCCTGCGCGGCGCCATGCTCCGCGCAAGGTCGCCGGAGCATGGTGCTGGCAGGTTTTGCAGGGGGGACCTGAACGCAAAGAACGAAGGAGAGTTAGGGGCTGAAATGCGAGGGTTCAAAAGTTGAGGGCCAAAAAGTAAATATATGAGGACCAAAGTGTAAAGTCGGTCAAGGAGGTTTCTTCTTAGGCTCAAGTTTTTATACATGATTAATTAGGACCTAAGGAATCTGATGGTGAATTTCATTTCTATATTAAACCTTGTTTGACCGGTCAATTTATGCGAAAACCTAGATTAAGTTATTAATTGGGCATGGTTCTCAATGTAGTCAAAATGGGTTCTGAAGGCCAAATTGAAGGTTTTAAACCCTAGAGATTTTTCTATGAATTTTAGAGGGTTTATTCTATTTTTACTTTGCCTCGAACCTTGTGAATTGAAGTGGGTTATTTTAGGGTTACAGATTATCATTTAGTTTCTTAGAATTGCTGTAGCCCTTGCTAGATCATCTCATCCCACTTTTATTCTTATTAAGTTGCTTTGACCTATGTTTGGACCCTGAATTACCCTGTATGCAGATTATACTGGTAAAATTGCATTTTTACCCCTTATGACTTGTTTTCTCCTTAAACTCAGAATTCTCTGAGTTAAGCCTTTCCTTGAGTTATGTAGGAGCTTTTATCCTTTGTATTAGGTCAAAATGAGCTAGTTATGGCTCATGATGAGGTTCTCATCACCTTCCTTATCGAGTGTCGCACCAAGCGACTCGGCAAGTCATGTGAAACTGGCTTCTGCGAGCCAGTATTTCAACACGGAGGATCAAGCCTCCGTGTACTCGGACACATATGCGGACACGTCTTCTGGCATAGAAGATGCCTGCACCTTGGGGAACAACCCGTTTTCTGCCACGTATAACCCAGGGTGGCACAATCATCCCAATTTTGCATGGTCCAACAACCCGCAGCGTCAAAACCCCGCTGGTGGACCAATGCGATCGTCCGCACCCGTCATCCCAAGGGCCCAGTCTAATCCTATGGCAAATATGCCATCAGGCCCTTGTGTACAGAAAACCAAACACGCATCAAAACCTCTTGATAAATTGATGCGAATGATGACGGAAATGTCAAAGCGCCATAAAGAGAACATGACCTCTCTTCAACATTTGGCGCAGTAGAATGCTGAGATCAGTCAACTAAGCATGGCGACTCGATCTCAGGGCACTCTTCCCACCCAACCTGTTCCAAACCCGCAAAACTTCGTACCCTGTGGTCCGCAACCACAGGTACAACCTTCTCAGGAACAGGTTCATCAAATTCTGCAAGCTCCGAGTATTCCTCCGGGATTTCAGGCTAATCCTGCTGCAGCACCACACTCTTATGTCCCCATTGCAAACCCTCCACCGTATGATCCCACTGGACCCGCATCGTCCAATGCTATCACTACGAGGAGCGGTAAGCAGACCGTCGATCTGCCTCGACCTGATCCTGGCCCGTCTTCTTCTTCGCCCTCTCATTCGGGATGCATACCGCATTCGCGAGAGGATGATGCACCAAAACTTGTGCCAGAATCAGTCCCATTCCCTGAGGCTCTACTGAGGGAGCCAAAAGGCAAAAAGAAAAATTCGCAGGCCTTTGACAACCTACGTAATTTGTTCAGGGATGTAGAAATCAAGGTACCCCTGCTCGAGGCAATCGACCACATACCTACTGTCGCTTGATTTTTTAAAGACTACACAACACCCAGGCGACAGTCAAAGAAGAGTAAGAATCCGGTGGTTCTCTCGCCTCATGCGAGTTGTGCTATACTGTCAAACTTACCACCGAAGCAGAAAGATCCGGGCACACCACTGATTTCCTGTAGCATCCAAGGCTGCAGTTTTAACCGTGCCCTGCTTGATCTAGGATCTTCCATCAATCTCATACCGACCATCATGCTCGAAAAATTTTCCTTGGGAAATCTGAAACCCACCCCTGTCACGTTACAGTTGGCAGATCGTTCTGTCAAAATCCCGAAGGGTGTGGTGGAAGACGTGGTGGTTAGGGTCAACAGTCTCTGTTTTCCTGTTGACTTTCTTGTTTTAGATATGGAAGTTCCTAGTTCACTTTCTGATTGTCCAATCATCCTCGGTCGACCTTTCTTGGCTACAGCCCGTGCCCACATCGACTGCGAGTCGGGCTGTATTGAGATTGCCGTTGGATCTAAGAAGCTCAAGCTTAACATATTCAAGGCAGCCAAGAACTTTGATTGCGATTGCATTGAGGATGACACGTCTGACGAGGACATGGCCGTCAGCGCGTGTATCAGACTAATTGGGACCTGTTCGGACTGCTGCGGATTACCTATAAACACTGATAACTGCCTGACCAACACATACTGTGACGTTCCCCAATCCCTCCCTTGTCCAGTACCTTCTCCTGGCCAGACTTCTGACGAGGTTTTCTCCGCTTCCCATACCTCGTGGTCTGAGTCATATCCGGGCTACTCACTGTCGGTCCACACTCATGAAGACCGAATTGCCCTTTCTTCCCCGCCAAATCAGGCGGATTTACAAATCCACACTGGGACCTTGAGCCCATATACTTCTCACTGGGGCTATTCATTTTTGGATCCATATATCCAAGAAGCCCCTCTTCTTGGCCAATCTGAAGGCCAGTTTCTTCCTCCTAACTTGTTCTCCTACCCGTCTGGGACACTCTCGTCCCAAGAAATGCCAGATCCTTCCCCATCCACTCCCGAGCTAAAAGTGCTGCTTAATACACTCAAGTATGTTTTCCTGGGACCAAATGAAATGCTCCCTGTAATCATCAGTTCAAAATTAACCATGGAGCAGGAGTGCAAACTAAGGTCCTCCTAGAACACAAGGCAGCTATTGGATGGTCTTTATCAGACTTATCTGGTATTAGCCCCTCCTACTGCACTCATGGTATATATACGGAGGAGGAGGCTCGACCTTCTCGCGAGATGCAGCGACGTCTCAACCCTAACATGCGGGAGGTCGTTAAGAATGAAATCATTAAGTGGCTGGATGCGGGTATAATCTACCCGATCAGCGATAGCCCCTGGGTGAGGCCGATTCACGTTGTGCCCAAAAAGGCAGGACTCACCATCCGTGTCAATGACAGGGGCGAATCCATCCCTACACGCACTCTTACATCTTGGAGAGTGTGTGTAGATTATAGGAAACTCAATGCCGCAACCAAGAAAGATCACTTCCCGCTACCATTTATTGACCAAATCCTGGAGCGGTTAGCGGGAAATAAATTTTTCTGCTTCCTGGATGGATTCTCAGGATATAACCAAGTGGCAATAGACCCTCGAGACCAAGAGAAAACCACTTTTACCTGCCCTTTCGGCACCTTCACCTTTAGAAGGATGCCGTTCGGACTTTGTAATGCGCCAGCAACTTTCCAGAGATGCATGCTGGCGATATTTCATGACATGGTGGGTGACTTTCTCGAGGTCTTCATGGATGACTTTTCAGTCTTTGGACCATCTTTTGACGAATGTCTTGCCAACCTGACTCGCATCCTTAGGAGATGTATTGATGTAAACCTCATGCTTTCCTGGGAAAAAAGTCATTTTATGGTACACGAGGGAATTGTTCTTGGACATATCATCTCCGATAGGGGTATCGAGGTTGACAGAGCTAAGCTCGATGTCATTGCTGATTTACCTGTGCCTGGTTTTGTCAAACAAATCTGCTCCTTCTTGGGACACGTCGGTTTCTATAGGTGATTCATCAAAGACTTCTCCAAAATTTCTCGACCCTTAACTCATCTCCTATCAACCGACGTGCCCTTCGACATGGGCCCTGACTGTATACAAGCATTCACGCAGCTGCGTAATGGTGTCACCAAGGCCCCTGTTCTCCAGCCGCCTGATTGGTCCCTTGACTTTGAACTTATGTGTGACGCTTCAGACCTTGCAGTCGGAGCCATCCTGGGACAAAGACGCGATAGACACCCCTTCGTGGTATACTACGCCAGTAAGACGTTGGACGAGGCCCAGCGTAATTATACTACCACTGAAAAGGAACTACTAGCGGTTGTCTTTGGGCTGGAGAAATTCCGCTCTTACCTTCTGGGCTCTCACGTTATTGTTTTCACTGATCATGCGGCCATTCGCCATCTCATGCACAAGAAGGATGCCAAGCCTAGACTGATTCGTTGGATCCTTCTGCTCCAGGAATTTGACATTGAGATTCGTGATAAGGCTGGAGCCCAGAATGTTGTGGCTGATCACCTTTCCAGACTGGACCCTGACCATATTGGACTTACTCTGCCAATTAATGAAATTTTTCCTGATGAGCACCTATTGGCAATAAATGTGGCAAGTGGACCGTGGTATGCCGACATTGCCAATTACCTTACTTCTGGATCTCTTCCACGTGGCTGGCCTAAAAACCAGCGCGAGCATCTCATGGCAGAAGCAAAGTATTATTTCTGGGATAATCCACTTCTTTTTCGGATAGGTGCTGATCAAATCATCCGTCGCTGTATTCCTGACAGTGAGTTCCCCAGTGTGCTATCCTTTTGCCACGATCAGGCCTGTGGAGGCCATTTCTCTGGGAGGAAAACTGCAGCCAAGGTGTTGCAGTGCGATTTCTTTTGGCCCTCCCTTCACCAGGATGCACACACTTATGCCAAGCATTGCACTAGGTGCCAGTCATTAGGGTCAATGGCACATCATGACATGATGCCCTTGCAACACATCCTAGCTGCGAAAATCTTCGACATCTGGGGAATTAACTTCATGGGTCCCTTTCCTCCATCCAACGGCTTTGAATTCATCCTCGTGGCCGTCGACTATGTTTCGAAATGGATCGAGGCTATTCCCGCGCGCCGTGCTGACCATGTTATCTCCACCCGATTCGTCAAGGACCATATCTTTGCGCGTTTTGAGATCCCTCGGGCCATTATCTCGGATGGAGGAAGCCACTTTACCCATGCTTCTTTTCGGGCACTTCTGAGGAGGTATGGAGTCCACCATCGTATCGCATCCCCGTATCATCCTCAGATGAATGGCCAGGCGGAAGTGTCGAACCGGCAAATCAAGCAGATTCTCCAGAAAACGGTTCGGCCTGACCGTAAGGATTGGTCCGACAAGCTGACTGACGCACTTTGGGCGTATCGGACCGCCTTCAAGGCTCCCCTTGGTATGTCTCCATATAGAATCGTTTTCGGGAAGCCTTGTCATTTGCCTGTGGAGTTGGAGCACCGCGCTTATTGGGCGGTTCGCCAATGTAACCTCGACCCAGACTTGTGTGAACGAGAAAGGAAACTCCAACTCCAAGAGCTAGAAGAGCTCTGTCGTGAAGCCTATGATTCTGCTCTAACCTTTAAACAGCGCACTAAGGCTTTTCACGACAGCCATGTTCGGCGGAAGGAATTTGAGCCATCTCAGCAAGTTTGGCTCTATAATGCCCGACTCAAATTCTTTCCTGGGAAATTGAAGTCCAAATGGACTGGTCCTTTCTTGGTCTCAAGACCATTCCCCAATGGGGCTGTCGAGATCGAAGATCCCAAATCTGGGCGTAAATTTACGGTCAACGGGCAGCGTTTGAAACCCTATCTGACTCATGAACCTACCCCCGTTGGAGAAACCGTTGCCCTGCTAGAGGGTAACTAATTCTTTGCCTTATTCTGAGTCTAGCTGGGGACGTTAAATTCAGCGCTTGTTGGGAGGCACCCTAACAGCACTCACCATCCACCATCATTTTTCATGCCTCTATCGCGATCACTTCACAACCCACCATCCACCCACCCTACCACCCTGATCCATACCTTGCACTTCAGCTCTCGCTACTCGATCTTTCGTCCTTTCTCTACCCTTCCCTGCATGCATATGAGGACATAGCATTGTTTAGCATGGGGGGGTCGATAGGCATCCTTAGGATCTGGGTATTTTAGGGTATCATGCAGTTTCTATATATACATTAAAAAAAAAAAAAAAACAGAGAGGGAAAATTGTCTTTAGTAATGATCTAAAGCTGAAACAAAAAAATACAATAAGTGTTTATGGATATTCAACCTCTATTTTGAAGAATTTCCAGGCCACAAAAGCTTGATTCGCTCAGGCTCAGCTTAATTCACTTGAAGCATTGACAAAATAGATCAAGATCTCTCCTAACTAAGGATGTATTCTTGTACCTGAGACACAAGTACAAGATCCGTTGGTTTACTTTTACTTGAGAGCTTAAGTAAATGTGGTTCACACTACACATATCAGGAAAGGCCAGGTGAACATAAGATCCAACCCTAGTGTTCATTAGGGAAGGTGGAGTCCTTACCTGTACGCGCAGGTAGACTTTTTATCCCAGGCTTCAGTCTTGTGTTTAGGAGTGACTCTTTCCACCAAAAAGAAACTCTCCCACCAAAAAGAAAAAAAGTGTGCTCCTTCTGAATGTGTTGTAAGAGATATACTGACACGTGTTTCAAAAAAAAAAAAGAAAAAAAAAGGCAAAAGAGTCAGCATATCTCATAAATGTCTATAAAGCCTTTGCCCTACAAGAAGTTCGTCAGGGCAGGTTACAAATCCGTTGTTTTCATGTGAGCAAAAAAAAAAAAAATCAGAAAATGGGAGTTGAGTTTTCCGTCATCATCTTAAGGGTCAATCCGAAGACATGAGCTGAAATTGGGACCAACCTGTACTTAAAAATTCGTGAAACCCTGGGATTGAGTCTTAATGTTCATCTGGTCAGTCTTGATCCTTCACTATGCACAAACCATAACCTCTTGAGCTCTCGAGTACGGCAAAACCTCCTGGGTCCTGGAAATCGTACTTAAGGTTTAAATATCAAGAGTCCTGGTTAGTTGAGAGATAATCTTTGTCATGTAAGACTTAAAGTACTGGTAATCTTCTCTATAATTGGTTCTCACAATATCCGATAATAAACACACCGATATCATCTCAGAAGAAAATCTTCAGCTTAAGATCATTTCTAAATACGGTTTTGCTAGGGACTAGCAAAATATAGGCATGGGAGTATATGTTTGCACCTCAAAACATGCCTATAATAATGCCTTCTTGTGCTATTTTCTAGCATTAACTATGTATATTATAATCCTGTAGTTGCATTTGTAAAAATACTTGCATGCATGCATTTAATCATAAGAGGAGGAGAAATGAATAAATGACTTCGTAATTCACATTTTATCTCAAGTGCCTCCTTGCAAATTCCACCTTTTTATTTTTCCTCTTGATTTCTTCTTTTTTCTCATTCCCGCGGCTGCCTTCTTCCCGCGCCCACATGCACGCCATGCCTCCTGCAGCAGCCATTCCCTGCGACTGCCACTCCCACGCCATCCCCCCTGCTGCAGCCATGCTTGCAGCCACGCTCTCCTCCTCTATTTAAAGCCACAACCTCTTCCTCGCGAACGGGAGGAGACACGCAGTTGCTGCACCAAAACCCGCAGTCCACCTCCTTCCTCCACCGTTTTCCCCTCCCATACGTCGGCCCTCCTTCGAGGAGACACCCGACTAGCAGGAGAACCCACTATGGTGCTCACCACCACAGTGGGAACACCACCGCCCAGCTCTTCAACGAGCAGGTGGGCGTGGTGTCTTCTTTTCTTTTCGTTTTCATCTCCACGCCATTGCTGCCGCTTCAAGGTCCGAAGCTTGAAGCAGCAGCAGCTCCCCTCGCTCCTCCGCGACCTTCCCCGCAGACGCTCAGCCCTCCGCACGCGCCTGCAGGGCACTTATCCGCTCCATCCTGTGCTCTGTCGCCTCTGCCCTTGCACCCGCGACCGGCCGCTGCACGCACTGCAGCGGCCGGCCAGGCCCTCTCGCCGCCCCCTGCCAACCTCTGCAACCCTCCGCGACCGACTGCAGACTCCCCGCCGCCCTCTCCGAGCACGCCATCGCCCGCTCTCCTTCCTCGCACCCGGCCTGCAGATGCCTCACCTTCTCCGCGCGAAGACGCGCCTGCATCCGCGACCATCAGACGTCGGCAGCCATCTGCAGACGACTCGACCTCCAGACGTCGGGCGCCGCCTGCAGACGACGCGGCTCCAGACGTCTGCCGCCATCCACAGACGTCTTAACTCACTCCATCACCAGCTCTCTCGCCCTCTCTCTCTCTCTGGCGCGAGTACTCCCGCGCGCGTCCGCCCTCTCTGCCGCCCGCTCTCTCTCTCTTTTTTTTTACTCACAGCAACACACACACATTCACCGACGCACACACACCTATACCAACACACACACACACACTCACACACTTATAGTAACATATATATAAATATATATATACATACATATATATATATATATACATATATAGATACATATCTATATACATATATATATACATACATATATATATATATATCTATATAGTAATATATGTATATACTTATATACATGTATAAATATCTATATACATATATATATACTTATATACATATATAGATATATATATATCTATACACCTATATATATAAATACATATCTATATATATATATATATATATCTATACATATATAACTATACATTTATATATATATATAGATATATTTACTTATATACATACATATGTACATATATTTTCACGTTATTTACTATACGCTGTATCGCGGGAATATCTGCACCAGTTGCTGATATTCCCTGATACACGCGTACAAAAAAAGCGTGGTCCCATACATCATCCATCCTCCATCCACACTCCACGCGGCACCTAGTTGTGTTGGTTGCGTCTCTTTAGACGTAGACTGACTCGACATAGTGCTACACTCCATCGTTACCTCCACCCCCACCCCTTTATATATATACTACATATAAATATATATCTATAGCTATTATATTTACTTTCTATCTGCTAGCTTCCTTCTTAGTAAAAAGATAAAAAAAGGTATAAAAGTGAAAAGATAATCTTTGATTTATAGGTACCCCATCTTGCAAGTAGCAAGGCGTGTTTTGAAACTCTATTTTGGCTAAAAGCCAAGGACACAATTTTGAGGGTGTGCCTCAAGAACAAGGATTACCAGAAAAAAACCTAAATAAGAAAAATACCAAAAACACAATAAACGAACGGAAGAGACACGTTTTAAGGAAAACGTAGAAACTCGACTTGAACCCCACTTCCCTGAGTTCGACCCTGGGCTTAAAAGTGACAAGATAAAATCAATTAAGCCAGGTTAAAAATTTTGTAAAGAGATGGCTAGGTCTGAATTAGGTTAACCACTGTACACATTTTAACGATAAAATCCCCATATTAACAACCTATCCGGGCCGACCCATCAGCAGGGTAGCTTCCCGTGCGTTTATCGCGCGTGTCGTAGTCACCGTTCGTCTGTCAGTGACCTTGGGGTGGTTGACTGAGTGTAGGACCGCCATGGGGGACTCTCCCGGCCAGGAGAGCACCACGTGCTACTACTTTTCGGAAAAAACTGTAATCAAGATCGTTCCCACGAGGAACATTCGAGATCAAGAGAAAGATCCGAGGAATAATATAAGAATGAGTAAATAGAAAATAAAGAAGGAAATTAAAAATAACAGCTACTTATCCACCTTATTATTTTTCTTAGCTAGTTGGTTGCCACTCTACTCAGCGTTTCGCTGACGTGTCACCTTTGTCACCTTTTCAGGACCAGGTGTTGAGCAGCCAGAGCCTGTGGCTGCAGAGGGTGCTGGGCCTAGTAGAGCCCAGTAGTTTTACTTGTGTTGTACTTACTGTACCGTTTCTTCTGTTGTAGTGAGTATTTTCTGTTACAGCTGTACTCTTTTATTGTAAGCATTATGTTTATGTACCTGTTTAATTCTCTACTGTTATGGTGGTGTGTACTGTAGTAATTCTTTTCTTTACTGTTGTACTTTTGTTACTGCTAGTTATATGCATGATGAATGTGGTTTATTGTACTGCTCTTTTGGTTACTTTCTCATTGGATGACTGGGTCTTGGGATCAGTCGAGTTGGTCCGATTCTCGTGTCTCGTAGGGATTCGGGAATCGGGTCGTAACAAGATGGTTTCAGAGCAAGGTCGTCCCAAGAAGTGAACCAACTTGTTGGAAAATAACCAATTCACATGTCTGTAACTAGAGTAGCCACCACAATGTATCTTTTGGCATCTGTTCTTAGACTTCTCCGTTAGATATCGATTCGTATTGATGTTTTTCTGTTCTGTATTCGTGTCTCCTTGTAGGAGATGCCTCGACGCGGGACTAGCGAGGTGGCCGTGGACGCGGCCGAGGGCGAGGTCGGAGGGGCGGGCATGTTGAGGTTGACGCCTCAGTGGTCCAGGCACTACTCCCGGGCATTCAGGCCTAGGACCTCGCTCAGCTGATATGGGACATCGTGCGAGAGGACCTCCACCCGCCGCCATGAGCGCCTCTCCCTGGGGCTGTGGAGGGGCAGTCCTCTGTGGGACTACGCGACGGACAGGGCACTGGATGCAGGGGAGGGGATGGGCCTCCGCCGCCCCTACCTTCCTCCGGCACTTCTGAGCACGAGGCTTCTTTACCGAGAGGCGCGCCAGCATCTCCACTTCAGCGCCACTTTGAGCTTTTCGGACAGTTCCGGAAGCTGAAGCCCCCCGCATTCAAAGGGGATGAGAACCCGACCGAGGTGGAGGATTGGCTCGAGTAGATCGAGAAGGTTTTTGATACCCTTTGCCCCCTGCGGAGTGCCGCGTGGCCTTTGCCACGTACAAGCTGGAGAGCGCGGCACACAGGTGGTGGAGGGCGGTCAGGGGCCAGGAGAGGGATGAGCCGACTTGGGACCGGTTCGTCACCCTCTTCTGCGAGTAGTACTTTCCCCAGACATGGCTGGACCAGAGGAGGCGGGAGTTCCACACTCTCCGCCAGGGGACGATGACCGTGCGCACATATCGCACGCATTTCTTAGAGCTGTCTCACTTTGCAGCGACAGTAGTGGCCACTGAGGAGGAGTGCCTTTGGAGGTTCACCAAGGGGCTCCGGCCGACGATTCGGGGGTATGTTAAACCCCTGAAGCTGCCTACATTCTTGAGGGTGGTAGAGCCAGTTATGACATATGAAGAAACCAACCCATCCGTACGCGACACTGACAGCGAGCGGAAGAGGCTTTATCAGCCAGACTTCTCACTGGGCCGACGAGAGAGGAGACACGTGGCGCCCGCAGGAGAGCCGTCACATTTTGCGGGGCCATCAGTGGCCTTTGGGGGCCCCCAATAGGGGCCAGCTGCTAGCACCAGACCCCCGCCCAGCCGTAAGCAGGGACCCACCGAGGGCGGGAGTTGAGTCCCCCTTTGCTACCAGTGTGGCCAGCCGGGCCACATTAGGAGGGATTGCCCGTCTAGGGCAGGAGGTCAGCAGATGCTTCCCACGCCGAGCACTGGAGGGAGAGCAGGAGGCCGCGGTTTCCAGGCGCGAGGAGGCGGACAACAGTCACGAGGAGGGTACCGACTAGCAGCTATCTGTCCGACGCAGAGTGTGGCTGCTTTGTCCGCACCTAGGGCTGAGGGGCGTGTCAACGCCCTGACACACTAGGATGCTAGAGCTTCGGGATCAGTGGTGGCAGGTCTGGTTTTAGTTTCCGGTAGACTTGTTCACACACTTTTCGATTCCGACGCTACGCACTCGTTCGTCGCAGCCAGTTTTGCGGTTAGTTTAGGGCAGGACTGTATGTTGTTAGAGGATCCATTCGTGATCAGAGGTCCAAGTGGTCAGTTGTTTGTAGCTGAGGAGGTATACATAGGTTGCGAGGTCAGTGTTGGGGGACACAGCCTTCCCGCTGACCTGATTATGATACAGATGGAGGACTTTGGCGTAATTCTGGGGATGGACTAGCTGTCCGCTTACCACGCCTTGGTGGACTGCTTTGAGAGGAAGATCGTCTTCTCCATACCGGAGTTGCCTTCTTTTGAGTTTCACGGGTAGCCAGTGGACGGAGGTTTCAGGTGCATTTCTGCACTTTGGGTGACGAGACTTTTGAGCCAGGGGTGTGAGGGCTTCCTAGCTTGTGTGGTGGCGGAGCCCAACCCTGTGGCAGACTTTCAGAGTATCCCGGTGGTCAGAGAGTACCCTGACGTGTTCCCAGATGAGCTGCCAGGACTATCACCCGAGCGTGAGATCGAGTTTGAGATCTCACTGGTACCGGGGACCAGCCCCACCCCACAGCCCCATACAGGATGGCACCACTTGAGCTGCGAGAACTCAAGTCTCAGTTGCAGGATCTTTTGGAGAAGGGCTTTGTGAGGCCCAGTGCGTCTCCCTGGGGAGCCCCGGTATTGTTCGTAAAGAAGAAGGATGGTACCTTACTCCTTTGTGTGGACTACAGATAGCTGAATAGGGTCACCATCAAGAATAGGTATCTGCTGCCGAGGATTGATGACTTGTTTGACCAGCTGCGAGGTGCCATAGTATTCTCTAAGATCGACTTAAGGTCTGGATACCACCAGTTGAGGATCAAGGAGGCAGACGTCTCCAAGATAGCTTTCCGCACCTGGTACGGACACTACAACTTTTTGGTCATGCCGTTTGGGCTGACCAATGCCCCCGCTGCATTCATGGATTTGATGAACCGGGTGTTTAGACCATACTTGGACCAATTCGTGGTAGTATTCATTGATGATGTGCTCATCTATTCTCGAGAACAAACACAGCATGGACAGCACTTGCAGATGGTTTTGGACACATTGAGATGACGTAGGCTATACGCCAAATACAACAAGTGCGAGTTCTGGTTGAGGGAGGTGACCTTCTTAGGTCATGTGATCTTCGAGAATGGCTTGGCTGTGGACCCAGCCAAGGTTGAGGCAGTGCTCAAGTGGGAGAGACCGCGTACGGTTACTGAGATCCGCAGTTTCTTGGGACTGGCAGGCTACTATAGGCGGTTTATCAGGGGCTTCTCGCAGATTGCACGTCCTATGACACAGCTGACCCGGAAGGACGTTCCCTTTACTTGGACAGACGCTTGTGAGGCGTGTTTTCAGGAGCTGAAGGAGAGGCTGACTTCGGCTCCCGTGCTCACCATTCCAGACAGTAGTGGCGGGTTCATTGTGTACATGGACGCCTCTTTGCAGGGGTTAGAGGGTGTGCTCATGCAGAGTGGTCACGTTGTCGCTTACGCTTCGCTGCAACTGAAGCCCCATGAGCATAGCTACCCCACCCACGACCTGGAGCTGGTAGCTGTCATCTTCGCACTGAAGACTTGGAGGCACTACTTGTACGGTGAGACCTTTGAGATTTTCACAGATCATAAGAGCCTCAGATACTATTTGATCAGAAGGAGCTCAACATGAGATAGAGACATTGGTTGGAGCTCCTGAAGGACTATGACTGTAGCATTTCCTACCATCCGGGGAAGGCCAACGTGGTGGCTGACGCCTTGAGCCGGAAGGCGCCCGCCCACTTGGCCAGTTTGCAGGCATAGAGTTGGAGCCTCTTGGAGGAGATGGGCAGTTGGCGACCCCTAGAGTTACTAGGGCACTGTGGGGCAGTGACTGTGACACGACAGACGAGGTTAGAGTTGATAGACCGCATCATCACTGGACAGATGGCCGTCCCGTACTTGCAGTCATTACGTGACAGGGTACTATCAGGAGATCCTAGGGACTTCTCCTTTACAGACCAGGTGCTACGCATGAGGGGACGTTTGTGCGTTCCCAGAGACGAGGAGCTGTTGAGGGAGCTCCTGACTGAGG
Source organism: Thalassia testudinum (assembly GCA_037157565.1). Taxonomy (NCBI): domain Eukaryota; kingdom Viridiplantae; phylum Streptophyta; class Magnoliopsida; order Alismatales; family Hydrocharitaceae; genus Thalassia; species Thalassia testudinum. The sequence continues at coordinate 1,152,725 of JAZHRO010000006.1, forward strand.
CACACGATTCCAGATTCACCATACATCCCGAAAACACAAAGATGTACCATGATTTGAAACGTGACTTTTGGTGGAGGGGAATGAAGCGGGATGTGGGTGAATTCGTGCAGCAGTGTTTAGTGTGCCAGTAGGTGAAGGCTGAGCATCAGAGGCCTGCAGGGCCGTTGCAGCCACTTCCAATGCCAGAGTGGAAGTGGGAGAGCATCACCATGGACTTGGTGGTGGACTTACCTATTACCCAGCGAGGACACGACGCAGTCTGGGTAATCGTTGACAGATTGACGAAGACGGCACATTTCTTGCCAATCCGAGTCACTTTGGGACCAGCGCAGTTGGCAGAGAGGTATATCCGCGACGTAGTACGTCTACACGGAGTTCCGCGGGAGATCATATTCGACCAAGATACCCGCTTTACATCCCAGTTTTAGACTGAGTTTTAGTAGGCCTTGGGGACACAATTGAGGTTCAGTACATCTTACCACCCCCAGATGGATGAATAGTCTGAGTGTACGATACAGACACTTGAGGACCTTTTGCATGCTTGTGTACTGGATTGGAGGAGCTCTTGGGAGGAGCACTTGCCCCTGGCGGAGTTTGCATATAATAACAGTTATCACTCGAGCATCGGCATGGCACCCTACGAGGCTCTGTACGGACGGAGATGTATGGCACCCTTGAGTTGGGTTGAGGTGGGGACCAAGTGGGATGTTGGCCCCAGGCTGATCCGGTAGAGTTAGGAGGTAGTCGAGTAGATTCACAAGCAACTCCGCACTGTCAGGAGCAGACAGAAGAGCTATGCAGATCGGAAACGCAGAGAGGTACAGCTTGAGGTTGGGGACCACGTCTTCCTTCACGTTTCGCCCATGAAGGGCCTGCAGCGGTTTGGGGTGAGAGGGAAGCTCACGCCGAGATTCGTGGGACCCTTTGAGGTCCTGGAGCGGGTTGGACCCGTTGCTTACAGGCTTGCCCTTCCTCCCCAGCTTTCTAGTGTGCACGACGTGTTCCACGTGTCCAACCTCAGGAAGTACGTCGCCGATCCCAATCACATCCTGAGCCACGAGAGCATCGAGGTGGGTGACGACCTGACCTACCTCGAGCAGCCAGTGCAGATTCTCGACAGAGCCTTCCGAAGTCTGAGACGGAAGCAAGTACCCTTGGTGAAGGTTTGGTGGAGGAGGCAGCGGTACGAGGAGGCTATCTGGGAGCCTGAGGCGACAATGCGGGAGCGGTACCTGGAGCTCTTTGAGGGTACGTCTTTTCGGACCGACTTCGGTCCTCATTGAGTTTGTTATGCATATATCGTTCTTTTCCGCACTCTAGTTAGCACAAGTTTCAGGGACGAAACTTCTTTTAAGTTTGTTATGTTAAGACCCACGACATCAAACGTCCTTTAAGACGTTTGGGAGTTGGTCCAGACGTCTGGGTAGACGTCTGGAAGCCTTCCTAGACGTCTGGAAATTAATTTTTGCTGCGTATGATTGTGAGTCTGCGCGCATGCGCGCGCAGATTGAACCTGCCACCCTCTTTTCTTCTCTCTCTTCCCTCCCTGTCCTGCAGGTGCCTTCTTTTTCTTCCTCTCACTCTCCCTACGGCGCCTTCAAATACTCCCTTCCTCCCCCTCTCCTCTCCCTCACCACCACTCCACCATCTCCTCCTTCTTCTAGTGACAGCGTGAGAGTGAGAGAGCGAGGGCAGCCGCTGCTGCCGGGTGCACGTGGGGAGGAGGAGGTGCAGCGAGAGGGAGAAGAGGCGGAGCGCGTGAGGAAAAGAGGGCGAGCTCGCCGGAGAAGCCAGGGCCGGCCGGCCGGCGAGAGTGCAGCGGGAGTGCGGCGCGACACGGCCGTGCGCAATAGGCGGAGGGCGAGGAGGTCCTGATTCTAGGAAATTTCCCAGAATCAGACGTCTGGACCTACATCCAGACGGCGCGAGGGACGTCTGGTGTGAGATCCAGACGTCTGAAAGGTATAATTTTTCTTTTCTTCTTCCTTTCGCGGGTACGGCCATGCAGGCCTCTCCGCCGAAGGTTCTGCCGCTTTGCCGTGTTGAGATCGATTGCGTATGCGTGCAGGGTTCATTCGAGAAGGCACAAGGACACGCCTTCCCACGCAGATCGGACGTCTGGGCACAGCACCAGACGGCGGAGAGAGTCTCCAGACGTCCGGAGTGACAGTCGGACTTCTGGAACTAGGTCCAGACGGTTCAGCGGGATCCTGGACGTCTGAAGAACAATGCAGAAGTGAGGTATTATCTGAATCATCGTTTAAGACGTCTGGAAGATGTTCCAGACGTCTGATTTAGGGTAGTATTGTCATTTTTAACCCGTTTAGTGTCCATTCGAAGTCTGATTCACACGTTTGAAATTCCGTTCTTCTCAGAATTTGTTCCTCTACTTGTTTAAAGTACTTGTATCCTATTCTGAGTGGTACCTTGTGTTTGATCCTTGTGTTAGGACCTCATCCCATTGCGGCTCTGGGGGTTGCAAAGGCGTGCAGACCTGCCAATCACGACCCCAGTACTCTCGATTTTGCGGGTAGAGTGGTTACCTTGAATTATTTATCAACATTTATGCACTTGTGAGATAAATAATAGATTCTAAGGTATGGCATGAACCCTAAGATTGGAAAACTAGATTGAATGATAGATCCTAGGGTATGGCATGAATCCTAGGACTGGAAAACTAGATTGAATGATAGATCCTAGGGTGTGGCGTGAATCCTAGGAACAGAAACACTGAAATGAATGTCGTGAATACATGAATTACAGTCTTGGAAAAGTAGAAAGAAAAATGATAATTGCCTGTAATTGGATAACAGCAGCTTGTATGTCAATGTAGATTAATTATTGGAAACACGAACTATTTGGGAATAAAAACTGAAATGATGAAACATAAAATAGCTTGGCTAGAGAAATATGAGCATGAACCCTACGGGGAATTAGGAGTAGAGCACCTGATAGGTAAATGGAATGGAATTGGGAAAGTGAGCTGGCTCTTGAGTATGGAGTACCAAGGAGAGTGACTGTTCCCTTGTTTAGTGTAGAGTGGAGCTAGCCGCCCCAGGGACCCGGGGTTAGGTCTGGCCACTTTGTACCGACTTTTGGCCCTCGCATACACAGTACCGGGGAGAGCTACTAGTGTAGGGAGAGCGCTAACCACCCCACGGGCCCTGGGGTTCTGCTAGCCTTCCTACACCGACTTGTTAGGCCCACTAGGCAAACCAGGGTAGTCAGGCGAGGGTGCGCGGACTGTGCAGGGGCAAGACCCTTGTTTGGTTACTGCAGAGGGGCTAGACCCCTGTTACTGAGAGGGCTCTACCTTATACTGGTTCCGTGCTGTGCTTTGGGGTACACCCGTTAACAGAAATGACTAACCGCGTGCCAGTGCGGGGTAGCTACCCGTGCGTTTATTGCACGCGCCATAGTCATTGTTATGTCTGTCAGTGACCTTGGGGTGATTGACTGAGGGTAGGACCACCACGGGGGACTCTCCCGGCCAGGAGAGCACCACGTGCTACTTCTACTTTTCGGAAAAGATTGCAATCAAGATTGTTCCCACGAGGAACATTCGATGTCAAGAGAAAGGTCCGAGGAATAATTCAAGAATGAGTAAATAGAAAATAAAGAAAGAAATTAAAAATAACAGCTACTTATCCACCTTATTGTTTTTCTTAGCTAGTTGCCACTCTACTCAGCGTTTCATTGACGTGTCACCTTTGTAACCTTTTTAGGATCAGGTGTTGAGCAGCCAGAGCCTGTGACTGCAGAGGGTGCTGAGCCTAGTAGAGCCCAGTAGTTTTACTTGTATTGTACTTACTGTACCGTTTCTTCTGTTGTAGTGAGTATTTTCTGTTATAACTGTACTCTTTTATTGTAAGCATCATGTTTATGTACCTGTTTAATTCTCTACTGTTGTGGTGGTGTGTACTGTAGTAGTTCTTTTCTTTACTGCTGTACTTTTGTTACTGCTAGTTATATGCATGATGAATGTGGTTTATTTTACTGCTCTTTTGGTTACATTCTCGTTGGACGACTGGGTCTTGGGATCAGTAGAGTCGGTCCGATTCTCGTGTCTCGTAGAGATTCGGGAATCAGGTCGTAATATAAACATCCAACCTACCATACCACAATTAGATATGAATAATCATGACCATACCTCGATGGATACAAGTCGAGCTACTCATTATAATCCCAAGGTTTTGGCATGGGTAGCCCCCAAGAGGCCTGACTCTTCTAACTAAGGTTAGCAACATTCTGGATGTATTGAGAACGGGTATGCCTTTTCGCGAGGGTCACCAACCCTGCTAGCTTCTCCCCTGGCCAAGGAAAGACTATTAGGTTGGGACTCAAAGGGAAGGATACATTTCAATCTCCTTTGGTAGAAAGGGATGATTCCTAAAATCAGACTCCTAAGGAGAGGAGAGAATAAATCATGAGATAACAAAGTTGAATAACTACATGAATAAAGCATGGTAAAGGAGGAAAAAGGCTCACTGCCAGCTTGTAATGCTAATAAAACTTGGGTCTAGTATGTGAACGAGGAAAATGTCTATCGTTAGCCTGTTATGTAGATAAGACATATGTGAATAAAAGAAATGGCTTGTGGTTGACTTATAGTCCAGAAACTTGTACACTACATTTCTCTATTTCGAGTATTACATGCAGCTTGTCCCTACTGAGACGCTTGGCTCATTCCTACTTTGTGACCTATTTCAGGTTCCAATGTCGTGGAGTAGACGGTGTGTCAGGTTGGGTGCAAGCCTAGGAGGGCGCTGTGTGGCCTACCTTCTAGGTTGGCCTTTAGTATTTGATGTAAATGTTTTAACTTGGCTTCTTTTATTTAGCCTATAATTAAATAGCTTTTTGGTTATTGTAAAGCTAATACATTTCAAAGTGTGTAATGGTGATAGACTTTGAAAGTAAGGGAATGATGTAAGTGTTTATGATGTGGTGATGCATTATTGATGAATTGACTGTTTTTTGTCATTTTTTGTGTTTTACCGCCTTGGATGCGAGGCGTGCCCACTTGTGTTTTACAACTTATGTTTTTGCTCCATAGTGTTGACGGTGGGGTGTACCCACCTATATAAATTATGTGGCATGCATGCACAGATGCAAGTATGAATTTTAGGAAAATATTGATTAAATAGGAAAACTCTATCATATTTTCAGCATATTTCAACCTTAGGATTAAATTGAAAAATCCACTTTCCTAAGTCGTACCTAATCAATAAGGCTACAAAATATAATCAAAGCCACCTGGTAGCTGAGGCCTTGGTGTGTGCACACCTGGTAATCCAGTCCCAATATGTTGGGAGGGTTATTGGGGCGTGACAACTAGGTTGATTAGGGTTTGAGTTATTTATGTGGAGTGTGGGGATGCACTTACAGATTGTCTACCCACACTTTACTCTGATCTACCGCCTTTGGTTCTCCTCAGTTGGGTACCTGTAAGACAATATATTAGAGAGAAGTGAGGTTAAAGAATAAGTAAATGCATGTTCCCCGCATGCGTTGGCAAGGATTGAAGGAATTGCAGCTATTTCACGCCGGGCCATTCTTGCCAGTTAGATTCTGATCGTGTGGCTCAGAGCGTGCAATGATTGCACCTTACAGCATTAGAGAATCACACATAGCATGCCCTGAGATCGCGAGGAGTGTGCTACCATTGTTGGATCAGAGATGGTCACTTTAGATTGCATGCCAATTGTGCCTTACAGTGCGCATGGGATCTCATGTCTCTTGATCCCATCCATCCAACACGCCATGTAGCACGATCTACACCGCTCGTGCATCTCACAGCTATAAACGCATGAGGGTGGGCTCTTGAGCTTGTGAAGCACCGGGTTGAGGCGACATGGCATGATCATTGTCGTTCGTGTGTTATCAAACAGCTCAATTGAGCCCGTGCTTGCACTGAGGGGGGTGCGGATGGAGGCTCGATCCCACGCCCCCTCCTTGGGAACCAAGCACGAGACCATTGTGCTATGGTGGCCTTTGTGTCCAAAAGACCACCCATCTGATGGTGGTAAAGGATTGATCTCAACTGTTGCATGGCAATCCAATGACTGAGATCGCGTGATGGATGTGCCCTTAAGAGTGTGTGGTGACCCTTGGACAACTTTGGGTAGTTTGGATGGTAGCACATGGCACCATTTGGACTATCCATTTTCTTCTCTTCGTAGGTGATGCTATGGATGTTCGATTAGGGTGATTTCCACGTTGTTGGGTTGCAATCATCAACCCGAATACATCCATATGTTTGGTGTACTTTCTCATTTTTCTAACTTCTTGACTTTTCTTCTTTTTCTAAAAGCAAATGTCAGTATGTCTCCTTCAACTTTATTTGGTGGAGCACAATTATTTGGTGGGTGAGTACTTTGGTGGAAAGAGATTCTCCTAGATACAAGACTAAAGACTGAGACAAAGAGTCTATCTACACGCATAGATAAGAACTTCACCTTCCCTAATAAGCACTAGGGTTGAGACTTAAGTTCATTTGGTCTTTCCCGAATCTATGTAGTGTAAACCAACGTTACTTTAACTCTTAAACAGAGGCAAACCAACGAATCATGTACTGGTGACTCAAGCACAAGAATGTGTCGTAGGTTAGGAGAGATCTTCGTCTTTCTTGTCAAAGCTTGTGTATTAAGCCTAAGCCTGAGCGAATCAAGCTTATGTGGCCAAGAAAGTCTAACTAGCAAAAGTTAAATGTCCATAAACACTTATTCTATTTTTGGTTCAGCTTTAAGATCATAATTAAACACTTAAAAGAATTTTGATTCTTGTTTCTCCCTTTTCAAAGTATTCTAGAGCTTCTCCCTCAAAAGTGAGTATAGATAAGGTCCCTTATTATATTTTTGGAATTTTTGTTTTTCAAATTTTTTTGTGCTTTTGTAATTTTTTTCAAATGTTTCAAAATTTTTCAATTTTTTTTTATTTTTAAATAATACTATCTATATACACTAAAGGATGTGTCTATAATTGCATTCCAGTAAATGTTTTCACCATTTACACCCCCTCATGCTTAAATGATGCAATGTCCTCATTGAATGATTATGGTGAATGCAAATGCATGCTCTGCTATTCATTAACTTAGGCTAGGGTGACGGAAGGAAGTCAAAATGAGGAGATAAAATCTCTATGCGAACGATTTCAAGTCTGATAAGAATCAGAGTGGACAGTTGGGCTAAGTAGTGAAAATGCAGGACAAAATGTGACTATGCATGCAGACTAAGAATGCAAGGATAGACACCTAAGGAAGAAAGGAAAACAAAGAAAGATAAAATAACTATATACAACATGGGTGAACTCCCAAGAAGTGGTAAGTTTTACGCCTTTAGCTTGGCATAAACCCAGAAAAGATGTGAACAAAATGTAGGAGAAAAATGATAGAGACTTGACAAGTCTATGAAGCTCAATGAAAGGTTCAATTCATGGTATATTTAAGCATGAGGGTTATCAATCTCAAAGGTATGAATAGCTCCATAATCAATGTGAATTAGAGTCAGAATCAGAGTAGAGACACTTGGTGTAAGGTCCAAGTAAGGAATATGGATCAAATCAAAAGACTTGGCTCAAGATCCAAGCTCAAAGGATATCAAGAAGAATCTACAGCTTCTGCCTCTTCAAATCAATGAGTGTAAGTCAAGATGTGGAAGATGAATCAGGATTAGGATGAAGAGGTGGTTGTTAACGAGTATGGTGCAGAAGAATCAGAATTGTGCAAGGCTTGTGATATGACATGTGCTTAGCCTTAGGGAGGATTAGGATGAACATACCTCTGGGCAACTACATTCCTAGGATTGGGTTCAGTCTGAGATGGTAATGAGTGTGACTGACGGGGTGCAATCAATTGTGCTAGTTGTGCTCTCATCTTAGCTATAGCCGCATCCTGTCTTTGCTGCATAGAAATATTCTGTTGCCGCATGTCAACAAGGGCTTTCATGATCGTCCCTAACTGCTCATCTCATGTTGGTTGGGGTTGTTGGTAGGCATGTGGTGGGTATTCGTGTTGTGGTGGTTGTGGTGGAGGTGGTGCTCTGGTTTGGTTTTGAAGTGGTGGTACAGAAGGATGCTGATAATCAAGTCTCTGTGAATTTCCAGACTAAGAGAAATTTGGATGATTACGCCACCCAGGGTTATAGGTTTGTGAATGTGGATCGTTGTGAATGGCGTGGAGCTCCTCCGAAGCTCCAGGAAGTGCAGGAAAATCAGAATATGGAGGAACAAAGGTTCCTCTAGCTAGTGGTGAAGGATAGTGAAGTGAATAGTCAGAATGTGATGGCAGTGTCACAGAAATGTTATTCACAGTTTCCCTCCTTGTAGGAAACTAAGAAGTGTGATGTGTTGGTGACTGAGAAGAAGAAGATGGCTTAGAGAGTAATTTCCACACCTCACCTACCTTCTTCTCAATTAAGCCCACTTTGTCTAGCCGAATGGCCACTATCTCCATGTTGCGTGTGCTAGATTGGCCTTCATGTACCCTAGCGTGTGAGTAGGAATGTGAGGATCTCCTATTAAAAATGCTCATCGAAGTTTTGTTAATCAAATTTTCGGCCATACCTTTAAAGAGCTCAAAGGCAGAATCCACATCCTAACACTGGAACATGCCTCGAGAAGCAGCATCTACAAAATTCCTAGTGTCATCATGTAGCCCATGATAGAAGATCTGGATCTATTGCCAGTGTGGCACACCATGGTGGGGACATTTCCTAAGAAGCTCATGGAATCTCTCCCATGCCTCACGCATCTGTTCTCCTAAGTTTGTATAAATATGGTAATAGAAAGCCTCAAGGCTTTGATGCGGTCTACAGGGAAGTACTTCTTTAGGAACTCATGTTCCTAAAAAGGCCAATTCTCTATCGATGTAGTCTGTGAAAGTGTGAAGCACCAATAGGCGACCTTATCCTTAAGAGAGAATGAGAACATCATAAGAATGTGTGACGATCATGGCCCTGCAGACCCAAAGTCTGGGCAAGGTTTTTCAGCTCCTCCAAGTGTCAAAAAGGGTCCTCAGAAACAAGACCATGGAATTGAAGGATATAGGTGATTATGTTCAGCCTCGGTTTAGCAGCACAACCCCTAATAGGAAATCAAACCTGTTACGACCCGATTCCCGAATCCCTACAGGACACGAGAATCGGACCGACTCGACTGATCCCAAGACCTAGTCATCCAACAAGAAAGTAACAAAAAAGCAGTAAAATAAATCACATACACCATATAAGTAACTAACAGTAACAAAAGTATAGTAGTAAAGAAAAGTACTACTACAGTACACACCACCACAACAGTAAAAATTTTAAACAGGTACAGAAATATGAAATTTACAATAAAAGAGTACAAGAGTGTAACAAAATACTCACTGCTACAGAAAACAGGTACAACAAAAGCACAACTACTGGGCTCTACTAGGCCCAGCACCCTCCGCAGCCCTAGGCTTTGGCTGCTCAACACCTGGACCTGAAAAAGGTGGTAAGTACGACATGTCAGTGAAATGTTGAGTAGAGTAGCTATTATTTTCAATTTATTTCTTTATTCAACTAATTATTCTTCTTGTCATTACTTGGTTTATTTATCAGATCTTTTTCTTGATCTCGAATGTTCCTCGTGGGAACGATCTTGATTGCAGTCTTTCCCAAATAGTAAAAGTAGCATGTGGTGCTCTCCTGGCCGGGAGAGTCCCCTGTGGTGATCCTACCCTCAGTCAACCACCCCAAGGTCACTGACAGACGTAACGATGACTATGGCACGCGGGATAAACGCACGGGTAGCTACCCTGCACTGGCACGCGGTTAGTCGTTTCGGATAATGGGTGAGCCAAAGCACAGCATGGAACTAGTATAGGGTAGAACCCTATCAGTAATAGGGGTTTAGCCCCTTCACAGTAACCAAACAGGGGACTCGCCCCTCCACAGTCCGCGCACCCTCACCTGACTACCCTGGTTTGCCCAGTGGGCCTAACAAGTCGGTGTAGGATGGCTAGCTAAACCCCAGGTCCCGTGGGGTGGCTAGCTCTCTCCCTACACTAGCAGCTCTCCCCGATACTGTGTACACGAGGGCCAGAAAGTTGGTGCAAAGTGGCCAAACTCACCCCGGTCTCGACCCGAGGGCGGCAAGCTCCCCTCTACACTAAGAGGTAATATATGCTCTCTTTGGTACCACGTACCCAAAAGACAACACACTTTCCCATTTACTTTCCCAGTTCCATTCCATTTAATTCCAGGAGCTCTACTCCTAATTCCCCATAGGGTTAGTGCTCATGTTTTCTCAGGCCAAGCCATACTAGATTTCATCATTCAAGTTTATTCGCATATAGCAGGTGTTTTCAACATTCAATCTTTCTTTTCCAATTTATATACAAGCAGCTCGTATTTAATTTCAACCAACAGAATTTACATGTAGCAGTTACTAACAACAGTACTCTACATTTCATAGGTAGCTGTTATCCAATTATAGGCAATTATCATTATTCTATCTTCTCATCCAAGACTGTAATTCAGGCATTCAACACAAGCGTTGCAATGTTTCTAGTCCTAGGATTCATGCCATACCCTAGGATCTATCATTCAATCTAGTGTTTCTGGTCCTAGGATTTATGTCATACCCTAGGATCTATCATTTATTTCAAACATGCAGTTAAGTTTGTAATTAACTAAGGAAAGCCACTCTACCCGCAAAATCGGATTAATGGGGGTGTGATCGGCAGGTCCACGTGCCTCCGCAACCCCCAAATCTGCAACAGAATGAGGTCCTAACACAAGGATCAATCACAAGGAACCACTCAGAACAGGATAAAAATATTTCAAACAGGTAGAGGAACTTATTCTGAGAAGAACAGAATCTTAAATGCGAAAATCGGACCTCGAACGGACCCTAAACGGGTCAAAAACGACAACTCTGACTCAAATCAGACGTCTAGAGCATCTTCCAGACATCTTAAAAAGGGGTGCAGGTCATACCTCGCTCTACGCTACTCCTCAGACATCCAGGGGTCCTGCTAAACGGTCTGGACCTAGTTTCAGATGTCCGACTATCTCTCTCGATGTCTGGAGACGCTCTCTACCGTCTGGGGACTCACCCAGACGTCTGAACCATGTGGGAGGGCGTGTCTCGCGCCTTCCCGAAGCTAAACCTGTACGCGCACGCAAAACTCTCTCAACACGGCACGCAACAAAGCTTCGACGAAATGGCCTGCATGGTCATATATGCAAAAGGAAGTATAGGAGGAAATACGTACCTCTCAGTCGTCTGGTGCTCCCTCCAGACGTCATCCACGTCGTCAGGATGTAGGTCCAAACGTCTGATTTTGGGAACAATCCCAGAATCAGAACCTCCTTCGCCTTCTTTCCACTGTGCGCGGCCGCGTCGCGCTCATCCGCCCGCTACCCGAGCTGCAGCAGCACCGGGGGAAACCTCCCCAGCACAACGCTCCTCTGCACGCACGCTGGCCGCCTCGAACTGCTCCGATGAGCTCTCTCTCTCACAGTTCGCGGGCCCTCTTCTCTTCCCTCTCGCTGCACCTCTCCTCTCCATCACTGCACCCGACAGCAGCTGCCGCGCTCGCTCTCGCTCTGGGGAAGGAGGAGACGGATGGATGTGGGTGGCGTGAGGGAGAGGAGGATATATGTAGGCACCGGGGGGGGGGGGGGGGGGGGGGGGGGGGAAGGTGTTGTAGGTCAGCAGGGGAAGAAGAAAGAGAAGGGGGCGGCTGGGTTTCAGTTTGCGCGCGGCACGTGCGCAGACTCGCGATCGTACGCATGCAAAAATTAATTTCTAGACGTCTGGACCAACTCCTAGACGTCTTAAAGTGCTTTGATGTCACGGGTCTTAACAACATAACAAACTCAAAGGAAGTTTCATCTCCGAAACTTGCGCTAACTAGGGTGCGGAAAAAGAACAATATACGCATAACAAACTCAAAGAGGACCGAAGCCGGTTCGAAAAGATGTACCATCAAAGAGCTCCGAGTACCGCTCCCGCATCGCCGCCTCAGGCTCCCAAGTAGCCTCCTCGTACCGCTAGCTCCTTCACAAGACCTTCACTAGGGGTACTTGCTTCCGTCTCAGACTCCGGACGACTCTGTCGAGAATCTGTACTGGTCGCTCGGGGTAGGTCAGGTCATCACCCACCTCGACGCTCTCGTGGCTCAGAACGAGACTGGGATCGACGACGTACTTCCTGAGGTTGGACACGTGGAACATGTCATGCACACCAGAAAGCTGGGGAGGAAGGGCAAGCCTGTAAGCAACGAGTCCAACCCACTCCAGGACCTCAAAGGGTCCCACAAACCTCGGCGCGAGCTTCCCTCTCACCCCAAACCATTGCAGGCCCTTCATGGGCGAAACGCGAAGGAAGACGTGGTCCCCAACCTCAAACTGCACCTCTCTGCGTTTCCGATCTGCATAGCTCTTCTGTCTGCTCCTGACAGTGCGGAGTTGCCTGTAAATCTGCTCGATCACCTGACTCTGCCAGATCAGCCTGGGGCCAACCTCCCACTTGGTCCCCACCTCAACCCAACTCAAGGGTGCCGTACACCTCCATCCGTACAGAGCCTCATAGGGTGCCATGCCAATGCTCGAGTGATAACTGTCATTATATGCAAACTCCACCAAGGGCAAGTGCTCCTCCCAAGAGCCCCTCCAGTCCAATACACAAGCACACAAAAGGTCCTCAAGTGTCTGTATCGTGCGCTCAGACTGTCCGTCCATCTGGGGGTGGTATGCCGTACTGAACCTCAACCGTGTCCCCAAGGCCTGCTGGAAGTCAGCCCAAAACTGGGACATAAAACGGGTATCCCGATCGGATACGATCTCCCGCAGAACTCCGTGTAGACGTACCACGTCGTGGATATACCGCTCTGCCAACTGTGTTGGTCCCAAGGTGACTCGGATCGGCAAGAAACATGCCGTCTTCGTCAATCTGTCCACGATCACCTAGACTGCGTTGTGTCCTTGCTGGGTAACGGGCAAGCCCACCACCAAGTCCATGGTGATGCTCTCCCACTTCCACTCTGGCATTGGAAGTGGCTGCAACGGCCCTGCAGGCCTCTGATGCTCGGCCTTCACCTGCTGGCACACTAAACACTGTTGTACGAATTCACCTACATCCTGCTTCATTCCCCTCCACCAAAAGTCGCGTCTTAAATCATGGACATCTTTGTGTTTCCGGGATGTATGGTGAACCTAGAACCGTGTGCCTCAGTTAGGAGCTCTCTCAACAGCTCCTCGTCCCTGGAAACGCACAAACGTCCCCTCGTGAGCAGTACCTAGTCTGTAAAAGAGAAGTCCCTAGGGTCTCCTGATAGTACCCTGTCACGTAATGACTGCAAGTACGGGTCGGCCATCTCTCCAGTGATGATGCGCTCTATCAGCTCTGGCCTCGTCTGTCGTGTCACAGTCACTGCCCCACAGTGCCTTAGTAACTCTAGGGGCCGCCAACTGCCCATCTCCTCCAAGAGGCTCCAACTCTGTGCCTGCAAACTGGCCAAGTGGGCGGGCGCCTTCTGGCTCAAGGCGTCAGCCACCACGTTGGCCTTCCCCGGATGGTAGGAAATGCTACAGTCATAGTCCTTCAGGAGCTCCAACCAATGTCTCTATCTCATGTTGAGCTCCTTCTTATCAAATAGTATCTGAGGCTCTTATTATCTGTGAAAATCTCAAAGGTCTCACCGTATAAGTAGTGCCTCCAAGTCTTCAGTGCGAAGATGACAGCTGCCAGCTCCAGGTCGTGGTGGGGTAGCTATGCTCATGGGGCTTCAGTTGCAGCGAAGCGTAAGCGACAACATGACCAATCTGCATGAGCACACCCTCTAACCCCTGCAAAGAGGCATCCATGTACACAATGAACCTGCCACTACTGTCTGGAATGGTGAGCACGGGAGCCGAAGTCAGCCTCTCCTTCAGCTCCTGAAAACACGCCTCACAAGCGTCTGTCCAAGTAAAGGGCACGTCCTTCTAGGTCAGCTGTGTCATAGGACGTGCAATCTGCGAGAAACCCCTGATAAACCACCTGTAGTAGCCTGCCAGTCCCAAGAAATTGCGGATCTCAGTAACAGTATGCAGTCTTTCCCACCTGAGCACTGCCTCAACCTTGGCTGGGTCCACAACCAAGCCATCCCCGAAGATCACATGACCCAAGAAGGTCACCTCCCTCAACCAGAACTCGCACTTGCTGTATTTGCCGTACAACCTACGTCGTCTCAGTGTGTCCAAAACCATCCACAAGTGTTGTCTGTGCTGCGCCTGATCCCGAGAGTAGATGAGCACATCATCAATAAATACCACCATGAACTGGTCCAAGTACGGTCTGAACACCCAGTTCATCAAGTCCATGAAGGCAGTGGGGGCATTGGTCAGCCCAAACGGCATGACCAAAAACTCGTAGTGTCCATGCCGGGTGTGGAAAGCTGTCTTGGAGACGTCTACCTCCCTGATCCTCAACTGGTGGTATCCAGACCTCAAGTCTATCTTGGAGAATACTGTGGCACCTCACAGCTGGTCAAACAAGTCATCAATCCTCTGCAGAGGATACCTGTTCTTGATGGTAACCCTATTCAGCTGTCTGTAGTCCACACAAAGGCGTAGGGTACCATCCTTCTTTTTCACGAACAATACAGGGGCTCCCCACGGAGACGCACTGGGCCTCACAAAGCCCTTCTCCAGAAGGTTCTGCAACTGAGACTTGAGCTCTCGCAGCTCAAGTGGTGCCATCCTGTACGGTGCTGTAGAGATGGGGCTGGTCCTCGGTACTAGTGAGATCTCAAACTTGATCTCACTCTCGGGAGGTAGTCCTGGCAACTCATCTGGGAACATGTCGGGGTACTCTCTGACCACTGGGATACTCTGGAAGTTTGCCACAGGGCTGGGCTCTGCCACCACACAAGCTAGGAAGCCCACACACCCCTGACCCAAAAGTCTCGCCGCCCAAAGTGCAGAAATGCACCTGAAGTCTCCGTCCACTGGCTGCCCGTGGAACTCGAAAGAAGGTAACTCCGATATGGAGAAGGCGATCTTCCTCTCAAAGTAGTCCACCAAGGCGTGGTAAGCGGACAGCCAATTCATCCCCAGAATTGTGCCAAAGTCCTCCATCAATATCATAATCAGGTTAGCGGGAAGGCTGTGTCCCCCAACACTGACCTCACAACTTGTGTACACCTCCTCAGCTATAAACAGCTGACCATCCGGACCTCTGATCACGAACGGATCCTCTAACAACATACAGTCCTTCCCCAAACTAACAGCAAAACTGGCAGTGACAAACGAGTGCGTAGCATCGGAATCGAAAAGCATGTAAACAAGCCTGCTGGAAACTGAAACCATACCTGCCACCACTGATCTTGAATCTCTGGCATACCTGTGTGCCCTAGGTGGGGACGAAGCGGCCACACTTTGAGTTGGACGGGTAGCTGCTGGCCGGTACCCTCCCCGCGACTGTTGTCCTCCTCCTCGTGCCTGGAAATCGCGGCCTCCCGCTCGCCCTCCAATGCTTGGCGCGGGGAGCATCTGCTGGCCTCTTGCCTTACACGGGCAGTCCCTCCTGATGTGGCCCAACTGGCCACACTGGTAGCAAAGGGGGACTCGACTCCCGCCCTCAGTGGGTCCCTACTGACGGCTGGGCGGGGGTCTGGTGCTAGCAGCTGGCCCTTGTTAGGGGCCTCCAAAGGCCGCTGAAGGCCCCGCAAAGCGTGACGGCTCTCCTGCGGGTGCCACGTGCCTCCTCTCTCGTCAGCCCTGTGAGAAGTCTGGCTGATAAGGCCTCTTCCGCCCGTTGTCAGTGTCACGTGTGGACGGTTGGTCTCTTCATACGTCATAGCTGCCTCCACCACCCTCGAGAACGTAGGCAGCTTCAGGGGTTTGACATAACCCTAAATAGCAGGTCGAAGCCCCTCGGTGAACCTCCAAAGGCGCTCCTCCTCGGTAGCCACGGCTGTCGCTACGAAACGAGACAGCTCTAGGAAACGCGTGCGGTACGAGCTCACGGTTGTCGTCCCCTGGCGGAGAGTGTGGAACTCCCGCCTCCTCTGGTCTTGCCATGTCTGGGGGAAGTACTGCTCGCAGAAGAGGGTGACGAACTGGTCCCAAGTCGGCTCATCCCTCTCCTAATCTCCGACCGCCCTCCACCACCTGTGTGCTGCGCTCTCCAGTTGGTACGTGGCAAAGGCCACGCGACACTCCACAGGGGGCGAAGGGTGTCAAATACCTTCTCGATCTGCTCGAGCCAGTCCTCCGCCTCGATCGGGTCCTCATCCCCCTTGAAGGAGGGGGGCTTCAACTTCCGGAATTGTCCGAAAAGCTCGTAGTGGCACTGAAGTGGAGAAGCTAGTACACCTCTAGGCAAAGAGGCCTCGTGCTCAGAAGTGTCGGAGGAAGGTGGGGGCAGTGGAGGCCCACCCTCTCCCCCACGTCCAGCGCCGTGTCCGTCTCGCTGTCCCACAGAGGACTCCCCTACCGCAGCCCTAGGTAGAGGAGCTCGTGGCGGCGGGTGGAGCTCCTCTCGCATGATCTCTCATATCAGCTGGGTGAGGTCCTGGGCCTGAATTCCCAGGAGCAGTAGCTGGTCCACTGAGGCATCGGGCTCAATGCGCCTGCCCCTTCGACCTCGTCCTCGACCGCATCCGTGGCCCACCTCACTAGTCCCGCATCGAGGCATCTCCTGCAAGGGGACGCGAACACAGAACAGAAAATACATCAATACTAATCGACATTCAACGAAGGAACCCTAGAACGGATGTCAAAAGGTACGTTGTGGTGGTTACTCTACTTATAAGCACGTGAATTGGTTATTTTTCAACTAGTTGGTTCATTTCTCGAGATGACCTTACTCTGATACCATCTTATTACGACCCGATTCCCGAATCCCTACAGGACACGAGAATCGGATCGACTCGACTGATCCCAAGACCCAGTCGTCCAACGAGAAAGTAACCAAAAAGTAGTAAAATAAACCACATACACCATGCAAGTAACTAACAGTAACAAAAGTACAGCAGTAAAGAAAAGTACTACTACAGTACACACCACCACAACAGTAGAAATTTTAAACAGGTACAGCAATATGAAGTTTACAATAAAAGAGTAGAAGAGTGTAACAAAATACTTACTGCTACAGAAAATGGGTACAACAAAAGCACAACTACTGGGCTCTACTAGGCCCAGCACCCTCCGCAGTCGTAGGCTTTGGCTGCTCAACACCTGGACCCGAAAAAGGTGGTAAGTACGACACGTCAGCGAAACGCTGAGTAGAATGGCAACCAGCTAGCTAAGAGAAACAATAACGGTGGACAGGTAGCTGTTGTTTTCAATTTCTTTCTTTATTCAAGTAATTATTCTTGTCATTACTTGGTTTATTTATCAAATATTTTTCTTGATCTCGAATGTTCCTCATGAGAATGATCTTGATTGCAGTCTTCCCCGAAGAGTAGAAGTAGCACATGGTGCTCTCCTGGATGGGAGAGTCCCTCATGGTGATCCTACCCTCAGTCAACCACCCCAAGGTCGCTGACATACGTAACAGTGACTACAGCACACGCGATAAACGCATGAGTAGCTACCCCGCACTAGCACGCGGTTAGTCGTTTCCGTTAACGGGTGCGCCCAAAGCACAGCACGGAACCAGTATAGGGCAGAGCCCTCTCAGTAATAGGGGTCTAGCCCCTTCACAGTAACTAAATAGGGGACTCGCCCCTCCACAGTCCGTGCACCCTCGCCTAACTACCCTGATTTGCCCAGTGGGCCTAACAAGTCGGTGTAGGATGGCTAGCTAAACCCCGGGCCTCATAGGGTGTTTAGCTCTCTCCCTACACTAGTAGCTCTCCCCAGTACTGTGTACGCAAGGGCCAAAAAGTCGGTGCAAAGTGGCCAAACTCACCCCGGTCTCGACCTGGGGGCAGCAAGCTCCACTCTACACTAAGAGGTAATATGTGCTCTATTTGGTATACGTACCCAAGAGACAACACACTTTCCCATTTACTTTCCCAGTTCCATTCTATTTAATTCCAGGAGCTCTACTCCTAATTCCCCGTAGGGTTAGTGCTCATGTTTCCTAAGGCCAAGCCATATTAGGTTTCATCATTCAAGTTTATTCGCATATAGCAGGTGTTTCCAACATTCAATCTTTCTTTTCCAATTTATATACAAGCAGCTCGTATTTAATTTCAACCAATAGAATTTACATGTAGCAGTTACTAACAACAGTACTCTACATTTCACAGGCAGCTGCTATCCAATTACAGGCAATTATCATTATTCTATCTACTCATCCAAGACTGCAATTCAGGCATTCAATATAAGTGTTCCAGTGTTTCTAGTCTTAGGATTCATGCTATACCCTAGGATCTATCATTCAATCTAGTGTTTCTGGTCCTAGGATTCATGTCATACCCTAGGATCTAACATTTATTTCAGACATGCAGTTAAGCTTGTAATTAACTAAGGGAAGCCACTCTACCTGCAAAATCGGGAGTAATGGGGGCGTGATCGAGGTCCATAACCCCAAATCTGCAACAGAACGAGGTCCTAACACAAGGATCAATCATAAGGAACCACTCAGAACAGGAAAAAAGTATTTCAAACAAGTAGAGGAACTTATTCTGAGAAGAACGGAATCTTAAATGCGGAAATCGGACCTCGAATGGACCCTAAACGGATCAAAAGTGACAACTCTGACTCAAATCAGACATCTGGAACATCTTCCAGACGTCTTAAAAAGGGGTCCAGGTCATACCTCGCTCTACGTTGCTCCTCAGACGTCCAGGGGTCCTGCTGAACGGTCTGGACCTAGTTCCAGACGTTCGACTATTCTCTCCGGACGTCTGGAGATGCTCTCCACCGTCTTGGGACTCACCCAGATGTTTGAACCGCGTGGGAGGGTGTGTCCTGTTCCTTCCCAAAGCTAAACCTGCATGCGCATGCAAAACTCTCTCAACACGGCATGCAACAAAGCTTTGGCAAAATAGCCTGCATGCCCGTATCTGCAAAAAGAAGCATAGGAAAAAATACGTACCTCTCAGTCGTCTGGAGCTCCCTCCAGACGTCGTCCACGTTGTCTGGATGTAGGTCCAGACGTCTGATTCTGGGAACAATCCCAGAATCAGAACCTCCTTCATCTTCTTTCCACTGTGCGTGGCCACGCCGTGCTCGTCCACCCGCTGCCCAAGTTGCAGTAGCACCGGGGGAAACCTCCCTAGCACAATGCTCCTCCGCGTGCACGTCGGCCGGCCTCGAACTGCTCCGGTGAGCTCTCTCTCTCACGGTTCTCCCCTCTTCTCTTCCCTCTCGCTGCACCTCTCCTCTCTGCCACTGCACCCGGCAGCAGGTGCCGCACTCGCTCTCGCTCTCGCTCTATGGAAGGAGGAGACGGATGGATGTGGGTGGCGTGAGGGAGAGGAGGATATATGTAGGGGGGGGGGGGGGGGGAGGTGTTGCAGGTCGGCGAGGGAAGAAGAAAGAGAAGGGGGCGGCTGGGTTTCAGTCTGCGCGCGCAGACTCGCGATCGTACGCATGCAAAAATTAATTTCCAGACGTCTGGGAAGGCATCCAGACGTCTGACCAGACGTCTGGACCAACTCCCAGACGTCTTAAAGTGTTTTGATGTCACGGGTCTTAACAAAACCACAGGCATAAGGGGTGCAACTGCAGGATTATAGTAATCCCTAATCTCGTAAGGTCTACAAGTTTGGGGTCGAGGGTTAACAAGAATATGAACAACTTCAGTAGGCTATTGTACCTATTATGTTAGGGTATTCATTTGGACTTGTGTGTTAAATAGGTGTTGCAGGTTTGGTGGACCTCTCTCCTGTTGAGGTTGGTTCGGGAAGTTAGGGTATGGACGAGGTGGAAAGTGTTGTGGTGGTAGGGGAGGTGGGTGATGTGCAAAGTGTGGAGGATGATCCTCAAAGTCCTCGTACTGTGGAGAGTCGTGATCATCCTCAGGATGAACGAAGTGGTGGATAGGTGTTTGAGACTCGAGAGGTAAAGGATTGGAAGTGGAAGGCATGGTGAAAGTAGTGGCTTGGGCATCATCACACAAGGGAGGTACCAGTGGTGGGTTTTAGGATCTCCTATCGTTCATGAGTTCGGTTTTTGAAAACTCGTGATCAAACAGTCACAAACTCATAGATGGTAATCTCAATCTCAATCCAATCAAACAAAAACCAGAAATTCCAATCTTAGTCTCACAAGACCAATCAATCAATTAAGTTAGATAAAATCATGAATATTTCATAGGGTGTACTACGACAAATAATTTGTGCAATTAGATGTCCCAGTACAATAGTACGCTTCCTAAGAGAAACCTACAAAGTGCAGACCTCTAAATCCACCTAGAATCTAGATAAGACCAGCGTGCGAATCCAGACCCCTGTGAGTGCATAGAGAGATGAGATAGAAATACGTGTGTGTACCTTATGTGATCATGTAGTGTGTACACGATAATCAATCAACAGATAGCGGTGAAAACAACACACAAGGTTTCAATCAGATTATTCAATATCCTTTTTGATTTAGATTTGTCTTCTTAGGAGTGAATTGCAAGCAGATGATCTCACTTGTTAATCATTTGTAAACAAGAGATGGTCTTGTTTAGTTTAAGACAAATGCAAGATGGCAGGAGCTAAGGAGGGATAGAAATGCGTACCTGGCTCCAGTAGTGTACAAGTAATGCAGATTTGACAAGAAAGATAAAGTTACCAGGAAGGATGCAATTCCTAAGTATGGAATGCCTAAATCATGTTGCTATTAGACAAGTAGGATGAGATCTTTTTGGTATTTTTGATTGTTCTAATTTTTTTGGATTTTCTAATACAACAAGCACAATCAAATCAAAAAATAAAGTAAATCAGAAAACCAAAGTGATAAGAGAAGAGAGTAGAAAAATCACAAGTTCACAGTCCAAGTTATTACAGAAATGTGTGAGAATAGGCTCTCACAACTTATGCCTAACAAATTAGTCCTAAGTATATACCCTAAGCCTAAACCCTAATATCTATACTACTCTAAGAAAGCAAGAAAACAACAACTCTAGGTTGAAGATGATTTCACCAGGAAGTCGAGTCAAAGTTGCAGTGACTCCTCCGGGAAGTAGATCTCCACCAGGAAGATGACACTCCTCCTCAAGTGCTACAAAAACAACAGATGATTAGTTAGATAATTATATACAAAATGAATCAAAGAATATAATGGATCAAAGAATGTATATATAAGAAGAATATGAATAAAAGAATGAATATATACAAAGAAATAAAAAATATATACAAAAGAAAGAACAAAAGATAAATTTTGGCATATGAAGAGTTGTCTCCCTGACAACGATGCCAAAAAATGATGTATCATCTGGATCACTATTTAATCAGGGTTAATTAATCATATTGTAGTACAGTATCATAATTCAGTCAGATGTCATTTATTTATATACAATGTTTACTAGTTTTATTCTAAGTCGTTCGCTGGGAGGCAATTATTGATATACATTACTCTCTATTATCCAAAAATTATCTTTTATTTTAAAAATGGTAAGTTTATTTATAACAGAATGAATTATAAATAAAAAAATCAAAGAATAAACTAATCTAAGTCAATTATATACAAGAATGAATGAATTAAAGTCAATGACAATGCTTAAAAAAGTATGCAAGATTAAAGGAAACAAAACCTATTCTAAGCTAGTTTTGTTAATTATATACACTAACATCTAAGTGTAACAACTAATTAAGTACACAAATAACTAATGCCTTAAAACTATATACAATATAGGCACAAAAAGAGTAAATATTAACTATATCTAATTCATACTAATAATATACATCAAGTACTTATAATATCTAAGTATATATAGTAACTAACAAATATATCTATAACATATATACATCTATAATACTAACTATATAAATGTGCTATACATATACCTATTACTAATATATATATATATATATATATATATATATATATATATATATATATATATATGTGTGTCTAATTATATACATATATATATATAATCAAAACCCTAAAAACATATTTACAAAAATAAGGTAGAAACAACACTCTAAATACATAATTACAACCCCATGTAAGTATCAAATACTTAGTATATTAGTTTGTTAAGTATATTTATATACTATATAAGAGTTATATATATATATATATAAACTTAATACAACACATGCCTAACACTTAAGCACTCATGCTAACACTCTTTTATACATATATACACACACAGTATACACACACTAACACTAACACTAAGTTAACACTTAACTTTAACTTTATTTTGGCCTAAAATGATAGTGAGCTTTTCGTACACCTCGACAACCTAAGTGCGTCGGAGCAAGTCCTACTAAGCCCACTCTACGGGGATGGTATAACCAAGCTATACCCAAGCCCAAGAGACTGGCCTACACAATGCACATGCACACACAGGCCCACATACACACGCACGCAAAGGCCCACGCAAGCCCATGAGGCCCAGCAATTTTGACCCATACCTCTCTTTCTTCTCTCTCTCTCTCTCTCTCAAAGGGTATCAATGCTCTTAGGGATCTGACCCCCGTACTGGATGGGAGGTCGGACCAAGAGATTCCTTATATACCACTGAAGCAAACTTGCCATATCCGATGTGTCACTAACTGTAAGCGCTAAAGAGCACGCAATTTGTGACTTTGTGCAAAGTTTATGGTTCTAAATAGGTGCTAAATAATTTTTTATTTTATAATTAAATTATATGTACATGTAACCAATATGTAGGGTTATAGTATGGTATAGCTTATATACATTAATTAAATACATAATTATATTTAAAAATTCGTTAAAGTTAAAGATAAGTACACATTGAATTTAGGCTTATTTACTTAATTAAAGCATAAATTAATAAATTGATGGTACAATTGACCCATAAATTAGTTAATTTACATTATTACCTAATTAATAAAGATTTTTATTTAATTTTTATTGATTTATTTCAATATTACATATTTAAATACACATGTTATGTATATATACCTATATTATACAATATAAGCACTGCTTACAGTATAAATAAGTTATAAATATACTAAAAATATTTTAAAGTATAATATACCATAATACAACATAATTTATTTCATTATTTTACTAATTTACTAATCTAGATTATATTAACTTAATAATATACCTAATTAACTTATAAATATAATTATATACAATATTTAAGTAAATAAATAAATATAGGGATATATTACTGTACATAATAATTACAGTTAATATTATATTAAGTTATATATATGATTCTACAAATACATGTTAGTGTACATTTATATATAGTTATATATACACATATAAGTTATTTATATATGGTATAGATAATTAGCCATTATACATACATACATATATATACACACACACACACTATATGACTGAACATGAATAATCAGTTTAGCTTATATACATATAAATATAATAGATGGAACTTATTTATATACATATATCTTATTATATACTTTAGTTATGATTATTCATTGCACATTTACACTATATACACAGGTATTCTTATAGGATTTTGTAGATTTTTAGATTTTTTATTTTGTTTTTATGCTTTATAGAAATAAAGGAAGAGGAGAGAAAGTTACGAAGGGAAGAAGACTCTTTATTTGTTTTTGTTTTGTTTTCTTTATTTCAAAACCTGAGAAGACTCAAACTTCTGCAGGTATGTTCTCCTAACCAAGGTCTTCAAAACCTAAATCTAATGACTCACACACCTAAAACTAATCCTAATCTCACTCAAGATAGTTTTATTTTATTTATTTACATTATTTTTAAATTTTTCTTGGCATTTACACACAAGGCTAAGAATAGGCTTACATATGATTAGAACATGAACCCAAAGCCTCTAAGATTCATTAAAGGTGTTGGAAATATAGAATTAGGCATGACAAACTTCCAGATATCATTTAAGACCAAAATCAATCATAAAAACATGCTTTAATTAGTAAATTACACATGGTTGTTTGGTTTGGACAGCTTTCAGCAATCTTAATTGCCGACAAAGATTTCAACATGGATTTACAAGCTTTTGATCCTCATCAAAGTTATCCAATAGTACATGAATGCTTTTTACACATTGTTCTATAGTAGATTAGCTAGGACATCCTGATTGAGTTCTTAACAACATCAAAATTTGTTTAGTTTATCACTCAATTTTCAGTAGACTTTGATAGGATCCTCTATTATAATTACTATCAAAGTAAACAGTCAGTCCCATCTAAGGCTTGATTTGTATACTCTTGAGCTCCATTAATACCTGGAAGAAATGTACATACAAGATTTCTACTAAGATATTCATTAAAGTCACTAGTTTGACTAGAATCACCTTAAATTTCATAATTAAAATCTTGTTCATTTCCATCCAGAGAAACACATCTACAGATGCTGTCTAAAAAATATTTTAGATTCAATTCAAAACCCAAAACATCAAAAGAATCCTTCAATCTTGTTCCTTGATTGTCTAAAACCTTCTTCAAAACCTTACTCGAAGTATCTAACCAATAGTTGAATGCTTGGTTTCCAAGATCAAACTCAAACCTAAGAGATGAGAGTTTACATCCTAGGTATGATTCTAATCTTGAAAACACCAATCCAAGTTGTTGCAAATACTCCTTAGAAGATCTAAAACTCAATAAAAATCATATTCAATTCCACAAATTCATAGAAACCCTAATTAGTTCCTTCCCTTATGCTATGGACAACATGAATGAAAGAGATCAAAATAAGCATCCAAATCACTTAAAAGTCACATTCAAACCTTCATTGAGACATCTAAAATTACATTCAATCTACTAAATGCAAATAAACCAAATTAAGATTGAATAGAGCTGTTGCCCACCTGGGCTTTTAATCTTGAGTCACTATGATGATATGATCATCTAAAACACCTAAACATTATTGATTAGTGTTCAAGTGTCCTAAATGATCCTTTGACACTAATTGGATCATCGCAAGGACTTTAAAATCGTGCATCAAAAATCTCTAGCCCTCACTTAGGTGTGAGCTCATCTGAGAAGGAAAATCCAATCAAAGAGCTTCATAATCATCGCACCACATTCAATTAGAACTCTAAAAGCTCAATTCACTTGATTAAAACCAATTGAAATCAAATTGAATAACTAATCCTTGGATTAGCAGTGAAAATCAAATCCAAATCAATTGAGCAAATTAGAATCAATTAAAACCATAAGGGGGCCTTTGTGTTTAGATGATGTGAATGGGAGGCCCCTAAGTGAATTATGTTCATCAATGAACCTGGAAGCTAAAGAGCTTCAGGTCTCATGACGACTATTGCGAAGGAGGTGATATGGCGATTAAAACAATAAGGAAATCAAGAGTATGTGATCGTGGAGTGGTAGGAGAGATTTATGGATCGAAATGAATGCATGGAATTGCCTCTCTGATCTGAATTGATCAAAGAGGTATGATCAAGGAAAAACTAAATCTAACTTTGATCTACTCCTAATCAGACGCAATTGACCTGTAAATCTAATCTAATATAACTAATCTAAGCTAAGAAAGTAGTAAATCTAATCTAACAAAGCATTAAAGTCCTACTCTAACAGAGGAACGAGACCTGGAGAGAAACCACAACTAGTGGTTGTGGCGAAGAAGAGGAAGAAGGTCTCCAGCTAATGAAGAGCCCATTGGTGGAGCTCCTAGTTGCCCTCAGGTGTTATGCAAGCCTTAGCAGCAAAGATTGAATGAAGAAGATTAGTTCCACCTCTGTCATAGGAAGAGATGAATGAAGAAGAAGAAGTCAGAGAGGAAGAATTGATGTAAAGACCCGTTCTATTTTTAGCCTTTTAAGATGTCTAGAGTGTCAGTCAGACATCTGTCCAAACGCTTGGACCCTTTCCCAGATGTCTAGAAATTAAATTTTTGTACATCTTCTACGTTTTGCGCGTGGGCGGTGCGTAGAGATCGTCTCTCTTTTCCTCTTTCCTCCTCCCTCCCCTGCAGAACCCTAACTTGACCTTATAAAAGGCCACCCTCTTCCTCTCCTCTCCACCCCACCACTACCACCACACCTCCACTCCACCGCCATGAGCAAGGGTGCACGAGAGCGAGGAGGAGCATGCGTGAGGAGAAGAGGGCCGAGGTCGAAAGCTTCGTGGAAGCTTGTCGGAGGCTCGCACGACCACCGCAGCACGTGCGGGAGGAGGACGTTGGAGCGTCATCCCCAACCTTCTGCAGCAATTGCGGCTGCAGCGGAGCGTGGTTTGATTCTGAAATTTTTCCAGTATCAGACGTCTGGAGTGTCTTCCGGATGACCGGTTGGACGTCTAGCATCGACACCAGACGTCTGAAAGCATTTGTGTTGTGAAGGTACGTCTTCCTCGCAGTTACGGCCATGCAGGCCGCACTGCAGATGATCCTGTTGGGTTAAAAGTGGGTTGATGCTTTGTCGTGCACAGGAGCAGCTTTGGGAAGGTGCGCGGAATGCCCTTCCAAGCACTTTCGGACGTCTGGACAGCTTACCAGACGACCGGAGGATTGGTCAAACATCTGGAACTACTTTCAGATGGTCGCGGAAGAGTCCTAGATGTCTGAGGTCACTGCAGGAGCTTAAGGTGAGTCTCTGTAACTTTTAAGATGTCTGGACTTGTTTCCAGACGTCTGATTTGGGTCTGCAGACACGTTTTTGACCCGTTTGAGGTCCGATTGAGATCTATTTTATGCAAACAAAATATCTGTGATTTCCTTGAGATTTTCTCTATGTATTAGAAGCCTTTATACACTATTATGAATCTTCTGTTGTGGTGTGTTCCTTGTTATAGGACTTCGACTTGTTGTGTGTCTGGGGCTTGCAGAGGCACGTGGGCTTGCAGTTCAAGCCCCCAGTACTCCTAGATTGTCTGGTAAAGTAGTCCACCCCTGTTATACTTATTAAATATGAATGCATCTATGAAAATTAGACAACTGGAAACCTAGGATGTGTCATGAACCCTAAGACGAGAAATGGTTGAACCAATTGTTTGCGTAATTGAAATTATATTTATATATGAATGAGCTAAATTGTTAGCCACTTCCTGTAAATAAATACAAGCTACCTATTAGAATATGAGCTGCCTGAGATAACTAAATAGTTCCCTGTGATATCACTTGTTGCATGTGTTAATTTGAGGAAATACAAGCTGCATGTGTATAAACAAGAATGGAATTGCGAATGATGAAACCTAAATTGGAATAATATGGTGAACATGAGCATGAACCCTACGAGAAGTTAGGAGTAGAGCTCCTGTGGAAAAGCCTGGAATGTGGACGAGAAGTGTGCTAGCCCTTGAGTACGTGGTACCAAGGAGAGCGACTGTCCCCTTTTAGTGTAGAGCGGAGCTAGTCGCCCTTGGATTGGGACTCGGGATTAGGATTGGCCACTCTACACCGACTTCTGTTGGCCCTTGCATACACGGTACCGAGGCGAGCTACTAATGTAGGGAGGGAGATAGCCACCCCACGGGGCCCGGGGTTCAGCTGGCCACCCTACACCGACTTGTTAGGCCCTCTGGGCAAACCGGGGTAGTTAGATGAGGGTGCGCGGACTGTGGAGGGGCGAGACCCCTATTTGATTCTGAGGGGCTAAACCCCTGTTTCTGAGAGGGCTAAGCCCTATACTGTTCCGTTCTGTACTTTGAGCCTACCCGCTAGCGGAAACGATTGACCGCGTGCCAATTCGGGGTAGCTACCCATGTGCTTATCGCGCGTGTCGTAGTTACCGCTACGTCTGTCAGTGACCTTGGGGTGGTTGACTGGGTGTAGGACTATCACGGGGGACTCCCCTGGCCAGGAGAGCACCACGTGTGTCTTCTAGTCTTCGAAAACGGCTGCAATTAAGGTCGTTCCCACAAGGAACATGCAAGATCAAGAAAGAAATCTGAATGTAAACCAATGGGGTGAAGAGAAATTACCTGTAAAATAAAATAACTTGAAAAGGATAAATATGCTAGTTACTTTTTACTACTTTAGATAGTATGGTTGCCACTCTACTCAGCGTTCGCTGACTCCGTCTTTTCATAACACTGTTCAGGTCCAGGAGTTGAGTAGCCCGAGCTACCGGCTGCAGAGAGTGCTGGGCCTAGTCGAGCTCAGCCGTAGTTTTCAGTACTTTTGTTGTACTCTCTTTTCTGCTATAGTGAGTTTCAGACTTTTTGTTACCGTTCCTATTACTGTTGCTTTTGTTCTACTTTCCTGTTGTTGTAGTGGTATGTACTGAACTAGCAGATTTTACTTTCCTTTACTGCTTGTACGCTTTTACTATTTAGTTACATTGCATATGTGAATGTGATTTATTTTCCTACTTTTTGGTTATTTCTTGTTGGACAACTGGGTCTTGGGATTAGTCGAGGCGAGTCGGTCTCAGGTCCTGTAGGGATTCGAAAATCGGGTCGTAACAATTGACCAACTCAAGAGGAGTATTGGAAAGCTGGTAGGGGTCACAGGTTTCTTGAGGGTAGTCTTATAAAGGCAATGGGGAGCTCAGGTGACTAGGATTAATGGGTATAGGCCGTTGGGTATGAATGATAGGGATGAGACTGGGAGGCACAGAGTGGATTTAGGTTAAATGTGGACCCTTAGATGAGATCTAGAATTAGGCGGGAACAATTGGGTACAGGCTCCAGCAATCCGATGGAGATCCACCGTTGGATCAAGATGGGGAAGATGGACGATGGAGAGCTGCTGAGTTCTTCGTGAGGAACAATGCACGAGGAGAGGAGCTTCAGGTGTGTTGGGTCAATTGCAGAAATGTCCTCAGGTGTGAATCGGCAGAGAAATTGTAAGGGAGCTCATAACTGGAGAAGATCAATGCAAAATGGTCCCTGAGAACTTGTAAATAGGTCCCTAAAGGTTTTTAAGTGAATAAAATGTGAAGCTTTTTATATAAAAGGGAGGACCTAAGTGTAAAACATTAATTCCAAGGTCCAACTAAGGTTAAATCCTTGTGAGACTTTTATGGCAACTTAATTGAACATTTTAGATCATAATCTCATAATTGATTTGTGATTTTATACTCATTTGGTGTTCAATTGACATTTAATATAGCCATATACATACATAGGAATAGAATCTCTCAAAATTGACCTAATTATGCATTTTATTACAAAATTGATGCTTTAGTCCATTTTCCTTAATTCTCATACTTAACCCATTTCTTGTCTTAATTGATAGTATTTTAATCTTATTTCTAGCTTAACTTTGTCATTTTAACTAGGATGACCCACACCTCATTAGGTATCAGTATTAGGCACTTTCTGCCCAAGCTCCTAGAATCCATGCCAATACTGGTACTAGGCACATTCTGTCTGGGGTCACCAGAAAGTACCAGTACCGGTACTTATCACCAGTACTAGTACTGGGCCCTCCTTGTGACCCTTATTGTTCGTGGTCTGGGGTACTAGTAACCAGCCAGCACCGGTACTCATCACCAGTGCTGGTACTGCATTGTTCTAGGCCCCCACTACTAAATGAAGTTAGCCTAACTCACCACCCAAACATACTCTCTTTTATCCCATTAATGTGGATCCTTTACCCCCAAGTCACTAGGCATCAAAAGAGTATGCTAATACCAGGATGAATACCAACAAAAGATATGCATGCAAGATAACCCTAGCATGTCTTAAAGACTCCCCACAAGCATGGTGCCTTAACATGCAAGTAGCTCCACACTCCTAACAACCATAGGTGTACCCAAACAACATTAGAGAGGAGAGGATAACGTCCCTACCTCTACTCTTGAGTAGCATAACACCTCTGGGGTTTGAGGAGGAGGGTGCACCTTCACTTTCTTCTCCTTCTCTTCCTCTTTCTCCGCTGCCCATGGCAGCAGTAGTTGTAGTAGCAGTAGTTATAGCAGTGGAGATGAGGGAGGGGAGCTAGCAAAGAGGTCAAGGGAGGAGGAGCATAAATGATGGGGGCAGTCATGCTACCCTCCTGATCATTGGAAAATTTGTACAAAAATAGTTACGGTTTCCAAAAAGAGAAACCCAAGTCATCGCAATCACAAAAAGAAATCGAGACCAAATAATTTTACTGAAACTCAGGTGAGTCCCAAGTTGAACACAGGGAGGCAACATTTGATTACGAGAGAAATCCACATTGGTTTTATTTCTTTTTGGGGTTTTGTAGCTATATAATCTTTTTGATATTTTTTTTAAGGTAGAATAGCAGATGGATAATTCTAAACTAACTAATCTACTTGTAGAAAATCAAAGAGGGAAAGCAAAGGAATATTAACTAAGCTGGCTAATCTACTAAGCAAGAAAACTATTATATCTTTGCAGAAAAATAAAGAGAGAGAGAAAGAGAGAGAAATTACTTCTATAAATATGATCAAATGTTTATTACAAACTATTCGCTACAGAACAAATGCAGGAAATTCAAATCTAAACTAAAAAGCAGTAAAGAGGGAGGGGAAGAGAAGTTATCCTCCTCAACAATTGCTTGGAGGATGAGCTGCATAGACGATGCTTGGAAGAAGAATGGAGAAAGGTAAGGTGTCGTCGTGGCGTGATTCGATTCCTAGAACGAGGATTAGAGGATGGCCAGCAGAAGCTCCACGAATGGAGGATGAGAAGCTAGAAAAAATTATTTTTAAAACTCTAGTGGAGAATCCTAAGCTTGGGACTCACTCAAGTGGATTCTTGTGCTTTAAAGAGGTGAGGAATGGAGTAGGAAGGGATGAAGACGAAGGAGGGCAATTATAGCCCTTTATATAGTGAAAACATGTGGGCAAATGGCCATTTAGAGCCTTTAACCACGGGCTTCAGCTAGGAGGAATGAGGGTCTTCGATCTCAGATTGCATGACTCAGATTTGGCCTGATCGTGCGCTCTGATTACACAAGACCTGTGTGAAGTGCTCCGAGGGCCATCTGATCAGATATCAACAACTGAGATGGGGTCTTGATTGCAAGCATTGTACATGCTGAGGCATTGCATGCTATCACGCGAGGAGTACTAAGGACCATTCGATCTTCCTCGAGTGGCTGAGAATGGGTTCGCTCACCCGCAACTAGTGCTGAGGAAGCACGCATAGCACGTGTCACCGCCGTCAAATCATCATCGGAGGGCCACGATTGCACCGCATCACTACGTCAGATCATGTAAAGGCATGTGTGGGTGCACTTTATCACATGCGTAATGTGTTCTCTACATTCGTGCATCCATGTAGCCAACTCCAGATCCACCTGATCACCATCCAACGGATCAATTTCAACCGCTCTTCTCTTTAGTGGATTAAATCCACGGGGCATGGCTCAAGTGCATGCCTCACGCTCAGCATAGGACTCTCGCCCACTGTGCTATGGCCACAGATGGTCACAGAGATGAATTGGTGCTCGCACAGTGTTACGAATAGGGCATCAAGCGTCATTTAAGACGTCTGGGAAGTGGCCCAGACGTCTGGTATTAAATTTTTTCGGCGTATGGGTTCGCGTCTACACGCATGCGCGCGCAAACTGAACTCGCCGCCCTCCTCCTTCTTTTTCCTCTCCTCCCTGCAGACGTTGCCTTTCCTCTTTCTCTCTCCCCGCGGTTGCCTTACAAATATGCTTCCCCTCTCCCTCACCCTCACTCCACCGCCTTCTTCTTCTCCTTCTCCCTGTCAACAAGAGAGTGGGCAAGCGAGAGCGGCAGCAGCAACTGCTGCGGACATGTGGGGAGGAGAAGCTGTTGCGAGAGGAAGAAGGAGCTCGACCACGAGGGTGCGAGCTTGTCGGGGCAGCTAGAGCCGACCGGTGGGAGAGCAGCGAGTGTGGGGTGCCGCGGAGGAGCTGCTGCAGCTCAGGCAGTAGGCGGACACGGCGCGGCACGGCCGTGCACTGCAGGCGGAGAGCGAGAAGGTCCTGATTCTGGGAAAGTTTTCCAGAATTAGACGTCTGGACTTACGTCCAGACGACGCAGGAGACGTCTGGAGCAACGTCCATACGTCTGACAGGTACGTTATTTTTATCCTCTCCTTTCGCGTGTACTCCATGCAGCCGTTCCACCGAGGTCTTATGCACCCTTTCGTGATAAGAGCGGACGTGTGTGTGTGCAGGACTTGTTCGGGAAGGCGCAAGGGCTCGCCATCCCACATAGATCAGATGTCTGGGCACAACACCAGACGACGGAGAGGGCTTTAAGACATCCGGGGTGACAATCAGACGTCTGGAAACCAAGTCCAGACATTCCAGTGGGCTTCTGGACATCTGAAAGACTACGCAGATCAAGGTATGACCTGAGCTACCTTTTAAAACGTCTGGAAGAAGTTCCAGACGTTTGATTTTGGATAGACTGGTTGTTTTTGAACCGTTTAGGGTCCGTTCGGAGTCTGTTTTCCACGTTTCAAGTTTTGTTCTTCCCAGATTTAATTCCTCTACCTTACAGTAATTGTATACTGTTCTGAGTAACTCCTTGTGTTGATCCTTGTCTTAGGACCCCATTCCTTTGTGGCTTTGGGGGTTGTGGAGGCGCGTGGGATTGCCGACCATGCCCCCAGTACTCCCGGTTTTGCAGGTAGAGTGGTCCTTTAATTTATTTATCAAAAATTATACATTATGAAATAATTAATAGAGTCTAGGGCATTGCATGAACCCTAGGGCTGAAAAATTAAATTGAATGATAGATCCTAGGGCATTATATGAACCCTAGGACAAATTAGATTGAATGATAGATCCTAGGGCATTACATGAACCCTAGGACAAACTAGATTGAATGATAGATCCTAGGGTATGACATAAATCCTAGGACTGAAAAACTAGTTGAATATATATATATTGCAGTCTTGGAAAAGTAGAAAGGAAACGATAACTACCTGTAAATTGGTTAACACCTGCCTGTTTAAGAATGAATAATCATTGTTGAGAACATAGGTTATATGGATATAATGTTCGAACGGTGAAACCTAAATTGGTTGAGTTAAAAGAGCATGAACCCTACAGGGAATTAGGAGTAGAACTCCTGGAAAGTGAATGGAATAGAATTGGGGAAGTGAGCTGGCCCTTGAGTACGGAGTACCAAGGAGAGCAACTGTCCCCCTGTTTAGTGTAGAGCGGACCTAGCTACCCCAGGGACCCGGGGTTAGGTCTGACCACTTTATACAGACTATTGGCCCTCGTGTACACAGTACCGAGGAGAGCTACTAGTGTAGGGAGAGCACTAGCTACCCCACGGGCCCCGGGGTTCTGCTAGCCCTCCTACACCGACTTGTTAGGCCCACTGGGCAAACCAATGTAGTCAGGAGAGGGTGCGCGGACTGTGGAGGGGTAAGACCCCTATTTGGTTACTGTGGAGGGGCTGGGCCCCTGTTACTGAGAGGGCTCTACCTTATACTGGTTCTGTGCTGTGCTTTGGGTGCACCCGTTAACGGAAACGACTAACCGCGTGCCAGTGCGGGGTAGCTACCCGTGCGTTTATCGCGCGTGCCGTAGTCACCGTTACGTCTGTCAGCGACCTTGGGGTGGTTGACTGAGGGTAGGACCATCACGGGGGACTCTCCCGGCCAGGAGAGCACCACGTGTTACTTCTACTTTTCAGAAAAGACTGCAATCAAGATCGTTCCCACGAGGAACATTCGAGATTAAGAGAAGGATTTGAGAAATAATTCAATAATGAATAAATGGAAAGAATATAAAGACAGAAATTAAAATATATATATATAACAGCTACTGTCTGCCTTACTGCTTCTTAGCTTTTAGTTTCCACTCTACTCAGTGTTTCGCTGACGTGTCACCTTTGTTACCTTTTCAGGACCAGGTGTTGAGCAGCCAGAGTCGGCGGCTGCAGAGAGCGCTGGACCTAGTAGAGCCCAGTAGTGTTACTTATAGTACCCACTGTACTTTTCTTGCTGTTGTTGTGAGTAGTTTCTGTTACCCCTGTACTCTTTTCATTGTAAGCTTCATGTTTATGTATATGTTTAATTCTCTACTGTTTTGGTGGTGTATACTGTAGTATTTCTTTCTTTACTACTGTATTTTGTTACTGTTAGTTATATACATGGTGAATGTGATTTATTTTACTGCTCTTTTGGTTACTTTCTAGTTGGACAACTGGGTCTTGGGGTCAGTTGAGTCGGTCCGATTCTCGTATCTCGTAGGGATTCGGGAACCGGGTCATTACAAGATGGTATCAGAGCAAGGTCGTCCCAAGAAGTGAACCAACTGACTCGAAAATAACCAATTCACTTGTCTGTAACTAGAGTAGCCACCACAACGTTTCTTTTGACATAAGCTCTTAGACTTCTTCATTAGATATCGTTCTATATTGACGTGTTTTCGTTCTGTTTTCGCGTCTCCTTGCAGGAGATGCCTCGACGCAGGACTAGCGAGGCAGGCCATGGCCGAGGATGAGGTCGGAGGGGCGGGCATGTTGAGGTCGACGTCTCAGTGGACCAGCCACTGTTCCCGGGCATTTAGGCCCAGGACCTCGCCCAGCTGATATAGGACATAGTGCTAGAGGAGCTCCACCCGCTGCCACGAGCGCCTCTCCCTGGGGCTGCAGAGGGGGAGTCCTCTGTGGGACCACGCGACGGATGTGGCACTAGACGCGGGGGAGGGGATGGGCCGCCACCGCCCCCACCTTCCTCCGACACTTCAGTGCACGAGGCTTCTTTACCTGGAGGTGCACCAGCATCCCCACTGCAGCGCCACTTCGAGCTTTTCGGGTAGTTCCGGAAGCTGAAGCCCCCCTCCTTCAAGGGGGATGAGGACCCGACCGAGGCGGAGGACTGGCTCGAGCAGATCGAGAAGGTTTTTGACACCCTTCGCCCCCCGGTGGAGTGCTACGTGGCCTTTGCCACGTACAAGCTGGAGAGTGCGGCACACAGGTGATGGAGGGCGGTCAGGGGACAGGAGAAGGACGAGCCGACTTGGGACTAGTTCGTCACCCTCTTCTGCGAGCAATACTTTCCCCAGATGTGGTAGGACCGGAGGAGGTGGGAGTTCCACACTCTCCGCCAGGGGACGATGACGTGAGCGTGTACCGCACACGTTTTCTGGAGCTGTCCTACTTCATAGCGACAGCAGTAGCCACTGAGGAGGAGCGCCTTTGGAGGTTCACCGAGGGGCTCCAACCTACGATTCGAGGGTATGTCAAACCCCTGAAGCTGCCTACGTTCTCGAGGGTAGTGGAGGTAGCTATGATCTACGAGGAGACCAACCCGTCCACGCGAGATACTGACAGCGGGTGGAAGAGGCCCTATCAGCCAGACTTTTTCCAGGGTCGGCGAGACAGGAGACACGTGGCGCCCGCAGGAGAGCCGTCACGTTTTGCAGGGCCATCAGTGGCCTTTGGGGGCCCTCGACAGGGGCCAGTTGTTAGCATCGGACCCCCGCCCAACCGACAGTAGGGACCCACTGAGGGCGGGAGTCGGGTTCCTCTCTGCTACCAGTGTGGCCAGCTGGGCCACATCAGGAGGGACTGCTCGTCTAGGGCAGGAGGTCAGTAGATGCTTCCCGCGCCAAGCACTGGAGGGCGAGTAGGAGGCCGCGGTTTTCAGGCGCGAGGAGGAGGACCACAGTCACGAGGAGGGTACCGGCTAGCAGGTACCCGTCCGACGCAGAGTGTGGCTGCTTCATCCGCACCTAGGGCTGAGGGGCGTATCAACGCCCTGACACACAGGGATGCCAAAGCTTCGGGATCGGTGGTGGCAGGTATGGTTTCAGTTTTCGGCAGACTCGTTTACGCACTTTTCGATTTCGGTACTACGCACTCGTTTGTCGCAGCCAGTTTCGTAGTTAGTTTGGGCCAAGATTATATGCTGTTAGATGATCCATTCGTGATCAGAGGTCCGAGTGGTCAGCTGTTTGTAGCTGAGGAGGTATACACGGGTTGTGAGGTCAGTATTGGGGGACATAGCCTTCTCGCTGACCTGATTTTGATACAGATGGAGGACTTTGGCGTAATTCTAGGGATGGACTGACTGTCCGCTTACCACGCTTTGGTGGACTATTTTGAGAGGAAGGTCGTCTTCTCCATACCGAAGTTGCCTTCTTTCGAGTTCCACGGTCAGCTAGTGGACGGAGGCTTTAGGTGCATTTCTGCACTTCGGGCGGCGAGACTTTTGAGCCAGGGGTGTGAGGGCTTCCTAGCTTGTGTGGTGGCAGAGCCCAGCCTTGTGGCAGACTTCTAGAGTATTCTGGTGGTCAGAGAGTACCCCGACGTGTTTCCAGACGAGTCGCCAGGACTACTGCCCGAGCGTGAGATCGAGTTTGAGATCTCACTAGTATCAGGGATCAGCCCCATCTCCACCGCACCATACAGGATGGCACCACTTGAGCTGCGAGAGCTCAAGTCTCAGTTGCAGGATCTTTTGGAGAAGGGCTTTGTGAGGCCCAGCGCATCTCCCTGGGGAGCCCCGGTACAGTTTGTAAAGAAGAAGGATGGTACCCTATGCCTTTGTGTGGACTACCGACAGCTGAATAGGGTCACCATCAAGAACAGATATCCGCTGCCAAGGATCGATGACTTGTTTGACCAGCTGCGAGGTGCCATGGTATTCTCCAAGATCGACTTGAGGTCTGGATACCACCAGTTGAGGATCAAGGAGGCAGACATCTCCAAGACAGCTTTCCACACCCGGTACGGACACTACGAGTTTCTGGTCATGCCGTTTGGGCCGACCAATGCCCCCGCTGCCTTCATGGACCTGATGAACCAGGTGTTTAGACCGTACTTGGACCAGTTTGTGGTGGTATTCATTGATGATGTGCTCATCTATTCTCGAGATCAGACGCAGTATGGACAACACTTGTGGATGGTTCTGGATACACTGAGACAACGTAGGCTATATGCCAAATACAGCAAGTGCGAGTTCTGGTTGAGGGAGGTGACCTTCTTAGGTCATGTGATCTCTGGGATGGCCTGGCTGTGGACCCAGCCAAGGTCGAGGCTGTGCTCAGGTGGGAGAGACCGCGTACGGTTACTGAGATTCGTAATTTCCTGGGACTGGCAGGCTCCTACAAGCGATTTATCAGGGGTTTTTCACAGATTGCATGTCCTATGACACAGTTGACCCGGAAGGACGTGCCCTTCACTTGGACAGACGCCTGTGAGGCGTGTTTTAAGGAGCTGAAGGAGAAGCTGACTTCGGCTCCTGTGCTTACCACCCCCAGACGGACGGACAGTCTGAGCGCATGATACAGACACTTGAGGACCTTTTGCGTGCCTGTGTACTGGACTGGAGGGGCTCTTGGGAGGAGCACTTGCCCCTAGCGGAGTTTGCACACAATAACAGTTATCACTCGAGTATCGGCATGGCACCCTACGAGGCTCTGTATGGACGGAGGTGTACGGCACCCTTGAGTTGGGTTGAGGTGGGGACCAAGTGGGAGGTTGGCCCCAGACT
The DNA here is from genome assembly GCA_037157565.1 of Thalassia testudinum. Classification (NCBI taxonomy): domain Eukaryota; kingdom Viridiplantae; phylum Streptophyta; class Magnoliopsida; order Alismatales; family Hydrocharitaceae; genus Thalassia; species Thalassia testudinum. The sequence goes on from JAZHRO010000006.1 coordinate 1,190,055, forward strand.
GATCCGGTAAAGTCAGGAGGTAGTCGAGCAGATTCACAGGCGACTCCGCACTGTCAGGAGCAGGCAGAAGAGCTACGCAGATCGGAAACGCAGAGAGGTGTAGTTTGAGGTTGGGGACCACGTCTTCCATCGTGTTTCGCCCATGAAGGGCCTGCAGCGGTTTGGGGTAAGAGGGAAGCTCGCACCGAGGTTCGTGGGGCCCTTTGAGGTCCTGGAGCGGGTTGGACCCGTTGCTTACAGGCTTACCCTCCCTCCTCAGCTTTCTGGTGTGCACGACGTGTTCCACGTGTCCAACCTCAGGAAGTACGTCACCGATCCCAGTCACGTCCTGAGTCACAAGAGCGTCGAGGTGGGCGATGACCTGACCTACCCCGAGCGGCCAGTGCAGATTCTTGACAGAGTCGTCCGCAGTCTAAGACGAAAGCAAGTACCCCTGGTGAAGGTCTTGTGGAGGAGCCAGCGATACGAGGAGGGTACCCGGGAGCCTGAGGCGGCGATGCGGGAGCGGTACCCGGAGCTTTTTGCGGGTACGTCTTTTCGGACCGGCTTCGATCCTCTTTGAGTTTGTTATGCATATATTGTTCTTTCCCGCACCCTAGTTAGCGCAAGTTTCGGGGACGAAACTTCCTCTGAGTTTGTTATATTGTTACGAACAGGGCATCAAGTGTCGTTTCAGACGTCTGGGAAGTGGCCCAGACGTCTGGAAGCCTTCCCAGACGTCTGGTATTAAATTTTTTCAGCGTACGGGTTCGTGTCTATGCAAATGCGCACGCAAACAGAACCTGCCGCCCTCCTTCTTCTCTTTCCTCTCCCTCCCTACAGACGCCGCTTTTCCTCTTTCTCTCTCTCTGCGGCTACCTTACAAATACGCTTCCCCTCTCCCTCACCCTCACTCCACCGCCTTCTTCTTCTCCTTCTCCCTGTCAGCGAGAGAGCGGGTGAGCGAGAGCAGCAGCAGCGACTGCTACGGGCGTGTGGGGAGGAGAAGCAGTTCCGAGAGGAAGAAGGAGCTCGACCACGAGGGTGCGAACTTGCCGGGGCAGCTAGAGTCGACCGGCGGGAGAGCAGCGAGCGTCGGGTGCCACGGAGGAGCTGCTGCAGCTCAAGCAGCAGGCGGACGCGGTGCGGCGCGGCCATGCGCTGCGGGCGGAGAGCGAGAAGGTCCTGATTCTGGGAAAATTTCCCAGAATCAGACGTCTAGACTTACGTCCAGATGATGCAAGAGACGTTTGGAGGAACGTCTAGACGTCTGACAGGTACGTTACTTTATCCTCTCCTTTCACGTGTACGGCCATGCAACTTTCCGCCGAGGTCTTCTACACCCTTTCATGATAAGAGTGGGCATGTGTATGTGCAGGACTTGTTCGGGAAGGCGCAAGGGCTCGCCATCCCACATAGATCAGACGTCTGGGCACAGTACCAAACGATGGAGAGGGCTTCAAGATGTCCGGGGAGACAATCGGACTTCTGGAAACAAAGTCCAGACATTCCAGCGGGCTTCTGGACATCTGAAGGATTGCGCAGACCAAGGTATGACCTGAGCTACCTTTTAAGACGTCTGGAAGAAGTTCCAGACGTCTGATTTTGGATAGATTGGTTGTTTTTTACCCGTTTAGGGTCCGTTCGGAGTCTGTTTTCCGCATTTCAAGTTTCGTTCTTCCCAGATTTAATTCCTCTACCTATTTACAGTAATTGTATACTGTTCTGAGTAACTCCTTGTGTTGATCCTTGTGTTAGGACCCATTCCTTTGCGGTTCTGGGGGTTGCGGAGGCGCGCGGTATTGTCGACCATGCCCCCAGTACTCCCGATTTTGCGGGTAGAGTGGCCTTTTAATTTATTTATCAAAAATTATACATTATGAAACAATTAATAGAGTCTAGGGCATTACATGAATCCTAGGGCTGAAAAATTAGATTGAATGATAGATCCTAGGGCATTACATGAACCCTAGGACAAACTAGATTAAATGATAGATCCTAGCGTATGGCATAAATCCTAGGACTGGAAAACTAGTTGAATATATATATATTGCTGTCTTGGAAAAGTAGAAAGGAAACGATAACTGCCTGTAAATTGGTTAACAACTGCCTGCTTAAGAATGAATAATCACTGTTGAGAACATGGGTTATATGGATATAAAGCTGGAACGGTGAAACCTAAATTGGTTGAGTTAAAAGAGCATGAACCCTAAGGGGAATTAAGAGTAGAACTCCTGGAAAGTGAATGGAATAGAATTGGGGAAGTGAGTTGGCCCTTGAGTACGGAGTACCAAGGAGAGCAACTGTCCCCCTGTTTAGTGTAGAGCGGAGCTAGCCGCCCCAAGGACCCGGGGTTAGGTCTGGCCACTTTGTATTGACTTTTGGCCCTCATGTACACAATACCGAGGAGAGCTACTAGTGTAGGGAGAGCACTAGCTACCCCACGAGCCCCGGGGTTCTGCTAGCCCTCCTACACTGACTTGTTAGGCCCACTGGGCAAACGAGGGTAGTCAGGCGAGGGTGCGCGGACTGTGGAGGGGCAAGACCTCTGTTTGGTTACTGTGGAGGGGTTGGGCCCCTGTTACTGAGAGGGCTCTGCCCTATACTGGTTCCGTGCTGTGCTTTGGGCGCACCCATTAACGGAAACGACTAACCGTGTGCCAGTGCGGGGTAGCTACCCATGCATTTATCGTGCGTGCCTTGGGGTGGTTGACTAAGGGTAGGACCACCACGGGGGACTCTCCCGGCCAGGAGAGCACCACGTGTTACTTCTACTTTTCGAAAAAGACTGCAATCAAGATCGTTCCCACGAGGAACATTCGAGATCAAGAGAAGGATCTGAGAAATAATTCAATAATGAATAAATGGGAAGAATATAAAGAAAGAAATTAAAAAAAAAATATATATATAACAGCTACTATTTACCTTACTGCTTGTTTGCTTTTAGTTGTCACTCTACTTAGCGTTTCGCTGACGTGTCACCTTTGTTACCTTTTCAAGACCAGGTGTTGAGCAACCAGAGTCGGCGGCTGCAGAGGGCGTTGGGCCTAGTAGAGCCCAGTAGTGTTACTTGTAGTACCCACTGTACTTTTCTTGCTGTTGTTGTGAGTAGTTTCTGTTACCCCTGTACTCTTTTCATTGTAAGCTTCATGTTTATGTATATGTTTAATTCTCTACTGTTGTGGTGGTGTATACTGTAGTATTTCTTTCTTTACTGCTGTATTTTGTTACTGCTAGTTATATACATGGTGAATGTGGTTTATTTTACTGCTCTTTTGGTTACTTTCTCGTTGGACGACTGGGTCTTGGGATCAGTCGAGTCAGTCCGATTCTCGTATCTCGTAGGGATTCGGGAACCAGGTCATTACACACAGTCACGACTGTTGGATGAAGATCCAAGGGCTGTGATTAAAAAATACCTTTGACAAGAGAGGGATGCGGCGATGTGGCTCTTTTGTAGCCATTGGATGACGATCCAACGGCCCACAAAGTGCATGGAGAAGACTTCAGCGGGTTGAGAGGTGGTGGTGGGCTGTTGGGATGGTGCCACGTGGTGGCGCCATCCTGACCGTCCATCTTCTTGTCTTCACAAATGGCACTACAGAGCTTCAATCAAGACGATTCTTGTGTTGTTAGACTACGATCATCCCTTTGAGTCCATCCGTTCAGTGGGATTCATCATCCCAGACTCTGATTTTTGCCACCTTGTTCCCTAGATATCAAAATAGGGAAATTAATATAGACATTATATAATCTACTCTACATGCATGATGATGCTATTATGAAATATTTATAATGCTATGTACATCTAACTAACCTAGGAACATGCATAAATAGGCCTTTCTTCCCTAAATAAGTGTGTTTACATCACACCCTCATGTCTATCTTTTGCTAGTCCCTAGAAAAACTAAAATGTGAAAAGCCTACGGAAAATGCGAAAGGCAAGAGTGTGGGCTTTTGTTTTATTTTCTTGAAAGCAAAACATTCTACACAATACCTTATTTTTTATGAAATCATTAGAGAATTAAGTTACCTTTAGATCAATGACCTCAATCAGATTTTTCACCAACGAGGGGACATTGTAAATAAATCCTTAACGACAAAGACTCAACAGTTTTCGAGTACCGACTCAAATCCAGACCTCCCAAATCAAATTAGAAGTCCTATTAGCCTTTAGACTTGGGTTGCCAAAGCGACTTTCTCTGACTAAGTCAACCCACCCAAAGTTTCAATCGAATGTGAGAAACCAACATCTTATGTGTGATTATTATGTGACTCGTCAAATGGGCAACTAAGTTGATTTCTAACATTCAATAAAACTTAGAATATTTCTATACTCTTTCTAAGACAATCCCATCTTCGGTTATGCCATACTAAGATTTGGCAGATTTCTCTTTACCACTTTTCTACCCTGAGGTCAATACACTAGGTGTATATCTCCCCAGCTAGACCCATTGGTCTCTTATTCCTAATTTTTTCTCCATATTTTTTTTCTCTTTTTTCTGTAGGATAAACACCCATTTGTAGTGAGGTGTTTTTATTCGAAAATGGAAAGGGATAGCATCCATATGCAGTGAGATGCTTTTATTTGGTAGAATATACATTTTTTTCTCTTCTTTTTCTGTATATATATTTTCTTCCTTCTAATTTGTTTGGCTGAATATATTTTTTTTCTCTAACTCATTTTTCTATGTGAGTGACTCTCCTTCATCTGTTCTAAATGCTTTCTCCTACAAATAGGAACTATCCTAAGAGATAGAAACATGGCAAGGCCATTTAGATCTACAAGACTAAGACTAAATCTTATTGACCACTAAGGACTCAATAAAATCACCCAAAAGATGAGTCAATGCAATGTGCAAGTGAAGATGCTTGGAACTCCAAAACTATCCAAACCACTGGGTGGAGTGATAAGTCATTCCCTCATCACTCCTTTGACTTAATACTTCTAACTTTTTCAAACTCCTTTCAAAGTCTTGGGAAAATAAATCTAGATTTAGGTAAATACTCGAGAAATTAAGTCTAAGCAAAAAGATTTTGTTCCACATTTCCTAAAGTTGGTGAATCCTCAAAATTTAGAATAATTGATCTTTTCTAGCTTAAATTCTCAAAATAACTATTTTTATAAATAGATATCTAATATTTTATAGAGCTGGCAACAAATAATTCAGGAATGAAATGAATCCAACCCCCCATGCCTAACTTATGCAATGTTCTCATTGTAAATAAAGGCATAAAAAGGGTAGAATAGAGAAGATAGCACCTGACTTTAGTCGAAATCTGGTTAGCTTAGTATATATACAGACTATACAAGATGCTGAGTTTGGTGTCGTTACCTAGGCGCAGTCAAACCAAAGAAGTCAGAGAAAGGTAAGTGCAACTTGATTTAAGACGGGTTCAAGTATAACACGGTCAACATAAGGTTTGAGACGCTATCCATTGACCTTAAAATAGTTAATCATCTTCGAATCAGAAATCTTAATGGCTCTACTAGGAAAAATTTGATCAATAACAAATGGATCATTCCAGTTAGACCTAAGCTTGCTGGGAAAGAGCTTAAGTCGGGAATAGAAAAGCTAGACCTTATGGTTCGATTCAAAGCTCTTATGAGAAATCATTTGGTCATGAAGAGCTTTGTTCCTAGCCTTGTAGATCTTAGCATTTTCATATGTGTCATGTCTAAGCTCATCCAACTTAGATAGTTGGAGTTTCCTAATTTTTCTGGCCAAGTCTAGGTCAAAATTACAGATTTTAATTACCCAGAATGCCCTATGTTCAATTTCGACGGGAAAATGGCATGCCTTACCAAATAGTAGACGAAACGAAGACATGCCTATAAGCATCTTATATGCAGTACGACAGGCCAAAAGAGCATCATCAAACTTTTGAGTCCAGTCTTTTCTATCGGGCCTAACCATTTTCTGAAGAATATTCTTGATCTCCTTATTGGAGACCTCTGCTTGTCCATTCGTCTAGGGGTGGTAAGGTGTAGAAATCCAATGATTCACCCTGTATTTAGCCAGTAAATTCCTAAACTGGGCATTGGTGAAGTGGGTCCCACCATCGCTAATGATGGCCCTAGGGATCCTAAACCAACTAAAGATATTCTTCTTTACAAAGTCGATGACCACCTTGTGGTCATTGGTTCGGGTGGGAAAAGCCTCAATCCATTTGGAGACATAGTCGACAGCAACCAAAATATACTAGTGTCCAAATGAAGGGAGGGTCTCATAAAGTCCATGCCCCAAATGTTGAAGATTTCGATAGGAAGGATTTGGTTTAGGGGCATCATGTCCCTCTTAGCTATGCTCCCAAGTGCCTGGCATTGGGAACACGACCTCGAGAACTACTAGGCACCTTTAAATAAAGATGAACAATAAAGCCCAGATTGCAAAATTTTCACAACCATCTTTCCAAAAAAATGTCCACCACATGTAGATGCATGGCAGAACTCAAGTATGCTCTAGACTTCATTTTTCGGAACACATCGACAAATAATTTGGTCAACGTTGATGCGTTATAACTAGAGATCATCCCAAAAATAATATTTAGCCTTAGATATAAGTCTATCTCATTGTTTCTTAGTCCATTCCTAGGGGACTTGACCAACGGTCAAATAGTTGGCGATGTTCACAAGCCTAGGGGTTTAGACACCCGACACTGGAAGGATACTCTCATTTAGAAAAGTATTAGAAATCAGAATATCCGAACAAGGAGAGTCAGTTAGGATTCTTGAAAGATGATTCGCTACTACATTCTGTGTGCCAACTTTCTCTTTAATCTCAAGATTGAATTCTTGAAGTAAAAGAATCCAACAAATGAGTTGGGGCTTGGCATCCTTCTTAGCCAAGAGATGTCTCATGGTCGAGTGGTTGGTATAGATTATGACACGAGAATCTAACAGATAAGCCCTAAACTTTTCAAGAGCAGAAACTACAGCTAGCCATTCCTTTTCAGTGACGATATAATTTCTTTAGGCCTCATCCAGAGTTTTGCTAGCATAGTAGATAACAGAGGGCTTCTTATCTATTTTCTAATCCAAGACAGCCTCGATTGCATAATCCAAAGCTTCGGTCATAATCTCAAACGGGGTTGTCCAGATTAGTGGTTGCAATATCGAGGCACAAGTGACTACCATTTTTAATAAATCAAATGCCTTACAACATGATTCATCAAACTAAAAGGACTTATCTTTGGCCAAAAGATTTCTCAAGGGTTGAGCAACCTTCAAGAAGTCCTTGATGAACCTCCGATAAAAACCCACATGACCAAGAAATGAATGAATTTGTTTAACAGATGTGGGCAAGGAAAGCTTAGAGATGGCATCAACCTTAGCTTTATCGACTTCAATGCCCTGGCTAGAAACCACATGACCCAAGACAATGCCTTCTTGTGTCATGAAGTGACACTTTTCCCAGCTAAGGACCAACTGAGTTTTTATGCATCTCTTAAGGATCAAATCTAAGTTAGCTAGGAAGGACTTAAAAGAATCTCCAAAAATGGAGAAATCATCCATGAACACCTTAAGACAATCTCCCACCATGTCAAAGAAGATGGCTAGCATGCACCTTTGAAAAGTTACGTGTGCATTGCAAAACCCCAAAGGTATCCTACGGAATGCAAAGGTTTCGTAGGGACATGTGAAAGTCATCTTTTCTTGGTCTTCGGGATGGATAGCAACTTAGTTATATCCTAAATAACCATTGAGAAAACAAAAGTACTTTTGCCTTAACTTTTCAAGAATTTAGTCAATGAAGGGTAGAGGGGAATGATCCTTTTTAGTGGCAGTGTTCAGCTTCCTATAATCAATGCAAACTCTCCAAAAGGAAGCTGAACGGGTCATAATGGATTCCCCTTTCTCGTTGGTCACCACGGTTATTCCTGTCTTCTTGGGAACAATCTGTACGGGGCTAACTCAGGACTATCGAAGATTGGGTAAATTATTCTTGTATTGAGCCACTTAATGATTTCCTTTTTTACCACATCTCGCATATTCGAGTTTAAACTCCTCTACATCTCGCAAGAAGAGCAAGATCCATCTTCCATATAAATGTGGTGATTACAATAAGCTGGCTCAATCCCTCTAAGGTCATGAATGATCCAACCAATTGCCTCTTTATTTGTTTTAAGGACTCTATTCAATTTCAATCCTTGCTCTTTGTCGATTTAGCACTAATAATCACAAGGAGCATCTTTTTTGGTCCCAAAAATTCATACTTCAAAGTTTCAGGCAATGGTTTTAGTTCAAGTTGGGGTGGGTTTAGTATAGAGGGTAGGAAAGATGCTGATGAAGGCTCATTAGGATGGTCTAGAGGAAGAGTTGGGAATGAATAAAATCAACAGCCTCTTCAGGGTGTGGCAGGTGATGAAAGACTCATCATGGCTCCTACTTATCCTTAATTAACTAGTTTCCCTAGTTAATTAACTAAGAATACACTAAATACCGGATTAATTATATTATAGGGGTTAAATTACCAAGGGCTTGCAAAATAAGTAAAAAATACTAAATTAAATGTTAATTAATCTTAATAATAATTTAATTGATAAATTGGACTCAATTAATAACCATTTAGCTAGATATTTAATTTTTAAACTAATTTAATTAATATTATGACCAAAGTATGTAATTAATGTAATTAAATTAATCACTTAAATAAATATAGCTAAAAAGAGTAAAAACATAATTTCAAGGCATAAATACAATATTTATCTAATTTATAATTATATAAAACACTGAAAAATAAATAAATTAAAATAAGCCTTAAAACTCACTATTTATGTTTAGGTCCTTAGCTTTCAATTCAATTGAGTCTTTTCTACTTAGTAGGTCCTTCATTTGTTTCAAAAATGCCCCTGTGTACACACTCGTCATCGTGTTCTTCATCTTCATCTTCTCTACAGATGGTCCATGACCTCCGATGTCCGTGCCTCTCGATCACCATCAATCCCGCGTTAGAACACCACCACCGTTGTCGCCCGACTTGTGCTCACCTTCATCTTCTCATCCGACGAACCGGATCACCTGTAAATCCAATTCAATCTAAGTGATTAAACTCATCGGTGTCGGAGACAATGCCAGCTGTTTCCATGCACCTAGACCTAATTCCGTCTAGGTACATCCCTCAGGACCTCCGCCACCACCTATAAATACCTTTCCACACCTCTGATCTTAAGGAGCGACTCCCTACCCTCTTCCCACACTATAGTCGTTCAGTACATTTCATCCCAAGCTTCGGCGTCTTCCCATTCCCTTTCTTGAGCGCTACCACTGTGGAGCGCTACCTCTCTCACCCCTCTTCCTCTCCTCTGCCTTGCCAACAGAGTTGGAGCACGCCACAGCTGTGAATCTCCTTGTTTCGATCGACCGGAGTTGCTTTCCTCACCAAAGTCTAATTCGCTCCTATTCTCACCTTGCCAACAGTGAGATCCCTCACCTCCTTCATCAGGTAAGTAACTTTAACCCTTAGGCGTAGTCTTAGCTCTTTAATTAGGCGAGTAATCATAGGAGTAGATGTAGTTTAGTTCAAACACTTGTTGTCTTCCCCGTCTTCGGCAAGGTCAATTCCGACCTCATCGGACTTCGAATCATGTTTCCAACCACTTGATCATATTTCCCACCTCACCGTGACTACATTCCACCTTCTCCCTCCTCAATTCTATCATCTAAATGCCTAAGCCATATCCACCTTCATTGGAGTACCTCCGCTATCCATGGTGGAGGTCCCCGACCTACTCCACACTCAATAGCGGTCCTCCATCACCTAATCACAACATTAGGGTCCCATTCCACCATTTTATTAGCTTAATTACTACCTATACACTAAACACCTAATTCACTATCAATCTTTGAGCTCACTGTCCATGGCGAGCTCAGAGAAGTGGTTCCACTTAATCACACACTCATACACCATTGCTAAGTCATTCTAAACATTTCCCCTCACTCAATTGAGTGAGAAGGCAAATCTTGAGTTCAGGCGAACTCGAGATTCACTCATTCTGTATTCATTGATTAATTCATGATTTTGTTCATCATTTGCTATAATTGTAGAGTTCTTGAGGTTAAATGCAACCTCAGGAAGCTTTTATGACCATTTTTGGTCTGTTTTGTGGAGATTTGCTCTCTAGTGTTCAGAAACGGCCATTGCCGGAGCTCCGATTAACCAAAGTAGAGCCTTAGCCTTTGAAACTTCATGTTAAGCTCCAAATAGCTTTACTTTGATGAAAGGATTAGATTCTACCTATTAGACTTGTGTTTTAATTTTGATATCTCTCTGTCGATCTTCATCTTCTCCAACTTCGATAGAGTTGGAGAGATGTGTTCTTTGAGGTTATATGACCTGGATCTTGGATCTATAAGTAATAGTAGACCTCATAAAACCTATCTAAGCTCTCATTAGGGTCTGAGAAGCTTTAGAATGATCTGACAAACAAACCCATCCTTAAGCTCCGACGATGAGCTCAAAAGTATTTACAGAGTGTTCAAAACACAATTTTAAGGTGTGTAATTGATTCCTTAGATGGAAATTAATTCTTCTAGATAGTTAGTTCAACTTGAAATGCTTCCTATTTGAAAGTCAACTCTAGAGCTTAATTAGTCAAATAGAGATGTGATCTTGAGGTTTTAGGTTTAAAATTATGATTGATTGATTGTTTTAAGCTCCTGACATAACTGTGGATCATTTAGAACAAATTTGGATGAGAATTATTGAGGATTTTGTAAGGTTCTAGGTTCTGTTCAATTTGGGTTCAAACTGGAACCCAACACTATTCTATATGTTTTTGTTTAGTTTTACACTCAAATTTTGCTTAGATCAATCATATTCCACCTCTTGAATAGATTCAGATAAGTGTTATGCACTTTAATCTATCTATGGAGCTATTTCACTTTGGAATTCATGTTCTATACATTGAGAGGTGAAGTCTTGAAGATCTTGGAGCTTCTAAAGCTTCTCAGACCTTTCTTTCTTCTCCCTTGAGCACGGTTTGACACCATGAAGTCATTTACTTCATCAATCGAGGATAATGCGTTGATCGCAGGTCAATTGACATGAAATTCTTCACTTGAATCTTACTTAGGCCATGGAAACAATGCCATGTTCTCCTTGTGAATCCATGGATTAGATGAGATTTGAACACCAAATTGGTGTTGAAATTATGTAATTAAGGTCAAGAGCTTTCGTTTGAGCTTTTGTTTGCTCAATTTGAACCAGTGTGTTGCCTGGAATCCTCAGTCGAAGTCACTGACCAAAACACACTACATGAGGGAGGAGGGCAGGATTTAGTCCCATATTGGGAGCTGAAGACGCCACATGTTAATATAATAGGATTTCATGCACCCAACACTTCAGTTGTCAAGCACTAGGTGCAAAATACCTATATACCTCTGACCATTTCTGAGTGCGTGCCATGCATGTGTGAGCGTGCGCACACGTGTGCATCGGCTCAGGTGGGTGTGAGTTTGTGGGCCTAGAATGGACCTAGTACTGTGCATATGCAAAAATATCTAAAATCCACCTAACTTAATTAGGCTTGAGCTTGAGTAGGGTCTAGTCCCGCCCCAAGTGGACGTTGCGTATCCCCGAAAGATCCTGGACCACCCATTAAACAATTTTGGTTAACTGTTAAATGTGGGTTAAGGGATTAAAAATTGACTAAGTGTAGAGAGTATGAGTGCACAGTGAAGAGAAAAGGAACTGAGAGTTAAGGAAAAGGGTTAAAGCTGGAGAACAGAGGAAAATAAGAGAAGAGGAAGAGGTGAGAGAAGAAAGAGAAGAGTTTAAATGAAATGAAATGATGGATTAAAAGAGAAACAGATGTCTGACATTATAATTAGAAGTCCAATTTTAACTTTTAAGTTGTCTGCAAATTGCAAGAGACGTCTGATAATCAAAAGCTGAAGGCTAAGAGAAAAGAAGTGTTTGAGTTTTATATTGTAATAAAAGGAATTTTGTATTCATTGTAATTTATTTTATGTCTTACATTTCTAATAATCATTCCTTTACTTTTGTCATTCATTGTAAAATCTTTCATGTATACTCCTTTTCATATAATGGAATAATTGCCATGCTTTAGAGTTTAAATTCTTGTGCAATTGTTCATGTGCTTAACATATATTGTAATTATTGATCTAATTAATTAAGTAATTAGTAAATTATTCATTAGGATTAAAATGGTGAATTAAAATTACATTTATGCCTCTCAGTGAACGACTTGGACTCAACCAATTAAAAGAAACAAAATCTAAAATGTTAGGTTAGGTTGACCCTATACTACAATTAACGATAACAACCTAATGATTCAAGTTAACCTAAGTCTATTCTTTACATAATTAATTAAGACTAATAACGTTAATTAACTGTGTTGAAAAAAGACTCATCATTTTAATGGCACGTTGCCAGGGAGTGCAATATTTTGCTTCATTTTATTCACCAAAACATTCCCTTGCATAATTTTGTCAAGTAAGGTCATCATTTTAATGGTGCCATTGCTGGGGTGGTTACTTGGTAATTATATTCGCCAATATCATTTTAATTATTTGTTTTGTATATATTTCAATTCTAACTAGTTTCTGTTTGGTTTTGTTTTGTTTCTGTCTTCTTTCAGGAATATCTTCATAGGTATTCTTAGGAGGAAGGTAGGTTTTTCTATTTCATATTTATCTCCCTTATTCATTATACATACCAATGTGAGTATTTCTTTCCCTAATCTTTAGTTAGTTTGTGTAAATACCCATCCTGTTTTTAACCTTTTAAGACATCTGGAGTGTTAGTAAGACGTCTGGCCAGACGTCTGGATCCCTTCCTGGACGTCTAGAAATTAAAAATCTGTATGCACTCTACGTTCTGCACACAGGTGGCGCGCCGACCCTCCTCTCTCCTTCCTTCTTTTCCCCCCCAGCCAAACCCTATCCCCTTGGCTATAGAAGACCACCCCCTTCCTCTCCTCTCCACTCCACCACTACCACCACACCCCCCACTCCACTGCCGTGAGCAAGGGTGAGAGAGAGTGAGAGTGAGGAGGAGGAGGGTGCGTGAGGAGGAGGAGAGCGTCGAGGTCGAGAGCTTCGTGGAAGCTCGTCGGAAGCTCGCACGGCCACCGCGGCACGTGCGGGAGGAGGAGGACGTTGGAGCGTCATCCCCGACCATCTACAGCAGTTGGGGCTGCAGCGGAGCGAAAGGAGCTGTGGCGGAGAGCGGCGAGAAGCACAGGAGCACGGTCTGATACTAGAATTTTTAAAGTATCAAATGTACGGAGTGTCTTCCGGACGACCTGTTAGACATCTGGCATCGACACTAGATGTCTGAAAGCATTTGTATTGCGAATGTACGTCTTCCTCACGGTTACGGCCATGCAGGCCACACCATAGATGATCCTGTTGGGTTAAAAGTGGGTTGCTACTCTGTCGTGCGCAAGAGCAGCCTTGAGAAGGTGCGCGGAATGCCTTTCCACGCGCTTTCGGACGTCTGGACAACTTACCAGACGATCGAAGGCATTCCCAGATCGGAGAACTGGTTAGATGTCTGGAACTATTTTCAAACGGTCGCGAAGGAGTTCTGGATGTCTGAGGTCACTGCAGGAGCTTGAGGTGAGTCTCTGTGACTTTTAAGACATCTGGACTTGTTTCCAGACGTCTAATTTTTGTCTGCAGACACGTTTTTGACCCGTTTGGGGTCCGATCGAGATCCGTTTTATGCAAAGTATCTGTAGTTTTCTTGTGAGGTTCTCTACATTTTAGAATCCTTTATACACTGTTCTGAACCTTCCATTGTGATGTGTTCCTTGGTATAGGACTTCGACCTGTTGTGTGTCTAGGGCTTGCAGAGGCATGTGGACCTACAGTTCGAGCCCCCAGTACTCTCGGATTGCCTGGTAGAGTGGTCCACCCCTGTTATACTTATTAAATATGAATGCATCTATGAAAATTAGACAACTGGAAACCTAGGATGTGGCATGAACCCTAGGACGAGAAATGGTTGAACCAATTGTTTGCGTAATTGAAATTGTATTTAATATGAATGAGCTAAATTGTTAGCCATTGCCTATAAATGAATACGAGCTACCTGTTAGAATATGAGCTGCCTGAGATAACTAAACAGTAACTTGTGACATCACTTGTTGCATGTGCTAATTTGTGGAAATACGAGCTACATGTGTATAAACGAGAACTGAAGTGTGAATGATGAAAGCTGGATTGGAATAATATGGTGAACATGGGCATGAACCCTACGGGGAGTTAGGAGTAGAGCTCCTATGGAAAAGCTTGGAATGTGAACGGGAAGTGTGCTGGCCCTTGAGTACGTGGTACCGAGGAGAGTGACTTCCCCTTTTAGTGTAGAGCGGAGCTAGCCACCCTTGGGTTGGGACCCGGGGTTAGGATTGGCCACTCTACACCGACTTCTGTTGGCCCTTATGTACACGGTACCGAGGCGAGCTACTAGTGTAGGGTGGGAGGTAGACACCCCACGGGGCCCAGGGTTCAGCTAGCCACCCTACGCCGAAGTGTTAGGCCCTCTGGGCAAACTGGGGTAGTCAGGTGAGAGTGCGCGGACTGTGGAGGGGTGAGACCCCTGTTTGGTTCTGAGGGGCTAGCCCCTGTTTCTGAGAGGGCTAGGCCCTATACTATTCCGTGTTATACTTTGAGCGTACCCACTAGCATAAACGACTGACTGCATGCCAGTGTAGAGTAGCTACCCATGCACTTATCGTGTGTGCCACAGTCACCGCTACGTCTGTCAGTGACCTCGGGGTGGTTGACTGGGTGTAGGACTACCACGGGGGACTCTCTCGACCAGAAGAGCACCACGTGTACCTTCTACTCTTCGGAAAAGACTGCAATCAAGATCGTTCCCACAAGGAACATGCAAGATCAAGAAAGAAATCTGAAAGTAAACCAATGGGGTGAAAAGAAATTACCTGTAAAATAAAATAACTCGAAAAGGATAAATATGCTTGCTACTTTTACTGCTTTAGATAGTATGGTTACCACTCTACTCAGCGTTCGCTGACCTCGTCTTTTCATAACACTGTTCAGGTCCAGGAGTTGAGCAGCCCGAGCCACCAGCTGCAGAGGGTGCTGGGCCTAGTCGAGCCCAGCCATAGTTTTCAGTACTTTTGTTGTACTCTCTTTTTTGCTATAGTGAGTTTCAGACTTTTTGTTACTGTTCCTGTTACTGTTGCTTTTGTTTTACTTTTCCTATTGTTGTGGTGGTATGTACTGAACTAGCAGCTTTTCCTTTTCTTTACTGCTTGTACGCTTTTACTATTTAGTTACATTTCATAGTGAATGTGGTTTATTTTCCTACTTTTCGATTATTTCTTGTTGGACGACTAGGTCTTGGGATTAGTCAAGGCGAGCCAGTCTCAGGTCCTGTAGGGATTCGGGAATCGGGTCGTAACAAGAAGGTATCAGAGTAAGGTCGTCCCGAGAAATGAACCAATTAGCTTGAGAATAACCATTCACATGCATGTAACTAGGGTGACCACCACAACGTATCGCTTGACATCTATTCTAAGTCCCTTTTCGTAGAAGTTCGATAGAGTTGACCTCTTTTGTTCTGTCTTCCACATCTCCTTGCAGGAGATGCTTCGTCGAGGAGTTCTTGAGGCGGGCTGCGGACGCGGTCGTGGACGAGGTCGGAGGGGCAGACGTGTCGAGCCCGTGGTGCCAGTTGACCCACCAGTTCTCCCGAGCGTTCAGGCCCAAGACCTCGCTCAGCTGATCAGAGACATAGTGCGAGAGGAGCTCCACCAGCCTCCACAGGCACCTCTCCCTAAGGACGTGGAGGGGGAGTCCTCGGTGGGACAGAGAGACAGTCGCAGTGCCGGACAAGCAGGAGGGGGAGGGGGTGGTCCTCCACTGCCCCCACTGCACTTTGACACTTCCGAGCACGAGCCCTCCTTGCCTGGAAGCATGCTCGTTCCCCCACTACAGTTGCACCATGAGCTTTTCGGACAGTTCCGGAAGCTGAAGCCTCCCTCCTTCAAGGGGGATAAGGATCCGTCTGAGGTAGAGGACTGGCTGGAGAAAATAGAGAAGGTGTTTGACACCCTTCGCCCCCCTGCGGAGTGCCACGTGGCCTTTGCCACGTACCAGCTAAAGAGTGCGGCACATAGGTGGTGGAGGGTAGTCAGAGGACTAGAGAGGGGAGAGCTGACGTGGGACCAGTTCGTGACCCTCTTCTGTGAGCAGTACTTCCCGCAGACTTGGCAGGACCAGAGGAGGCGGGAGTTCCACACTCTCCGCAAGGGGATGATGACTATTAGCGTGTATCGCACGCGCTTCTTGGAGCTGTCACGCTTTGCTTCGACAGCCGTAGCTACAGAGGAGGAGCTCCTATGGAGGTTCACTGAGGGGCTTCGACCTGCTATTCGGGGTATGTCAAATCCCTGAAGCTACCCACCTTCTAGAGAGTGGTGGAGGCAGCCATGACGTACGAGGAGACCAACCCAACCACGCAAGACACCGATAGCATGCGGAAGAGGCCCTATAAGCCAGAGTACTCTCAGGGCCGACGATAGAGGAGGCACGCAGCACCTACAGGAGAGTTGTCTCATTTTGCGGGGCCATCAGTGGCCTTTGGGGGCCCCTGACAGGGGCCAGCTGTCAGCACTGGACCCCCGCCCAGCCGTCAGTAGGGACCTACCGAGGGAGGGAGTCGAGTTCCCCTCTGCTACCAGTGTAGCTAGCTGGGCCACATCAGGAGGGACTACTCATCTAGGGCTGGAGCACAGCAGATGCTCCTCGCACCGAGCGCTGGAGGCTGAGCTAGTGGTCATGGTCCCCAGGCACGTGAGGGTGGGCAGCAGTCACGAGGAGGGTATCGACCAACGGTTGCTCGCCCGACCTAGAGTGTGGCTACTTGCTATAACGCTTTGTCGGGCTTTTTAGATGAGTATAAGTCAGTCGCGTTGCAGCATAGGTGACCAAGCGTTGATAACAAATAAGAATTTATTACTCGAAAACCTAAGTATCCGAGGTCGAACACAAGGAGAAAATGGAATTTATTCACTAATCTCAATAATGCAATTGAACACTTAGAGTTACTCAAAACTTAATTCAGAATATAAATGCAAGAGTTTAGGAATTGAAATATAGCAAAAAAGTAGAATTGGACGTTTGATTCTATGATCAGACGTCTTAAATGATGGCGCCCTTCTTTCTGCCTTCTCTTCTTCTTTCTTTATCTCTGGCTTTCTTCAGCTCTTCTATTCTTCTCTGACTTTGGCTGTCTGTAGCTCTTCTTCCTTGTCTCTTTCTTTCTTCTCTTGCACAGTGCCTTTCTCCTTCTTCTTCTACGGTCTTCTTCTTTCTTCCTTAGTTGCACGTCTGCTACGGTGCTGCTCCTTATTTTCCTTTGTCTTCTGGCTTTGACTTTCTTCCTTCACTTTTTGTCTTTGCTTGTCTTCTTCTTCTGCCGCTCCTCTTCCTCAGTGCTACTCCTTCCCTTAGCTTCTGCCTGTCTTCTTCTTCCTTTTCCTTCCTTGCCTTGATTTCCTTCATCAGCCTTTTCCTTAGCTCTCCTCTTTTTCTTCTTCTCTTTGGCCTTCCTTCCTTCTTCCTTTCCGTGGCTAAGTATCCTTCCTTCCCTGCTCAGCTGTGCCTTCCCTCTTCCTTCTTCTCTTCTTCTTCCCTACACAACACCACACAGCAAAACCTAACCCCTACCCTCCTCGCGTCTCTCTCTCTCTATTTCTCTCTTCGGTATGCTCTCCCAGAGCCAGGTAATCGGTTCGGGTATTGCGCGCTCGGGTCCAGGTGCACCAGTGTGGGTGTGATGCGCGAGGAGTGCCAGGTATAGGTAATCGGGTTGGGTGCCAGATCTGCAGGGGCAGGTCCCGGACGAGGTGTGAGGGCGAGGGACCTCACCCCTGTATTACTTGAGGCATTAAGACGAAAGCACAAAAACAACTTATACCACATACCTGCGCTAAAGATTTCCGAGGTGGGACTAAAGTGTCCCACCCGCTTCGCTCACGTGCCCGCATGGTGTCGCCTTCAATTTCCATGCCTGCAATTGCTCTCCAGCCAATTGCCTAGCTGTGTGGATGCACAAGACCAATCCGCACGTCCTGGAGCGCAACACCTGGGTGTATGTGGCCTGGAGCGACCTTGCAACCTTCTTGCTTAGCGTCAATGGCGGAAGGGGTGTCAACCTGCATTCCACTTAATACGGCCTGTCGACCCCATTAAAACACTTGAGGAGCCTCACCGTGTCTTGGCGAAGGTGACACGGTGAGTGTCAGGCGGCGAGGCAGCCTAGGCGTGCGTGCCTAGGTCAGCCTAGGCGTGCTTATGGGTTAGGTCGGGGGGCGTTTAAGGAGGTGTTGGTGGTCGATGGATGGGTGGAAGGTGATCAATGGATGATGGCAGAGGTGGTGAGGTGTCTGGCGAGGCGTGTGGAGGTGCGGAGTGGTGGAAGCGCCTCGCCGATGGGTGGCCGAAGATGGAGAAGATGGCGGTGGACAGTGGCTGCGAGGGGTCGGAAGTAGAAATAGAAAGAGGGGAATTGAAGAGGGGATAGAGAGGAGTAATTCTAACCTAACTAAGTGGACGAAGGGGGAGAGGTGGCTACTAGTTGTACCTGCTGTCACTGGAGAAGACGGTGTCCAGTGGAGGGAGAGCGGCAACGATGAAGGGTCTAGTGGTGCTCGCGCGGGTGTTGCGCGACACGGAGGAAGATGGTGAGGGCAACTCTGCCACTAGTAGTGTGGCAGAGCGACGAGAAATAGGAGGGGGGCTCGCCAGAGCTCGCTAGACTCCTGACCGGAGGAGAAAGAGACGAAATTAGGGCGATTCTCCGGTGAAGTCGAGCTGAAGAGATGCGGCCGGGGTTGAGGATCCTTTTATAGATACTGGCAAGGGCTCTTGTGCTTGGAAGACAAGCTCCCAAGTGCAAGAGTCATTGCTGGAGAAAGAATCCGTTGGATACCCAAATCTCTCGAGCCTTCGCATGAGAGATTGGGTGTAAATCAGATATTGAAATCAAGCTTAAATGGAAGGGAATTCCTTAGAGAATCTCCCTTCCAAATCTAGATCTCTGAGGGAACGAGGAGTACTCTCCCTCCATTCCTCGTTGGAGTAAGATTTCTCCCCATTAATAGCGGAGGGACCTGTTTGTAAGAGTGGCAAGGAAGTTAGGGGGTCTACGTAAGAGTTTTCAAAAGTTAGGAGCCAAAATGTAATTAGGTGTACTATTTTGCAAAGTAGGTCCAGATGACCTCCCCTTAGGTCCAAATTTTGGTACAAACCTAATTTAGACCTAAGGAAACCAATGATGAAGTTGGATTTTAGGTTTGACCACGTTTGACTGGATATTTTACACAAAAACTCAAATCAGGTCAAGTAATGAGCTGAGACCCCAATCTAGGTCAAAAGAGGTTCCAAATGCTAAATTGAAGGTTATAAACCCTAGGAGATATTTTTCCATGAATTTTAGAGCATTTAGTTGATTTTTATCCTTACCATAACCTTGTTGAATTAAGCAGATCTGTTTTAGGGTTATTGAATGTCATTTAATTCTTGGATTGCACAATAACCCATTTCTGACCGAACCAACCCACTCTTTATCTTATTTAGACCATTTGACCTATGTTTTGCCTCTGAGAAATCCTGTTTATGTACTGCAATGGTAAAATTACAGTTTTAACCTTTGTTTCATGTTTTCTTCTCAGAACATTAATTCCTTGAATTTGGTCCTTCTCTAGGTTATGTAGGAGCTCTTATTCTCTTTCATAGGTCAAACTAAGCTAGTTAGGGCTCATGATAAGGCTCTCATCATACCCCCATGCCTTGCTTTTTCTAGTCCCTTAGCAAAATTTCAAGGTTTTAACTTCTATTCTAGACCCTGAGTGTCTGTTACCAGTTATGATAAGTGCTTTTCTTCTTCTTTTGATTAGGTTAAGAATGTTGACAATAGGCCTAGAGGTACTCAAGTATCAACCAAAATCTGGACCTGATCCACTTTATCCTCAGTCCTCCGCAAAGCTTTTTAAGGCCCATAGAAATTATCCTACGGTTCGTTGGACTTCATAGTTGAAGCACCCATGCTTGAGACATTTTTAGCCTAGGTTCAGATTGCCGTGCGTTCTTGTAAGAGAGAGACAGAGGATTTATTTGTTTGGAGAGTTTTCTCTCTCTTTTCTTTTTATTTCTAGCTTCGGATTGGCTTCTCAACACGGCCTGTATCGGATTTCTTGTCCCCATCATCAATCCTCAAAGGTTCCTAGCAATTGATGCTTCATGATAGCACCGCCCATGGCAACCCCCAGAACCCTGGCTTTCGGGATTTTGAGATAATCTCACCCATGGCATTCAGTGGCCGAATCCAAACCCTAGCAATCGACATTTTGTGATAATGCCGCCCATGGTATCTGAACTAGTAGAGTACTTTCATGCCCCTGATAGGATTTTTAAATATCCTAAGAGACAAGCACCGAGGAGACGATATGTTGTTACGCATCTTCGAGGGAAATTTCCCGCCTCTCCGCACTGGGAACTCAACTAAATCAACTTGTGCTGCTTAGTCGCTCCTAATCTAGGCAACTTTTTCAGAGCATTAAAATGCTTTTGCATGATTTTGATAGTTATGCGCACTGAACCAGACTGTGTATGGATTGGAGTGCTTAGGTTACTGAGCCTTGCAAACCGAAGGTCAGTTAACCAGGCCAAATACTTCCTAAGCCTTAGACCTAGTACCTAAGCTTCGCATTTTCCCCAACCTCTTGAGGATTATCCAGATCTTAGCGAGTACGCGAATTTTTAAGCCTAAGAGTCTGGCCCAGAAGGCCTAAGATCAGCGTTCCTGCTAATTTCTTTCTGTCTCATTAGCACTTTTCTCTCATTTTCGTCTTGATGTGGTCTAGAACTTCGGTTAATTCCTTAATCTTTTACTAATGACTATCTCTTTTTCATTTTATGCTCCATTTTATCATTTTGCTCTTTTTCTCTCCTTATGATTATGTAGCTCACAAAATTTCCTCCCTCCATTTTTTGTTCTTTTTCATAATTTTTCAATTTTTTTGTGTTTTTGACATATGTGAAATTTTTTTGTGAGAATCCTTTTAGCTTTTTCTTGGTTCTGTATGTATGCACTTTACCATCCCCGCATGCCTAAGTTTTGCAATGTCCTCATTGTAAATGGAGGGTGTGAAATAGTGTTGAGGTCAGGGACTTATAATAGGATACATCGAGTGGGTGAATGGGTCGGAAATGACTGATGCAGACGATTTCAATCTCTAGTACGTGTACCATAGGTGGGATCAACTGTCTAAGGCTGAACTCAAGGTGCAATGGATGTGGAGTACAGACAGATAATCAGACGGGTCTCTATTTTTGGAATGACGGGTTGCCTCCCGTTAAGCACTAAATTCAATGCCTTCAACCGAGCAGAACATGGGGTGGAGAGGGAGTGGTCAACTCAGTAGAATTTTGTACAACAAACACCTTGATTAAGAGCCTGGTTGGTCCAACCAGGTGCTTTTTAAGATCAGTGGACTGATGATGCAGCCCAAACCCAATCAGTCTGGTGGGTTGATAGATGTAGATCAATAGATGTGGAACCCACCATATGCAATGTGGCTCGGATGGATATGGAAGTGAAAACTCGGGTTTAGGATGAGTCGAATCAGCCTGGTCAGGGTAAAGTTTCGAAAAATAATCAGTGCATGGTGTGGAAACCCTACAGGGGTGATCAGAGAATGATGGATCATGTTTTCCAGTCTGATCGATACCCGATGCTCAGTATAGATGTGGAGTTGAATCATCTGTAAATGGCTTAGTGAGAGGTGAATCAGAATAGAAATTGAGTCCATTTGCGGGTCGGGGGAGAGAACAGGTTTTGATCAGTTCTGTACGTGTGGAAGAGGTGGCTTCAATGAGAATTGTGTATGAGGGCTCTTCTAGAAAGGAATGACAGGTGGTCTCATGTAGATAATCCTCATAGTAACTTTCAAAATCAAAAGCGAATGCCTGGAGAGTGTCTATGGGATACTGGAAGTCAGAGTCGAGAAAAGATTTGTATTCTAGGTCGCAATCATTCTCGACATTTGCTGGTTTTGATTCCTAAGGATCGAAAAGAAATGATTCCATGTTACTAGAACCTGAACTAAAATCAGTGATCTCGGGAACCGGGACCTCAGAATTGGAGTTAGAGAATGAGTCATGTGAGCTGAGGTCGTAGATTGGCTTGTTATAATCAGGAAGCAGATTTTCTCTGATGTTATGGTCAGATTTAAAATCGTCGGAGAGTTTACGAAAATCAAAATCTGAAGGAGATTCAAGATCATGAATTCCACCATAGAATAAATCATATGCTGTAGATTCAGTAGCCTGACTGGTGTCTAGCCTAGATGTCAATTCTGAGCTTAAAAAGGTATCCTTATCTGGTAGAGGCTCAGGTTCCAAGCTGGTAGGATAGACCCAATTGAAACCCCACTTGTCCAACTCAGTTTCTGTATCGTAAATGGGCATGACTTCCGAAAAATCGATTGGTTTCTTTGAGGATGTTGGTGAGAGATATTCATCAAATAGAAGCCCAAAATCATATTCTTCATTGAAAAATTGATCTTCCTCATATGGGGCCTCGAAATCTTCCCAATAGGTTTCAGATCTAGATTCTGGGCTTAGGATGTGGGTTGAATCACTAGAATCTAGGTCTGAATGACCTTCGAGGGTCACCTTATCATAATAAGGGGTGGAATTTACACCCTCGAGAGGTGCAGTTCTACTCTCATTATTGCAGGAGTTTTGGGATTCTAAGCCTGGTGATTCATGATCTAGAGTTGGCTCAACATTGTGTTCTCCTGCAATTGGAACTTCCCAACCTTCTTCAATATTAGGCACATTGAACTCCATTTGGGTTGGGAATCCATAACCATTTTGTGCCTCAAACCCGAGATCAGATTGATCCTCGATGTTGTCCAAAGATGGTTCATCCTTTGTTTGTGGCATATACGGGTATTTCTGGTCGATAATTTATTTTAATAATCTCATTATCTCTTCCCATTTTTCAAGATCATCTTGGTGTTGCTCCCAAAGTATAGGATTTGTCATGCATTGAAAGTATTCAAGATTATGCAATTTTTCTATCTCCATGTATCCTGTGATGAGCATGTCTCGGGTTGATCCTTTTGTGACTTCTGCCAATAGCACTTGGGCACAAGTTATGATGAAGGTTGTGGTTGTTGGGACATCAATCTGAATGTTTTCTACTAGTGTTGAGGTTTTGCCTTCTTTTTCATGGAATTTCAGGGCATCCTCAATCATCCTATTTCTCATGGATCTCCGATATTCAGGTTTCTTGAATGGTAATCCTAAGTGGTTTGGTTGCATATTTGGATCAGGTGGTGGAATTAAGATGTAGAATCAAGTTATGAAGCGATTAAATCTGAATAAAGAGTCCCATTGAAAATGTATGTGTGTGCTCTAAAGATAAAAGATGAGGGACTGGAGATGTTTTTGACCCAATCAAGGCACCCAAGGACGTTTGGATGACTATGGAGGTTCGGGGCGGATGATACCCCTGGATTAGAAGGTCGTCCACCTAAGAATTACTTGGGTAGCTAAAGAGGGAGAGTCCCGCAAAGACCCCTACACGATAGAGCATCCCCACGGGTTACAGGGTTTCTCCCACCTGACCTCTGTTGTCACAAAGATTCCAGGTAGACCAGAATGGGGACCTTGACCTCTTAAGTCTACCACTTTTATTTCAAAGGTGCTTTAGGGTTTTCACTTGAACTTTAGATGTTTTGATGTTGTAACCTAATTTGGAGGTTGGTTGACCCAAGGGGTCAACTTTACCTGACCTGTCCTAAAGATGGCAGAATGATTCTAGGCTTGGGACCTAGAAATCACTCTGATTTGACTCCCAGTTTATTAGGTCCAAGATTTTTTAAGATTCAAGTGCTGTTAGAGCTCAATTTTTAGGGTTTGTCTTGTTTAGATCTCTTCAATCAAGGGCTTGGGTAGCACACTGATGCCGGAGGGTTCATTTCTTTTTATACAAGCATGTGTGACTAGCACTCCAAAAACCCTACTGTTGAAACCCTAATTTAGTTCTATTTTCAATCCTCTTTTTAACAGAAATTCTCTTTGGACTCAAAAACAAGAAGTGTGTTGTCCGCAGCGATTAAGCGTGATTTCTATTAGTCACAGGAATTTTGTGGGATAGGATCTCTAAGAAATTGCTTCCATTCAAGAAGTTTTTAAAAATTTTCGTAAAATCAAGAAACCTTTGCCTTAAATATGGTAATTACTATAAAAAGAAGGCAATTGATTTCTAAGTTGGTTTCTTCCTTTTGTCTTTCAAGGGTTAGGCAATGGATTTTAGAGAAGAAGAGAGGTTACCTGCCCTGGAGAGGTTGACTTGCGCGGGAGATTTCTTCTCTTGAAATACCTAGCAAGATCACAATAAAATAAATAGGGCAAGCTAGTGTTCAATATAGTCAAAAAGAATGTAGAGACTAGTGATAAATTGCGCGTTGCTCCATGACAATGGTGCCAAAATGTTATAGCACTGTGTTGGGCTTTTTAGATGAGTATAAGTGAGTCGCGTTGTAGTATAGGTGACCAAGCATTGATAACAAATAAGAATTTATTACTCGAAAACCTAAGTATCCGAGGTTGAACACAGGGAGCAAATGGAATTTATTCATTAATCTCAATAATGTAATTGAACACTTAGAGTTACTCAAAACTTAATTCAGAATACAAATGCAAGAGTTTAGGAATTGAAATATAGCAAAAATGTAGAATTGGACGTCTGATTCTATGATCAGACGTCTTAAATGATGGCGCCCTTCTTTCTGCCTTCTCTTTTTCTTCTTTCTTTATCTCTGGCTTTCCTTAGCTCTTCTATTCTTCTCTGACTTTGGCCATCTGTAGCTCTTCTTCCTTGTCTCTTTCTTTCTTCTCTTGCACAGTGCCTTTCTCCTTCTTCTACGGTCTTCTTCTTTCTTCCTCAGCTGAACCTCTGCTACAGTGCTGCTCCTTATTTTCCTCTGTCTTCTTCCTTTGACTTTCTTCCTTCTCTTTCTGTCTCTGCTTGCCTTCTTCTTCTGCCGCTCCTCTTCCTCAGTGCTGCTCCTTCCCTTGGCTTCTACCTGTCTTCTTCCTTTTCCTTCCTTGCCTTGATTTCCTTCTTCAGCCTTTTCCTTAGCTCTCCTCTTTTTCTTCTTCTCTTTGGCCTTCCTTCCTTCTTCCTTTCTACGGCTAAGTATCCTTCCTTCCCTGCACAGCTGCGCCTTCCCTCTTCCTTCTTCTCTTCTTCTTCCCTACACAACACCACACAGCAAAACCTACCCCCTACCCTCCCCGCGTCTCTCTCTCTATTTCTCTTCGGTACGCTCTCCCAGAGCCGGGTAATCGGTTCGGGTATCGTGCGCTTGGGTCCAGGCACACCGGCGTGGGTGTGATGCGCAAGGAGTGCCAGGTATAGGTAATCGGGTCGGGTGCCAGATCCGCAGGGGCAGGTCGCGGACGAGGCGTGAGGGTGAGGGACCTCACCCCTATGTTACTTGAGGCGATTAGAAGAAAGCACAAAAACAACTTATACCACATACCTGTGCTAAAGATTTCCAAGGTGGGACTAAAGTGTCCCACCTGCTTCGCTCACGCGTCAGCATGGTGTCGCCTTCAATTGCCATGCCTGCAGTTGCTCTCTAGCCAATTGCTTAGCTGCGTGGATGCACAAGACCAATCCTCACGTCCTGTAGTGCAACACCTGGGTGGATGCGGCTTGGAGCGATCTTGCAACCTTCTTGCTTCAGCGTCAATGGTGGAAGGGGTGTCGACCTGCATTTCATTTAATACGGCCTGTCAGCCCCATTAAAACACCTGAGGAGCTTCGCCGTGTCTTAGCGAAGGTGAGACGGTGGGTGTCAGGCCACGGGGCGGCCTAGGCATGTGTGCCTAGGTCACCCTGTGGCCATGCTTATGGGTTAGGTCGGGGGGCATTTAGGGAGGTGTTGGTGGTTGATGGCGATCAGTGGACAATGGGGGAGGTGGTGAGGTGTCTGGCGAGGTGTGTGGAGGTGCGGAGCGATGGAAGCGCCTCACCGGTGGGCGGCCGGAGATGGAGAAGATGGTAGTGGACAGTGGCTGCGAGGGGTCGGAAGTAGAAATAGAAAGAGGGGAATTGAAGAGGGGATAGAGAGGAGTAATTCTAACCTAGCTAAGTGGACGAAGGGGGAGAGGTGGCTACTGGCTGTACCTGCTATCGCTGGAGAAGACGGTGTCCAGTGGAGGGAGAGCAGCGACGATGAAGGGTCTAGAGGTGCTCGCGTGGGTGTTGCGTGACGTTGAGGAAGATGGTGAGGGCAACTCTGCCACTAGTAGTGTGGCAAAGCGATGAGAAAGAGGAGGGGGGCTTGCCAGAGCTCGCTGGACTCTTGACCGGAGGAGAAAGATACGAAATTAGGGTGATTCTCCGACCAAGTCAAGCTGAAGAGATGCGGCCAGGGTTGAGGATCCTTTTATAGATGCTGGCAAGGGCTCTTATGCTTGGAAGACAAGCTTCCAAGTGCGAGAGTCCTCATCGAAGAAGGAATTTGTTGGATACCCAAATCTCTCGAGCCTTCGCACGAGAGATTGGGTGCAAATCAGATATTGAAATCAAGCTCAGATGGAAGGGAATTTCTCAGAGAATCTCCCTTCCAAATCTGGGAGATCTCTGAGGGAACGGGGAGTACTCTCCCTCCATTCCTTGCCGGAGTAGGATTTCTCCCCATTAATGGTGGAGGGATCTGTTTGTAAGAGTGGAGAGGAAGTTAGGGGGTCTGCGTAGGAGTTTACAAAAGTTAGGGGCCAGAATGTAATTAGGTGGACTATTTTGCAAAGTAGGTCCAGATGACCTCCCCTTAGGTCAAAAGTTTGGTAAAAACCTAATTTGGACCTAAGGAATCTAATGATGAAGTTGGATTTTAGGTTTGACCACGTTTGACTGGACATTTTACACAAAGACCCAAATTAGGTCAAATAATGAGTTGAGACCCCAATCTAGGTCAAAAGAGGTTCCAAAGGCTGAATTGAAGGTTATAAACCTAATGGATATTTTTTTATGAATTTTAGAGGATTTAGTTGGTTTTTATTCTGACCAAAACCTTGTTGAATTAAACGGGTCTATTTTAGGGTTACAGAATGTCATTTAATTCTTGGATTGCACAATAACCCATTTCTGACTGAACCAACCCACTCTTTATCTTATTCATACCATTTGACCTATGTTTTTCCTCTAATAAATCCCGTTTAAAATGGTAAAATTGCAGTTTTAACCTTTGTTTCATATTTTCTTCTCAGAACATTAATTCCTTGAATTAGGTCCTCCAGGTTATGTAGGAGCTCTTATTCTCTTTCATAGGTCAAACTGAGCTAGTTAGGGCTCATGATGAGGTGCGTGGGGGAGAGCAGTAGTCACGAGGAAGGTACCAACCAACGGCTACTTACCCGACCCAGTGTGTGGCTGCTTCTTCTACACCGAGGACTTAGGGGCGTATCAATGCCCTGACACAGAGACGCCAGGGCTTCCGATTCATTGGTGGCAAGTATGGTTACCATTTCCAGTAGATTAGTTTATGTGCTTTTTGATTCCAGCGCCACAAACTCTTTTGTCGCTGCGAGTTTGCTGTCAGTTTGGGATAAGACAGTGTGTTGTTAGAGGATCCATTTGTGATCAGAGGCCAGGTGGCCAGCTGTTTGTAGCGGAGGAGGTCTACACGGACTGTGAGGTCAGTATAGGGGGACACCGCCTCCCCGCTGACCTGATTGTGATACCGATGGAGGATTTTGGCGTGATTCTGGGGATGGATTGGCTGTCCACCTACCACACCTTGGTGGACTGTTTCGGGAGGAAGATCGTCTTCTCCATACCAAAAATTCCATCCTTTGAGTTTCACGGACAGCCAGTGGACGGAGGTTTTAGGTGCATATCTGCGCTTCGGGTAACGAGGCTTTTGAGCTAGGGGTGTGAGGGCTTTCTAGCCTGTGTGGTGGCGAAGCCCAGCCCCGTGGTTGACTTTCAGAGCATTCCGGTGTTTTATGAATACCCCGGTGTGTTTCTAGAGGAGCTGCCAGGACTACCACCTGAGCGTGAGATCGAGTTTGAGATCTCACTAGTATCGAGGACCAACCCCATTTCTACTGCACCGTACCGGATGGCACCACTTGAGCTGCGAGAGCTCAAGTCATAGCTACGGGACCTGTTAGAGAAGGGCTTTGTGAGGTCCAGTGCATCCCCGTGGGGAGCCCCTGTGTTGTTTGTGAAGAAGAAGGATGGTACCCTGCAACTTTGTATTGACTACAGATAGCTGAATAGGGTCACCATCAAGAACAAGTATCCGCTGCCGAGGATTGATGACCTTTTTGACCAGTTGCGAGATACCACGGTATTCTCCAAGATAGATTTGAGGTCAAGCTACCACCAGTTGAGGATCAGGGAGACCGACGTCTCCAAGATAGCTTTCCGCACCTGGTACGGACACTACGAGTTCTTGGTCATGCCGTTTGGGCTGACCAATGCCCTCGCTGCTTTTATGGATTTGATGAACCGAGTTTTCAGACCATATCTGGATCAGTTTGTGGTGGTATTTATCGATGACGTGCTCGTTTACTCACGGCATCAGGCACAGCACGGACAGCATCTACGGGTGATTCTGGACACATTGAGATGACGCAGGCTGTATGCCAAGTACAGCAAGTGCAAGTTTTGGTTGAGGCAGGTGACTTTCTTGGGCCATGTGATCTCAGGGGATGGTTTGGCTATGGATCCAGCCAAGGTTGAGGCCATACTCAGGTGGGAGATGCCACATACAGTGACAGAGATACGCAGCTTTTTGGGACTGGCAGGTTACTATCGGCGGTTTATCAGGAGATTCTCGCAGATTGCGTGTCCTATGACTTAGTTGACTCGGAAGGACGTGCATTTTGCTTGGATAGATGCTTGTAAGGCATATTTTCAGGAGTTGAAGGAGAGATTGACTTCAGCTCCTGTGCTTACCATCCTGGATAGCAGTGGCAGTTTTGTGGTCTACACGGACACTTCGTTGTAAGGGCTAGGGGGCGTGCTCATGCAGCAGGGTCACGTTGTCGCTTACACTTCGCGGAAACTGAAGCCCCATGAGCATAGCTACTCTACCCATGACTTAGAGCTTGTAGCTATTGTCTTCGCACTGAAGACATGGAGGCACTATCTTTACGGTGAGACCTTTGAGATTTTCACAGATCATAAGAGCCTCAGGTACTTGTTTGACCAGAAGGAGCTTAACATGAGACAGAGACGTTGGTTAGAACTCCTGAAGGACTATAACTGCAGCATCTCCTACCATCCGAGGAAGGCCAATGTGGTGGCTGACGCCTTGAGCCGGAAGGTGCCCACCCACTTGGCCAGTCTACAAGCACAGAGTTGGAGACTTATGGAGGAGTTGGGCAGTTGGCGACCCTGAGAGTTAGGGGTATTGTGGAGCAGTGACGGTGACACAACAAATGCAACCAGAGCTGATAGACTACATCATCGCAGGACAGATGACAGATCCGTACTTAAGGATGTTGTGAGACAGAGTACTGTTAGGGGACCTAGGAGACTTTTCTTTTAAAGATGAGGTGCTGCATATGAAGGGATGCTTGTGTGTTCCTAGAGACGAGGAGTTGTTGAGAGAGCTCTTGACGGAGGCGCACGGGTCCAGATTCACCATACATCCCGGGAATACAAAGATGTATCATGATCTGAGGTGCAACTTTTGGTGGAGAGGGATGAAGCGAGATGTGGGTGAGTTCGTGCAGCAGTGTTTGGTGTGCCAGCAGGTGAAGGTCGAGCACCAGAGGCCTGCGAGACCGTTGCAGCCACTTCCTGTGCCAGAGTGAAAGTGGGAGAGCATCACCATGAACTTGGTGGTGGGTCTACCCGTTACCTAGCGAGGACACGACACAGTCTGGGTGATAGTGGACAGGTTGACGAAGACGGCACGTTTCCTGCCGATCCGAGTCACCTTGGGACAAGCACAGTTGGCAGAGAGGTAAATTCACGATGTGGTATGCCTGCACAGAGTTCTGCATGAGATTGTATCCGATCGGGATACCCATTTTACTTTCCAGTTTTGGGTTGAGTTTCAGCAGGCTTTGGGGACACAGTTGAGGTTTAGTACCATGTACCACCCCCAGATGGATAGATAGTCAGAGTGCACTATATAGACACTTGGGTACCTTTTGTGCGCCTGTGTACTAGAATAGAGAGGCTCTTGGGAGGAGGACTTACCCTTGGCAGAGTTTGCATATAATAACAGTTATCACTCGAGCATCGGCATCGCACCTTACAAGGCGCTGTACGAATGGAGGTGTATTGCGCCCTTGAGTTGGGTTGAGGTGGGGACCAATTGGGAGGTTGGCCCCAGGCTGATCCAGCAGAGTCAGGAGGTGATAGAGTAGATCCACAGACGACTCCGCACTGTTAGGAGCAGGCAAAAGAGTTATGCTGATCGAAAACACAAAGAGGTGCAGTTCAAGGTTGGGGATCATGTCTTTCTCTGCATTTCGCCCATGAAGGGCCTGCAGCATTTTGGGGTGAAGGGGAAGCTTGTGCCAAGGTTTGTGGGGCCCTTTGATGTCCTAGAGTGGGCAGGACCCGTTGCTTACCAGCTTGCCTTTCCTCCCCAGCTTTCAGGTGTGTACGACGTGTTCCACGAGTCCAACCTCAGGAAGTACGTCGCCGATCCCAATCACGTTCTGAGCCATGAGAGTGTCGAGGTGGGTGACGACCTGACCTACTCTGAGAGACCAGTGCAGATACTAGACAGGGTCGGCCGGAGTCTGAGACGAAAGTAGGTAACCCTGGTGAAGGTTTTGTGGAGAAGCCAGCGGTTCGAGGAAGCTACCTAGGAGTCTGAGGCGACAATGCGAGAGCGGTACCCGAAGCTTTTCTAGGGTATGTCTTTTCATACCAACTTCGGTCCTCTTTAAGTTTGTTATGCATTTTATATTCCTCTTTCCGTACCCTAGCTAGCTCAAGCTTCAGGGGTGAAACTTCCTTTAAGTTTGTTATGATGTAAAGACCCGTCCTGCTTTTAGCCTTTTAGGACGTCTGGAGTGTCAGTCAAACGTCTGGAAATTAAAAATCTGTATGCACTCTGCGTTCTACGTGCAGGCGGCGCGCAGGCCCTCCTCCCTCCTTTTTCCCCCCGTCGAACCCTAACCCCTCGGCTATAAAAGACAACCCCCTTCCTCTCCTCTCCACTCCACCACTACCACCACACCCCCCACTCCAATGCCGTGAGAAAGGGCACATGAGAGAGAGTGTGAGAGCAAGGAGGAGGAGGGTGCGTGAGGAGGAGGAGAGCGCCGAGGTCGAGAGCTTTGTGGAAGCTCGTCGGAAGCTTGCATGGCCACTGCAGCGCATGCGGGAGGACTGGTCTGTTGTGCACAGGTGCAGCCTTGGGAAGGTGCGCGGAATGACTTTCCACTCACTTTCGAACGTCTGAACAGCTTACTAGACGACCAGAGGTTTTCCCAGATGACCGGATGATTGGTCAGATGTCTGGAACTGTTTTCAGACGGTCGAGGAGGAGTCCTGGATGTTTGAGGTCACTAGAGGAGCTTAAGGTGAGTCTCTGTGACTTTTAAGATGTCTGGACTTCTTTCCAGACATCTGATTTTGGTTTGCAGACACATTTTTGACCCGTTTGGGGTCCGATCGGGATCCGTTTTACGCAAACAAAGTATCTGTGGTTTCCTTGTGAGTTTCTCTACATTTTAGAAGCCTTCATACACTATTCTAAACCTTCCGTTGTGATGTGTTCCTTGGTATAGGACTTCGACCTGTAGCATGTTTAGAGCTTGCAGAGGCACGTGGGCCTGCAGTTCGAGCCCCCAGTACTCCCGGATTATCTGGTAGAGTGGTCCACCCCTGTTATACTTATTAAATATGAATGCATCGATGAAAATTAAACAACTGGAATCCTAGGATGTGGCATGAACCCTAAGACGAGAAATGGTTGAACCAATTATTTGCATAATTGAAATTGTATTTAATATGAATGAGCTAAATTGTTAGCCACTGCTTATAAATGAATACGAGCTGCCTGTTAGAATATGAGCTGCCTGAGATAACTAAATAGTTACCTGTGATATCACTTGTTGCATGTGTTAATTTATGGAAATACGAGCTGCATGTGTATAAACGAGAACTGAAGTGTGAATGATGAAACTTGGATTGGAATAATATGGTGAATATGAGCATGAACCCTACGGGGAGTTAGGAGTAGAGCTCCTGTGAATAGATGGAAAAGCCTGGAATGTGGACGGGAAGTGTGCTGGCCCTTGAGTACGTGGTACCAAGGAGAGCGACTGTCCCCTTTTAGTGTAGAATAGAGCTAGTCGCCCTTAGGTTGGGACCCGGGGTTAGGATTAGCCACACTACACTGACTTCTGTTGGCCCTTGCGTATACGGTATCGAGGCGAGCTACTAGTGTACGGAGGGAGCTAGCCACCCCATGGGACCCGGGGTTCAGCTAGCCACCCTACACCGACTTGTTAGGCCCTCTAGGCAAATCAAGGTAGTCAGACGAAGGTGTGCTGACTGTGGAGGGGTGAGACCCCTATTTGGTTATGAGGGGCTAGACCCCTGTTTCTGAGAGGGCTAGGCCCTATACTATTCCTTGTTGTACTTTGAGCCTACCTGCTAGAAGAAACGACTGACCGCATGCCAATGCGGGGTAGCTACCCATGCACTTATCGCATGTGCCGTAGTCACCGCTACGTCTATCAGTGACCACGGGGTGGTTGACTGGGTGTAGGACTACCACAGGGGACTCTTTCGACCATGAGAGCACCACATGTATCTTCTACTCTTCCGAAAAGACTGCAATCAAGATCGTTCCCATGAGGAACATGCAAGATCAAGAAAGAAATCTGAAAGTAAACCAATGGGGTGAAAAGAAATTACCTGTAAAATAAAATAACTCGGAAAGGATAAATATGCTTGCTACTTTTACTACTTTAGATAGTATAGTTACCATTCTACTCAGCGTTCGCTGACCCCATCTTTTCATAACACTATTCAGGTCCAGGAGTTGAGCAGCTCGAGCCACCGACTGCAGAGGGTGCTGGGCCCAGTCGAGCCCAGCCGTAGTTTTCAGTACTTTTGTTGTACTCTCTTTTTTGCTATAGTGAGTTTCAGACTTTTGGTTACTATTCCTGTTACTATTGCTTTTGTTCTATTTTTCTTGTTGTTGTAGTGGTATGTACTGAACTAGCAGCTTTTTCTTTCCTTTACTGCTTGTA
This sequence comes from Thalassia testudinum, assembly GCA_037157565.1. Classification (NCBI taxonomy): domain Eukaryota; kingdom Viridiplantae; phylum Streptophyta; class Magnoliopsida; order Alismatales; family Hydrocharitaceae; genus Thalassia; species Thalassia testudinum. The sequence continues at coordinate 1,223,296 of JAZHRO010000006.1, forward strand.
CGCTTTTACTGTTTAGTTACATTGTATAGTGAATGTGGTTTATTTTCCTGCTTTTTGATTTTTTCTTGTTGGATGATTGGGTCTTAGGATTAGTCGAGGCGAGCCTGTCTCAGGTCATGTAGGGATTCAGGAACCGGGTCGTAGTAGTTTATTTGTCACATTTAGGTTAGAAAATAAAAAAATTACCAAAAATACATCATTTTCTGACTAGCAGTAGCATACCACTAGGCATACACTCCTAGGAGTACATATACCTGCTAGTAGTTACCGATCTAACTTGGGATTTTTTAGCTCTCGCATCAGCGGGAAAAACATGCTAAGAATGACCCACGTAGATCCTTGTCTTTTGATTAAAAAGCAAAACCATTAATTGTTTGAAAAGAATTAAAAAGCGATCACATTTGCTACTTCTTTCTACCATTTGTGAAAATGAATTAACTAAAAAGAGGACTTTATAAAACTCGTGACATATATCTGTTTGCAGATTCCATGCGGGTTTTTATCAATCACTATGTTGCATGCTATCATGCACATAGTGTGATCACTAGAGTCACACACGTCTTATATTTCTACCTCTCCTCTTTGCACCTCTTAGGGCTTTGGTTGAAGATCAACAAGTCTGTCTCACTACTAGAGCCCCGGGGATCCAGTAATGAGCGGTCATGATCCTAGACCTTAGACCTTCGAGCCTTAGGATACGCACATATGTAGACACGTATAGGATGCATATTTGGATTGAAATACTACTTGTTTGCATCCCTGTATATTTTACGCATATTCCGAGGATCTTCTTTTCCTTTGAAAAGAAGCAAAACCCACTTTTTGCGATGTTTTTGGGTTTTGCTTGCCGTTGTTTTATGCAGTAGTGTGTGTCATTGCACATTTTTTGCATTTTATGCAGGGGAGGCGATCCCTAAAGCCACCTCTTATATCTCCTTTGATAGGTCTACCTAAGCTGGTTGCACTAAGGAAACCAACTTTCCTGTCTGATTTCTCTGCATTTTCTATGTTTGATTCTATGGATCAACTGCAGAATCAGAATCCCGAGATCCCTTCTTCTTGTCAGGGGGAGATGCCACCTTTTGATATCCATGAGGCACTCTTGAACCAAAACCTGCAAATGCTCAAGTAGAACTGTCAAATTAACCTATTGACGGTTGCTCTTCAGACTCTACAAGCTCGTCCTCCTCGACCTGAGGTGGGTTTTGATCCACATGATTTCCTCCACCTCGTCCTCTACCTAGGCCTGTACTTCGTGATTACTATAATCCATCCAATGCCCAAGTAGAGCCTAGTGTTAGGATTTCCGTTGGGGAAAATGACTCAAAACTAAAGCCAAACATCATAGGTATAATGCCACATTTTCATGGGTATGCATCTGAGGATCCATTTCAACACATCGAAGATCTTAAAAATCTATTTCAAACCCCTGGACCTCGAAATCAAAATCGGAAAATCCTACTAATGAAAATGTTCTGCTTTAGCTCAAAAGACAAAGTCGCCTATTGGTATCACACGATCGCACGACCTATCTCTATTTGGATTGAACTTGAATCTATGTTCCTAAAGAAATTCTCTCCTATAGGTTGAACCAATGCCCTTAGGAGAGCCATCACCACATTCACTCAGAATCAAGGAGAACCAATTCATGAAGCGTGGGAGCGCTTACATGAATTGCAAAGGAAATGCCTACATCACGACATCCCTCATTGCCAACTCATGCACATCTTTTATTATGGATTGCAAGAAGGTATTCGCAATCTGGTCGATGCCTCTTGTGGAGGGAATTTCTTAAATCACGACGAAGAATCTGCCTCAGAACTATTTAAAGGGATGGTGGAATGCGTCCATGTCGCAATTCACGCGAGGAAACACACACCAAACTCCGCATCAAAACTCGTATCAAAAGGGCATTCACGAGATCACGAATCAATCTAGTTCACGGGATTTAGAGATTATAGCTGAGAAACTAGACAAAGTTGATATTGTAGCGAAGCATCTCGATGAGGTCCGAAACACAACAAAACTCTTACACCTCTTCTCGCTACGTAGAATCCCGTGCGTTTCCCTATTTTATAAATTCCCACTGGGAGGGAATTTGTGAATAATATGGATTCGAGAGATCCTTCTTCCTTGGGTTTTCTCCCTACTCATTCACCAACCCAAGGAGGGACCTTTGTCCCATCATCCCCACCTTTCTCCCCAATTCCTTCTTTTGCAAAAAACACGCCTAATCTTTATAATCTATATGCCATCTAGGAGAATGATTATAGATCAAACCCATATTCAAATACCTATAACCCTAGATGGAGAAACCACCCAAATTTCTCTTGGGCTGATCAAAACCAAAAACCTACATATCCGAATCAGACCTGACAAAACCCACCTTCGTTGCCTTCTTATCAATCAAATGCGAGGCCCCTTCATGCGAGTATGCAAAACTACTCAGGGTCGAATAGAGATACGCAACTCGATTAGATTTTGAGAGCTGTTATAGAGAGTTAGAATCAGAATGTTGAAGCTCTCGTTGAGATTCAATGGCAATGTAAGGTAGAATTCCTGATTTACGAAATCAAATCATGTTTTTGGCTAAGTCTCGTCAGGCAAGTACTCTTCCATCTCAGCCAGTTTCGAATCCTAGGAATCTGCCACATCCTAGGCAACATCAGGGCCAAGTACACTTTGTTAATCAAGCCTTTGATTCGAATCAAAACTCTTCCTCCTCACCTCCCGAGAGTGATCTTCCAAACTCGCATCAACAACCTTTGTTGTACCAAAACGATCCACCTATCATTCAGAAGCATAATTGATTAGTTGCTAATCTTCTGATTGGTTGAACTCACTTATCCTATTCACCTCATTCTCTAGTATCTTTACCTCGATTCAAATCAGATTTATCTTTCATGAAATCCATCCATATCTTTCTCGAGATTTTCACGTGATTTTGATTTTGGTTCTGTGAGATCTTGTTAAGGCAAAAATCAGGGTGAGTTTATTATCTTTGACTATTCTATTTTTGGGTGGTTTATTTTATTTTCCTTTTCTTGAGCTAATTCTTCCTTGACTCCCTTGCTTTTTACCGTACCTATTTTGTTATGAGAGTTACTTTCTACTAGGGTTTACACCTAGCTAAAGGCGTAAAACTTAGCACATGTTTACATAGTTGTTTCCTGTTTTCCACACTTTCATCTACCTATACACTTGAGTCCGTACTTTATCTATCACTTCTTTACTATCCTACTCTTCACTTAGTCCAACTAACCACTCTAACTTAGGTCAGACTTGAAATCGTCCGCATAAAGATCTTTAATCTCCTCTATACGATCCTTCCGTCACCCTATACTAAGTGTAGAGTCTTTTTCACCCTTCTTACAATGAGGACATTGTAAAATTTTGGCTTGGGAGGGTGTGAAGTGAAATCTTAATACTCTAAGTCTATTGGTAGATGTAAGATAAAAAAATTTTTAAAATACCTAAAAATTTAAAAATTTTTGAAAAATTCATAAAAAATTGAAAATTGAAAAAGCATAAAAAATAAAAAAAGAAAAGAACATAAAAAATTTTTAAAAATAGAAAATAAAAAAATAATAATTAGGGGATTACATTCATTTTAAAGAAGAATTGAAGAAGAATATAAAAAAAACATATTTAAATATTTATAATAGTAATTAAAGAGCCTAATTTTCTTTTAAGGTTAGAAATAAATAAAAATATATATGTTTAAATTGTATATAGTGTACACTTAATAAGAGCATTGAATCCTTACTTTGGACTTTTTCTTGAATATCTTTTCAAAACACGTATTTATTTGCAAATTTTGAATAGGATTTTTCTCGAGTTAGAGTCTGAAACCCTAATAGGATCTATTTTTCTCGCTCTTTATTCTAAAACAAAGTAACTAATATGTATTAACTAGGTTAGATCCTTTTAATTTTTGAATATCTATTTTTACCAACAAGTTGAGTAAAGAGACTAGATATCTAGAGTTGATTAAGTAAAGAGTTGGTAGAATTCTTAGCCATAAGGTCTAACAGGCTATAATTAGCTTAATCAATCGAGGACATTCTGCTAGACTTAGCGAGTTGCGTCTTAATAGAGCCTGTGGGTTGATACTAATGGTTTAAGGACATGAGAGTGAAAGGCTTTGTTTTCCACGCTCTAGTTTGAGAGCTAAGTAGCCTAAGCATCCAAAATTCACACACATTAGAATTGTCTTGTTGGCATCTGAGATCACGAAAACACAGAGGTTAAGAGATCCATTTTAAATCCTCTTTAATCCAAGGATTTCCATGGGGCAGCTCTTGAAAGGGTAAATGATGTGCCACTCACCTAGAAAAAGGATTTGGAGTATTAATTTAGTAAGAAAAATGAGGAGAAGAAAAAAATTTGTTGAAAAAGAAAAAAAATAAATTATATACATCCTGCAGTTAAGCACCTCACTACAAATGTATGCTTATGCAATTTTATCCACCAAATAAAGCATCTCGCTAGAAATGGATGCTACCCCTTCCTCAATCACTAAAGACACCTCGCTACATATGGGTGTTTTAACCTATAGAAAATGGATTGGAAAAATATTGAGATAAAATATAGGACTAAGAGACCTAGTGGTCCACCGGGGAGATATACACCTAGAGTGTTGACCTTGGGATAAAAGAATGGCGAGGAGAAAGCAACCAAATCTGAGTAAGGCTAAGCCAAAGGCTTGAATTGAAATAACCTGGATTGGAAATTGATGTCTTAAGATCTAGATTTTTGCAACTTTGGATGCCTTTAGTATGAGTCTATTCACGAGCACGGATGCTTTAAAATCATAGCTACTGAACCTTTACATTGGGTAGTGAAGCCTGAGAAATCGGGTTTTGGAGACTAGAGGTTGAGGCCTAAAGAAGATAGATTGACAAAACCTTAGATCTAGAAGTCTCCAAGATGTTGTGGGCTAGTTGGTTTAAGGATTTTACTCTTCTCTAAACTTGGTTAATAAAGGGTGTCTAGTACATTTGCAAAAGCTCAAGTCGGTAAAAATCAGATTTCACGAGCCTAAGGATTAACCTATGTCTATTGAGTTTTTGAGTTAGAATTTAACTTCCAGTCTTTGAGTCTTGTTACCTTATTCATCTTGATCTCTCTGATTTTTTTAGAGTTTAGAGTGGATACAAAGAATAAACGGGTTTTCAATGTTCTGATTCAAAATAAATTTCTGTCAAGATTCTATTTTTACGAATACGTATTTTTGAAAGGTATTTAGGGTTTTTGAGTCCATAGTAAGTGGATTCCTATTAATGCTCTATCTATTTATGGATATTTTTGAAAATATAAAAATAAAAAATAAGAATATCAAAATTCTAACCTAAGCATTCCTCTACTATAGAATTATTTAATCACCCTGGTGGTTAAATCATCAGTGGGTCTACCAAGGAGGGCTGTGGGTTAGGCTCGTCTATGCTAGCGGAATCCTTGAGAACATTAATCACTATACAAGTTTCCATATTATAATCTATATCCTCAAGTCCCTCAAATCCACAATCCTCGAATTAATTAAATGCCTTAAAAATATCAAGTTTAAGCTTCCTATCTCTAAAGGCAATCTCCTTGCTACTGCTTTAACAATTTATATTGGCCTTAGCGGTAGCTAGGAGCGGACACCCCAGAATGATGGGCATGTTTCTTAAGTCTTCAGGTACATTTATGTCAAGGACTAAGAAATCTACAGGAAAATAGAAATCCTTGACCTTGACAATAACATCCTCAATAATGCCTTTCGGGGTGGTGATCGAACGGTCTGCTAACTATAGCAATACTGAGGTCATCCTTAGTTTACCTAACCCGAACTTTTCATATAGAGAAGTCGATATTAGGTTAATACATGCACTTAAATCCAGTAGTGCCCAATTAAAAGTGTAATCCCCAATAACACATGAAATCAAGGGAACACTTGGATCTCTCCTTTTCTGAGGAAGGTGATGCAAGATAACAGAACTAGACTACTCAAAGAGTATCACCTTTCTTGAGGTAGGTTCTTTCGACTTACGCTTTTGAGTACATAAATCTTTTAGAAACCTTGCGTATGCCGGGATATGCTTAATGGCATCGAAAAGTAGGATATTGATTTCTACACTTTTAAAAATACTCAGAAGCTCATCGTTGCTGTCTATAGTTTTCTTCTTCCTGGATTTTAGTAAGGCATCAGGAAATGGGATATGGGTAATTTCATCTATGGTAGGTTCCTGAGCCTTATTCTTTTCTTCAATTTTCTCCATTTCTTCCTCAAGATTACTAGGATTTTGTTTACTGGAAGAGGGTAGTTCAGGGTCCTAGGTTTGCTTTCAGCTCCTCAAGGTGACAGAATTTGCAGAAGCATACGAGTTCGGGTCTTGGGAAGGGTTGGGAAAGATTGAAGGGGCTTGGTTAGCTAGATAACTAGAAGTAGAAGAAGGACCTTGCTGAACAACCTGAGCATGTGCATGTAGGTCCCTTTGATTCCTGTACCCTTAGGCTCTATTACCCTGATTTTGTAAATTTCGAATGTTAGGTACAGGCTGAGATGGTAGAGATCCTGACTATCAGGTATTAGCAATAAGCTCATATTGCAAGTTGTCCAATGAGGTTTTCATCTATTGCATAAGCTGGAGCATTGATCCTTGCATCTCCATCATTTATCGGTTCAAATCAGCCTACTAATGGGCGAGAAATCGAGCATGGAAAATAGGTTTGAAACTCGTGTCATAGTATATGTCGAAATCTCACTATCAAATAAAATTTATAACCAAAACTCAAAGTGAGTCCTAGGTCGAACACTAGGAGGCAAAAACATTTGGTTTCATAAATCCGCGTTTACTTTTATTTATTTTTGGTGTTTTTATCTTTTGCGATTTTTTTTGGTATTTTTATAAGGCAACAGATCAGGTTGATAATATCTAGCTAATCTACTTGCAAAATAAGCAAAAGAGAGAAACAAATATTATAAGGGTAATCCAAAATGTTTATTACAACTAATTGTGGGAAATAAAAGTACTCTAGAAAGTAAATAAAAAGATAGAATGAGATGAGGAAATCCCCCTCGACGGCTTCTTGGAGGATGACTTGCTTTGACAATGCCTGGATGAAGGTGGTGAGAGGCTGGATGAAGAACAGAACCAAAGGATGGAGGATGGGACAAGACGGCGTCACAGCGAGGATTTGCTTCTCGAACATGATGAGAGGATGGCCACGGGTTGCTCCACGAAGGTAGGTGAGGAGCAGGAGAATATTTTTACTTTCTACTCTAAAGGAGCATCTCGGGCTTGGGACTAGCTCCTTAGAGCTTAAGAGGAGGTGTGGGAAGAAGAGGAAGTGATCAAGAAAAATGAGAGGGGTGGTAGTCCTTTTATAGTGGAGGAGAGGAGGCTTGGTCGTTCATGGGTCAATAGCGACATTAAAGTTGTCACTGTAGCCTCACTACAAATGTTGCTGAAGCCAGCCCACGTGCCTGTTGGCGCTCCACACACTCAGCTGCCATTGTGCACCCACCGTCAGATCGAAGATGAGCGGCTGGGATCGCACGCGAGCGCATCCTTTAAATCGTGCCTCAAGCACGCATCAGATGGTGCGTGTTATAGTGCATCGTATCGCGTGTTCACGCTATAGGCAACGTGTCACATTTGCAACCACACAATTGAGATTATGCGGTTCAATTTCTGCCCTGCCTGTGCTGAGAGGGGGAGCGGCACCTCTCCTTGAGAGTGCGACTCATCGACCAATGCACTACGAACACTTCTGAGTCTAGAAGATCACTCCTCCATTGGCGCTGAAGAGTTAATCTAAGCTGTTGGATGAAGATCCAATGATCGAGATTAAAGCTTCTTTGATGAGAAGGGGGAGGCCAACGACATGGCAAGATTAGGGTCATTGGATGTCGATCCAACAGTTTTGATCATGCGGTGGATGTGCTTTAAGAATTGAGTGGAGGTCTTGGCCGGCTTTGGGTGGTCCAGATGGTGCCACATGGCGCCATCGTAGCTGTCCATCTTCTTCTACTCGCAAATGATTCCATGGATGTCGGACTGGATTGATTTTCATGTTGTTGGGCTGCAATCATTGATCCAGATCTATCCGTGTGGTTGGATTTGTCATTTGAAGCTTTGAATTACATCACCTTGCCCCCTTACCGTTGATCTTCCTCAGATTACATATGATGCTATGGAACTCCGATCAAGGCGATTTCAAAGGCATTAAACTCCAATCGTCACCCTGATTAGATCTGTACGATTGGATCTTCAATCTGAAGCCCCAAAATATATCTCCTCCCTAGCCACAAAAAGAAGTAAATTAACATATAATTTATACAATCTATCCTAAATGCAGAATGATGCATGCTATACAATATTTATAATATGGAATGTATCTATAAGCTTAGGAATATGCATAAATAGGAATTTTAACCTAAATGGATGTGTATATATCACCTGGCTTACAAGTTGTTGGGCATTCCAAGCTGGCTAATTGACTTGTCTCAGGGGTAGCTGGGTGTATACATGACCCCCTGACTGATACATCTTTGAAGTGCATAGTTGCTTGGTCGGATCTGGGTCGGCTGCCCTCGATTTTTCCAGGAGAAATTAGGGTGGTTCCTCTAACCCAAGTTATAGGTGTTAGAGTACAAGTTGGAGCTAGAATTCTCTTGTACAGCATGCACATCCTCGTAAGGTGAGGATGGCAGGAAGGAAGGATCACAACAACTAGGATCAAAGGCCCAAATTTAGAACCCGTAAGGTCTGAGAAATGTTGGCTCATAGGCTAGCCGACTTGAGCCGATTCATAAACTCCCATCCCATGGGAGCTTGTGAAGAATGGAATCCTAAGCTCTGGGATTGAGTGGATCTAGAACTACTAGAGTTTCCGGCCATCCACTCTTCCATCCTCTTTGCAACCAAATCCACCTTATCTAATTTGTTACAAATCAATTCCATGTCAAATGAATGAGAGTCTTGGATCTCATTAGCATTTAACCTGGGCTGTTGGGATAGGTTAAAGGTCTCCATGTAGGCGTGGTTTATTGAGTTCTCACTCATTTCCTCAAACAAGTCGTATGTGCTATCTGCATCCCTATTGAGGAAATTACCTCCACAAGAAGCATCCACATGATTATAGAGTTGTTCTGTCAACCCATGATAGAACATCTACACGAGTTGCCATTTCGTCACCTCGTGGTGTGGACACTTCCGCAATAGGTCCTGGAATCGCTCCCAGGCACCATGAAGCGGTTCCCCTAGCCACTGGACAAAAGTGGTAATCGCCTGTTGCAGAGCATTAGTACATTCGACTAGGAAGAAATTCTTCAGGAAGGCCAATTTAAGATCAATCCAAGTAATAATTGGCCTTCCAATAGTCCAGTACCAATGTGCGGCCTTATCCCTGATATAGTGGGGGGAAAAGACTCATGATCATTTACTCCTCATTCACATTTCATGCCTTGGTATCTAAACCAAAGTGGTTAAGTCCTCCAAATGTTAGAATAGGCCCTCGGAGCCAAGCCCATGAAAGTGTTTGATCAGGCTTAGTACCCGGGGCTTGATTTCCACATCTCCCACAAGGATCATAACACTAGAACAATTCCTGTAGTTTGAAGGATCATAGAAATCCTTCAAGGACCTAGCGCCCTGACCATTCATACATTGGAACCACTCTTGCATCTGCTACAATTGGTCCAATTGCCTCTAAATTAGCCCTGCTAGTTCGGAGGTGGGGGAGGCAATGGTTGGTTAGCCATGGGATCTGCTTGGCTCAAACTCAACCTACGTCTGCAAGAATGGTCTAAAGGTCCTTACAATCTCGGATTCAGTGACCTTCCAAGCATGCACTGGAAGGAAGTCGGAAGGATGGGAAGAAAGGAGTCCTACAGCATAAAAATATAGACCCATCCTTAAGTTGGGTAGCCTAAGGACCTATGCTCCAAGATAAATCCTAACCACAAGATGAATTATGTGTTGTCCTTAATCCAAAAGCTAGTTAAGTTGGGATGGCAAAGCAGGGGAGCGTGTCCCGAAGATCGCTAATTATGCCAAAACCCTACTTAAGTCGCTTGACAATCAAGCCTCCCAACTTAGCACCTTTTGAAAAATGTAGATGTCACTAATTTGGGTTACGGTATGGAGAATACCTTGAAACAGACTGGATGAATCCTTAGGGCCAATGTCTACTCAGTTTTAATTAATGCCTATGATAATAGTGCTCTTGGAATGTGATGGGCCCTTAAATGGGTTGTGCCCTTAATGATTAATTCAAGAGTGTGTGCGTACACAACCAGGGATTTTCAAGGAAGATTATTAATGATGAAGAGAATTTTATGATTCAAATCTTGCATAGTAGCTTTTTGGGTTCAAATTCAGGTTGATTCAATCAAGTTAATGAGGCAAACCAAGTTGTGAAAGTATGGGTGTAGATATATTCCTTTAGAAATCACAAAGAATATGGAGTGCCTGGTTTAGTCCTAGAATTTGAACCCTACTGGGCAAGCTACTGAATGAGTCTGTTTTAATTGAAGTAGTGTGGCCCAGACAAATCAGACAAGTGGCCTGATGCACCACTAATTAAGGCACACAAGTATGGTTAGCCTAATCTGATTGCTACTCACTTATTTCTGTAATCTGTATAACTGTACTAGGTCCACAGGTCAGATCCCCGATTAAATGATTCAATCAAATCTAAAGTGATGTGCCTTGAGTGTGTGGGTGTTTATATTTTTTAGCTTAATCCCACAAAAAGAGAAAGTATTTTTTTTTTTATATAAACGGGTGGATGGAGTGACAAACAACACAAAAATCTGACCTAGGGTTTATGCGAACACCTAAGTCAATTCAAAGCTGAGTAATTTGATGGTGAAATGGATCTAATGGGTGGGGAAGTGGGATAGACTTACAGATTCTTGCAAACCCACACTTTACTCCGATCTACCACTTTTAGTCTCCTTGATCAAGTTCCTACAAGATAGTAAATCACAAAAAAGAGGTGTTAGAAAAATGTGTAAGGTGAGAAGCGTGGAAGAATCAAAATATGTTGCCTCCCCGACAATAATGCCAAAATGATCGTCCAAAAATTCTCGAAAAAATAGTTAGGGTTTTTGAAAAGAGAAACCCAAGTCATCGCAGTCATAGAAAGAAACTAAGACCAAATAATTTTACCAAAACTCAGGTGAGTCCTGGATCGAACACAGGGAGGCGACGTTTGATTATGAGAGAAATCCATACTGGTTTTATTTATTTTTGGGGTTTTATGGCTATATAATTTTGTTGGTATTTGTTTCTAAGGTAGAATAGCAAATGGATAATTCTAGACTAACTAATCTACTCATAGAAAATCAAAGTAGGAAAGCGAAGGAATATTAACTAAGCTAGCTAATCTACTAAGCATGAAAACTATTCTATCTTTGCAGAAAAATAAAGAGCGAGAGAAATTACTTCTATAAGCCTGATCAAATGTTTATTACAAACTATTCACTACAAAACTACTATGGGAAATTTAAATCTAAACTAGAAAGAAATAAAGAGATAGGGGAAGAGAAGTTATCCTCTTCGGCTGCTTGTCGACCGAGCTATGTAGATGACACCTGGAAGAAGAATGGAGATAGGTAGGGTGTCATCGTGGCGTGATCCACTTCCTGAAATAGGGATGAGAGGACGACCAGCAAAAGCTCCACAAACGGGGGATGAAAAGCTGGAAAATTTTACTTTTAGAACTCTAGTGGAGCATCCCAGGCTTGAGACTCACTCAAGAGGATTCTTGAGCTCTAGAGAGGTGAGGAATGGAGTAGGAAGGGATGAAGAGGAAGGGGGGATTATAGTCCTTTATATAGTGAAAACATGGGGGAAAAATGGCCATTTAGAGCCTTTACCTATGGGCTTTAGTTGGGAGGAATGAGGGTCGTCGATCTCAAATCACACAGCTCAGATTTGACCTAATTGTGAACTATGCTCACTCTAAGGGCTCCGAAGGCTGTCTGATCAAAGATCAATGGTAGAGATGGGGTCTTGCTTGCATGCGCTGTGCGCACTAAGGTGTTTCCTACTATCGCATGAGGAGTGCTGAGGACCATTCGATTTTCATCGGGCGGCTGAGAATGGGTTCGCTCGCCTATAGCTAGTGCTAAGGAAGTGCATGTCATCATTGTCAGATCGTCATTGAAGGGCCACGATTGCACTGCAGCACCTCTTCAGATCACGTAAAGGCATGTGTGGGTGCACATGAAGTGTTCTCTGCATTTGTGCATCCACGTAGCCAACTCCGAATCCACCTGATCACCATCCAACGAATCATTGTCATATGTGTTTCTCTTTAGTGGATTAAATCGGTTGGGTGCGGCTCGAATGTGTGCCTCACGCTCAACATAGGCTGCTTGCCCACTGTGCTACGCTCGCTGATGGTCGTGGGGATGAATTGGTGCTCATGCACTCACAGCCGTTGGATGAAGATCCAACGGCTGTGATTAAAGGATGCCTTTAAGAAGAGAGGGATGCGGCAATGTGGCGCTTTTGTGGCTGTTGGATGATGATCTAACGGCCCACAAAGTGCATGGAGAAGCCTTCAACAAGTTGAGAGGTGGCGGTGGGTGGTTGAGATGGCGTCACGTGGTGCCATCCTAACCGTCCATCTTCTTGTCTTCACAGATGGTGCTACAGAGGTGGCTTCCCAAGAAAGCCATCAAGTTATATATATGGGGTCAAAATTTTGCTTAAGAACCCCCACACCCAATAGCTTAAGTGCCAAGAAAGAAAGTCTTCCAAACAAGCTTCCCTTACCAACAACCCCTCACCAACATTTGTTAATGTCATAAGTAGGGTTAAGTTTTTAAAAAGGAGATTCCAATTCCTTCATCCATGGAAAACAAGGATTAGGCATACTTAATCGCAGAAAAGGTATAAAAATTCCAAGCCCTTACAATAGCTCTCCAATTCCCTTAATCCATGGCTCTTAGCTTCCACCGATCATATTTGATTTTCCCTTCTATATATACCCTACCAATGCATTCCTGAATATGAGAAACCCACTGATGATAAACACGTTGTTGTAGTACGAATTTATGTGGTCACTCAAACAAAGTGCTGAAGTCATGTTGGATTAAAATTGTAATAATCGGGAGTCCAGGTCATATCACAAAGAGGCTTTTGACTAGATTACTTCCAAACTAATCCTAAGTGTGCATGAAATTTCAAGGGATTTTTGAAGATATTTTCCTATTTTTTTGGAATTTTTCTTGGAAGTTAAGGTAGATTAGATGTTGTGACCCCCAGTGCAATGTGCATGCCTAACCAAGATGAAATGAAGTCCTAAATTTATTTTGATTTAAGATTCCTAGCTAAGTATGGAAATAACTGTAATTTATTTCGTCAATCCAAGGTGTATAAAAATTATTAAAATTCTGACAATGCCAAAAAGTTAGGTTTTGTTTTACTATTGACCCCTTGATACTCCACGAATTTTCTAAAATTATTGTAGGAAATGATTTTGCACCAAAATTTTGTAGAAGTATTTCTTACTATTATCTAAGGTATTGGTCAAGTTTGATGATTTTTGTAAATGTGGAATTTGAGAGGTGAATTTCTAAATGAAGAAAAGCAAATTGGTGTGAATTTGTGGGATTGCAAAATTGAGAAACGCAACACTTTTTTGGTTTTTAAAGTTTTTGAGAGAACAAGCAAGCAAATCAACTATCTACGAAAGCAAATAGACAAGGGATAGAATCAAACCAAGCATGAATATTATTGCAACTAAGAGAATGTCTAGAACTACAAATACTAAAATAAGAAGAACAAAGAAGTAGTAGTAGAATAAGAGAGAAGGGAGATAGATAGAAATAGCCATGATGAAGATGAAGATGAAAATGATGGAGCTTGCAACGATGATGGAGAGCGCCACCATGAACCCCAGGAAATAGAGGAATGCTTGGAGGAAGCCCGGAAAGTAGTTGATGAAGAACTTGAAGTAGAACTCAGAGAAGAAGTTGTTGGAGTTGAAGGGGGTGGCAAGGGAGAGCCTGACTATGGAGGAGTCCTAAGCAACTAAGAGAACCTAGAATCTAACTAGAAGGTGGAGGAAGAAGGTGGGAGGAGGGAATGGCCAAGAAGAAGGTGGAGATGTAGAGGTAGCATAGAGGAGAAGGATGAAGAAGGGAGGAGGAAGAAGAAGCTTGGAGGGAGAAGATGAAGAGGAGGTAGAAGATGATTCCCTTTGCAACAATGGATGCTTGGGTTTAAATAGACAAGAGGGCACATCCTAGGGTTTTGGAGGCGGCTACTTGAAGGCTAAGGCAATAGTCTTGGTTTAGGAAAGGTCCTCCAGTTAGGAAAGGTTCTAGAACTAGAGGCATGTTCACACCATAATTGTGTTCACATTAGGCTTGATTGGTAGGGATTTTAGTAGGTTAATAGGGAGCCTAATTGATACAATTAGATACAATATTTTATTAGGTGATTCCCAAGAATAATTATCGAGTTTTTGGATGTAGAAAAATGTGGCAAGTGGATAATGTTTGAGGCTTCTAGAAGATAGGCGTAGGATTAGGATTTCAAGTTGTGTCACTAGGAATGTCAGCTGGAATTTTTGGGATTAGGTTTGGGATGAGGTTTAGGGTTATGACTAGAGTTTGGATAGCTCAATGTGGTAGGTTAGGGTTTTAGGTCAAGGTTCAAGATTAGAGTTTGGGCTCTGGCAAAATTGGGCAGGTTGGGACTGGGATTAAGGCTAGGGTTTTCTCGACCAAAATGTGATCTTCTCCTCTTCTTATTCTCCTCCTCTTGAGCGTAGATCAAATATTCCTACATCAAGCAAAGTCTCAAATTAGCACAAAGTAAGCTTAATTTCACAATCTTAGTTCTAATATGAAAGTATGCAATTACATATAGAATGACCTAATTCTAATGCATCTAACACCCTAAAACCAACAAAACCAAGCATGCTATCATGTAATTATGCTCACTCATCAATGCCCACTTCTTCATCTTCTACATCTACACCTTCCCTCCACCAACAAAGTCCACAGCCACCATATCCCTACCTTCATGACTACACTACTTCCCAGAGGCCATCGGTGGAACTCTCCACCACTACCACACACTCTCCTCTCTTAAATCTCCACTCGCCATCTTCTGAGAATCTTCTCTGTGTTCCCTATTTTTTATTTCTATAGTTTTCTTTCTAGATAGCAATTATAGAACTTGCAAGTTGATTATAATAAAATTAGCACTTTTTTTCATTCTCATGATTTTTTGCATATTTCATTTAGTCGTCTTGCTTGGTTTCTACTCATAGATACTATTTGCTTGCTTTCCTAATCATAGTTAGTGTTTTGAGTTTTCCGTCTCAATCTTCGTGCAACATAAAAATTCCAAAAAATATATTTTTTGTTTCTTATTTATAGGTTTAATTTTCTTCCAATTTTTGTACAAAAATTCTCTACATACAAAAATTAATTCTTATTTTACGTTCAGTTCCAGATAGTGTCCCAAATCAGTCCCCATAGTTTCTTCCGTATTTTCCTATGCATGATATACTTATTATTTTTGCATGAAATTCGATTGATGTTTTATTTAGGTCATGAAATAGGTCCAATAATTTTATTTTGATTTTTATGTATTAGGAAAAATAGTTATTCATTATTTTCATTTAGGTCCTACTTATTATGATTCAGTCCTTGATCTACCATATCTCTTCTTCTCTTATTATAAAAAATATCAAAAAAATATGAAAAGCCCTGAAAATCATAAAAACAATAGTTAGGCTCATCAAAGAGTTGATTAGACCCTAGCCTCCCTAAGACGACTCAAACTCCCTACTTTATTTCAAATCTATTGGAAGTTCGATTTCTATCAATTGCGAATCCCATGGTACAACGATGCATATTTATCAATAGCGGGTTTAGGCGATCAGCTTCTATCTTCGTTTAAGCCTGTAATGTGAGGGTTGCTTCTTCCCTCATCACCCTTGATGTCATAGGATTCAAGTGGTGCCCCTGAAGGAAGTGGTGCATTATGGAAGCATAGGGGATCATTTCAAACTTTTCAAAACTCAAAGGCATGATCCCAAAATTGATCAAATCAGATTAAAATGACGAAAAGCTTTTCCTTCCAATTGTAGGAGTTAAGGATTTTACCTCTGTGAATGGCTATCATGGGAACAAGGCAGTGCATGGATGTGTATCCAAACGTCTACTCAAAATCCCTAACACAAGGCACAACTCCTCTGGGTTCATTGATAAGCAAGAAAACTAGAGTCGCATAAGAACTTCACACCTACACTGAGAGTACACTAGAGGGGGAATGATTAGTGCAATTAAGATAAAAATGAAATATAAAGTGCAAGTAAAATCACACCACAAATGACACAATGATGTTTAGGTGGAAACCCCAACTGAGTAAAAACCACCACCTAAGTCACCCCGACTAAGGATTCTCCCTTATCGTCAAGCGATCAAATCCACTAGCCACACTACTTTGAATCGAGGGTAGTGTATCTCAATACAACAACGTATTGGATCGATCCAATACAACTTTGTCTCCACAAGACGGGAATCCACAACCCAGACACCCTTACAATGAAACAAGAACAAAAATAAATAGAGTCATAATGTGAATGTAAACTACAAGCTTTTACATAGTAAGAGACTTCTCTATGATGGAAGTAGATTAGAGTGTAGGTGCAGAGATTTGGTGCTCTCAGATGATGTGTTGTTGGGTAGGAGAGCAAATATAGAGTTTTCTCTCTTTGAATCTCTCTCTATGTGTATAAGGTGGGAAGAATTGATTCTAATGTTCTATTTTGCAATGGAGAGCTACTAGGTTATTTATAGAGGTGTTAGGAAAGCTATACAATGTTAGAGAGAGGCCTTATAACCATTGGGAGAGAATTGGGACATTGACTTTCAACATAAGGATAGATTGCACAAAGATCTGTAACTATCATAGAGTATCAAACGTGTAGTCGAGTTATCAATCATCTGATCTATCAGGTCAGACATCTGAACAAAAGAGAGGATGTATGATAGAAAGGGCTCTGGAAATAGGTTAGCAAGTACTTTTTTAGGGGACATCTGATAAATCAATCAAATGCCTTATTTGAAGGTATTACATGTCTATCTAAAGGTTTGGATGTCTGCTATTGTAACTAAGATTTTCCTAGAATGGGGTCTAAAGTGAGGTTGGACATTAGTTCTAGATGTTGGTAGACATATAGAATGTCCAAAATTATGGTTGGATGTCTAATATGGTGATCATTTTAGGATTCAACCTTTTGACACAAAATCTGATAAATGTACATTTAATAGCTATTACATGGCTAATTTACCTTAGCCTTAGCATATATTCATGTGTTTATATTGTTGGATTTCATGCACATAGGTCATGCATACATATTTAGAGTAATAAGTGTGCTGATGATACTAATTGACGTGTTTTACTTGCAAGAATAAAATGGAGCTCAAAGAAAAAGACAAGACAATGAAGGAAGAGAAGATAAAGGGACACATGACACTTCCACAACCTTTCTACACCCTTGATCCTAAGACAACATGCTCCACACATAGCCTTGTTCTAAACCTAACAATTGCTTTATCTAGCCAGCTCCATCTCTATCTAAAGGCATAGAATAACATGCTATATTTAGCAATCAACCAACTCCATGGCCAACCATGGATCCTCACCCTCGACACTTCATCCAGTGGCCCCTCTTAAACCTAGTCTACCAAAAAAGTGGCACCACCTGTACACCCCATCTAACCCTTACATTTTGAATCAAAGCCATCCTTACCCATTACATAAGCCCTATCTAAAACCTCATGACCAGCCACCATTAGGCTTGATCCACACCATCCAACCACCATCCTAAGGCCTCATTTAAGCCTTAGAAAACCTACTTGATCCTAGCCTTTAATCCAACCCAAACCACATCTCAACACTCCACTACAAGACCAATCCAAGAGCCCTACTACCCAATCCTAAAGTGACACTTGTCAAGCCCTCACTAGCCCTCTGCTTTTATAAATACACTAGCCTAGATCCACCTTAAAGCCATCTCTTTCTCTCCCTTAGAGGCTCTTAGGGGCACCATCATCTTTTTCCATCTTCCTCTCCACATTCTTCCACCACCTCGACTAGCTCTCCTAAGTAGAAAACCCAAGGGCTACCCTCTCTACATCGATGGTTGTCCCCTCTCTATTAGTTTAGGTACCCTCTCCCTCCATCTTAATCATTCCTCTAGCCTTAGATAATCCTTTAGGTCTCCATCTCCTATCTCCTTCCTACTACTCTCCGGGCAAGAAGATTGGGTGGACTTCTTCACCACCACCTAGTGACTTCCGTACCCGCTCTCCGGTTGCTTCAACCATTCCTCTGTTATTTTGTTTTCTTATTAGCTTTTATTTTATTATTATTTTTAATTCATTTTTATTGGCTAGTTGTAATCAGACTTTGATTCCTATTAATAAAAAGCTCTATTTCCATTTCCATTCTTACTTTCTTCTTAGTTTTACTTAGTTATATTGCTCGTAGTTAGATCTTTACTCATAGTTAGATTTATACTATAGTTCCTCTCCTCATTATGCACTTTATTCAAAAAATTACAAAAAAAAATTAGAAAAGACAAAAAATATCAAAAATATAAAAAGAGAGCGATTTTGAAAGATGCAATTAAAAGTTACCTCCCTACAAACGACTTAGACTCACCATTTTCATTGTCAAAATATCACAAGTTCGGATTTAAAAATTTAAAACAATCACAAGTTTTGCACTATAATGACACGTTTTTAATCAAAGCAATTTTTACATGTCAATATCTTCCTTAATTTAGGTTTCCAAGGTCCAACGGGTAGCTGAGAGTTCTCTGATAATCTTATTGGATGCCTTAGGGACCTATAGGATGTCTAATGTGAAGGTTGGACATCTGATAACCTAAGATAAATGTAGGGTTGGCAACGGTCAGTTCATAAGATTCTAGTGAATAGGTTAGTTATCTGATAAAAGGCTTTTCAGATGTTTGAGAAGGATATTGATGTTTGATTAATATTACTATATATATTCACATTAATTATGCCTAACTAATCTCTAATCTAAGGGTTGAATAGGGTAAAGTGCAGTTAGTTAGGTCAGTTTAGTCATATAGGTGTATTTTGTAAATATTGCATATGTTTGGATTTTTCTACAATTTCACCCAAACTTAAATCTGGAACCTTGATGTCTTTTGTGTGCTATATGCAGGTATTAGGTTTGGAGCAATTTGGATCCCTGTAGATAGGGGATTCAAGATTGAACTCACTTGGAAGAGGGTTGAGTCAATTAGACCCAAACTCAAGTAACCTTAGGTCTAGCCCAATTTAGGAACCTAATTAACCTTAGCCTAGAGACTAATTACCTAACCTAATTAACCAACCTAGAGGCCATACTTGAGCCTTAATTTTAGACCCAATATGGTCAGCCAAAAATAGGTCATATCCCTTAGAAAAACAAAACCTAAACCAAATCATATTCCTAATCTGAAAATTTGTAACCTAACACATGTCTAGTATTTTGGCCATATCTTTTGCATTGTAAGTCCAAATTAAGTGATTCAAGTTGTATTGGAAAGCTTCTTTCGAGGGTTACAACTTTATTTTTATATGTAATTTGAAATTTAGAATAGAACAAGGCCAAAATTTTGAGAAAAGTGAGAGAAATTATATAAGGTCATCGCAACAACCTCCATCCAATCCCAACAAAAACCAAACCTTATCTCCTCCAACCGTTTTAGATCCAAAGGTCCTTATCCCACTTATCCTTCCAATCCCCTTAGATCTAATCTAGACCATCCAAATCCTTGATCCTAGGCAACCTAACCTAACTAATAGGAAGCCTCTACCTTTCCTATAAAAACACTAGGCATGCCCCCCCTTGAATCCATCTCTTCCTTAAATAGAAAATCCTCCACCTTCTTCCACCACCTCCTAAGTATAACTCCTAGAATTTCCACCATGGTCATCCCTCGCCCTTAGGCCCACCCTCTTCCAGCAAGCATTCCTCTACTAGACGTTCTCCTCTACATCCTCTCTAGCTCTGTCGACGGATCTCTCCATGATGAGCCCATATTGGTAGGCTAATTAGTCACTTAAACACCTAGACATTAGATTAATATTAATATATACATAGCATGCATTAAGATGTAAATAATGTAATTTATACATATTTGCTTGTATGCATTACATTCATATATAAATTATTTAGCATGCATTAGAATTTAAGTAGGTTAGTTATTATTTAGTTTTCATGCATACATTACATGCATTAAATAGTTAGAAATAAGAATTAGTAATTCTTAGGGGTTTTGCATATAAATAATCCACATATCCTTTTCTAACATCTCTTGTTATTTGATTGGGAGATTTCACTCGTAGAAAAATTATATCAGAAAATTATGTCATCGCAGTAATGGAAATCATGATGGAAAATCCTGAATAAAAATATATATCAATGAAAACTAACCATGAATAGTTAGGATGTCGCATCCACAAGGAGGAACATATCAATAAATTCACAAGTTTTCCTTTATGTTCGCCCAATCGAGTGCGAGATCTGTGTCCAAATTTGCTACGAAATGCGATGAAAAGAAGACGACACAATAATTCGAGAATGCAAGGTTATGTGCATAATTTTTCCTCAAAAAAATATTCCGTAAAGATGTGATCAGTAGTGGCATCTCATGTAATTTCCAACAGCACTCATACCATAGAGAAGTGCAAATTTGAATCCAATTTTAATGTGTAATGAAGTGCATAACAAGAGTCAAGCAAATATAAGTGTAAGTGCACCATTGCAAATTCACCTCAATATAATAATCAAAAATCAAAATTCAATAGTTGGCAATGACATTAGATGTAAATATTAGTAACACTTGAAATAGGGGATTCTTCCCCCTTTGATCTCGCGTGAAGAGGAGGTGATGGCGGGCTGCAGGAAGCTCGAAGGAGGTCAACAAGGGCAAGGCTGTTCCAATGGAGGTCACGGCAATGGGAACGATGTCCGGAGCTACCTCCGATGACTAGAAGGATGTGCAATGGCGGTGGGCTATTGCTGCCATTGAGAGCTACTGCAGGCGGTGCAAGTCACGCTGGGTCATTAGTAGTTGTGCGCAGGAGGGCGCGTGTGACTGTGGTGGCGTCGGAGAGGCGTTGATGCCGAGGAGGTAGGTGGTGTTGGGTTCTTTCTCTTTGTTGCAGAAGGTGGAGGAGGAAGAAAAAGACAGAGAGGAGGCTGGACATGCGCACGAGCTGGCAACACTGACTGCTTCGTGTGAGGGTGTGAAGCATGGCCTGTTGTACGTCGGTGGGCACCGACTGGAGGGAAGGAGAGGTCATGCGTGGGGGCCTCTACTACGTGTGGAGGGTGCCGGTGCAATTGTGATCCTATTGAGGGGGTGTGCTCCTTGTTGGCACGGTGAAGGAAGGAGATGAGCCCTGTGCAAGTCGTCGATGAAGAGGTTGTCGATGCTGTCGGGATGGCGAGGGCAGTGGTGGTTGCTGCTATGGCGCCTGGGGTGATGGCGCGAGGTCTGTGGCACACAGTGCTAATGTCGAAGATGCGGTCGTGAATCACGGTCACAATCGAAGGAGACAGCAGAGCATGGTGATGAACTCACGGTGAGGAAAGCGAAGTCACAGTAAGGAGGTGAGCACGATGATGGCGTCGGCACTATCACTGCCGACCACGGTGATGGAGTTGGCGAGGATGTGAGCGAGACGCGGTGGTGGAAGCGTAGTGTTGAGGGGGAGAGAGAGAGGGAGGTCCTCTCCGTGAGAGCATGATGATTTCTCCTATCCTTCCACCTTCCTGTTATATAGAGAGAAAAGAGAGAGAATCAGAGAATAAGGAGAAGCCACATTCTAAATTTCCAAAATTGAAAAGAGAGATTTGAGGGAAAGAGAGATTCGTAAGGGAGAGAGAGAATAAGGAAGGTGTGCTTGATTAATTGAGAGGCATATATGGATGCCTCTAAATTTGATCCCCTTGCTCTTTTTGCTAAAGCAAAATTCCACATTACTTTGATATCCCAAATTGAAATATGATGAGATGCCTTTTAAAACGAATAATTAATCCTTCAACATAAAGATTAATGTAATTACTGCATGAAATGATAAATCTAATGTTCACATCATTTTGTCAATACCAAGCATGCTTTAGATTAAATTCTCTTCCACATAATTATGACTTAAGCACTAAATTAGTCCACTAAAGTGGACCTATCATTATTCTTCGTGCAGCAAGGAACGACTCCTCGTCGACAAGCCATTTATGGCCAGATCAGGCAATGAAGGCAGTAGTGAAGGGGAGTGGAGGATGTGGATCTAGCTGACCTTCCTCCGACATTCCATCTTCTTCTTCATCTTCCCCTGCAACTATAAGCAAGTTAGAGCCACAACCGGGCTCTAGGAGGCCATCATCCCACTCCACCACCATACAAAGCTTGGAGCTCATCCATTCCACACTGTGGGCCTCTACCATGGCAAGAGCTTCGCCACTATGGGCGTGCCAGGTGATAGCCCGCACTACCGTCCGCTGAGCCTTGCAATCCATCACCATGCCTCCTGTTCATCGTGCCTTCATCCACCTCAAGTCCCTGAGAAGAAACCACCTTCACTAGCCCCTCTACGCTCGTTGTTCACCCACATCACCGCAGCACCACTTCACCAACTTCACACCATCTCTTTTCTCTTCCCTTTTTCCTTCTTATTCTCTCCTTCTCCACTGTTCATCTTCTCCACGAAGAACCCAACATCCCCATCCCCACATCCACACGCACCAGCCACTCCTACGTCCACACTACAAACGACTAGCACTCCCGCATCCCACCAGTTCCTCACACGAGTCCTCACGCATGCCCTAGTGCCACCCCTTCCCTACGCTGCACCTTCACCCGCGAGTAGTAGAGGCCACGTGCCACCCCCTCACCACGCATAGCCGCGCCACCCCTCCGTTCCATGGGCGCTGCCACTCCCACGTAAGGCAGCACAACACCAACCGAGCCCCTTGCCCGCCTATGCCCACGCATGGACCTGCTCCCTAGCAGCAGTAGCCCACTACCTCCACTGACGTCCTCCACTCCATCCGGCCCTCCCAGGCCACCTTCCACCGTGCCTCCACGACCGCCGTGTAGCCCTCAGCCCAATGGACCTTCGGCGAGCTTCACGTCTCCGATCATCCTCTCCTTCCGGCATGGAGAGCACTTGTAGCAAGTGCTTTGTTTTGTGTGATATTAATATTTACATTCATGTGCCATTGAGGAGAGGGGACTTTTAGTTATGAATATTTTATTATGTTTATTTTATGATCATAACCCTCTTCTTTCGTATAAATGAGATTTTAGCATTATCTCGCATTGATTTCTTAATCTAAAAGGGGATTTTGGCTCAATTTCTTCAGCATTTTTGTGAACATATAGGTTTCATCATGTGTAAGTTTTTACAAGCATAAGCCTCCCTGTGGATACAACCCGCTCTTCTTGAGTGGTTAATTTTAATTATTTTGATAATTGGTTTTCCACCACTTACATACTACTTTAACGTGTCATTTTATGTGTGAAATTACTTCCAAAGCGAAAATCGTCTCGTCAAACAGCGTCGTTGCCGGGGAGGAAACAGGCCTGTTAAACTTGCATTCATTCATTTATTTGTTCACACATCATTTTTTGTTTGAGGCATATTTCACTTCTATCTTTTTGGTGCGAGGTACGCATATCTCCTGCATCTTGCCACACCAGCCTCAGAGATTAGGCAACCTTGGACGTTGCCAGTGAACCACACATTTTGAAGGAGCAACCACTACACACACGATTGAGGTGGACCTTGATTCCACTGTTAGAGGACACCCGGAGTGATTGTCAGCTCTATTGATTTGAATACTGTAGGATTTACTCTTTAGACTTGATTTTATTTTTCTTGCACATTCATTCGATTTGAGACCCTTATTCTAGGATATATTCGAAGGGTTTGTTCCCCACCATTGTTTTAAGCCCTTGAGTAGGTAATTTTTCGTTGTTCCCATTTCTTTAGCTATAGGTTTTTATTTTATTTTGTAGTTAGTTTATCCTTTTCTAGATCGTGCATAAATAGGAACACAAAAAAAAAAAGAAAAAGAAACACGAGCTACCTACTAGAAGCTACCTGCCCCTATGGACGACCATTGAGGATTGTATGAGCAGCATCTAGACTTTATTTTTTGTATTGTATGCATTCTTACATTGTTGATTGCTGGAAGCAAGGTATGATCCTCTTACTTTGCATCCATATCTTGAACACGTATTTGCACATGGATTTAATTGCAAGACCACCTAATTGAATTGAAAAGATCTGACAAGTAGTCACATATTTTTCTTGAAAAAGGACTTTAAGTTAAGGAGGAACATTTAAAAACTAGGGACTTGATTTTCAGCCTTGGTGTGCGATTCAAAATTCAAAATCCTTTTACAATGAATGTACACGTGTATGATTGTGCACCAAGGCACGTATGTAGACACCATTAGGCTTTTGAGCTACTAGGAAAGAACTCTCCTACCGTTGGTTTCCAAAGTACTTGAAACTCAAGATCAAAGGTTTTGTAACTCCAAGGAGGAGGATACCCAGTCATGGATTTTTGAGGGTAGTTAAGAAGCACCGTGAAAGCACAACTTCAAAGGAAGGCTTAGGCCTACTTGCATCCCTTGATATTTCATCCTTGGAGTACTTTACCATTTGAACTTTAGGGAAGAGCACCTAAGTTCCAATTAGGTCTTCTTAGGCATATCGTAGGTCGATATGTAGGCGAGTAACTATTTAGATAACTTGTTTTGTCACTACAAACTGAAACTAAACTCAAGTGCCTAAATCTGTAAAGACCTAAAAAAGTCTTTTGAATTGTGTTTGCTTGGGAAAGAACTTAACTTTGGTGTGAGTTAGAATGGACCAATTTGACCACCACTCTTTCACCTCTTGTCCACACCCTTATCCCCACTCTGCAATCTTCGATCCCATATGTCGAGATGGTCCATTCCTGGATGGACAAAATGACAATCAATGGGATGCTTTTTACTCCTACTATAGGAGTATTGGTTTGATTAATCCCCAATTCAGTGAGCAAAACCTAGGAGCGAGATTTACCTTGTCCAATATCCCTCCCATGATTGATACACCCAACCCACCCACCCTTCATGACTCTGATTTCTAGGGTTGGACTAGTACTCCTAGGCAACATGAACCTGGCCACTTGAGTTACACCCTTGATTCTGATTTTGGAATGTGGCCACCCAAGGAAGATGATGATTGGGTTGAGTATCCACCTGAATTATATTGGAGTTAAACGAAGGGACAAATGGTACCTTTAGAAGACCTTGACCCAGATGATAGCATTTTTCTGACATTTGATGAATTGGGTCGAAGCCACTAAGTGTTACCCTTAGGGAAGCCACTAGGGGGTGAGGTCCCGAAACAAACGTGGTCGACCCTGCTGGGGACAAACGTGGGTGCGTGGGTGAGTCGAACCTACCTTTAGAGAACCTAATGCTGAATAAATTCACCTATCTGAGGAGTCTGGTGTTACCAATGAGAACCTTTTACCCTAGATAGAGTGCCCTAGGGGATCTACAAAGATTTTAGATTATTCTAGACCTCGGGTACAGGATGAATTCTATGATGAGGAGAATGGTAAATTATTTAAGGAACCTACACATAAGATTTGAAGTGACACTAAGGGTGATTATGTTTTGTTTGAAGAATTAAGACCCAAGGATGTCACAAATTTGATCAAATTAGGCTTCTTTAGCACACCCCTCCTCATGATAATAAAAAATGGAAAATGTAGAAGTAACTTCTGAGATTAATGCAGATCCACATATAGACTCCGAGGAGGAATTGAGTGAGGAACAAGAACCCGGGGATGAGATTGATAGGGCAATCCCTAAATCTGTTGCTTCCAACCTACCTTCATTTGACTGGGAGTCAGCCTCTGATTCACCTATGTCTGAAGGCGAAATTTTGACTCCATACCTTGAACCGATCAGTAATGAAGAGCAGGTAGATACTTATGTTATAACAAGGGATTCTAGGGATGTGATTGACAAACTAGAAAGGATGTTTGGAATGGATACTAAGTCGATTAGACCAAATATTGATCTTATGGTCATCCCACAACTTTGAAACTTGGACACCCTAAACAATCGGATTAGGAAACTGCTCACTTCTACCGGGTATGGATTGATGCTTTCTATGGCCAATCCATCACCCTGGGGGTATATCTTTGCACTATTCCTTCCTCATTTCTCTTGAAGGAATCTTGTCATCCTCTTACCCCTTTGAAGGTTGTT
Source organism: Thalassia testudinum (assembly GCA_037157565.1). Lineage (NCBI taxonomy): Eukaryota > Viridiplantae > Streptophyta > Magnoliopsida > Alismatales > Hydrocharitaceae > Thalassia > Thalassia testudinum. Next base: position 1,249,621 of record JAZHRO010000006.1, read on the forward strand.
ATTCATGTCCATCATTTAAAGCCTCCTTCGGTGACCTAGGAAGATTTCATTCCCATCTTGGTTGGGTGAGCATTTGCTATCGGGATTCATCATCAACTCGCCAACATCTTAGGTTACCTCTTTTCTAGGCCTATATTGTTACGCTCATTTTAGGGCCTATTTCTTTGGTTTTGGAACTAGACTTGTAGGTTCTTTGGCTACTCAGCTACCAACAAAATAACAACAGCCCAACTCTGACCCAGGTAATACCCTTCTATGCAATGGGAACATTGCATATTTTAGGCATGGGGGGGTGTACTAAGGGGATATACATAGCATATATACATAATTGCATACATCTGCATTACATACATTTGAATACATTTGCATTTATTAAAAAAAAATTGCATTTAGGCCCAAGGTATATGGTAGAATTGAGCTTAACCGGCTAGGCTCTGCATTCTTAGGCATAAGACCAAGACTTTAGGTTAAACTATATTGACTCTAGGTGTTTGACTTTAGAAGCTAAGTTGAGCTACTAGCTTTAGACCCTTAGGGTCCTTTGTGGACTTAAAAACTTAAGTATGAGTTAAGTTGCCGACCATTCCTCAAGAGGTTGAGGAAGGAAAGCTAGGGATTGAGTTAAGAGTCAGGTAGTACCTAGTATCTTTTTTTACCTTTTGGTTTATGGGTCCTCGTAGCCTAAGCATCCACATTTCACACACTTGGTCTTGTGTAAATAGTGATCACCTTAATTTCTTCCTTAAAGAAAATTTGGTTCTCTCAGTTCTGACTTAGGAGAAGCTTGAAAACATAACTTGATTGGACGAGTTCCTACTGCATAAGAGGTAGAATATATACTCACCTTGATGACGTGATAATAACATGTCACCTCCTCGACGCTTATCTGTTAGGATATCCATCCTACTGAGGGCATGTAAGTGCATTGTGCGGTTTAGGTATCGTGGGTGGTGCTATCTTGAAGTGTCGATTGCCACAGGCCTAAATTCACTTAAGAAATCTATGGGCAATAATATCTCGAAGTGTCGATTACCAGGGGTTCTTGGGATGCTATGGGCGGTGTTATCTCGAAGCATTGAAAGTCAGGCACCCTTCAAGGTTCGGTGATGGGGACAATGAATCTAACACAAACCATGTTGATAGCTGATCCAAGGTTAGACTTAGAGGAATCAAACAAAAAAATATATATATTACAAAAAAAGAGAAAAAAATCCTTCTTATTCTCTGTTTAGGTTGGCAATCATACCAACTTCAAATAAATAAGACCAATGCACATGCATGGATGCTTTAAACTCTAGGACCAATAGACCCTAGGGTAGAGCGAGAAATCAAAGAAACCTGTGCCTGCAACTTGTCGTTAGCCGACCTAGTCTATAACTTAGCAACTACTTGGGTACCTTAGGTCTAAAGTCTATAACTTAATATATTTCTAAAGAAAGATTGTTTGGGTTGGCTAGTTTACTTAGAGTGCTAGGATATTGCTTGAGTTTGCTAGGGACTAGCAAAAACTAGGCATGGGGGTATTTGATGAGCCCATATTTATTGGCTAATTTGTTACTTAAACGCCTAGACATTAGGTTAATATTAACATATACATAGCATGCATTACAATGTAAATAATGTAGTTTATACATATTTGCTTGTATACATTACATTCATATATAAATTGTTTAGGATGCATTAGAATTTAAGTAGGTTAGTTATTATTTAGTTTGCATGCATACATTACATGCATTGAATATTTAACAATAAGTATTAGTAATTCTTAGGGGTTTTACATATAATCCACATATCTTTTTATAACATCTCTTGTTCTTCTTCGTGTAGTAAGGAACCTCTCCTTGCCGACAAGCCATTTATGGCCAGATTGGGCAATGAAGGCGGCAGTGAAGGGGAGCGGAGGATGTGGATCTGGCTGACCTTCCTCCAATGCTCCATCTTCTTCTTCATCTTCCCTTGCATCTATAAGAAAGTTAAAGCCACAACCGGGCTCTAGGAGGCCATCATCCCACTCCACCACCGTGCAGAGCTTGGAGCTCATCCATTCTACACTGCGGGCCTCTACCGCTGTGAGAGCTTGCTACTGTGGGCGTGTAGGGTGACAACTCGCACCGCCGTCTGCTAAGCCTCACAATCCATCACCATGCCCCTATTCATCGTGCCTTCATCCACCTCAAGTCCTTGAGAAGAAACCACCTTCACCACCACCTCCACGCTCGTTGTTCACCCACATCACTGCAGCACCGCCTTCACCAACTTCACGCCATCTCTTTTCTATTCTCTTTTTCCTTCTTTATTCTCTCCTTCTCCACTATTCATATTCTCCATGAAGAACCCAACATCCCCATCCCCACGACTGAATGCTCCAGCCACTCCCCCGCCCACGCCACAAATGACCAGCACTCCCGTGCGTCACCAGCTCCTTGCGCACGCCCTCGTGTCGCCCCTTCCCTACGTCATACCTCCACCCACGAGCACTAGAGGCTGCGTGCTGCCCCTCACCACGCACAGTCGTGCCACCCCTCCACTCCACGGGCGCTGCCCCTCGCTCGTGAGGCAGTGCAACACCAGCTGAGCCCTTCGCCCGCCTCTACCCACGCATGGACCTATTCTCTAGTAGCAGTAGCCCACTGCCTCCATCAGCGTCCTTCGCTCCATCAGGCCCCCTCAGGCCGCCTTCCACCGTGCCTCAACCATCGCCGTGTAGCCCTCGGTCCAACGGACCTTCGGCGAGCTTCACGTCTCCGGTCATCCACTCTGTGCGTGGAGAGCACTTGTAGCAAGTGCTCTGTTTTGTGTAATATTAATATTTACATTCATATGCCAATGAAGAGGGGAATTTTAGTTATGAATATTTTATTATGTTGATTTTATGATCGTAACCCTCTTCTTTCGTATAAATGAGATTTCAACATTATCTCGCATTAATTTCTTAATATAAAAGGGGATTTTGGCTCAATTTCTTCGGCATTTTCGTGAACATATAGTTTTCATCGTGTGTGAGTTTTTACGGGCATAAGCCTCCCTGTGGATACGACCCACTCTTCTCGAGTGGTTAATTTTAATTATTTTGATGATTGGTTTTCCACCACTTACATACTACTTCAATGTGTCATTTTATGTGTGAACTTACTTCCAAAGTGAAAACCGTCTCATCACTCCATAGCCATGACTGCACTCCGGATCTTCTCTCATTCTCTTTTTGTTCTAGTTATTATAGTAGAATAGCATTTAGTTTATTTCTCGAAACTCTAGTTATCATTTTTTTAGCATTACCAAAAGTATTTTTCATGATCTATATCCCTTACTCTCTCTTTCTCTCTATTATGTTAGTCATATTTTCTTTCGTTTGCATACATAGATTCCTATTATTTCCTCCACGTGTTCGACCCTAACTTCCAATCCAGTTACTTTGTTAAAATTGATAGCAACTCTACGCACTACAAAGAATACTATTTACTTATCGCATAGATCTGCCACAGTTTTTGGCGACATTGTTGAGGAGACGACGGATTTCACTTGCATATTTTCTTCCATATTTTGCATTCGTGTCTCTAACTTATTTTTCTCTGTTTATCTAATTGTGTGCAGGATTTCATAGTGACATGGGATCTCATGGACAAACAGTAGAAGTGGAGCAGAGTGCAAGTAGAGACATCAAGGTAGGTTTCGCATCTTAGTTTAAGATCATTTGTGAAACCTAAGTTAGATTTGCATTCAATTTGCATTCAAAAAAAGAAATTCTCATTTTTTCATCTAGATTAGGTGTCTATCTTGATCCTTAGGATAGTTATTTGCTTGAGTTGTTTGCATAAAAAAATTTAAAAAAAAAATCTCTTTTGGTGGACATTATACCTTGATATCCTCAAAACCACCTTTCTAAAATTTAGGCTACTAACTAATTCAAGTTTCAAAAATCATTTCCCAAATATATATTTGTCCAAAAATTATAAAATTGCTCATGGATGTAGGTATTGAAGTCAGAGAGATTATGTTCAGATTTTGTACTCATTTGATCTATATTCAATTTTTAAAAATTTGCGGACTACACTGATATCCGTCCTGATTTACGACCTTTTGAAAATCATAGGAATTTTCATACAACTCTAATTAACCTTAAATTTGCGGCATTGGATTCCTAAGGCACAACACCATCTAATTCCCATAAAACACTAATTGGGGGTCTTTTCTGACTTGTGGATCCTAGTACACAAAAAAATCTAAAAAATTATTTTGTGAGACTCAAAATTCTTGAAAAATATTTTTTGGATTCCCTATTCAGTGGTGTTTGAGAAGCCATAGTTGCTTTGTATTGGGCTGCACCACTTGAACTAATTAAAAGCCATTCATCTTCTAGAAGCTACCTGCCTAGGTTAAAATTCTTAGGGTTTTCAATTAGGCACTCATATTTTTCTAAACTCTAAAGGAAATATACTATCATCTGTGCTTGCAAAATATTTTGTGTGCCTTCACATGAACCTTACTTGAATCTATTATCTCACTGAAACCCTAAAATCACTCTCTAAACAAGATCAATCCTAAAAGTCATTTCATCATAAAAATCTTCATTAAGGACCTTTGATTGTGCACTTCACTTGTGAAATCAATTTTAAGGGCAACATCCACCCTTACACCCATCACATTCGAAAAGCACTTCAAGCATAAGCCTAAAATTGAGTAGACGTGCCCTAGGTATGACTAATCTACTTAGTAACTTGAAGTTAGATTGGGTGAAGATCAAGACCTTATCTACTTGGGCCAACTGGTGACAAGAAAGGTCAGTGCGGTAATCGCGTTAACCTCTAGTGGTGTCCCACTATGTGGGGTGTCCTAGGGGGTCTCACCCTTCTGGCCAACTAAGTAATTCAAGGGCTGGTCTAACCTAGTCATATTTTGCGGAGCCAGGATTAGGTCTAATTAGGGTTTACACTATAAGGACTAGCTTGATTGCTTATATTGTGAGGGTGGGTATTCTCCCCTCTATTTCCCCTCACATGTCCTACATTTCTTTTGTTTATGCTTAGTAGGAGATCAATTAATCCTAAGTTGGTTGAACTTCTTGAGAAGAACCCTAGAAGGAGATCTAATTTTTCTAATTCCAAGATGGCTTAATTCTAGTAAGGGTAAGATGCTTGAGATTCTTGATATGTCTGAGATTCCTGAAATGCTTAAGATTCCTGAAAAACCTGAGATCCTTGAAAATCTTGAGAATCAAAATCTTGACCCTCTTGCTCTAATCCAAGCCTAGATTAATGCTAATCATTAACTTCAACAGAGTCAAATCCAATTGATTATGCAGACTCTGAAGTGAATCCAAGAACCACCATCTCAACCACCACTGCTACCACCATCGAAGTCCCTTAGAGACTTTTATGACCCTTCTACAACTCATGTTGAACATTTTGTTAGGGTCCCTGAAGGGGAAGATGATTTTGAATTAAAACCTAATGTGATTAGCCTGATCCAAAATCTTTTCCATGGGAACTCTAATGAAGACCCCTTCTTGCACCTTGAAGATCTAGGAAAACTTGTTGAAACCATAAAACCTAGAAATGTGAGCCTAGATTTTTTCTTAATGAAGATGTTTCCCTTCTCCTTAAGGGATAAGGTAGCACACTAGTTCTGAACTATAGGCAAACCCATTGTTACTTGGGAAGAGCTAAGAAGCTCTTTCCTTAAGAAATTCTTCCCTATAGGTAGGACTAATGCCCTTAGGAGAGCCATAACCACCTTTTCACAACAACCAAGGGAACAACTCCACGAGGCTTGGGAGCATTTTAACTAATTATTAAGTGTCCACACCATGAGGTTCCTATGTGGCACTTAGCCCAAAGTTTCTACCATGGTTTGAATGATAATCTTAGAAAATTTTCGGACGCTTCCTGTGGAGGAAATTTTTTGAATAAGGATGAAGAGTGTGCCTTTGAATTATTTAAATCTATGAGTGAGAACTCTTTGAATCATGCCTCCATGACCACTTTTAACTGGTCTAGTCAATCCCATGATGGAAAATATAAGGTTTAAGCTAATTCTGGCTTGGTTGACATGGACATAATAGCTAAGAAATTAGATTGCATGGAAGTGGTGGATAAGAAATTGGATGAGCTCATTAGCAATTCTAAGAAACCTATAGGGTTATCCCCACAAGCCTATTCTATGGATAGGGGAACACTGATTGTACCTACACTACCCCAAACACCCTAGGGGAAGGAGTTTGTGAACAATCTTAATTTGGTTCAACCTATGAACCAGTTAAACCTGGAACAGATGCCGACTACATTCCAGGGAAGGGCCTTTGAAGGATTTTTATGATCCTTCTAATTATGAGGAAAGACTGGGAGTGGTAATTCCCGTGGAAGATTTTGAGATCAAGCTGGCTATCGTAAACCTTATCAGGCATTTCCACGGCCTTCCTAGAGAGGATCTATTTAGCCATCTAGAGGAATTAACCATCCTCACTCAAACTACTCATTCCCACAATGTGCAGAAAGATTTATGGCTTATGAGACTTGATTACCCCATATTTGTGGGCTATTTAGGTATTTGAATGCCTAGACAATAAGTTAATTTTAACATGTATTTAGCATGAATTAGGATATAAATACATTTATTAGAGATTTGTTTCATTCATCACATTTTTATGTAAATTAGGTCTTAGCATGCATTAGCTTAGTCTTTAATTTAGTTTGAATTTTAATTTAGTGAGCATTATACACATTACATGCATTACATAAAATTAGATATTTTATAAGGCTTTGTATATAAATAAGACAATCTTTTATTTATTTATTTATTTATCTCTTCTTCCACAAGACCGTTCGGCCAAGCCACCGTGCAACAGCTGCAGCCTTGGAAATCAAGGAGCAATCCACTCATCCTAGCAAGGAAGGAATGGGAAAAGTGAATCTGGCTCCCTCGCGACTCAATTCAAAAGAGGTTGGCTGCTATAAGAGGAAGGAGGAGACTGCGGAGTGAGGGAGGCCACCACCCCCTATTCACCACTATGCAACCTCTCCATTCCACGACCACCGGCCTCAACTGTGGCAGTAAAGCTCCACCACAGTGGGCATGTGGTGTGACAGCCCACACCGCCAACCAGAGTCACTTGCCCCTTTCCAACCGTAGGCATGTGGTGTGATGGCCTCTCCCCTTTCCAACCGCGTGCAACCTCCACATGCGAGCCCCTTGTCGGGAATGCGCCCTTCTGGAGTGCCCTCTGCTCCAGCAGTAGCACTAACCCGTTGTTCTCTCCTCCATCCGGTTAGCTCCAACCACATCGCGATCTGCCTCGATCGCCACCACGAAGCCCTCTCACCACTCTACCTTTGGTGCACTCCTTGCAACCTACCTCTCTCTCTATCGTGTGCAAGCTCAAGGCGAAGACAATCCTCTATTTTCATTTCAATTAATAATTACATGGAGTGACATTGCCAACATTAATTTTTCTCATTTTTTGCCTTTCCATGAAAATGCAGTTTATACATAGTTATCCTAATCTAAATGTGATTTTGACTTGATTTTTGGGAGATTTTCGGTGAACAATTGTTTGCAACTTTTGCAAGTTTAGACAGGTTAGTGTCTCCCTGTGGACACGACCTGCTCCCTTATGAGTGGTTATTTATTTTTCCTCTATTTTAATCGTGCATTTTTGCCACTCAACATTCGATCTACAAGTCTTATATCTATTTTTTGAAAATCATTTTAGCGCTTGATCAAATGACGCCATTATCGAGGAGGCAACGAGCCTGTTAAACTCGCATTTATTTAATTATTTATTCACACTTGATTTTGTTGAGGCTATACATTCTTTGATATATTATTTTGATTTTGGTGCATGCACATCACGAGGGAGGATCATTGCACCCACCTCATCATCTACAGCATTGGAGACCTTTGGCCACACATTGGGAGAAGAAGCATCATAGCCATTGCGCTCACGACTGAGGTGGACCTTCATTCCACCATCGGAGAACATTTCGAGGGAGCTGCAATTATCAACTCCTCCATTCTAAATAGATAGAATAGATAGTATATTAGATTAGCTTAGAATTAGTTTAGACTTCTTTTATTCTTTTCATTTCAGTTTGGGACCCTTCTTTTAGGGTCATATTTTTAGGAGTTTGTTCCCCGATTTTGTTTTAGGCCCGTGTTGGGTAATCTTTTCGGGAGATTGTTCCCATTTATTTAGGCAATAGGCTTTTCATTTTCTTTTGTGGAGTTTATCCCTTCTTGTTTGCGCTTAAGTAGTGTAGGAAAAAAAAAGCATCATGAACTTCTTGCTAGAAGTTCATGCCCCTAGGTCGAACCATATAGGTGTGTATGACAGCATCTAGATCTTTCTTTGATTGCATTGCATGCATTTGCATTACTGAAAGCTGAAGACAAGGTATGTTTCTCTATATCCTTGCCCTTGCACATCTTCCTGATCACGTGTTTGCACTTGGACCTAATTTGTAAGACCACATAATTTGACTTGAAAAGAATTAACAAGTGGTCATATTAAATTTTCTGAAAAGGACTAATTAAAGGAGGAACACATTAAAACCCAAGTAGTTGATTTGAGACATTATGTTACGGTTCAAAGTTCAAAAAAATTTTCCAGTGAATGCACACGTGTATGACATTTTTGCACTGAAGCACGCACTCTAGACACTCCTAGGTTGGAACCTCTAGGAAAGAGCCTCCTATTGCTAGACACTGAGGTGACCCAAACTATAGTCCAAAAGTGAGGTTGCCTCCAAACCTTGCGTATTGAGGGTAGTTAAGAAGCACCACGAAAGCAACGCTTCAAAGGAAGGGCTTGACCCTACTTGTTTCCCTCTTTGCTGTGTTTGGAGGTGACTAAACTTTTTGTTCTTTAGGGAGGATCTCTAAAGTTCTAGTTAGGTCTTTATTAAGGCATTCCATAGGTTGACAATAGGCACGTAATTGATTGGGCAATTTGTATTGTCACCTATAATATGAACTAAAGTCGAAAGCCTAAATTTGTAAAGACCTAACAAGTCCTTTTGAATTGTGTTTATGCTATTAGTGCATGCTTGGTAGGTGATCTCTTAGGAGACAACTTGTGTTTGATCCAGAACCTGAAAGAATCCTAAGAAGAAACCACCCAAGGGAAGAAATGGTTGGTCAAAGGAGCCTTAAGGAATATTTCATTCCGACCAATCACCCTGGCTCTGCACTACGTAGACCTGGAGGGGACAATCCTATGAGATCAAAAGCAGTACCATATCCTTATTGCCCTCCTTTTATAGTACTGCTAGGGAAGACCCCTATAGGCATATAGAGGAATTTATCGAGGTCTATTCCACATGAAGCTGCAGGGCATTACTGATGATGCCCAAATGCGGACCCTCTTTCCCTTCACCCTTAAGGACAAGGCCACATATTGGTATCATACCCTAGATGGTATCAACACTTGGGATGCCTTGAAGGAGTTTCTAAAGAAGTACTTCCCCATGAGCAAAACTAATCACTTTCAAAGGGAAATTATGAGTTTTGCTCAAAAGGATGGGGAAGCTTTCCATGATGCGTGGGAGTGCTTTCATGACCTTTTAAGACTTTGCCCACATCACCAAGTGCCCAAGTGGAAACTGATTGAAAGGTTCTACACTAGACTTAGTGATTCGCACAGGCAGACTGTGGATGGTGCCTGTGCAAGAACCTTTCTATCTAAGACTGAGGATGAAGCTTGCAACCTTTTCAATACATTGAGTGAGAATTATGTTCACCTAAATTCTGGCTACTTAGATAGAAAACCCACTCTCATGCAAAGAAAGTTGGAGGCAAATGAGGCTAGGGACACCTAGAATTTAGCCTACTAGATCCAATTGCTGAATCAAAATATGGAAAGGCTTATGTCAAACCCTGGCCAATTCACGCCTAGTACCTCCACATCCCAAGCTTCAGAATGCTCCATTTGTCAAGGCAATACACACGCCACTGTGGATTTCCATTTGGCATCTCAATTCCCTAAACTTGTACAAGTAGACCTGAATGCCGCTCAAGTGTTCAGTCTCTGACCTTGTAATGACTCTTTTTCCAACACTTATAATGAAGATTGGAGGAACCACCCCAATTTTCATGGAGACAGGGGAATGTCTCCAATTCAGGGAATTACAAATCCCAACCCGTTCTGACTCAACAGTATAATCAACCTCCTAACCTCTCTCAATCACCCAAGACCTCCGAGATGGATGAGCTCAAGGCTATGTTGAAGGCCATGCAGGAGAATCAAAGCATGATCATCAAATCTCATGACAAGGCAATCAATAAGATGAAATCCCAAATTGGACACCTTATTGAGGCTGTGAGCAGAAGGGAGACTGAGAAGCCTCCCAGTTCATCTAAGGAGAACCCTAAAGGGAAAGGGATTATCTTTAGGGAGTATGCCCAGGTGGTGATTATTCTGAGAAGTGGAAAAGAAATTTCCAAACCTGATGCTCCTATAGTCCCGCCTTCTGAAAACCCATCCACCCTGACATTCGCCCCTACCGGAGAAGAGTTGCCCAACTCTCCGCCACTTGAAATCACCTCACCGAAAGGGGTTGTCTCCGTTCCATCACTTAGCCGACATGACAACCCTTCCACCCAGAGACCGAGAGTGCCCTTTCCAGAGTGCTTATCCACCTCTGGGCAGACTTTTGCTAGCTCATCTAGAGCCAAAGATAGGACGGATGATATCATGGAGACTTTCAAGTAAGTGCAAATTAACCTACCTTTACTTGAAGCTACCAGGTTGATTCCATCCTATGCCCTCTTTCTAAAGGACCTGTGCACAAAAAAATGACAATCTAGGAAACAGGTCCAATCAAAAGTTGTCCTGCCTAATTCCGTTAGCTCAATAGTTGGCACACCCCCGAAACCTAAGGACCTAGGAGCCTTGTACATCTCGGTGGTCATTGGTGACCTACATATAGATGAGGCTCTTCTTGATCTGGGTGCGGAGGTAAACATCCTTCTGAGCTACGTGTATGAACTTGGAGGAGGCAATCTGAAGCCTAGCCCAACAATCCTCCAAGTTGCAAACCAATCACTCAAGACACCCCAAGCAATTCTAGAAGATGTCCTCGTGAGAGTAGAGGACTTCTTCCACGTAGACATTTTAGTTTTGGACACAGACCCTACCAACAAGCCAACCAAGCCCTCTATCATTTTGGGCTACCCTTCCTTGCAACTTCACAAGATTCCATCAATTGCAATACTAGGCATTAAAAATGGGCTCTAGGAACAGGAAAATCCAGCTAAATGTGTTGGATGCTTATAAATAAGCCAGGCTTGAGGATTGTTCCCAAGTTTAGGTGGTAGATGACCTGATTGAAAAGACAACCTCTGCAATTTCATGCGATGACCCCCTTCAGCATGTCATACTAAATGAGCATTCCCATCCCTTTGAGGAATGTGAAGGGGATATACTAGAACTTGAGGAGTTGCTTGGTATTTCTACTGAGTCTTTTCTCCATCATCTTTGCCCAAGGTAGATCTGCTACCTGAGATGGGGACATCTATTATGAAACCTTCAACCAAACAATCCCTCGACCTTGAGGTGAAACCCCTCTCGGACACTCTCAAGTATGTCTTCCTGGGTGCCAATGATACGCTCCCCGTTATCATTTCGGTTGTGCTATCTGAAGCATAGGAGGAAGCCCTAATTGAATGTTTGTTTAGGCATAAGGAAGTTATTCCTTGGAGCATCACTGATATTAAGGGATAGACTCTACACTCTGCATGCACCACATTTATATTGATGATTCCATCAAGCCATTTAGGGACGTGTAGAGACATCTTAACCCCAACATGAAGGAGGTAATTAAAAAGGAAATTCTAAAGTGGTTGGACGCTGGGATCATATATCCCATCGTGGATAGTAAATGGGTAAGTCCTATCCATGTGGTGCCAAAGAAGGTAGGCTTTACTGTGGAAATTAATGACCAAGGAGAACAAGTGGTGACTAGACCCTCAACTGGATGGAGGGTCTGCATTGATTACCACAAGTTGAACACCACTACCCAGAAAGATCACTTTCCCTTACCCTTTATTGACCAAGTTCTCAAAAAATTGGCAGGGAACAAGTACTATTTTTTTCTCAATGGATATTCTACGTACAACCAGGTTGCAGTCTTCCCTGATGACCAGGGGATCACGACTTTCATGAGTCCTTACAGTACCTTTACATTCAGGAGTATACCGTTTGGACTATGTAATGCACCGACAACCTTCCAGTGGTGTATGATGTCCATTTTCTCAGACATGATTGACGAGTGTGTTGAAGTGTTTATGGATGACTTCTCTATTTACAGCATGTCTTTCGACCAATGTCTCTTGTAGCTAAAGAATGTGCTGAAGCGATGTGAGACTGGTTTAGTCCTCAGCTGGGAGAAAAGCCACTTCATGCTACAGAAAGGCATTGTACTTGGGCATGTTGTGTCTGAAAGGGGCTTGGAAGTAGATAAGGCTAAGGTTGATTCTATTTCCAAACTCCCATTGCCCTCGAATGTCAAACATATTAAATCATTCAGACATTTATAGGTGCTTTATTAAAAATTTTAGTAAAATTTCTAGGCCACTTTGCGACCTATTGGCAAAGAAATTTTCCTTCGATTTTGATTCAAAGTGTATCGAGGACTTTCACACTCTGAAGGAGGTCTTGATCTCTGCATCTATTCTTCAAGCTCCAGATTAGACACTCCCATTTGAGCTGATGTGTGATGCTTCAAATTATGCCGTGGGAGCTGTCCTTGGACAAAGGGTTGAGGGAAGACCTCATGAGCTACATTACGCTAGCAAAACCTTAACTGATCCACAGCAAAACTACACTGTGACAAAAAAGGAATTACTTGTCATAGTATTTGCTTTGGAGAAGTTTAGGTTTTATCTTCTTGTGTCTAAGGTGGTCATTTTTATTAATCATGCGGCAGTGAAGCACCTCATTGCTAAGAAAGATTCTAAGCCACGACTTATTAGGTGGATTCTACTCCTTCAAGAGTTTGACTTGGAGATTCGCGAAAAGAAAGGAGTGGAAAATGTAGTGGCTCACCACCTATCTCACCTCCCACTTGATGACTCTCCATCTAGAGACATCCGCGAGACATTTCCCAATGAAACCCTTATGGCAGTAACATCGACTTCACCTTGGTATGTCGATACCATTAATTACTTGGTTACTGGAGAGACTTTTGGCTCTTGGGATGAGCAGAAAAGGAAGAGATTCATTTCCCAAGCTAGATACTTTCATTGGGAAGAGCCAAAATTATTTAGAATCGAACAAGACCAAGTATTGAGATGATGCATACCTGAAGAGGAGCAACAAAGCGTGTTGATTTTTTGCCATGAACTTCATTATGGAGGACACTTTGGTGCTAAGAAAATAGCTTTTAAGGTTCTTCAATTTGATTTTTGGTGACCTACTTTATTTAAGGATTCTCATAACTTTGTTAAGGCCTGCATTAGATGTCAATGGACTAGAACGATTGGGAAGAGGAATGAGATGCCTCAACACTTGATCCAACCTGTTGAAATTTTTTATGTTTAGGGAATAAGCTTTATGGGCCCCTTCCCTTCATCCCATGGATATGAGTATATATTGGTGGCAGTTGATTATGTCTCCAAGTGGATAGAGGTCATTCCTACATGCACAAATGACCACTATGTGGTTTTAAAATTTGTGAGGGCCAATATCATATCTCGCTTTAGCTGCACCAAGACAATTATAAGTGATGGGGGACCTCATTTCCGGAACCACCACTTCAATTGGCTACTCAAAAGTCTGGGAGTAACTCACAAGATCGCTACCCCTTACCATCCTCAGACGAGTGGCTAGGTTGAAGTGTCAAATAGGGAGATTAAGAATATTTTGGAAAAGACTGTTAGGCCAGATATGAAGGATTGGTCCTAAAAGCTGAATGATACTTTATGGGCTTATCAGACAGCCTACAAAACCCCTTTGGGTATGTCTCCCTTCCGGATAGTGTATGGGAAAGCGTGCCATTTACCTGTTGAGCTTGAACATAGAGCACTCTAGGCTATCCGAAGTATCAACATGGATGTAGAAAAGGCAGGTAAGGCACAACTTCTAGAATTAAGTGAGCTTGAGGAGCTGAGGAATGATGCTTACGACACTTTCTAAGCTTACAAAGAGAAAACTAAGGTCTTACATGATAAGCATATCCTTAGAAAGACCTTTGAGTCCAACCAACAAGTCTGACTTTTCAATTCCAGACTTAAGCTTTTTCCAGGGAAATTAAAATCTTGTTGGGATGGGCCATACATAATCACTAAAGTGTTTCCGCATGGGGCTGCAGAGATCAAATGCCCCTCCTCTTCAGCAATGCCCTTTACCGTCAATGGCCAACAGTTGAAACCGTACATTACTTTGGATGGCCACCTGGTTGACGAGGTCACTCTCGAGGAGCCTTAGCTCCTATCATTCTCCGCCTCAGGCAACATCTTCCGATGGCTATATTACTTTCAATGAGGACATTATTTGAACCAGGCATGGGGGGATAGGACTTGAGGCATTTGTTTATATCATGTCTACATTTTGCATTCATGCATGCATATTGCAAAAAAAACAAAAAAAAAAAACCATTTAGACCATGTTGTTATGCTTAAACTGGCTGGGCTCTACATCTTTAGGCATGAGACCAAGACTACAGGTTTGCTTAGCTAACTCTAGGTGCTTAATTGTAGGAGCTATGGTTGAATTATTGATTTTAGAACTCTAAGGTCCATTTGGACTTAAAAATTCAAGTAGGAGTTAAGATGTGGACCATTCCTCAAAAGGTTGAGGAAGGAAAACTAGGGATTGAGTTAAGGGCCAGGTGATACTTGGTGTCCTTTTCTACCTTTTGGTTTACAGGTCCTCGTAACTTAATCTTTCACATCACACACACTTGGTCTTATGTAAATAGTGGTCACCTTAATTCCTTTCTTGAAGAAAATTTGATTATCTTAGTTCTAACTTAGGAGAAGCTTGAAAACATAATTTGATTAGACGAGTTCCTGCCGCATGAGAGGTGGAGTATATACTCACCATGATGATGCGATGATAACATGTCACCTCCTTGACTCTCGTCTCTTAGGATATCCATCCTACTGGGGGCATGTAAGCGCATTATGCGGTTCAGGTACCATGGGCGGCCCTATCTCGAAGTGCCGATTGCCATAGGCCTGAATTCGCTTAAGAAATCCATGGGCAATACTATCTCGAAGTGTTGATTGCCAGGAGTTCTTGGAGTCGCTATGGGTGATGCTATCTCAAAGCATCGAAAACCAGGCACCCTTCGAGGTTCAGTGATGGGGACAATGAATCTGACACAGACCGTGTTGATAGCTAATCCAAGGTATACAAAATATATATATATATATTAAAAAAATCCTTCTTACTCTCCTTCTAGGTTGGCAATCATACCAACCTCAAATAAATTAGACCATTGCATATGCACAGATGCTTTAATCTCTAGGACCAATAAACCCTAGGGTAGAGCTAGAAATCAGGGAAACTTGTGCCTGCAACTTGTCATTAGTCTACCTGGTCTGTAACTTAGCAACTACTTAGGTACCTTATGATCTAGGGTTCGACAGTTCATCCTGATTTCTGTGATAAACTCAATTGAGTTAGCTTGAATAGCTTGGAGTGCTAGGTTGTTGCTTGAATTTGCTAAGGACTAGCAAAAACTAGGCATGGGGTTTTTTATTAGCCCATATTTGTGGGCTATTTAGGTATTTAAATGCCTAGATATTAAGTTAATTTTAACATGTATTTAGTATGCATTAGGATATAAATACATTAATCACAGATTTGTTTCATGCATCTCATTTTTATGTAAATTAGGTCTTAGCATGCATTAGCTTAGTCTTTAATTTAGTTTGCATTTTAATTTAGTGAGCATTATACACATTACATGCATTACATAAAATTAGATATTTTACAAGGCTTTGTATATAAATAAGCCAATCTTTTATTTATTTATTTATCTCTTCTTCCGCAGGATCTTCGCTGAGTCACCGTGCAGCAGCTACAGCCTCAGCAATCAAGGAGCAATCCACTCGTCCCAACAAGGAAGGAACAAGAAAAGTGGATCTAGCTCCCTCACGACTCAATTCAAAAGAGGCTGGCTACAATAAGAGGAAGGAGGAGGCTGCAGAGCGAGGGAGGCCACCACCCCCCATTCACCACTGTGCAACCTCTCCATTCCACCACCACCAGCCTCAACTGTGGCAATAAAGCTCCACCACCGTGGGTGTGTGGTGCGACATCCCACACCGCCAACTGAAGTCACTGCATCACTGTGTTTCTTCATCGCCATCACCACCATCTTCACCGTGTCCCCACCTGATCACCAACACCATATCCACACCTTTCATCACAACCCACAACTCTACCTTCATCTCCTTCCCCACCAACCCAACAAATCTTCCACCATCACCAACCGCCGCTGCTTCACCCCCTCACACACCATGTGCGGTGCTCACGCAGCAGCTACAAGTTGCAGTAGCTCACCCGCGTGGGCCTAGCAATGCCCGTGCACCATCTCTTCTTCCACAACTAGCGTGCGCGTTCTCTGCCAGCTCCATCGTGCTCCCACACACCTCTCGCCACGCAGCAGCAGTAGTGTGGGTACTCCCTGTGATTCCACCACACCATATGCCACCAGCCTCTTCCCTTTCCAACCGTACGTGAGCCCCTCACCACATGCGCACCCTTCTGGCACGCCCTCTGCTCCAATAGCCGCACCAACCCACCGCCGTTCTCTCCTCCTTCAGGTCGACTTTGGCCACGCCGCAACCCACCTCGACCACCGCCGCGAAGCCCTCGCTCCACTCTACCTTGGGTGCACTCCTTACAGCCTACCTCTCTCTCTGTCGTGCGCAAGCTCAAGGCAAAGGCAATCCTCTGTTTTCAATTCAATTAATAACTACGTGGAGTGCCATTCCGAACATTAATTTTTCTCATTTATTGAATATTATATGTTGGTTAATTTTTGTAAACATCCTTACCTTTCCATGAAAATGCAGTTTCAGCAAATTTAGACATAGTTATCATAATCTAAATGTGATTTTGACTTGATTTTTGGGAGATTTTCGGTGAACGATTGTTTGGGACTTTTGTAAGTTTAGACAGGCTAGTGTCTTCTTGTGGACACGACCCCCTCCCTTGTGAGTGGTTATTTATTTTTCTTCTATTTTGATCACACATTTTTGCCACTCAACATTCGAACTACAACGAGTCTTATATCTATTTTTTAAAAACCATTTTAAGACTCTTTCCTCTCAGTCTCAAGGATAAGGCCGCTTATTAGTTTAGGACCGTCGGTCAACCCATGATGTAGACACATTTATTTAGGATAAAATGCCTATTTATGCATGTTCCTAAGCTTAGAGATGATTCCATATTATAAATATTGCATAGCATGCATCATTCTACATTTAGAATAGTTTGTATAAAGTTTAGGTTAATTCGCATCCTTTTGTGGCCAGGAGAGAAGGAGATCAATTTCAGGGCTTCAGATTGACTATCTAACCATACGGATTTGATCAAGACGACAATCAAAGCCCAACACCTCTAAAATCGTCTTGATAGGAGTTCCATAGCACCTTATGCAATCCGAGGAAGATCAACAACCAAGGGACTAGGTGGCACAATTCAGAACATCAAACGACAAATCTAACCATACGGATGGATCCAAAGCGATGATCGTAGTCTAACGCATAGAAATCATCTCGATCCGACATCTGTAGCAGTTGCTACAAAGGAAAGAACATAGATGGCCCAGATCACCTCAAGTGGCACTATCCAGGCTGCCCAAGGGCCGCTGCCAGCTCTCTCTCTTTCACGCCCCTCAGATCTGGGTCGTTGGATCAAGATCCAATGCCATGGAGAGCCCACGCCACCAACCCCAATCGGAGCAAAGAATTCATCATCTTGACATAAAGGCAAGGATAGAGTGGTGGTCTTGAGCCCTATTGCAAAGGAGAGGTCGCAGGTTTGAGACTCGCAACCCCTCCAAATCTCCAATTGCATGCAACAACAGTGCGTAGCGCATGAAGCGCGCAGCAGCAGCAAGCGCGTAACATAGTGACAGTCGAGTAGAGCACGGGCACGTGATGCGCACGCCAGCAGTGCAGCAACATGCACGTGAGGGGCGTGCATGAGCAAAGTGGAGCCAACATCGCCAGCGGGTGTGTGACCTGGACCTTCAACGATGTTTACGGTGGAGCTTTAGCGACGATTGTAAATGTCATTGTTGACCATGACTTCATTTTGCCTCTTCTCCTCCACTATAAAAGGACCCCTACCCCTCCCATTTCTATTGATCCCTTCCTATGCTCTACTCACCTGCTCTAGAGCTCAAAACACACCTTGAGCCTGTGTCCCAAGTCTTTGGGATGCTCCATTAGAGAAAAGAAAATTATTTTCCACCATCTCACCACCATTCGTGGAGCTCTCATCGACTGTCTTCTCAACCCCATTCCGAGAAGTGGATCACGTCACGACATCACCCGTCCTCCCCTCCTCTTCCGACATCACTTTTCTTCTTCCAACTCCTCATCCCCATCGTTCGAGCCCCATCAATGCAGCTTCACCCTTCGAGCAGTTGACAAAGAGGAATTTTCTCTCCCCCTTTCCCTTTTATTGCTTTCATAGTGTAGAAGCATTTGTAATAAACATTTGTAAAGCATTTATCTAGAAGTAAGTTTCTATCATTTGCAAGTAGAATAGCTCTTTCCTACTTTCTAGAGTAGCTTGGTGCAAATAATATTCTTGCTTGTTTCCTCGCTATCACAAAATACCAAAAAAAATAGCAAATACAAAATACAAAAAAGGAATAAAGTAAAGCACGATTTTCAAAGAATCAAACATTGCCTCCCTATATTTGACCCAAAGCTCAGCTCAAGCTTCAGTAAATTTATTTGGTAGCGATATTTTGCGACTACAATGATGGGTTCTCCAAAACCTTGATTTCCCTTGCAAAATACACGCTCACCAACCGATAACTACATGGTTGCAACTCAAAAGTGCTTTCTTAAAGAAAATTTTCCCTATTGGTCATACAAAAGCATTGAGAAGATCAATTACGACCTTCCAACAAAAACATGGTGAATCTCTGCACGAGTCTAGGGAAAGATTTCAAGATTTGTTACGAAGTTGCCTACATCATGAAATTCCACTATGGCAGTTAGTGCAGATCTTCTATAATGGATTAGAAGATCAATTACGAAAATTTGTGGATGCCTCATGTGGTGGAAAATTCCTTAATAAGGATGCCGATGGGCGAGATTTTGCATGCAAAAAGATTTGAGTTGGAAAACCCATCGTCATAGTGCTTAGAAATCCGCTACCAGATAAAATTTATAACCGATGCTCGAGGTGAGCCCTGGGTTGAACATGGGAAGGCGAACATTTGGTTTATAAAAATTCGCATTTCGATTTTATTTATTTATAATGTTTTTATCTTGTATGATATTTTGGTATTTTTATAAGGCTTGAAATCAGATAGACAAAAACTTTATCTAGATAACCTACTTGCACAATAAGAGTGAGAGAGAAAATATTTCATAGAATGGAGCAATGTCTATTACAACTAATTAAAACTACACTAGAAAGTGATAAACAATAGAATGAGTTAAGAATCCCCCTCGATAGCTACTTGGAAGATGACTCGCTCTGACGGCACTTGGATGAAGGTGGTGAGGAGTGGGAGGAAGGAGAATGACGTCAGAGGATGGAGGATAGGGCAGGACAGCGTCACGGGGAGGATATTCTTCTGGAAGGTGGTGAGAGGACGGCCACAGAATGCTCCACGAAGGGGGATGAGAAGAAGGAAAAAATATTTAATTTCTACTCTAGAGGAGCATCCCGGGCTTGGGACAAGCTCTCTCTAGAGCCTTGGAGGTTGTGAAGGAGAGAAAGGAAGAGATGAAGAAGAATGGGGGATCATGGGCATTTATATAGTGGAGTAGGGAACAAAAATCCATCCATGGGTTATAACGACATTCAAGTGGTTGCTAAAGATCCGCCACAAGCATTGCTAAAGGTCCTGCTAGCGCTCGCACACACATGCGTAGCACGCACACATAGTTGGCTTTGGCGAGGATGAATCTCCATCGTCAAATCTTCATCAAAGGGATGCAGATCGAGCGGGCGTCGTACTTTTGAAATCACATCAAATTGCACATAATTCCATGTGTGATCTGACGTGCCCACACTGCTAGCCATCAGTGCATCCACGTAGAACCACCCGCATCGTCGATCGCTGATTACACGGCCCAACTTGGGCACACCTCACTGCTGTGGTGGATTAGAAGTGCTGAAGGAGTCAAACCAGCACTGCTTGTTTAAGAGGCGCACGGGTGACTATTGCACCAAGCACCCGCTTGTGCTCAAATGCGATTTTGGTGGCCACGCATTTGTGGCCATCGGATGAAGATCCAACGGCCCACAATCTGCGAGGAGGAGAGCTTTGGTGGCACGACCCGATGGAGCGACTGCATGGCTACGTACCTACCATTGGATTGAAATCTGACAGTGTAGATTACGTGCTCGACCATGTGTCGCCATCCTGGCCGTCCATCTTCTTTCTTTTTTGGGATTGCTATGGATGTCGGATCGAGATGATTTTTGTATTATCAAACTACGATTGTCGTTCCAGATCCATCCGTACAGTTGGATTTTGCATCTGAAGCCCATAAAGACGTCATATTGTCCACTGGCCACACAAAATGTACAGATTAATATACAAATTACACAAATCATCCTAAATGTAATATGATCAATGTTATACTTTATTTACAATGCTAAACGCAATGTTAACCTTAGGAACTGAAATAAGTAGGCATTTTATCATGAATAAATGTGTATTTATCATACCCCCAAGTCTATCTTTTGCTAGTCCCTATCAAAATTAACCTAAATGCTATGTATAAAATTGAATCAAGATTTGATCACTTAAGCAAGATTTGTTGATTAACATCAGAAAATTTCAATTAAGAACCTAATTACAAAATCTCAACAGTGCCTGCGTGCCTGCCAAAATGCAGACCGCCTAAGTCCTTACCTTATTTTGAAAAGGAAAGATACATTTTTTTCTGCTTTTTCATCTTTTCTATTTTTTATTTTTGGATTTTTGAGTTAAGAGTTTTGGGGCAGCTTTTTACGGCTACCCAACCCACCCAAGACTCATAAGAACTTTAAATTCTAAGCATCTTGTGAAAAGTGATAAACTCACTAAGCGGTAGTTAAAATGGACCTCAGCTTTCTATGACCCTAGGTGACCTAAAAATTTCAGCTCAAGATTTATCTTTCCGATCGATAACTTTCTCCCTACTTTCAAAATTTTTTATGGGGTCAACACGAGGGCAAACCCAGTATATAACTCCCCAGTTTATTCTGCTTCCCCCCTTCTTACCTAAGTGTTTTGGGAATTATTTGTGCATTTTTGTGAGTTGGGCTCTAGACAACCGACCAATGAGTGTCAAACCCACGGTAACTTGCTAGCCATACTTGTGAGGTGAAGTGTGGCTTATTTATTTCTTTCCTCTTTTTTTAGTATATATTTTTTCTTTTTCTATGTAGGTGGCTTCCTTAATCTAAGATTTACCTAAAGGTAGTAGAAAGAGAATGGTCATGTAGCTGGGCTCTGGACAACCAACCAATGGGTTGTTACCCAAGACAACTTGCTAGTCATACTACCCTAAAAAGTTCTACCTAATTTCTGTAAAAATCGTTGAAAAGTAAGTCAATGTAAATAGTGTGTAGATGCTTTAGACTCAAAGTATCCTCAAATCAGAGGGCAGGATGACAAGTCATGTACTTATCACACCAATTTATTAGCAAAATTAAAATAAAATTAATGTGGCGAAGACTCGAGAAACAGACTCACATCTTAGTGGACACCCGAGCTAATTAAGCTCGAAGACCCAAAGAGTCTAAGTGTTCAGATCCTATCATATTATTTCCTAAAGTTAATAACTCATAATGCCCAAGTTCTCTTCTCTTAATTCTAATTTTTTTTGCCTTTTTGGATTTTTAATAATTTTTTTAAAGAAAATAAAAGAAATTCTAAGGAGCTAATAAAATAATTTCAGGATTAAGTATCAACCTCCCATGCCTAAATGATGCAATATCCTCATGGTAAAAATCAAGACATGAAAAGGGTGGAATAAGCAGAGTATCACCTGAATTCCATGAAAATCTAGTCGGCTCCACAGAGGAAATGGACTATACACATGTGTTAAGTTTATTGCCTTCAGCTAGGTATAATATACAAACAAGGAAAAAATTAAGAATTCACAAGTGCGGGTCAAGATCAAAATAAGAATATTGATCTTAGAACTCGCCAGCAGGTATCCACAAATGTGGACTAGATTATGGTACAAACCCATGCCCCAAGGTCGAGTGGTTCTAAGGTTCTAGATGAAAATCACAAAAAATCGAAGATTGTTGTGCTTGCAGAACTGGGCCTGTGGTTTAGTGGTGTACAACCCAAGTCGAAATGGTTGAACAATAGGTAGATTTGGTTCAATAGGTTTGGATGTCCACATAGGGTTCAGCTCAAAAAGATAATCAATTAATCTGAGCTTGGGTTGCACATCCTGAAAATCAAAGATATCATAAGGGTCCTGATAAAAGGTTGGTGGTTTCAGGTCAATAGGAACCCTTAGATCCAAAATTGTATTTCCCTCAGAATTAGCCTCCCAAATTTTCATTTTCAAATTTCTACTCTTCGCTATCATAATTTCATATTCTAAAGCCTCTTGCCTATTATTTACCCCATCTAGATTATCCAAGTCTAATAATTGTGGTTGAATCAGGATTGACTTGGGTACCATGATCTCAAAAGTATCATCGTTCAACTCTTGGGGGTGTGGTTGAAGATTGGGGCTATCGATTGGATCATCTATTATAATAGGATCTGAATCCTCCATGTCAACCCCAATCAAATCATAATCCTCAATTATCCAGCTATCAAATGGTTAATCATGCTCCTCGAGCTCGTTTGTCTCACTAAAATCATTTTCCTTAACTTCAAGTGGGAATCCACTAAGAGATTCCTCACCCTCAGAATTAAAAAATACTTGATCCTCATTTATATATGTCTCAAAATCATCTATCATTCCCTTGGCCATGGAGACATATTTTTCCTCGCTCCCTGGCTCGGGGATCTCGGGTGAGAAAATTGGTTCATCCTCAATGGGTTGCTTTAGATCGACCTGGTCATCCCCGATTTCATAAAATGTGTCCATTCTAATAGGTGCCTGAGCGGTTTCTAACATTGGCTCTCTTAAAGGGGGTTCATCTTGAGAATTATCCTAAGATTGGACTAGGGCAACCATAAATTTCATCCTCAATCTCAATAATTTCCCAAGTAAAAACTCACTCAAGCCTTTATCCTCAATATCTTGGAGCCAATCCAATAACAAACTATTCAGGTAGTCAATCATTTAAATCAAGGGCTCCAATTCTTCATTGCGGGGTGTTGGCTAGGTTTCTAAAGATCATATGGGGTTCCTTAAATTGGCCAACACCCTATCTTGGGCCTAGTTTACCTGAACTGAGTGGTTCAATTCAGGGTTGGGTGGGTTTGGGTTAAATTCAAGGGAGTCAAGGAATTGAGGTTCTTGGGGCCCTGCCTGATAATAGGTTGTTTCAAGTTGTTGAAAGAAGGGTGGTGACCTATGTTCAGCATAATCCAGGGGAAGGTAGGTGTTATAATCATCATATCCTTTTTTATTGTAGATCGGGTTAAGTTGATCATCGAAGGGTGGAGATCTATAATCAGTATAAGCATGAGAAGGATAATAATCATGGTCTTGTTGTCGAAGCTTAGGCCCTAGACACTAAGGTCTGGAATCATATCCCTAATCAAAGTTATCCCAACTAGGGGATGGGTAGTCATAATTCGAATCAGGATAGTAATCATCTTGGGGATAAGTGGTGGTAGGAGGGTAGGATTGGAAATGCGAGTATGGTGTAGAAGAATACATGGTGAAGTAGGAGGGAAGATAGAAGAGAGAAAGGTGCCTTGCAGTATAATCAAACCAAACCTGTCCTTAAATTGGGTAGCTGAAGGACCTATGCTTCAGAAATGAACTCTGACCACACAATGAATTTGATGTTGTCCTTACTCTCAAAGATGGTAAAGTTGGGCTAGCAAAGCAGGGGGAGCGTGTCCCAAAGGCCACTAATTATGCCAAACTCCTACTTACTTAAGTCATTTGGCAATCGGGCCCCCCAACTTAGCACCTTTTGAAGCAAGCCAACGTCACTAATTCGAAATGCGTTCAAGAGAATAGCCTGAAATAGACTCTATGAATCCTAGGGCCAATGTCTACTCAATTTTAATTAGGCATGGGATGATTGTGCTCTTGAAATGTGATGGGCCCTTTAGATGGGTTGTGCCAACCATCAATTAAAATGTGTGTGTGTGTGCACAACCAAGATTTTCAAACAAGATTTTGATAATATGTCTTTTAGGGTCCATCCTTGTTTAGTAGCTTTTAGGGTTCAACTTTAGGTGTATTCAATCAAGTTCAGGAGGCACACCAAGTTTTGAAAGCACCGGTGATGATATATTCCTTTAAAAATCAAAAATAATGTGGAATGAGTGGTTAGTTCCTAAACATTGAACCCTAACTGGCAACCTACTTGATGAATCAATTTTAAATTGAGTGTAGCCCAAACAGTTCAAGTAATTGGCCTATTGCACCACTTGATTAAGGCACCCAAATAATTTTAGCCTATTCTGATGTTTAATCACTTATTTGTATAATGCGTTAAGGTGTACCGGGTCCTTAAGTCAGATCCCCGGTTAAGTGATTAAATCAGACAAAAGTTGTGTGCTTTAGGTGTGTGTGGGTGTGTAAACTTTTAAGCAAATCCCATAATCAAATCAATTTTTTTTTATATACTTGAGTGAGATGAGGTGAAGTGGCATTCAAACAATTAGATCTATCCTAGGGTTTATGCATGCTCCTAGGTTAATTAGGGTTTGAGTTATTAGGTGGTGAAATGAAGTCTAGTGGGTGGGGGTGGGGCTACACTTACAGAACCTTCATTTGCACTTTTCTCCAATCTAACCAATTTGGCCTGCCTCGAAAGAGTACCTGCAATCATGGCAAGATCAAAGGAAAAGTGAGATAGGTAAAGCGAAAAACGAGAGAAAAATCAAAGAGCATTGCCTCCCTGGCAACGGTGCCAAAATGGTGGGCGAGATTTTGCATATGAAAAGATTTGAGTTGGAAAACCCATCGTCGTAGTGCGTAGAAATCCGCTACCAAATAAAATTTATAATCGAATCTCGAGGTGAGCCCCGGATCGAACACAGGGAGGCGAACATTTGGTTTATGGAAATTTGCATTTCGATTTTATTTGTTTTTAGTGTTTTTATCTTTTGTGATTTTTTGGTATTTTTATAAGACAAGAGATCAGATCGAAAAACACTTTAGCTAGATAATCTACTTGCACAGTAAGAGAGAAAAAGAGAGAGAGAGAAAATATTTCATAAAATGAAGCAATGTCTATTACAACTACACTAAAAAGCGATAAAAGATATAATGAGTTGAGAAGAATCCCCCTCGATGGCTACTTGAAGGATGACTCGCTCTAATGGCTCCTAGATAAGGTGGTGAGGAGTTGGAGGAAGGAGAATAGCATCGGAGGATGGGCCAGGATGGCGTTAACAAGGATTTTCTTCTGGAAGGTGGTGAGAGGATGGCCATAGGATGCTCCATAAAGAGGGTGAGAAGTGGGAAAATAAATTTAATTTCTACTCTAGAGGAGCATCCCGAGCTTGGGACAAGCTCTCTATAGAGCTTTAGATGTGGTAAGGGAGAGAAAGGAAGAGATGAAGAAGAATGGGGGATCATGGGCCTTTATATAGTGGATGAGAAGGGTACAAAAACTCATCCATGGGTAATAGCGACATTCAAGTCATCGCTAAAGATCCGCCGCAAGGGTTGATAAAGGGCCTACTAGCGCTCGCACTCTCACGCGTGCACCGCTGTCTTTGGCGAGGATGAATTTCCACCGTCAAATCATTATCGGAGTGCTGCAAATCGCGCAGGTGTCACGCTTTTGAAATCATGTCAGGTCGCACATACATCCGCACATGATCGCACGTGCCCACGCTACTGGTCATCTGTGCGTCCACATGGAACCGCCCGCACCATCAATATTTGATTGCGTGACCTAATTTGGGTATGCCTCTCTGCTATGGTGGATTGGAAGTGCTAGAGGAGTCGAACCCACGCCACTTGTTTAAGAGGGGTGCAGGTGACCGTTGCACCAAGCATCCGCTTGTGCTCAGATGCGGTTTTGATGGCCACACGTTTGTGGCCATTGGATGAAGACCAATGGCCCACAATCCGAGAGGAGGCGAGCTTTGGAGGCACAGCCCGATGGAGCAGCCACGTGGCTACGTACTCACTGTTGGATTGAAATCCGATGGTGTAGATTGCATGCTCGGCATGTTGTTGAAGTTGAGCAGGGACTCATGGCGGCTTGTGAGCAGCTAGGATGGCGCCATGTGGTGCCATCCTGGCCGTTCATCTCCTTTCTTTTATTGGGATTGCTACAGACATCAGATAGAGAATGATTTTTGCGTTGTCAATCTGCGATCGTCATTCCGGATCCATCCGTACGGTAGGATTTTTCATCTGAAACTCGTAAAGATGTCTCATTGTCCCCTGGCCACAAAAAATGTACTGTTTAATATACAAATTACACAAATCATCCTAAATGTAATATGATGAATGTTATGCATTATTTACAATGCTAAATGCAATGTTAAGCTTAGGAATTGACATAAGTAGGCATTTTATCATGCATAAATGCGTATTTATCAGATGTTGAAGGTGCCTACCAATTATTCAAGGAAATGATTGAAAACTCATTCAATCATGCTTCAATTAATACTTTTGGTAGGAGTTCAAACCCAAGACTCAGTTTGAATGAAATAGACTCCAGATCTGCATCTATTCCAGTAACTTAGGATGATATCTAGATGATCGCACAAAGACTGGATCAGATGCAAATTCACCAAAAATAATTAGAGGAAAAATTTAATCAAAAGCAAGCTTCACATCTGACTCCTCCTAACATGCTCAAAAGAGAGAACTTGCACAACATTGGTGTTGTCCCAGCTGAGCACAATTATTTTTTTGAGGTTATACTGGATATGACTAGGACATATGATTTTTCCAATCATAATTCTTTTAGCCCTACTACAGAAAACATCTCTACTCTCCAAGAACATTTTAGAAATTCTTCCAATTCTTGCAATCGTAATTAGAGGAATAACCTGAATTTTTCCTGAAAAGCCCCTAATCAAGTTCCTTTCCCTCGACAAAATCAGCATGGGATTTGTGGGCAAATTTAATATCCATCTAGTCCTTATCAAGATGATATTAATGCCCAAGTCATGAAAACCCTGCAAGGCATGCAAGGTCAAATGTCTGAAGTGACCCACATCGTGACTACATTGTAAAATCAAATTGGGGTCATTCCAGACCAAAGACCTACAAGTAACTTACCTTCCTAACCCATGCCAAATCCAAATAGCCAAAGGAACCAATATTAGGGCTCAAATCCCAATCAACCTATCTACCCAACCCCTCAACAACCTTCGAGTTTCCAACAGAATTAAGCCCAGCGACCTCCTCCTAGAAATAATCATAATGCTAATGCAATCACTTTGAGGAGTGGGAAAACTACTCATGACCCTAGGCCTTCTAATTCCACACAACAAACCCACGTCATAGAAAAGCAAGTTAACTCTCTCTAGTCTAATTCAAGAACCTTCAACTGCAAAGGAGCAAAGCCCCATACCTTCTCCACATGCATTTCATTCCACCAACAAAAAGAAAAAGAAATCTAAGCCCTCTAATAAGGAATTGATGGAACTTTTTGGGCAAAACTAAACATCCCTCTCCTAAATGCAATTAAATACATCCTTGCCTATGCAAAGTTCTTAAAAGATTTATGCACTCCCAAAAGGCAATCCAGAAATTTAGGAAAGGTCATCTTCTCAGAGATAGTCAACTTAGTTGTACAAAGCAAACTGGCTCTGAAAAAAAAAGATCTGGGTGCTCCTCTAATTCATGTTGTCATTAATGGCACCTCTTTTGATCGTGCCCTTTCTAGATCTTAGTGCCTCCATAAATCTTATCCCCCACTATTATTTTTTAGTAATTTAAGATCGGTGATTTAAAACTCGTTGAGGTTACATACAATTAGCTGACCGATCTACAATCAAAACAAAGGAAATTGCTGAGGATGTCATTGTCCAAGTCCAAAATTATCTATTCGCCATAGACTCTGGATATCGAGGTACCTAAAGCTTTAAAGAATGCCCCGATTATTCTTCGAAGACCCTTTTTAGCCACCACAAAAGTGAATATCGATTGTGACTCTAGAAAGATGAAGATCACTTGTGGTGGCGAATCTATTACCTTGGATATTTTTCAAGCTTCAAGGAGATTCCAAGAACCTGATTTCTTTGATGATTCAAATTCTGAAATGGATAATCTAGTGGAAAAAACTATGCAGATTTCTGCTTGAGCATAAAATCACGTTTAAAGCTGATTAAGTCATAGTATAGCGTGAAAATACATCAAAACAAATAAATATAACAAGATGTGAGTCCCAGTCGAACTCAAAAAGGCAGAAAATGACTTGATTTTAAAACTGATTTAGAACTAACTATAACTAAATACTAATCACAATGGATATAAAGCAAATCAAGCAATTGGTTTATCATGAGTTGCAATTACACTAAAACTAGAATTGAAAATAACTATCTAAGCTAGTGGAATAAGGGCACCAAGGGTGGTCCTCAGTGCCATTTGGAGAGGTTGGGGAGAGCAGCAGCATGCACCAAGGTGGTCATGATGTATGCCTTAGAGGAAGAGGGAGTCTGGAGAAGCTTGGAGGTCTGGAGGGAGAGATGGAGGAGAAGATGCCTTCATATGGGAGCTCTGGGGTCCTTTTTATAGAAAAGATGAGGGGAAAATCTGGTATTTGGGCCTCCAACTCGTGCAACAACTTTGGATTATCAGATCGGTCGATCGAGAGATCAACGGCTCTGATTTCACCTCAAAATAGCCTCCATAATGCCTTGTAGCCGTTGGATGACGTGGTGCTCTTGTGGTTGTTGGGTGACGATCCAATGGCCCACAAGGCACGTGGAATTCCTTCAATGGATGGGGCAGTGGCCTTAGGTAGCTATGATGGCACCACGTGGCGCCATTGTGAACATCCATCTTCTTTGCTTTGTAGATGATGCTGTAGGGCTCTGATTGAGTTGAATTTTGCGCCATTGAACTGAGATCGTTAATTCGGATCAATCCGTGCGGTTAGATTTTGCACTGAGGTTCGGATTTTTGCCACCTTGCCTCTTTGCCTTTGCTCTTCTACGAACTTCATAAGATTCTACAGAAGTCTGATCAAGATGATCTCGGAAACATTGGACTCTCATCATCATCCTAAATAGATTCATACGATCAGATTTATCATCCGCAACCCTAAATTTCCTGCAATTATTATTACCTCTCAATTAGGACATAAGATAGCATTATTATTCACAAAGCTAACAAATCAACTATGATGCAAGATATGATGCTCATGCATGCATTATTCCTAAGTTAAGCTAGGATCTAACTTAATTCAAGTAGATTAGGACCTATGATTGCTGTGCAATCAATTTCACACATGGGCTCATGCTTTGCAATTGAATTTGTTCCTAAATCCGTTCTTGAATCACCACACCCTCCCACCCTAACTTCACATCACACATATAACTCTTCTTCTCTCCACCCCCCTTAAACCATTCTAAATCTCTCTCTGAGCTAAGACCATAATTAGAGTTAAAACCATTGCCCAACTCACCTGAATATGTTTTCCTGGTACCCAACTAAACTATGCCCCTGATTATTAATTCCAATCTCATTGGGGCTCAAGAGGAAAAACTTCTCCAAGTTTTGAGCAATAACTGCAAAGCTATTGGTTGGACTTTAAATGAACTTAAGGGTATTAATTTGTCCTGTTGTACTCATCATATTTATCTTGAGAACAACTCTCGCCCCTCCTACCAGCCACAAAGGAGGTTGATTCCTAATATGTAGGAGGTGGTAAAAAAGGAGATCATTAAGTGGCTTGACGCTAGCATTATCTACCCTATCTCAGATAGTAACTAGGTCAATCCTACACAAGTTGTTCCCAAAAAAGAGGGCTAACCATAATCACCAATGAGAAAGGGGAAATAATGAGAAAGGGGAAATATTACCACTAGGACTGCTTCTTCTTGGTGGGTGTGCATTGGTTACCACAAATTAAACACCACCACCAAGAAGGATCATTTTCTACTCCCATTTATTATCAAATCTTAGAGCATTTAGCCAAAGAGGAATACTACTCTTTTCTCGATGGATATTCTGGCTATAATCAAGTAGAAGTCCACCCTGAAGATCAAGAAAAAATGGCATTCACCTGCACCTTCAGAACTTTTGCTTTCCGAAGGATGCCCTTCAATCTTTGCAACGCACCTGCGATTTTTCAAAGGTGTATGCTTGTAATATTTTCTGACCTGGTAGGTGATTGTCTTGAAGTTTTTGTGGACAACTTCTCCATTTTTAGAGATTCTTTTGATTTATGTCTTAAGAATCTTGATAGAACTCTCAAAAAATGTTAGAAGTCAATCTAGTCCTCAGTTGGGAGAAAAGTCACTTCATGGTCCAGGAAGGCATCGTCCTGGGCCATGTTATTTCTAAAGATGGAATTGCAGTAGACAAAGATAAAATCGATATAATTTCTAGACTTCCTAGACTTCCCCCGCCCAACTCTGTTAAACAAGTTAGACCATTTTGGGGCAAGTGGGATTCTACCGTTGGTTCATCAAAAATTTCTCCAAAATCTCCAAGCCCTTAAGCCAGTTTCTCACCAAAGACCAAGCTTTCGACTTTATTGATGAATGCTTTGAAAGTTTTAATAAATTGAAAAGGGAAGCCATTTAGGCATCAATTTTACAGGGACCTGATTGGAATCATCCCTTCGAATTAATGACAGATGCCTCATATTTTGTTGTTGGGGCGGTGCTAGGGTAGCTCATTACAAGAAGCCCATTGTGATCTATTATGCCAGCAAAACCTTAGATGATACACAATGAAATTACATTGTCAGGGATAAAGAACTTCTTACCACTGTGTTTGCCCTTAAAAGTTCCAGTCATATTTGTTGGGGTCGCATGTTATTGTTTATATGGACAACTCAGCATTAAAATACTTGCTAAACAAGAAAGATGCAAAACCCCACATTATTCGATGGATCCTTCTGCTCCATGAATTTGACTTGGAAATTAAGGATAAGGCGGGTTCACAAAATGTATGGCCAATCATCTCTCTGTTGGTGCAAGGCCACCACGATCGTTAATTTTGATGACAACAAAACACTTATTATTTGACATTTGCATTTGAGTTTAAGTTTTCAGGAATAATGCCAATGGAATCAAGTGTGAAGGAACTCAAGCTCGCATCCATGGTGGATTGGAGGAGCTTGATGGAGGTATAGAAGAGACGGAGTTTCGTGTGGAGCGAAAGCGTGAAGAATAAGAAGAATAGGATAGATGTCCTTTTATCATTATTTTTGTACTCTTTATTTATTTGCTCTTTTACTTTTCTTAGATTTATTATTAAAGAGCCCAAAGAGTAACACCTATAGTCCTAGGAACACTTACACTACCCTAGGATACTGAGACATTCTTGGATAATCTTAGAAAACACTTAGAAAACCAAAATAGGCTTCAAATAGCCTGATCAGATGTCCAATCTGGACTTCAAACGTCTAACATTGGACTTCAAGACGTCTGACCTTCTATCCAGATGACTAAACACTTAGGCTGGAAACCCTTAGTCTGTGCCTTACTTTTTAGATGTCCAACCCTTACTCCAGACGTCTGATGACCCTGACAGACATCCAACAACAGGACTGCTGGACTGTCAGAGCATAATGTTTGAGGATTACCTTTTAATCATATTTAGAACGCTTTCAGATGTCCATAGAGCCTCCCAAATGGCTGATAAAGAACCGTTAGATTTAATCTTACCCAAATCCTTATGTGTCTGATGTTTATGACCATTTAAACCTCGGGAAACCAATTCCCACAGAGAATCCTCTTTCTAGACATCCAGACCTTATGACAGATGTCCAGATTCCATCTGACCCTTAGGATCTAGAACCTTGTTTGGATCTGGTCAAAACAGGAACGAACCCGCCTATTATTAGACATCCAATTTTAGTGCTAGACGTGTTATAATGATATATTAGACGTCCACCTAGATCCCTATTTCAATCCAATAGAATCAGGGGCTCTGACCCTTTAGGGAAGACGTCCAAAATATGTATTAGACGTCCGACCAGAATATTAGACGTCTGATAACTCTGTCAGAGTCATAATGACCCTAATTTTGTTGGGGTTCTGGCCTAATCTTTTGTGATTTTTTCCCAACGGCTACCCAAGGCTTCCTAAACCTTCTAAAGCCTTCTTAGAACCTCTATAAATAGAGGAGCACCCTTCCTAAGCCAATAGACACCCAAGGAATACTACTTGCACTCATATTGTGTCCAAAAGAAGAAAGAATCAAGAAGGAAAGTCACCCTGCTCTCCAAGCTTTTAAGCATACATCCGAGAGCACCATCTTAGTTGTGCAATCGCTCTCTTATCTACGCACTCTACACTCGAGAGCATCAACCCGCACATCGCGTTGCTAGCTGACACGCTTTCGATTCAGGGAAGTATCTTTTGCCTATAGAAGCTAGATTTCATAAATTTACTTTGTTGCACTATAGGATTGTTGTAAATCTATTTTTGGTTGTGTATTCGCCTTGTGAATTCCTATCTCCATCGCAAGACAAAAGACTCCTCGTGAAGAGGAGGGGTTTGAGGTGACGCTAGCCTCGGTTCAAAGTAGCGTGGTTGTAAGAGATTGTGTCACCCTCATTTAAGTGACATGGTTAGTGGATTTAATCAACTAGGTTAATCAAGAAATCCTAAAAATCATTGTGTCTTTTGTGAGATTGCATATTTGTGCAATTATTACATTATTTCTGCATTATTTTCATATCACGCACATCTCGCCCCCCTCCGTCAAAACCTACACTCTCTCACCTCATGACAATTGACATGCTTACCCCACCTAACATCTTTCTAAGCGAAACCCTCCTAGCTACCCATACCCTCCCCTGGTTTGCTACCAAAGCAAACTACTTGGCAACTGAACAAATCCCTTTTGACTGGCCCAAAACAAAAAGGGATAAGTTCCTCGTCGATATTAAATATTATTTTTGAGAGGAGCCCGATCTGTTCCACATCTGCACTGATCAAGTCATTAGAAGGTGTGTTCCTCACTTAGAATTCCATAATATTCTGACACACTTTTATGTCATGGCTTGCGGTGAACACTTTTTGGGTAAGAAAAATGCAGCCAAAATTCTAAATTCTTGATTCTTTTGGCCAAGCATAAATAAAGATGCTCAAGACTTTGTTTAGTCCTGTGTGCATTGCCAGAGCATCGACAACATGACTCGAAAGTATATGATGCCCCTTAACCCTATTTTAGAAGTTGAAATTTTTGATGTATGGGGCATCGACTTCATGGGATCGTTCATCAACTCTTGTGGGTACTTATACATTTTAATCGTTGTTAATTATGTATCAAAATGGGTTGAAGCAATACCCACCTGCACCAATGATCATCGGCTTGTCATAGATTCATAAAAAAAAATATCTTTTCAAGATTTGGAGTACCTAAGGCCATAGTCAGTGACGAAGGATCTCATTTCACCCACTCTCATTTCCGTCAGCTTTGATCTAAATATGGTGTTAACCAAAAAATACCTACTCCTTACCACCCCTAAACTAATGGCTAGGCAGAAGTTTTAAACTGAGAAATTAAAAACATTCTTCAAAAAATGGTCTGTCTCGATCGTAAAGACTTGTCCAGCAAGCTGGACGATGCTTTATGGGCTTATCGAACCGCTTTCAAAACTCCGATTGGTATGTCACCTTTTCACGTTGTTTATGGCAAGGCATGCCATCTCCTTATAGAATTGGAACATAAGGCTTTTTGGGGGATCAAACAATTTAATTCTGACTTGTCTGAAGCTGGAAAACATCGTAAATTACAATTAATAGAACTAAAAGATGTTCATTACTTTGCTTATGAAAACACATGAATTTACAAAGATCGAACAAAATTCTTTCATGACAAATATATCATTCGGAAAACTTTTAAACCAAATCAACGTGTTTGGCTTTTTGATGCTCAATTACGGATTTTTCCAGGGAAGTTAAAATCTAAATGTATTGGCCCTTACATCGTCCCTAAAACTCACCTGCATTGTGCTATTGATATTTTGGATCCTAAAATGAATATATCATTAATAGTCAATTGCCAGCAACTGAAGCCCTACATCAACAATTTTCCAAATCTACACTCTGATTCCCAAGATTTATATGGCATTCCCGACACTCCTTGATGCGCATTACACCCAGCTGAAAAGGCGTTAAAGACAACCCTGGGTGGAAGGTAACCCACTGTTTTCCTGCTTTCATTTTTCCTTTCTTTTCTCAGGTTTTGACTATCCTGATTTTGACCTTTCTTCACTCAGGTGATATCTTTTTCCTTCCTTATGCATGTGGACATTGCATATCTTTAGCATGGGTGTTGTTTTAAAATTTTATCGATCTTTTCAGGATTTTCAAAACCCAAAATTATAAAAATTTCTACCTTTTGAATGCATTTTTCATAAAAATCAAAAAAATCACAAAACACCTTTTGAGGTACGTTTGAAAACATGGGACTAAGGTTGAGACTTTATTTCAATAAAGGAACACATGGGATTTAATCTTTAACAAAACTTTAGGACAAATACAAGGATCTTTTGGTTAGACCTTTCAGGTCTAATAATCTTAGATTTAATCAGTGTATCTCCTAAAGAATTCCTCCTTGACCTCTGGAGAAACCAATTAGTTTTGATTCTGTCTAGACGTTTAAATAGTACTTGACTTAGTCTTCGATCCATAAATTTGAATTTCTTTTGAAACTCAAGTGTCAAACTTATTCACACACAAAGCCAACAAAACCCAAGCCCAAAAACATCTAATAAATAATTTCCCCTACCTTAGTCTTGGTGAAAGTCTGAAATAGTTGATCGGTGTGAGTTCCCGCTGTTGAGAAGGAGAAAAAGGTCTCCTTTGAGGATGCGATAAAATATGTCATCACCTCGGCGCTGCTCTATATCCATATCCATATCTATATACGGAGCATTAAAGCATATTTTGCAGCTTAGGTGTCTCAGAGGATACTATCTTGAAGTGTCGAAGCGAGAGCTTGAGCCTGCTTGGAGCGCCTCTTTACATCACTTTATGTTTTGAGGTTGTGAGCTCTTAAGGAGTGTCATGGACGGTGTTATCTCGAAGTATCGGTGCTAGAGCCCCTTCGAGGATTTGGTGATGGCAATGATGATCCCGACACAATCTACATTAGAACTGATTTGAGGATAGGCATGGGGGAGAAAAACATCTTCACAAAAAAAAAGAAAGTTGGCCATTCACAAAGCACTGACACTTGAATTTTCATCATCACATAAATTCTGAATCGTTTTCTTTGGTCAAGGCGATTTTTACTGCGAAAATAATTGACAGGATAATTGGAGTCTAATAGGGTAAATTTGACAAATTCTAAGGAAGATACATAGATCATGTTTCATGCTAACTTTTGGATCCAAGGATAAACATCAATGTTTACCTTAAACAAATCCCATACCTTCCTTACTTCTCAATCAACCAAAGTCCCATAAAAGTACTTTCCTCAAAAACAAAAAAATTAGTTTACCCAAAACCATTTTGTGAAATACAATTTTGCTAAGAGATTAGCAAAAAGATAAGCATGGGGGTGTCATAAACACCAGTTTATCATCACTCTTATGCCTAAAAACACATCTGGCTCTTAAGATTTTCACATTGCAATCTGGTTTGGGATTGCATTTAGGAATTTCATTGTTTAGGCATGAATTGCATTATTTTACCTTTATTCTTTATTTTCATACACTTCCAGTCATTGTCGGGATGATCACACAATGAAAATCATCTAAACCCTAGCAATGTGAAAGGCAGAAAATGAAGATTGAGCACATTTCAGTTGGATCTCAGCTTAATCCAGCTCACCTCAACTGGATTCCACCTCAACCCAACTCAAAGTAGCTGGAACCAGCTCATTCCAGCTCCACATAGCTCAGGGCAGCTCTACTTGATCAAGCTTAGCTACTACTCATCAACTAGCTAAGCTTGGTCAGATGAAGAGTCCTCAACCACCTTAGGTCAGCTCAATTCCAGCTCCCGAAGACTTAACCTAGCTTAACTCAGTTGAGCTTAACTACCAAACCTAAGCTAGCTAGGAAGTCTTCGAGAAGACCAGTTCCAGCTCACCTTAGCTCAAACTAGAAGAAGCTAGATCAATTTAGCTTAGCCTAGCTACTAACAAAAAACTAGCTAGCTAAGATAGCCATTGAGTTCTCAAGCACCTCTCTTCAGCATCAGTCTAGCTCCAGGAAGACCTATGCAGCTCAAGTTTCCCTCCTTTCAGCAAAACCCTAGCTCCTCCCCTACTATTGTACTAGCTAAGCTAGCCTCCACCTAAGCTCCTCTACCATGGCCGAGCACCTCCCCATTAGCTACACCACTACCACCACCTTCCTTAACCAAAGCCACCACCACAACCCTTCTTCTTTAGCACCAATTCATGGCACCTTCTCCCCCCTCAACCACCACCAAAAGTCACCTATAGTTAGCGCCAAAGGCCCCTCCTTATTGTTGCCAAAATCACCCTAAATCTCCACCGTACATATGTCCTCCAAAGCCATCCACACCCTCCATCCTTTCCCTCCAAAAAACCCTTCTAGAAGCCTTCCCCTTTGGCGCCAAACCATGGTGTCTCTACACCCATGCCTGGTCACCAAGGGTAGCCAATCACCCATAACCACTACCATCCACACCCCTTTGAGTGGCGCCAACATTCCTAAGCCTTAGATCCCTTACCCACCACCCCAAAAGCATATCCTAACCCTCCATCTAACTCCGTGCCAACCCCCCTATTCCACCTTATAAAAACACCACTAACCACCACATATCAACTACCCTTGGCTACACATTATTTCCTATACTATATTCTACCTAGCCGACCAAAGAAGAAGAGGAGAGAAGAAGATTAAGTAGGTAAACCCTTGCCTCCTTGGTGCTTCTTCTTCTTCCTTCTTCCTTGGAGCATACTAAGGGGCAACCAACCATTAAGGAGACGACTAGGCAAGGAGGATCTTAGGGTGGAGGATGTCCACCCTGAAGAGGAGGAGGAGAGCATCATCTCAAGGAGGAGGATCTTAAGAAGGAGTCCTTTTTAAGTCCAGGAGCTTCTAGACTTGGAGCAAGGAATCTTCATCTTCAAATTCAACAGGAGAATTTTCCATTCTTTGTCTTTCTTTTGTACTAGTTTAATTTATAGAAGCATTCCTCTACAATTACTTGTAAAATAATTTTTCTCCCATTAATGAAATAGCCTTTCTATAATTTCTGCTATGTGCTAGTTCTAGTGATTGCCTTCCTTTGTTTATCTTAGTGCACTACACTCTTCTCTTCTAATTACCTTTGGTGCACTTGCCTAGGGTGAGTTTAGAAGAGAAGATAATTTCTGTCACTTAGGCATAGATCATTTAGTTGCATGTTCTGCATCTTGTTACCTGATTAGTCTTTCAAAACCCTAAAAAAATCAAAAGCACAAAAACACAAAAAGAAAATTTGAGAGTGAGAGAGAGAGAACCAATTATTGACTAACAAATTTGCCTCCTTAGATGACCCTAGGTTTTTACAAATTCAAAAGTCGATTGGGATTTACACATTACAACGATAAAAACCTGCTTTTATAAATCACGTATTTCTTGTATCGATTACCTACCTTCAGTCCTAATGCACCTCTTGTCCTTAGCACTAAATGCCACTGGATACAGCTTCTTCTGACTTATCTATCCTGTATTTGACCCTCTAGCGTGGGGTTACATCACCAACTAGTTTGCATTTGTGAACATTTGACTCTGGACCTCCTCGATCTAACTGTTATTCTACTCTTAACTCTCTCCTCTTTATTCATTAATTCATACTTTTAAGGGTTTATGTCTAGCTGTAGACATAAAATTCAACACTTATTGAAAGACAACCTGTTGACTGGGCGAAATCGATTTTAAAAGATGTTCGTTGCAGTATAAATGAAATCACTGTGAAAACAAATAAGAATTTTTATTACTCGAAAGCCTAAGTATCCGAGGTTGAACACAGGGAGCAAATGGAATTTATTCACTAACCTCAATCAATGTAATTGAACACTCAAATCTACTCAAAATCTAATTCAGAATATCACGCAAGAGTTTATGAATTAAAATGTAGCAAAAATATAGAGAGATTGAAATGAATAAGGAAAAAAGTCTGATTTTTCTTTGTCTGTCTTCTTCTTCTTTTCTTTCCTTTCTCTTTGGTTCTTCTCTTTCTTCTTTCTCTGATGTCTTCTTTCTTTCTTTGACTTTCTCTGCATGCTTGCCTTGGTCTTCTTCTTCTGCCTTGATTTCTGCCTTTGCCTCTCTAACTTTGGCTTCTTTCCCAAGCTCTCTTCTTCTTTAGCCGCACCTCTGCTACAGTGCTTCTCCTTCCCTTGGCTTCTGCCTTCCTTCTTCTTTCTTTTCCTTCCTTGCTGCCTTCTCTTCTTTTCTTCAGTCTCAGCCCTTGGCTTTCTTCTTCAACTGCTCATCTTCTTCCTTCAGCCCCTTAAGCTTTGGCCTTTGCTTTCCCTCCTTGGCTTCATTGGCTTCCCTGCGGCTGCACCTTCAGCCTCATCCTTCTTCCCTGCACACGCACATGAGAGCAAAACCTACCCCTACCCTCCCCCGCGTCACTCTCTCTCTATTTCTCTCTTGGGTTAGCTCTCCCAGAGTCGGATAATCGGGTCGAGTTTCGCGCGATCGAGTCCAGGCACACCGGCGTGGGTGTGGTGCGTGAGGAGTGAGAGGGATAATCGGGTTGGTCACGCCAGGTCCGTGGGGGCATAGGTCACGGACGAGGCAGGTGTACGTGGATGAGGGACCTCACCCCATGTACTAGAGGCGAAGAGCTAGAAACACAGAAATAATAAATACGACACACCTCACTCCAGGGTTTACGA
Organism: Thalassia testudinum; assembly: GCA_037157565.1. Lineage (NCBI taxonomy): Eukaryota > Viridiplantae > Streptophyta > Magnoliopsida > Alismatales > Hydrocharitaceae > Thalassia > Thalassia testudinum. The sequence goes on from JAZHRO010000006.1 coordinate 1,288,873, forward strand.
GGTGGGACAAAAAGTCCCACCTGCTTCTTTGCGCATGATGAGAACCTCATCATGAGCCATAACTAGCTCATTTTGACCTAATACAAAGGATAAAAGCTCCTACATAACTCAAGGAAAGGCTTAACTCAGAGAGATTCTGAGTTCGCAAAGAAAATAGAAACTAAGGGGTAAAAATGCAATTTCACCAATCCAATCTGAAAACAGGGTAACTCAGGGTCCAAACATAGGTCAAAGCAACCTAATAAGAAGAAAAGTGGGATGAGATGATTCAATAAGGGCCACAGCAACTCCAAGGAATTAAATGACATCCTATAACCCTAAAAACAAACCCACTTAAAAACACGAGGTTCGAGGCAGAGAAAAAAATCAACTAAACCCTCTAAAATTCATAGAAAAATAATCTCTAGGGTTTAGAACCTTCAATTTGGCCTTAGGAACCCATTTTGACCTACATTGAGAACCATGCCCAATTAACAACTTAATTTGGGTTTTTACGTAAATTTACCGGTCAAACAAGGTTTAATCTGGAAATAAAATTCACCATCATAATCCTTAGGTCCCAATTAGTCATGTATAAAAACTTGAGCCTAAGAGGAAACCTTCTTGACCAACTTTACACTTTGGTCCTCATTTATTTACTTTTTGGCCCTCAACTTTTGAACCCTCACATTTCTACCCCTAACTCTCCTTCGTTCTTTGCATTCAGGTCCCTCCTGCCAAAACCTGCACGGCACCATACTCCGGCGACCTTGCGCGGAGTATGGCGCCGCGCAGGGTGAGGGAGGGACTCTGGCAAGTCAATGGGGGGTGCCCTGCGTCGTCAGCCACTGCAGGGACACCCCCCTGTGCACTGTACCCACCCATACCGGCCGTGCGAACCCACGGACGGTATGGGTATGTTAACTCCCGCGTCCTCCGGCGAGGGAGACACGTCATCTGACTTCCCTCTTCTCTCTGTTTCGGCCCCTATAAATATCCCCCGTCGCTCCGCCGTTCTGGGCAGCTTGGTCCTGACGGAGAAACACCCTCTTTTCACTCTCTTCCCACTCCGACAGGAAGCCCTCCAACTCCGGCGGTTTTTCCCTCTTCCTCCTCGTCGCTCTGCCACACTACCAGCTGCAGGGTTGCCCTCCCTCGCTTTTCCCGCGCCACGCCGCACCCAGCTGGCGCCTCTCCGGCCCTCTCCTCGCCGCCGCCCCTTCCCCTGGGCATCTTCTCCGGCGACAGTCGATACGACTGTCGCCCTGCTCCTCCCCCTTCGTCCCTGCAAGTAAGTTAGAACTACTTCCCTTCCTCTCCTCTTTCTTTTCCCTATTTCAATTTGTTCAATTAAGCCCTCGACCGACCCTGACCACCGTCACCCCCTTCATCTCCGGCTACCCTCCGACGAGACGCCCCCATCGCTCCACAGCCTCACACGCCTCGCCGACCCTCACCGAACTTCCGCCTCATCACACTGAACACCCCCCACCCCTCCACTGCCACTCCACACCTCCATAACGCTCCCCCAAACAAACCCATTTCTTCGGTTGCAGTCCGACCTAGGGCTGCCGCCAGACACCGCCTTGCGGCTTACTGCACAGCTCAACACCTTCTCCGTGCCACGGCGAAGGTTCCCCAGTAGTTTTATTAGGCCGAGAGGCCATATTCGTGTCCGACAGGTTCTGAGGCTCGACCGCCATTGACGCCACATTGAAGCAGCTTCTCCCGCGCTCCAGGCTTGAGGACTCCAGGTTTCCAGCTGCTGCGGATTAAGGAGACTCCTGCGAAGGCAGCCAGCCAGCAAACGACGAAAATCGAAGCTGCAGCTGCAGAAGCAAGGCCGCGGTCTTCCAGCAGGCGCACGCGAGGAGAGGCGTCAGTTTAGTCCCACATCGGTAAGCCTCGCAACGCTTTCACCGTTTAAATTGTTTTTGTGAATAAGCCTTATCGCCTCCGAACGCACCGGGGTGAGGTCCCGCGCCCACTCACTCGCCCGATACGCGAGCTCACCACGCGGATCCGGCGGACCCGACTCGACACCCCACCTACGCACTCCTCGTGTACCACTCACACCGGTACACCTGGTCACGGGTACGAAGCCCGACCCGATTATCCGGCGACTCTGGAAGAGCTATCCTACGAGCGAAGTCTGAGAAAGAGAGAGACGTGCGGGTAGAGGGAAAGGGGTAGGTTTTGCGTTGGCTGTGGTGTGTGCAGGAACAAGCCGAGGCAAAGAAGAAGAAGACCGACGAAGAAAGACTGAAGGAAGAAGGAGGAGCACCAAGGACGCACTGTAGCAGTGGGTTACTTAAGTCGTCTGATTGAACAATCAGACGACGCTCTGAGGATGAAGAAGAAGGAGAAGAAAAGACGAGCAGGACCGCAACGAAGAAGAAAAAGAAGAAAAGAAGACAGAAAGAAAAAGAAGAAAGAAGGAGAGACAACGTCCTGACAGCAAAAGCAGAAGAAGAGCACGAGAAGGAGATCAGAAGAAAGAAGTAAAAAGAAGATCTGAAGAATAGAAGGCAGAAGAAGAAGACCACAAGGAGATAAACAAAGAAGAAGAAACCAAAAGCCAAAGAGAAGAGAAAACAAAGAGGAAGAAAGAAGAGAAGAAGAAGCCAAATTTTCATCTCTCTCCCTCTCTCTCTCTCTTTATTTTTGTAATAAGAATTTGTACCCCTAGAATACAACTTGCTCCCTGAGTTCGACCTCGGGAACTCTTTATTTTCCGAGTAAAAAAATTATATATTTGAAATGATGGCAATAACTATCTGTACTACAACGACTTAAGAAAGGCTAGTTGCTGCCGCCATTTTCAGTTGGCGCCGTTGCCGGGGAGCAACGGCTATTCTAGAGGTAAACATTCCTGTTTCTTTTTAGTTTCTGATAATCTCCTCTCTTTTGTGCAGCTACAGGAAATCAAGAAGACAAGCAACCGCACGACAACCACTCCGAGGACAGGTAATTTTTTCCTCTCGCTATTAACCCCTAAACTCTAAAGAGGAGGAAAAGAAAAGAACAAGCAATATAGGGCTAACCTGTCTTCCATACTTAGTAACCATGAAAAGTTGCATGTTTTCAACCCATTATTCCTGCACACTATTAAGGGTATTTAAGGGCTAACACATTCTTGCTTGAGCCCTAATTACCCAACAAAGAGCTAACTGGACCAAGTAGAGCCAACCTAGGATCCAACACTAGGGATTTAGAGACACTTTTTAAGCAAGAATTGAGAAACCCTAAAAGAAGTGTGCCCAAACCTTGTTTGAAAAAGAGCTATACAAGAGAAACCCTAAGCAATTGGCTCTCTAAACACTTGAACCCTAAAAGACAAGACCTGATAAGCTCTCAAAGGAAACAAGAGGTGAAGTTGACCCCTTGGGTCAACCAACCTTCAACTTAGGTCACTCTTTGCACTTAAAAGACTAAAGTTCAAGTGTAACTTTAAGCACCCTAATCTTAACCTAAAATTGGTAGACTTAAGAGGTCAAGATCCCCATTCTGGTCTACCTGGAACTGCAGTGACAAGAGAGGTCGGGTGGGGGAAACCCTGTAACCCGTGGGGACGCTCTACCGTGTAGGGGTCTTCGCGGGACTCTCCCTCTCTGGCTGCCCAGGTAATTCTCAGGTGGACGGTCTTTCTGATCAAGGGGTCCATCTGCCCCGCACCTCTATAGTCACCCAACACATTTTTGGGTGTCTTGATTGGGTCCAGCACCTGCTTATCTCATCCAGTCCTTCAGTATTTTGCAGGAGGTCCTTGGAACCTCCTATAGAAATTCACTCTCCCCGAGGCTAAGCCTCGCTGCCCTTGTTTGTGCAACTAATCTTTCGCATAGCCCCTCTTTCCTCTGATTCTGAACAAAGTCCCCTTCTTCCATTGATTCAAACTTCTGATTCTATATCTTGATTCCACCACCTGATTCAAAGATGCAGCCTAATTACCTAGCAAGACTACCATGTAAAAAACCTGAATATCTGAGATCCATGAAAGATAAGATGATTGAGGATGCCCTTGAATTCTATGAAATCAAATGTAAACCCTCAACACCAATAGAAAACATTCAGGTTGATGTCCCAACAACCACAGCTTTCATCATAAACTGTGCCCAAATTCTTTTGACAGAAGTTACAAAAGGATCAACCCGAGATATGCTCATGACAGGATACATTAAGATAGAAAAATTACACCAATCTGAATACCTTCAATGCTTGACAAATCCTGTACTTTGGGAACAACACCAAGATGCCCTTATAAAACGGGTAGAAATGATGAGATCACTAGAACAAACTATCAACCAGAAATACCCGTATATACCAGAAACAGAGGATGAACCATCTTGGAACAGTGTTAAGGAACAATCCAGTTTCCCAGATCTCGGGACTGAGGCACAAAGTGGTTGTGGAATCCCAACCCAGATAGAAGGCAATGTTGAATTAGGTTGGGATATTGCAGGAGAACACAATGATGAGCCAAACTTAGACCATGAATTGCCAAGCCTAGAATTCCAAAACTCCTGCAATAATGAGATCAGAACTGAACCTTTTGAGGGTATAAATTCTGCCCCTTATTTTGATAAGGTGGCCCTCGAAGGTTATTCGGACTTAGGTTCTAATAATTTTACCCACATCCTAAGCCTAGAACCTAGATCTGAAACTTATTAGGAAGATTATGAGGCCCCTTATGAGAAAGATCAAATTTTTACAGAATATGATTCCGGGCCTCTATTTGATGAATACCCCTCTCCAACATCTTTAGGAAATCTGATCGATTTTTCGAAAGTCATGCCAATTTATGATACAGAGACTGAGGAGTTGGACGAGTTGGATTTCAATTGGGTCTATCCTACCAGCTTTGAGCTTGAGCTTAGACAGAATACCTTTTTAAACCCAAAATTAACATACAGGCTAGACCCCAGTCAGGCTGTTGATTCCACATCTGATAATTTTTGCTGTGGTGGAATTCATGATCATGAATCTCATTTTCACAAACTCTCCGACAACTTCAGATCCGACTATAATTGCGGAGAGACTCTCCTTCCTGAACACACCAGGCCCATCTACGACCTCAGTTCTCATGACTCTGACTCCGACTCTGAGGTCCTGATTCCCGAGATCACTGATAACACAGAATCATTCCTTTTTGATCCTCAGGAACCAAAAACAGAAAATGCCAAGAGTGATTGCAACCCAGAATTCAAATCTTTTCTCAATTCAGATTTCCTTCATCCTATAGACACTCTTCAGGCATTTAATAGTTACCCAGAGGACTATCTACAGAAAACCACCTGGTATTCCTTTCTAGAAGAGCCCTCATACACAGTTGCCACCTCGTCTGCACACACAGAACTAATCAAAACCTCTTCCCAACCCCGACCCGCAACCGGACTCAATTTCTATTCAGATTCACCTCTCACCGAGCCGATTGCATTTCCACATCAGGTTTCGAACATTGATCAGACTACATACCATGCTTTATCATTCTCTGATCACCCCTGTAGGGTTCCTGCATCAATCACTGATTATTCTACGGGTCCCTACTCTGACCAGGCTGATTCGACTCAGCCAAACCCTGCATTCACACTTCCACATCCATCTGAGCTTCATAGTATATGGTGGGTTCCACACCTTTTGATCTACATCTATCAACCCACCAGATTGATTGGGTTTGGGATGCATCATCAACCTATCGATCTGAACAAGCACCTAGTTGGACCAACCAGGCTCTTAATCAAGGTGCTTGTCTTACAAAACTCTGCTGATTTGATCATCTCCTCTCCATCGCATTTCCTGCTTGGCTGAAGGCATCAAATTTAGCGCTCAACGGGAGGCAGCCCGTCATTCTCTTTGAAAACCTAAAACCTTTTCTGACACCTTGCCGCACTTAAAGTTCACACTTTAGGACAGTCGACTCCACCTCAGATGCTTGCATCTGAGATTAAAAATCGTCCGCAAAAGTCACCCCGACCCATTCACTCATCAAAACATCTATCCTAATGTATGAACTAAGTTGAATAAAAACCCCCTAGGTTACAATGAGGACATTGCAAATCTTAGGCATGGGGGGGTATGAAAGTGCAAAACTTGTAAGAAAAGGTTTCAAACAAAAAATTCACATATGCCAAAAACACCATAAAAATTAAAAAAAATTTCGAAAAAGAATAAGAGGAAAAGAGGAGAAGGAAATTTTGTGAAGGAGAGGAGAAAAGAAACAAAATGAAAAAAGGAGCACAAAAAGATTAAAGAAAAAAGTAATAGTCATTAGTAAGAAGCTAAGGAATTGACCTAAGCTCTAGACCATTTTTTTCAAGAAAAGAAATGAAAAGTGCATAATGAGATTAGTAAGAACGCAAACCTTAGGCATTCTTGAATAGACTCTTAGTACCCATTAAGATCTGGACACTCCTCAAGAGGTTGAGGAAAATGAAAAGCTGAAGTATTAGGTCTAAGGCTTAGGGAGTATTTGGCCTCATTAACTAATTTTTGGTTTACGGGACTCAGTAACCTAAGCACCCTAACCTCACACACAGCCTGGTTCAGTAAGCGTAAAAATCAAAATCACGCAGAAGCGTCGCAAAATTCTGAAAAGAACACCTAGAGTAGGAGCGGCCGATCAACACAAGTTGATTTGGACGAGTTCCCAGCGCGGAGAGGCGGGAAATCCCCTCAAAGATGCGTAACAAAATATCATCTCCTCGGTGCTTGTCTCTTAGGATATTCACATATCTTACTGGGGGCATGTAAGCACTCTGCTGGTTCAGATTCCATGGATGGCATTATCTCAAAGTGTCAATTGCCAAGGTCTGGATTCGGCCACGGAACACCATGGATGGGATTATCTCGAAATCTCAATAGCCAGGGTTCCGGGGGTTGCCATGGGCGGTGCTATCTCGAAGCATCGATTGCCAGGAACCCTTGAGGATTGATGATGGGAGTAAGGAATCTGATACAGACCGTGTTGAAAAGTCAATCCTAGGCTAGAACTAAAAAGAAAAAGAGAGAGAAAACTCTCCAAACAGAAAAATTTTCTATCTCTCTCTCTTACAAAACGCACTGCGAACTGAGCTAGGGTTAAAATCATTTCAAGCACGGGTGCTTTAACCACAAAGTCCAATAAACCTTAGGTTAGTTCTTGTGGGCCTTAAAAACCTTTGCTAAGGACTAAGGCTGAGGCTAGACAGATTTGGATCTTGATTGGTACTAGAGTACCTTTTAGGCCTATGGTCAGCATTCTAACCTAATCTAAGCTCAAATGAAAAAGCACTTATCTGAAGCTATTAAGAACTTCATGGTCTAGAACAAGGGTTGAAACCTTAAGTTTTTGCTAAGGGACTAGCAAAAGCTAGGTATGGGGGTATGATGAGAACCTCATCATGAGCCATAACTAGCTCATTTTGACCTAATACAAAGGATAAAAGCTCCTACATAACTCAAGGAAAGGCTTAACTCAGAGAGATTCTGAGTTCGCAAAGAAAACATAAACTGAGAGGTAAAAATGCAATTTCACCAATCCAATCTGAAAACAGGGTAACTCAGGGTCCAAACATAGGTCAAAGCAACCTAATAAGAAGAAAAGTGGGATGAGATGATTCAATAAGGGCTACAGCAACTCCAAGGAATTAAATGACATCCTGTAACCCTAAAAACAAACCCACTTAAAAACACGAGGTTCGAGGTAGAGAAAAAAATCAACTAAACCCTCTAAAATTCATATAAAAATAATCTCTAGGGTTTAGAACCTTCAATTTGGCCTTAGGAACCCATTTTGACCTACATTGAGAACCATGCCCAATTAACAACTTAATTTGGGTTTTTGCGTAAATTGACCGGTCAAACAAGGTTTAATCTGGAAATAAAATTCACCATCATAATCCTTAGGTCCCAATTAGTCATGTATAAAAAATTGAGCCTAAGAAGAAACCTTCTTAACCAACTTTACACTTTGGTCCTCATTTATTTCCTTTTTGGCCCTCAACTTTTGAACCCTCACATTTCTGCCCCTAACTCTCCTTCGTTCTTTGCATTCAGGTCCCTCCTGCCAAAACCTGCACGGCACCATACTCCGGCGACCTTGCGCGGAGTATGGCACCGCGCAGGGTGAGGGAGGGACTCTGGCAAGTCAATGGGGGGTGCCCTGCGTCGTCAGCCACTGCAGGGACACCCCCCTGTGCACTGTACCCACCCATACCGGCCGTGCGAACGCACGGACGGTATGGGTATGTTAACTCCGGCGTCCTCCGGTGAGGGAGACACGTCGTCTCCCTCCGCCCTCCTCTCTCTTTCAGCCCCTATAAATATCCCCCCGTCGCTCCGCCGTTCTGGGCAGCTTGGTCCTGACGGAGAAACACCCTCTTTTCACTCTCTTCCCACTCCGACAGGAAGCCCTCCAGCTTCGGCGGTTTTTCCCTCTTCCTCCTCGTCGCTCTGCCGCACTACCAGCTGCAGGGTTGCCCTCCCTCGCTCTTCCCGCACCACGCCGCACCCAGCTGGCGCCTCTCCGGCCCTCTCCTCGTCGCCGCCCCTTCCCCTGGGCATCTTCTTCTCCGGCGACAGTCGATACGACTGTCGCCCTGCTCCTCCCCCTTCGTCCCTGCAAGTAAGTTAGAACTACTTCCCTTCCTCTCCTCTTTCTTTTCCCTATTTCAATTTGTTTAATTAAGCCGTCGACCGACCCTGACCACCGTCACCCCCTTCGTCTCCGGCTACCCTCCGACGAGACGCCCCCATCGCTCCACAGCCTCACACGCCTCGCCGACCCTCACCGAACCTCCGCCTCATCACACTGAACACCCCCCACCCCTCCACTGCCACTCCACACCTCCATAACGCTCCCCCAAACAAACCCATTTCTCCGGTTGCAGTCTGACCTAGGGCTGCCACCAGACACCGCCTTGCGGCTTGCTGCACAGCTCAACACCTTCGCCGTGCCACGGCGAAGGTTCCCCAGTAGTTTGATTAGGCCGAGAGGCCATATTAGTTTCCGACAGGTTCTGAGGCTCGACCGCCATTGACGCCACATTGAAGCAGCTTCTCCCGCGCTCCAGGCTTGAGGACTCCAGGTTTCCAGCTGCTGCGGATTAAGGAGACTCCTGCGAAGGTAGCCAGCCAGCAACCGACGAAAATCGCAGCTGCAGCTGCAGAAGCAAGGCCGCGGTCTTCCAGCAAGCGCACGCGAGGAGAGGCGTCAGTTTAGTCCCACATCGGCAAGCCTCGCAACGCTTTCACTGTTTAAATTGTTTTTGTGAATAAGCCTTATCGCCTCCGAACGCACCGGGGTGAGGTCCTGCGCCCACTCACCCGCCCGATACGCGAGCTCACCACGCGGATCCGGCGGACCCGACTCGACACCCCACCTACGCACTCCTCGTGTACCACTCACACCGGTACACCTGGTCATGGGTACGAAGCCCGACCCGATTATTCGACGACTCTGGAAGAGCTATCCTATGAGCGAAGTCTGAGAAAGAGAGAGACGTGCGGGTAGAGGGAAAGGGGTAGGTTTTGCGTTGGCTGTGGTGTGTGCAGGAACAAGCCGAGGCAAAGAAGAAGAAGACCGACGAAGAAAGACTGAAGGAAGAAGGAGGAGCACCAAGGACGCACTGTAGCAGTGGGTTACTTAAGTCGTCTGATTGAACAATCAGACGACGCTCTGAGGACGAAGAAGAAGGAGAAGAAAAGACAAGCAGGACCGCAACGAAGAAGAAAAAGAAGAAAAGAAGACAAAAAGAAAAAGAAGAAAGAAGGAGAGACAACGTCCTGACAGCAAAAGCAGAAGAAGAGCACGAGAAGGAGATCAGAAGAAAGAAGTAAAAAGAAGATCTGAAGAACAGAAGGCAGAAGAAGAAGACCACAAGGAGATAAACAAAGAAGAAGAAACCAAAAGCCAAAGAGAAGAGAAAACAAAGAGGAAGAAAGAAGAGAAGAAGAAGCCAAATTTTCATCTCTCTCCCTCTCTCTCTCTTTATTTTTGTAATAAGAATTTTTACCCCTAGAATACAACTTGCTCCCTGAGTTCGACCTCGGGAACTCTTTATTTTTCGAGTAAAAAAATTATATATTTGAAATGATGGCAATAACTATCTGTACTACAACGACTTAAGAAAAGCTAGTTGCTGCCGCCATTTTCAGCGCACACCTGCAGGAAGCCTTCACTAATTGGGGGCAACAAGACTCCTCACAGAGCTTTCTCTCTGGCTAGATGCATTCGTGCACTCAACGTGCATCACCTAGAGCGCAGCACCTGGGTTGATGCGGCCTGGAGCGCTGCTTGCAAGCTCCTTGCTTCATGCTTCAATGGCGGCAGGGGCTCAGATCTGAAATACACAAATAAGGCCTTGCGGCCTCATTAGAGCACAGGGGAAGCTTCACCGTGTCAAGGCGAAGGTGAGGCGGTGGTTGGCTGGCCATGGGGCGGCCTAGGCATGCGTGCCTCGGTCGCTCTGTGGCCGTGAATATGGGTTTGTTCGGTGGGCAAGTGCGGCGGTGTTGGCGATCAATGGAAGGGCGAATGACGATCAATGGAAGATGGTGGAGGTGGTGAGGGTTTTGGCGAGGTGTGTGGAAGTACGGAGCGGTGGATGTGCCTCACCGGTGGTCGGCCGGAGATGGAGAAGGTGGAGGTGGTTTGCGGTTGCGAGGGGTCGAAGGTGAAAATAGAAAGAGGGGAAATGAAGAGGGGAGAGAGAGGAATAATTCTAACCCAGCTAAGTGGACGAAGGGGAGTAGAAAGGTAGCTGGTCGTACCTACCACCGCTGGAGAAGATGTCCAGTGGAGGGAGAACGGCGACGACGACGAGGCTGGAGCACGCACGCGGGTATTGCACGACGCGGAGGAAGGTGGTGAAGGCAACTCTGCCACTGGTATTGTGGCAGAGCGACGAGAAAGAGGAGGGCTCACCAGAGCTCGCTGGACACCTGGCCGGAGGAGAGGAGACGAAATTGGGGGTATTTCTCCGGCCAAGTCAAGCTAAATGGGAGCAGCCGGAGGTGGTGGACCTTTATAGGCACTGGCAGGGGCTCTTATGCTTGGAAGACAAGCTTCCAAGCACAAGAGACCTCGTCGGAGATCAAAACAGTTGGAGATCCAAATCTCTCATGTGTTCGCACGAGAGATTGGGTGTGAATCAGAGATTGGGACCATGCTCAGATGGAAGGGAATTCCTTAGAGAATCTCTCTTCCAAATCTGGGAGATCTTTGAGGAATCAGGGAGTAATCCCCCTCCATTCCTCGTCGGAGTAGGGTTCCTCCACTTTAATGGTGGAGGGACCTGATTGTAAGAGTGGAGAGGAAGTTAGGGGGGTTTGTGCAATGGTTTTCAAAAGATAGGGGCCAAAATGTAATTGGGTGGACCATTTTGCAAAGTAGGTCAAGATGACGTCCCCTTAGGTCCAAATTTTGGTACAAACCTAATTTTGACCTGAGGAATCCAATGGTGAAGTTGTATTTTAGGTTTGACCACGTTTGATGGAAAATTTTACACAAAAACCTAAATTAAGTCAAATAATGAGCTAGGATAGCAATCTAGGTCAAAATCGATTCCAAAGGCCACATTGAAGGTTCTAAACCCTAGGGGATATTTTTTCATGAATTTTAGAGGGTTAGTTGATTTTTATCCTGATCAGAACCTTGTTGACTTAGGCGGGTCTGTTTTAGAGTTACAAGATGTCATTTAATTCCTAGACTGCACAATAACCCATTTCTAACTGAACCAACCCACTTTTTATTTTATTCAGACCATTTGACCTATGTTTTGCCTCTGAGAAATCCCATTTATGTACTGCAATGGTAAAATTGCATTTTTACCCTTTATTTCATGTTTTCTTCTCAAAACATTAATTCCTTGAATTAGGCCCTTCTTTAGGTTATTTAAGAGCTCTTATTCTCTTTCTTAAGTCACAATGAGCTAGTTAGGGCTCATGATGAGGTTCTCATCATACCCCCATGCCTAGCTTTTGCTAGTCCCTTAGCAAAATTTCAAGGTTTTAACTTCTGTTATAGACCATGAGTTTCTTTCATCAGTTATGATAAGTGCTTTTTTTTGTGACTAGGTCAGAATGCTGACAGTAGGCCTAGAGGTACTCAAGTACCAACTAAGATCCGGACCTGACCAGCTTTAGCCTCAGTCTTACGTGAAGGTTTTTAAGGCTTGCAGAAACTATCCTAGGGTTCGTTGGACTCCGCGATTAAAGCACCCGTGCTTGAGACATTTTTAGCCTTGGTTCAATTTGCAGTGCATTTTTGTAAGAGAGAGATAGAGGATTTATTTGTTTGGAGAGTTTTCTCTCTCTTTTCTTTTTATTTCTAGCTTTGGATTGGCTTCTCAACATGGTCTGTATCGGATTCCTCGTCCCCATCATCAATCCTCAAAGGTCCCTGGCAATCGATGCTTCATTACAGCACCGCCCATGGCAACCCCCAGAACCTTGGCTTTTGAGATTTCGAGATAATCCTACCCATAGCGTTCTATGGCCGAATCTAGACCCTGGCAATCGACATTTCGTGATAAGGTCGCCCATGGTATCTGAACCAGCAGAGTGCTTACATGCCCCCGGTAGGATATTTAAATATCCTAAGAGACAAGCACCAAGGAGACGGTATGTTGTTACGCATCTTCGATGGGAATTTCCTGCCTCTCAGCACCAGGAACTCGTCCAAATCAACTTGTGTTGATCGGCCGCTCCTATTCTAGGCAACTTTTTCAGAACATTTAAATGCTTTTGCATGATTTTGATAGTTATGCGCACTGAACCAGACTGTATGTGGGTTGGGGTGCTTAGGTTACCGAGTCTCGCAAACCAAAGGTCAGTTAACGAGGCTGAATACTCCCTAAGCCTTAGACTTAATACTTAAGCTTCGCATTTTCCCCAACCTCATGAGGATTATCCAGATCTTAGCGAACACTTGAATTTTTAAGCTTAAGAGCCTAGCCCAAAAGGCCTAAGATCAGTGTTCCTACTAATCTCTTTTGTGTCTCATTAGCACTTTCTTTTTTTTCTTTATGCGGTCTAGAACTTCAGCTAATCCCTTAATCTTTTACTAATGACTATCTCTTTTTTCATTTTCATTTTGTGCTCCTTTTTATCTTTTTGCTTTTTTTTCTCCTCATGAATTGTGGCTTACAAAATTCTCCTCCCTCCATTTTTTGTTCTTTTTCATAATTTTTCAATTTTTTTGTGTTTTTGACATATGTGAATTTTTTTTGTGAGAATCCTTCTGACTTCTTCTTGGCTTATATGTATGCACTTTACCACCCACCCATGCCTAAGTTTTGCAATGTCCTCATTGTAAACAGAGGGTGTGAAACAATGTTGGGTCCAGGGACTTAGAACAGGATATGTCGGGTGGGTAAATGGATCGGGAAGTGATTGTTGCGAACGATTTCACGTGTACCAGAGGTGGGATCAACTGGTCTAAGGCTGAACTCAAGGTGCAATAGACGTGGAGTACAGACAGATAATCAGACGGATCTTGATTTTCGGAATGACGGGTTGCCTCCCGTTAAGCGCTAAATTCAATGCCTTCAATTGAGGAGAAAATGGGATGGAGAGGGAGTGGTCAAATCAACGGAGTTTTGTAAAACAAGTACCTTGATTAAGAGCCTGGTTGGTCCAACCAGGTGCTTGTTCAGATCAGTGGGCTGATGATGCAGACCAAACCCTATTAATCTGGTGGGTTGATAGATGTAGATTAACATATGCAGAACCCATCATATGCAATGAAGCTCTGATGGATGTGGAAATGAAAACTCAGGTTTTGTCTAGGTCGAATCAGCCTGGTCAGAGTAGGGCTCCGAAAAATGATTAGTGAATAATGTGGAAACCCTACAGGGGTGATCAGAGAATGATGGATCATGTTTTTCAATCTGATCAATGTTTGATACCTAGTATATATGTGGAATTGAATCATCTGCAAATGGCTCGGAAAGAAGTGAATCAGAATAGAAATTGAGTCCAGTTGCGGGTCGGGGTTGAAAATGGGTTTTGATCGGTTCTGTATGTGTAGAAGAGGTGGCTTCAATGAGAATTGTGCATGAGGGCTCTTCTCGGAAGAAGTGACAGGTGGTTTCATTGAGAGAGTCCTCATGGTAACTTTCAAAATCAAAAATGAATGCCTGGAGAGTGTCTATAGGATGTGGGAAATCTGGATTGAGAAAAGATTCATATTCTGAGTTGCAATCACTCTCAGCATTTTCTAGTTTTGGTTGCTGAGGATTGAAAAGAAATGATTCCATGTTACTTGAACCTGAACTTAAATCAGTGATCTCAGGAATCGGGACCTCAGGGTCAGAGTCGAAGAATGAATCATGGGACCTTAGAGTCGGAGTCGAAGAATGAATCATGGGAGCTGAAGTCGTAGATTGGCTTTTTGTATTCAAGAAGCAGATTTTCTCTAAAATCTTGGTCAGATTCGAAATCGTCAGAGATTTTGCAAAAATCACATTCTGAATGAGATTCAAGAACATGAGTTCCACCATAGAATAAATCAGATGATGTAGATTCAGCATCCTGACTAGGGTCTAGCCTAGATGTCAATTCTGAGCTTAAAAAGGTGTTTTTATTTGTTCTAGGCTCAAGTTTAAGCTGGTAGGACAGACCCAAATGAAACCCCACTCGTCCAACTCCTCGATTTCTGTATTGTAAATTGGCATGACTTCCGAAAAATTGATTTGTCTCTCTGAGGATGTTGGCGAGGGATATTCATCAAATCGAGGCCCAAAATCATATTCTTCATTGAAAATTTGATTTTCTTCATACGGGGCCTCGCATTCTTCCCAATAGGTTTCAGATCCAGATTCTAGGCTTGGGATATGAGTTAAATCACTGGAATCTAGGTCCGAATAACCTTTGAGGGTCACCTTATCAGAATAAGGAGCGGAATTTACACCCTCGAGAGGTTTAGTTCTACTCTTATTATTGCAGGAGTCTTGGAATTCTAAGCTTCGTGATTCATGGTCTAGGGTTGGCTTAACCTTATGTTCTCCTGCAATTTCCCAACCTAATTCAATATCAGTCATATTGTATCCTATCTGGGTTGGGAATCTACAACCACTCTGTGCCTCAACCCCGAGATCTGGGAAATCAGATTGATCCTCGATATTGTTCCAAGATGGTTCATCATCTGGTGTGTATGGGTATTTCTTATCGATAATTTATTTTAATAATCTCATTATCTCTTCCCATTTTTCAAGATCATCTTGGTGTTGTTCCCAAAGTATAGGATTTGTCATGCATTGAAAGTATTCAAGATTGTGCAATTTTTCTATCTCAATGTATCCTGTGATGAGCATGTCTCGGGTTGATCCTTTTGTGGCTTCTGCCAATAGCACTTGGGTACAGGTTATGATGAAGGTTGTGGTTGTTGGGACATCAACCTGAATGTTTTCTACTGGTGTTGAGGTTTTGTCTTCATTTTCATAGAATTTCAAGGCATCCTCAATCATTCTATCTCCTATGGATCTCCAGGATTCAGGTTTCTTGAATGATAGTCCTAAGTGGTTTGGCTGCATATTTGGATAAGGTGGTGGAATCAAGATGTAGAATTAGAGTTTGAATCAAGATGTAGAATCAAGTTATAAAGCAATTAGATCTGAATAAAGAGTCCCACTGAAGTTTTATGTGTGTGCTCTAAAGAGAAGAGATGAGGGACTGGAGATGCTTTTGACCCAATCAAGGCACCCAAAGATGTTTGGATGACTATGGAGGTTCTGGGCAGATGATACCCCTGGATCAAAAGGTCGACCACCTGAGAATTACCTGGGCAGCCAGAGAGGGAGAGTCCTGCAAAGACCCCTACACGGTAGAGCATCCCCATGGGTTACAGGGTTTCCCCCACCCGACCTCTCTTGTCACTGAGATTCCAAGTAGACCAGAATGGGGACCTTGACCTCTTAAGTCTACCACTTTTACTATCAAAGGTGCTTTAGGGTTTTCACTTGAACTTTAGATGTTTTGATTTTGTAACCTAATTTGGAGGTTGGTTGACCCAAAGGGTCAACTTCACCTGACCTACCCTAAAGATGGTAGAATGATTCTAGGTCAAGACCTAGAGATCACCCTGATTTAACTCCCATGTTATTAGGTCTAATGATTTTAAGATTCAAGTGATTTTAGAGTTCAATTTTTAGGATTTGTCTTGTTTAGATCTTTTCAGTCAAGGGCTTGGGTAGCACACTGATGTGGGAGGGTTTATTTCCTTTTAAACAGGCATGTGTGACTAGCATTCCAAAAACCCTTATTGTAGAAACCCTAATTTGATTCTACTTCCAATCCTCTTTTCTTTTCACAAAAGTTCTCTTTAAACTTCAAAACAAGAAGTGTGTTGTCCGCGGAGATTGAGCGTGATTTCCATTAGGCACAGGAATTTGTGGGGTTGGCTTCTAAAAATCGCCTCAACTTCAATAGGTTTTTAAAAAAATTTCACAAAATCAAGAAACTCTTGCCTTAAAGATGGTGATTACTATAGAAAGAAGGCAATTGATTCCTAAACTAATTGCTTCCTTTTGTCTTTCAAGGATTAGGAGATGGATTTTAGGGAAGAAGAGAGGTTACCTGCCCTGGAGAGGTTGACTTGCTTGGGAGATTTCTTCTCTTGAAACACCTTGCAACATTACAACAAAATAAATAGGGTAAGTTAGTGTTCAATATAGTCAAAAAGAAAGTAGAGACTAGTGATAAATTGCGCGTTGCTCCCCGGCAATGACACCAAAATGTTAACGAGGTCGAGACCAGGGTTTTAAAAGATGTTCGTTGCAGTATAAATGAAATCGCCGCGAAAACAAATAAGAATTTTTATTACTCGAAAACCTAAGTATCCGAGGTCAAACATAGGGAGAAAATAAAATTTATTCACTGATCTCAATCAATGTAATTGAACACTTAAATCTACTCAAAATCTAATTCAGAATATCACGCAAGAGTTTATGAATTAAAATGTAGCAAAAATATAGAGATTGAAATGAATAGGGCAAAAAGTCTGATTTTTCTTTGTCTGTCTTCTTCTTCTTCTTTTCTTTCCTTTCTGTTTGGTTCTTCTCTTTCTTCTTTCTTTGATGTCATCTTTCTTTATTTGACTTTCTCTGCATGCTTGCCTTGGTCTTCTTCTGCCTTGATTTCTGCCTTTGCCTCTCTGACTTTGGCTTCTTTCCTTAGCTCTCTTCTTCTTCAGCTGCACCTCTGCTACAGTGCTTCTCCTTCCCTTGGCTTCTCCCTTCCTTCTTTCTTTTCCTTCCTTGCTGCCTTCTCTTCTTCTTTTCTTCAGTCTCAGCCCTTGGCTTTCTTGTTTAGCCGCTCCTCTTCTTCCTTCAGCCCCTTAAGCTTTGGCCTTTGCTTTCCCTCCTTGGCTTCCTTAGCTTCCCTACAGGTGCACCTTCAGCCTCATCTTTCTTCCCTACACACGCACACGAGAGAAAAACCTACCCCTACCCTCCCCCACGTCACTCTCTCTCTCTATTTCTCTCTTGGGTTCGCTCTCCCAGAGTTGGATAATTGGGTTGGGTTTCGCACGATCAAGTCCAGGAGCACTAGCATGGGTGTGGTGTGTGAGGAGTGCAAGGGATAATCAGGTTGGTCACTCCAGGTCTGCGGGGGCATAGGTTGCGGACGAGGCCGGTGTATGTGGGCGAGGGACCTCACCCCTTGTATTGGAGGCAAAGAGCTAGAAACACAAAAACAATAAATACGACACACCTCACTCCAGAGTTTACGAGGTGGGACTAAAAGTCCCACCCACTTCTTTGAGCACACCCGCAGGAAGCCTTCACTAATTGGGGGCAACAAGACTCCTCACAGAGCCTACTCTCCGGCTGGATGCATTCGCACACTCAACATGCATCACCTGGAGTGCAGCACCTGGGTGGATGCGGCCTGGAGCACTGCTTGCAAGCTCCTTGCTTCGTACTTCAATGGCGGCAGGGGCTCAGGTCCGAAATACACAAAAATGGCCTTGTGGCCTCATCAGAACACAGGGGAAGCTTCGTCGTGTCAAGGCGAAGGTGAGGCGGTGGTTGGCTGGATGCGGGGCAGCCTAGGCATGTGTGCCTAAGTTGCTCTGTGGCCGTGAATATGGGTTTGTTCGATGGGCAAGTATGGCGGTGTTGGCGATCGATGGAAGGGCGGATGATGATTAGTGGAAGATGGTGGAGGTGGTGATGGTTTTGGCAAGGCATGTGGAAGTGAGGAGCGGTGGATGCACCTCACCGGTGGTCGGCTGGAGGTGGAGAAGATGGAGGTGGTCTGCGGCTGCGAGGGGTCGAAAGTGAAAATAGAAAGAAGGGAAATGAAGAGGGGAGAGAGAGGAACAATTCTAACCTAGCTAAGTGGACGAAAATGGGTAGAAAGGCGGCTAGCCGTACCTGCCACCGTTGAAGAAGAAGATTCTAGTGGAGGGAGAACGGCGACGACAACGGGGCCAGAGCACGTGTGCGGGTATTGCGCGACACGGAGGAAGGTGGTGAAGGTGGCTCTACCACTGGTATCGTGGTAGAGTGACGAGAAAGAGGGGGAGGGCTCGCCGGAGCTCGCTGGACACCTGGTCGGAGGAGAGGAGACGAAATTGGGGGAATTTCTCCGGCCAAGTCAAGCTAAATGGGAGCAGTCGAAGGTGGTGGACCTTTTATAGGCACTGGCAGAGGCTCTTATGCTTGGAAGATAAGCTTCCAAGCACAAGAGACCTCGTCAGAGATCGAAATAGTTGGAGACCCAAATCTCTTGTGCGTTCACACGAGAGATTGGGTGCGAATCAGAGATTGGGACAATGCTCAGATGGAAGGGAGTTCCTCAGAGAATCTCCCTTCCAAATCTGGGAGGAGATCTATGAGGAATCAGGGAGTAATCCCCCTCCATTCCTCGTCGGAGTAGGATTCCTCCGCTTTAATGGCAGAGGGACCTGATTGTAAGAGTAAAGAGGAAGTTAGGGGGATCTGTGCAATGGTTTTCAAAAGATAGGGGCCAAAATGTAATTAGGTGGATCATTTTGCAAAGTAGGTCAAGATGACCTCCCATTAGGTCCAAATTTTGGTACAAACCTAATTTTAACCTAAGAAATCCAATGGTGAAGTTGGATTTTAGGTTTGACTACGTATGATTGGATATTTTACACAAAAACCCAAATTAAGTCAAATAATGAGCTAGGACCCCAATCTAGGTCAAAATAGGTTCCAAAGGCCAAATTGAAGGTTCTAAACCATAGGGGATATTTTTTCATGAATTTTAGAGGGTTTATTTTATTTTTATCCTGACCAAAACCTTGTTGAATTAAGCAGATTTGTTTTAGGGTTACAAGATGTCATTTAATTCCTAGACTACACAATAACCCATTTCTGACTGAACCAACCCACTTTTTATCTTATTCAGACCATTTGATCGATTTTGCCTCTGAGAAATTCCATTTATGTACTGCAATGGTAAAATTACAGTTTTACCCTTTGTTTCAAGTTTTCTTCTCAGAACATTAATTCCTTGAATTAGGCCCTTCTTTAGGTTATGTAGGTGCTCTTATTCTCTTTCTTAGGTCAAAATGAGCTAGTTAGGGTTCATGATGAGGTTCTCATCACAACCCAATGAATTAGGTTAGCTTATAACTTGATTTGGTTGATTCATGTCCAGAGACAATTGAGCAATGTTTGTTGGAACTCATGAGTTATCAAGTGATATCTATCTCTTTCTTATGTGTATTGTATGCATTAAGGACACTATATGAAACTGGCACGAGGGTAGATAATATTTTGAGTCACTTATTCTTCTCCATAATTTTATACATAGCATATCAAAGTTTGCTTCTTATATCATCTTTTCTAAATAAAAAATAAAAAAATAAAAAAAGTTTTCAAAAAAAAGAAAAAAAATCAGTATTTTTAGAGTTTGAGTTACAGAAAAAGTTGAATTACTTCAATTTTGAGGATTTACCAATCTTAAGAAAAGTATAAACAATGTCTTCTGCTTAGACTCTTTAGGTCACATGTCGACTTAACTATCTCTAGTATTTACTAAAATTTGGATTTATTTTCCTGAGTCTTTGAAAGAATCCGAAAAAGCTAAAAGATTTAAGTTAAAAGGGTGACAAGTGAATGACTTATCTTTCCACCTTGTGGTTTGGATAGTCTTTGAGTTCCAAGCATCTTCACTTGCACATTGTACTGACTCATCTTCTGGGCGATTTTGTTAAGTCCTTAGTGGTCGATAAGATTTAGTCTTAGGGCAAACATATCCAAAGGACTTTGCCAAGTTTTTAACCCTTAGGATTGTTCCTATTTGTAGGAGAATGCATTTAGAACAGATGAAGAAGAACCACTCACCTAGAAAAAATATTTGGAGAAATATATATATATATATATCTATCTTTAGCCTTTGAATAATCAGAAGGAGAAAAAAAAACACATCCCTTTACCAAATAAAAACATCTCACAACATATGGATGCTACCCTTTCTATTTCTAGCCAATAAAAAAAACTCACTACAAATGGGTGTTAATCCTATAGAAAAAAAATAGAAAAATACAAAGAAAAAAATTAGGAATAAGAGATCCAGGGCTCCATCCTGGGAGATATACACCTAGAGTGTTGACCTCAAGATAGAAAGGGATGAGGAGAAAGCTGCTAAATCCTCATATGGCCTAACTGAATATGGGATTATCCCAAAGAGAGCATAGAAATATTCTAAGTCTTATTGAATACTAGGAGTCAACTTACTTGCCCATTTGATGAGTCACATTAAATCACATACAAGATGCTCACATTCAATTCAAACCTTGGGTGGGTCGACTTAGTCAGAGAAAATCAATTTAACGACCCAAGTTCAATTGCTAATAAGATTATGATTTGATTTGGGCGGTCTGGATTTGAGTTGATACTTTCAAACTGCCGAGTCTTTGTCAATAAGGTTTTGTGTATAATTCTTTTACTTTGGTGAAAAATCAAGATTGGAGATTTCTAATTTGAACTAAGCTCAAAACTCACAATTCTGTTTCTTGTGAAAATATTATTTTCTCAGTTGGTCAATCTCTATTTTGCTTGAGGACTAGCAAAAGATAGGCATGGGAGTATGATACTTGATGAGAGAGAAAATTATTACGAAAAGTTTGAGTTTAGAAAACCCAAGTCCTTGTAAAATTCGTAAGAAAATCCGCTACCAAATAAATTTTACTGAAACTCTAGCGAGTTCTAGGTCAAACACAGGGAGGCAAATGTTTGATTAAAAATCGCATTTGGAATTATTGCCACAAAGTAGAGTAGCTAGTTGAAATTAATCTATGGTAGCTATTCTACTTAAAGAATAAATAATAGAAAAGAGAGAGAATAATACATAGAAAAGAGAGGGTGAGAGAGAGTGAACAAATATTTCATAACCATATGTTCATTACAACTACTTGCAAAAATGAAAACTACATTAGAAAGTAGTAAAAAGATAGTGATGAGAAAATCCTCCTCGATGACTGCTTGGAGGACGAGCCACAATGATCAAGCACCTAGAAGATCATGGTGAGAGGCTAGACAAGGGAGAACGGGGCTGAAGGACAAAAGACGAACCAGGGTGACCTCATAGCGGGATCCTATTCCTAAATGGTGGAGAGAAGACAACCATGGGATGCTCCATGAAGAGGGTGAGAAGATGGACAAAATTTTCATTTTGACTACTTGGAGGACGAGCCACATTGATCGAGCACCCAAAAGATCATGGTGAGAGGCTGGACAAGGGAGAACGGGGCTGAAGGACAAAAGACGAACCAGGGTGACCTCGTAGCAGGATCCGATTCCTAAATGATGGATAGAAGACAACCACGGGATGCTCCACGAATAGGGTGAGAAGATGGACAAAATTTTCATTTTTTTACTCTAAAGGAGCATCCCAGGTTTGGGTCTAACTCCTTAGAGTTTGGAGATGGTGAGAAGAGAAGAGAATGGATGGTGAAATATGTGGTAGGGGTGGCCCTTTTATAGATGGAGTTCAAGGGAAAAAAGGTCCTTTTAAAGCTTTAAAATTGAATCCAAGGCCTTCACTAATGGATGTGCATGTCATTGTAGTCGCATGTTGCTGAAGCAGTGCATGCAACCTCGGCCGTTGATCGCTGTTCCATGTATCCTCATGCGGCCACGTCACACCCTCTTCTCCTTCAGCCATTCGTGCACGCCTGCATCTCGAGCAATCTCGGTTGTTGATCGCACGATTAGATGGCTTAAACGTCGTGAGAACGTCTTCTTTAGTCGTTGCACACACCTGCATATGATGGCGTGTCATCACACACTTTTAGCGTGCTCGTTCATCTGACACACGAGAGTGCACCACATCGTCGCTCTGCAGTCACTCGATCACGATCGCTCGGTTGAATTTTACCCCGCTCCTTTTTAGCGGATTTAATCAGCAAACAAAGGCTCAATCATGATGGGAACACCATCATGAGCCATAACTAGCTCATTTTGATCCAATTAAGTCAGTAAATGCTCCTACATATCTGCTAGAGAGCCATATTTCATTGCAAAGTCATTCTGAGGGAAAGACAAGGAAAACAGGGTTAAAATTGAAGTTTTACCATCATATTATGAATGCAGTACAATCATGGGTTTTCCCAGGGGGTTATTAAGGGTCAAATGATCCTAAAAGTCTAACAAATGGGTTAGAATAGACAGAAAAGAGTTTGCACGTGTTTTAAGAATTAAATGACTTTTTGAAATCCTAAAAATAGACCTGCTTAATTAAATGAGGTTCTGGTCAGAATAAAATTCACCTAAACCCTCTAAAATTCATAAGAAAATATTCTCTAGGGTTTGGAACCTTCAATTTGACCATCAGAACCCGTCTTGATCCAAAACAGAGTCTCAAATAGACATTTACCCTAATTTGGGTTTTTTCATAAATTACCCAATCAAACTTGGTCAAAACCTAAGTCTAACTTCACCATTGGATTCCTTGGATCCAAATTATGTTTGTACCAAAATTTGGCCCAATCTAAGATCATCTTGACCAAGTTTGCATTTTGGTCCAATCAAACTCTTTTTATCTCATTCAAACCCTTAACTTTTGAATTTTCTTACAAATAGCCCCCAACCTCTTTGTCTTCCTCACAAGCAGGTCCTCGCGCCATTTTTGGAAGGTGAAACCTTCACCGTCGAGT
Organism: Thalassia testudinum; assembly: GCA_037157565.1. Taxonomy (NCBI): domain Eukaryota; kingdom Viridiplantae; phylum Streptophyta; class Magnoliopsida; order Alismatales; family Hydrocharitaceae; genus Thalassia; species Thalassia testudinum. Next base: position 1,311,962 of record JAZHRO010000006.1, read on the forward strand.
TTCGAGTGAGGATTTCTCACTCGATTCTCAATCAATCTCTCTCAAAATTGATACGATGATTCCTTGGGAAGTTTCCTTCCATTTGAGTCATTCCTTGGGCTCTAACTCCTTCCCAAGAGGACATGCGAACCTTTTAAAGGTTCAAGTATCCTATTTCACAACTACCTTCCAAGCCTGAAAGCTTCTTTCCAAGCTTGGAAGGGCTTCCTATGGCCTATAAAAGAGACCATCGCACGACCGTGCATTTCAACAAGTTTTGGCCTGAGAAATCCCCCTCTACACCATCTCCAGCCACCTTCAAACTTAGCTCCGATGACTCCTCTCTGCTCTTCTCCTCGGGTCGTCCAACCAACAAATTGGATAGCCGACTAGCTTCCCCTCATCCTTGCGAACCTCTCCTACCAACGAGAGGTCGTGCCTCTACCTCAGTCGACGTCACCACCTCGCTGCACCAACCTCCTGCTCCAGCTCCGATCGACCAACACCGGAGCCCTCTGCCTCCCTATTTTCTCGCTAAGCCCCTCTTTAGCTCCCTCTCTCTTCCTATTTCATTTTCCTACCCTCACAAACACACACAACCGTCAACCACCGTTGTTCACCCTCACCTTCTCTACCTCTAGCCACTCCTTCGGTGAGCCCATCTCACCACCACCAATCAACTTGCCAACCACTGTACAACCTTCACCTCTCCACCCTCTTCAAAACCCCTCTCCCTATTCATCCTCTCGCCCACTCAAACCCATCGTCGAACAACCCACTATTCTCCGACCTTCACCGCTTTCAACACATCACTCCATGCCTCACCTCACCATGAAACCACCGCCACTACATTCACCAACGTCCAGCGAACCTCCTAAGTGAGTTTAATTTGGCCGTAAGGCCGTTTTGCATGTTTCTCAGGTTTCGTCGGAGCTCCGCCCATCACCACCATGTTTTTCAAGTTCACGGCCTCGCACACCCCACGTTGCATCTCCAGGACGTGTAGTTTGGCTCAACGCACACACTTAGGCTCTGGATTGGAGACACCAAGCACAAGAGCATGCCCAATTGAACGAGGTTTTCCCTGCAGAGATGCAAGCGAAGAAGGTATGGGACTTTAGTCCCACATCGTTAGTTAAAGAGCGCATCGCAGCGCATAAATTGAAAAAGTGTCTAAGGCTTATCATCTCAAACACTTGGGGGGTGAGGTCCCCCACTCACTTGCACCTCGCCCATGACCCATCCCCTGCGGTCCTGGTGCAGACCTGACCCGCCTAACATGACTCCACTCCTCGGCTGCGATCACGCCTGCAGCCCTAGACCTAGGTGCGCTCTAGGTCCGAAACCCGATAACCTGGCACTGTTGAAGGCTCTGGGAGAGTGTGACCTAAGGAGAGAAAGAGAGGATCTTGTGCGGGGGCAAGGGGGTTTTGTTACAGAGAGTAATGGCTGACACTTAGTCATTTGAAGAATCTTCCCCCTCTGCATGAAGAAGAGTTGAAGAAGAAGAAGAGCAGAGAAAGCAGAAGAAGGAAAGGAGTAGAAGAACAAAAGGTAGACAAGGCAGGAGAAACAGAAGAAGGAGAGCTGCATAGAGAAGAAGGCCTCAGAAGAAAGAAGAAAGAAAAGAAAGAAAGATGGAAGAAGAGAAAGAGAGCAACAGAGAAAAGAGACCCTTGAGTCTCTAGGAAGCAACACTATAGCAACTAGCTGTTTAAGCCATCTGATACAAGCCTAGATCATCTGATTGCATATATTGAGGTTTTATTGATACTATTAATTTAGTTGCTATTTGTGAGAAGTAATTAGTGATTCAAATCACCATTTTACTCCATTCTTTTTGCTCATTGATATCTGACATTATTATTATTGCAATCTCTTATATTTTTTCAAATTGTGATCTTGAGTTTCAATTCCATATTGCTCCCTATGTTTGACATTAAACTTAAAATTTGAGTAATAAATATTATTTGCTTTCAAAGCGATTTCAGCTATACTACAACACAGTTTTTTTCGCTTGTGAACAAATCACGCGTCACCTTCTCTTAAGCTAAGGTCGTGACTGCTATGCTAAGGGGCCGCTTCTATCGAGATTTTGATTTAAGCCTCAGCGCTCGTGACCGTTGGATGAAGATCCAATAGTCGTGATCACACGATGGGAGCTCCTTTGCAAATGTGAGGGTGCAACGTGGCTTGATCTTAGCCATTGGATGTTCATCCATGGGCTGAGATCAAGCATTGATTTTCCCTTCAAATATTGTGAAGGTGGGGTAAAGCGTTTTGGATGGCTAGGATGGCGCCACCTAGTGACATCCTGACCGTCCATCTTCCAATGCTTGTAGATGGTGCCACAAGTGTTGAATTGGATTGATTCTCATGTCGTTGGGCTACGATCGTCGATTCAAACCCATCCATGCGGTTGGATTCTTCATCTGTAGTTTGGATTTTTACCACCTTGCCCCTTGACCTCTGATCTTTCTCAGATTGTGTCTAATGCTACGAAGGTTCGATCTGAGCGATCTCGAAGTCGTTAGACTCCAATCGTCATCCTAATCAAATCAGTATGGTTGGATCTTCAATCTAAGGCCCAAATAAATATCGCCCTATCCCCTGACCATAAAAAGGGCAAATTAACCTATAATTTTTTCAATTTATTCTAAATATAGAATGATGCATGCTAGGCAATATTTATAATGCTAAATGCAATTATATGCCTAAGAACATGCATTAATAGATAGTTTATGTGAAATAGATGTTTCTACATCACACCCCATTCCTATCTTTTGCTAGTCCCTAGAAAAACTACATGCTATTTATAAACAAAATTAGGATCAAATTACTTGGGCAATAATTATTTCTCAATAGTAAGAAATTTATGCTAAAGACTTGAACTACAAAGATTCAACATTGCCCGGGTATCTGCCAAAATACAGATCACCCAAGCCCTTGCCCTCTTCCAAAGCAAATATTTTTTCTCTTTTTCTTCTTTTCTTTTTTTTTTATTTTTGAGTTTAGAGTTTTGGGGCAGCTTTCCATGGCTACCCAACCCACCTAAAACTCGAGAAGAACTCTAAGTTCTAAGCATCTTTTTTTGAAACTGTGATAGACTCATTGATTAGCAATTAGAACAGACTTTAGGTTTTTACAAACCCTAGGTGACCTTAATGAAGAATTTCTGCCTAAAGGTGTATTTGTTCAAGAGATTACTTTCTCCCTATTTTTTATTTTAATGGGGTCAACACAAGGGCGAATCCAGTATATATCTCCTCGACTTATTCTACTTCCCTACTTTTTCCAAAGTGTTTGGAATTAAACGTGCATTTCGTAAGCTGTGTTCTGGATAATCAGCCAATGGGGTGACAAACCCATGGCAACTTGCCAGCCATGCTCATGCGGTGAAGTGTGACTTATTTATTTTTTTCTTCTCTTCTATTTTTTATCCTTTTTTTTGGGTATTTCACTATTTTTATTTTTTTCTAAGTAAGTGGCTTCCCTGATCTAAGATTTACCTTAAGGCAATAGAATGAGATTGGTCATGTAGTTGGACTCTGGACAACTTGCCAATGGCTAGTTACCCACAACAACTTCACAGCTATACTACCCTATGAAGTTCATTAGCTACCCAATTTCCATTAAAATCACCGAAAAAATGAGTCAGTGCAAATAGTGTGCAGATGCTTAGACCATAAGTCCCCTCAAACCGAAGAGCTGGTTGATAAGATATGTGCTTATCACCCCAACTTATTTAACCAATTAAAAAAAATGAATTTACAAATGGCGATGACTCAAGAAATAAGTCCACATTTTAGTGGACACCCGAGCTGATTAAGCCCGAAGACCTGAAGGGTCTAAGTATTCAGGTCCTATTGTATTATTTCCAAAGGTTGAAAAACTCTAATGCCCAAGTTCTATTTTCCTAATTCAATTTATTTTTAATAAATAGCAAATAAAAAGAATCTATGGAGCTAGCAAAATAATTCAGAGATGAATATATCCACCCCCCATGCCTATCTAATGCAATGTCCTCGTTGAATTAAAAGGACATGAAATGGAGCACAGTAGAGAAGAAAGCACTTGAATTTCGTGATTACCCGGTCATCTCCAAGATGAAAATAGATTATATATGTACTGAGTTTAGTGCCTTCAACTAGGCACACTATACAAACAAAGAAGAAATTAAGAATTTACAGGTGCAGGTCAAGATCAAAATAAGAAGATCAATTTTAGGACCCGCAAAAAGAAGATGTTCACAGATGTGGATGAGATTGTGGTGCAAACCCATGACCTAAGGTCGAGTGGTTCTAAGGTTTTGGATGAAAATTACCCAGAACCAAAGATCATTGTGCAAGTAGGGCTGGGCCTATGGTTTAGTGGTATGCAACCCAAGTATGAAATGTCGGACAATAGGTAGATCTAAATCAATGGGCTTGTTTGCCCATGTAAAATTCAGCTCAAAAATATAATTAATGATTCTATACTTAGGTCGCACATCGTCAGAGTCAAAAGGGTCCCAGTAAAAGGTTGGTGGTTTCAGGTCTATAGGAACCTTTAGATCCAGAATTCTGCTCCCCCCAGGGTTAACTTCTCAAATTTTCTTTTCCCAACTCCTATCCTCCATAATCATAATTTCGGATTCCGGGACCTCCTGCATGTTATTCACCCCATCTAAATTATCCAAGTCCAATAATTGTGGCTGAATCAGGACTGACTTAGGTACAATGATTTCAAAAATATCATCATTCAGCACTTTGGGGTGTGGTTGAGGAATGGGGCTACTGATTGAATCATCCATGAAGTCAGGATTTGAATCCTCTATGCTAGGCCCGATGGGATCACAATCCTCAATTACCAGGCTATCAAATGATTCATTATACTCTGCAAGCCCATTTGTCTCACTAAAATTATCTTCCTCAAACTCAAGTGAGACTTCATATAATGATTCTTCACCCTCAGATCAAAGGAGGTATCTGCATTAATATATTTCTCAAGATCATATGTTATTCCTTGGTACACAGAGACGTATTTTTCCTCATACCCTGATTCAGGGATCTCGGATGAAAAAATCAATTCATCCTTAATTGGTTGCTTTAGACTAACCTGGTCATCCCCGGTCTCATAAAATGTGTCCCCCCATACAATTGCCTAACCAAGTTCTAGCATTGGCTCTCCTGAAGGGGGTACATCTTGGGAATCATCCCAAGATTGAACTAAAGCAACCACAGATTTCATCCTCAATTTTGACAATTTCCCAAGTAAAAACTCACCTGGGTCCTTATCCTCAACATCTTAGAGTCAATCCAATAAATACTTGTTAAGATCGTCAATCATTTGAATTAGAGGCTCCAATTCTTCAATGCAGGGTGTTGGCTGAGCTTCTAAAGATTGAATGGTGTTCCTTAAGTTAGCCAACACCCTATTTTGGACCTATTTCACCTGAACCAAATGGTTTGATTCAGGGTTGGGTGGTTTTGCGTTCAGTCCAAGGGAGTCAAGAAATTAAGGTTCTTGGGACCCTCCTTAGCAATAGATCATTTCTGATTGTTCATAAAGAGGTGGTGACCCATATGCAGTGTAATCCTGGGGATGATGGGGATTATAATTAGCATATCCTTCTTGATTGTAGATCGAGTTAGGTTGATCATCAAAGGGTGGAAATTTATAATCAGTATTGATTGAAGAAGGGTAGAAATCACAATTATGATGTCTAGGTTAGACCCTGAACATTGAGGTCCAGAATTATATCCCTAATTAGGATTACCCCAACTAGTAGATGGGTGGTTGGCGGTCAAGTTGGGATAATAATCATCTTGGAGATAAGTGGAAGTAGGCGGGTAGGGACAGAAATGTGGGTGTGGTATGGAAGAATGCATGGTAGAGCAGGAGGGAAAATAGAGGAGAGAAAGGTGTCCTGCAGTACAATCAAACCAAACCTATCCTTAGGTGGGTAGCCTAAAGACCTACAGACTCTTAAAACCCATCTTGAGATAAAAGATACGATTTATTCTACTTTTCTTCGATCAATCCAACTAGTTGAGGGAGGGATTGGGGAGAAGGTTCTTCCCTTGGCTTTCGCATTAGGTTCCTTTAATACCCTCCAACCGCAGTCGTTTGACACTACTCCCCTAGCTAGACATCAGATGGACCAGTAGAATCAGATTAATCAAAAATAATCTCGATCTGGGCCCCGAAGAGTAAGTCAAATCCTTAAGGCCAACATTTACTAAGTTTTAATTAGGCTTAGGTTTGATTGTGATATGAAATGTGGTGGGCCCTTTAGATAGGTTGTTCCCTTAAAGATCAGTTTTGATGTTTGTGCATGTACAACCAAAGATTTTCAAGCAAGATTATTTTTGGATGCAATGAATTTTAGGGTTTTAATCTTTCTTAGTAGCTTTTAGGACTCAAATTTTAGGTATATTCAAACAAGGTTTTGTGAGGCACACCAAGTTTTCAAAGCACAAGTGAAGATATATTCCTTTACAAATTGAAAATAATGTGGTTTGCCTAGTTTAGCCCTAAAAATTGAATTCTATGAGGTAAGCTACCAATGGATCACTTTTATCTTAAGTGGTGCGGCCCAAACAGCTCAATCAATTGGTCTCCTACACCACTTGATTAAGGTACCCAAACAATTTTAGCCCAATATGTTTCTAATCACTTATTTGTATAAGTCATGCAGGTGTACCGGGTCCTTTTGTCGTATTCCCAGTTAAGTGTTTGAATCAGACAAAAGTGAGGTGCCTTAGGTGTGTGTAGGTGTATAAGGTGTGTAAATTTCAATTATTCCCACATTCAACTATATATGTGTGTGTGTGTGTGTGTGTGTGTGTGTGTGCGGGGGTGAGCTGGGTGGAGGTGGCAAACAAATAATAGGTGGCAAACAAATAATACAATCTACCTTAGGGTTTATAAGAGCGCCTAGGTTGATTTACATTTGTGTTATTACGTGGTGGAATGAAAGCTAGTGGGTGGGAGGTAGGGTATTGACACGCTCAAATCGCTATAGTTAAAATTATGTCATTGTAGCGCAATAAGAACATCAATTTTAAAATTTATATCGAACTATTAGTAATTTGGTGAGTCCGAGTTGTTTCGCTGGGAGGCTTTCTAAATAGTTCCTAATTAGGTTAATAGGCTAAAGTATGCAATTTAAAGACAACAATGAAAGTTAACTTGTATTATCCTAACTAATCACTACAAGATAACAAAGATATTTAACTATCTTAACAACTAATTAAAACGAAGAGTTGATAATTTATAAGCATACAAACATATTTTTTATTTGGTTTTTAAAATAACATTAATTTTAACTACTAACAACATGAACTACATTTTACATGATATAAAACTCAAACTTAGATTTCTATATGACAAAACATTATTAAACATACATATGATTTTGTAGCAACCTAAAAAACACAAATGCTAGATTTGAACGTAAAAAAATTTAACTCATAAATTTCCTTGAAAACTAAAAATGTAACTTATGCAATTGATACCTTAAAACAATGTGGTAGCAAGTTATGAGACTCAACAACACATAACAACAAGGTATAAAATCTAAACTAATATAACTTTGAACATCACAACATGGCTAGCAAACACAAAGAACATTCATGAAGATTAACCACTATCTCTTAATATTAATTAAAAACACGTAAGTATAAAACATAGTAAAGAGAGAGGGGATGCTCATGTAGACGTAGGGGTCGAGGAAGAGCTTTGTCGTGGAGCCGAAGTGGATGGCAGCCGCTGATGGTTGTTGTTGACATTGAGGAGGTGTGTGGCTATTGATAGCAACATGATGGCATGGAGAGGAGAGGAGGAAAAAGGGGAAGGTGGCAGTGAACATTGGTTGTATTTAGTGGCCAAAGATGTTGGGTTCAAAGTGGTCGTTAAAGGTGGGAGAAGAAGAAGGAGAAGAAGAGGGAGTTGAGGAGGGAGATCTGGCAATGGTGGCTCTGAAGGTGGTGATTGCGTGGTCTGCGGTGGTGATGGGTGGCTAGTGGTGGGATGCTAGTGGTGGGTGCATTGAGTGGCTGACGGTGGAGGGAAAAGGAGGAGTTTGAAGAAGAGAAGGAGAGGGAGAGAGCGGGAGCATGGGAGAGGGACTAGCGGAGGTTGGCAGAGCGGTGCAGCTTGGTAGTTAGGGCAGAGCATCGATGAGGCCAAATAGGAGGGAAGAGGAAGATGGAGGTAGCGATGGTGGTTGTGACTTGCGTGAGTGCTGGCAAGGACGGAGAAGAGGAGGAGACGAGGGGGATGACGCCGACGCTGAAGGTGATGGCCCATGGCGATGGTGATGGGGGTAATGTTGCTGTGTCTGCATTGGGGGTTGTTCAGTGAGGCGAGATCAATGTTAAAATCAATGCGTCATAGTATAGTTGAAATCGCTCAAAGACAAATAAATTTTATTACTCGAAATTGTCAATCCGAGGTTGAACACAGGGAGCAAATTGGGGTTTAAAAATCAGGAACACAACTTTGAGAAATTGAATATAATAAGCAATGAAAATCAGAGTTAATGCAAAATGTAAACATAGCCACAAGATATCAATGTATATGAAGAGCACAAAAAAGAATGGACATCTGATTTTGTGAATCAGACGTCTTAAACTAGTGATTGCTACAGTGCTGTGTCATTTCTCTTCTTCTTCTTTAATCTTCTATCTCTGATCTGTCTGGCTTCCTTCTTCTTCTTCTTCTTTCTTTCCTTCTGTCTCTGTGGCTTCCCTCTCTTCTTCTTCTTTCTTTCCGTTTGTCTCTGCGGCTTCCCTCTCTTCTTCTTCTTTCTTTCCGTTTGTCTCTGCGGCTTCCCTCTCTTCTGACTTCAGCTCCTTCTTCCTTTAACTCTTCCTCTTCAGCCTTGTCGTCTCCTTCCTTAGCTCCTCTGGTCTCCTCTCCTTCCTTGACTGCTTCTTCTTCTCCTTTCTGTGAGAGAGCAAAACCTACCCCTACCCGCCCCTGCGATCTCTCTTCTTCTTTCTCTCTTTGGCTCGCTCTCCCAGAGCCTTCTTGGGTAATCGGGTCGGGTATGTGCACCCGGGACCAAGCCCACCGACGTGCGGTGGTGGGCGAGGAGTGCAGGTTGGTCGAGTATACAGGTCAAGGCAAGGTCTGCGGGAAGTGGATCATGGACGAGGCAGTGAGGGCGAGTGGGACCTCACCCCATGGTTAGGAGGAGAAGAGCCTATGTGACCTTTTCATCTTAAGTCACTGCGCCGGCTCAAGACTTTCCGAGGTGGGACTATGTTGTCCCACCTTCCTTCGCTAACGCCCACAGCGGAAGTCCCCTAATTGCAGCAACTACGTGGGGCATCAGTGCCAATTGCTTGGCTAAGGTTGTGCGCGAAAAGATTCCGCGTGACCTAGGACCTGTTGCCTGGAGCGAGGAGACCTAGGTGAAGCTCCCAAGCAAGATCCTTGCTGCGTCAATGCCGGTGGAGACCTTCAACACCTGTCAACAGGAAAATGGCCTTGCGGTCTCGTCAAAAGGTTCAGGCAGCTTCACCTGGACACGGCGAAGGTAGTGCGAGGGTCAGCGTGGTGTGGGGTGGCTAGAGTGTGCGTGCCTAGGCCACCCTGTGTGCGCGAAAGTGGGTATGTTCGGGGGGAGTTCGAGGGGCTTGGCACGGTGAGTGGAGTGAGGGTCTAGGGTCATTGAGGTGTGGCGGTGCTTGTGGGGTAGTTGGCGAGGCGGATGGAGGCATGGAGCGGCAGGAACACCTCGGCAGAGGTCTGGCCGGAGGTGGAGAAGGTGGTGGTGGTTTGTGGCGTCGAGGAGTGTTTGCAAGAATAAAAGATAGAAAAATGATGAGAAGGGAGAGAGGACTTAGATAAGTGAAAATAGATGAAGGGGGATGCAGAGGAGGCGGTCGGCTCGTATTGCCATCGCCGGAGACGAAATACCCAGTGGAGAAGGATGGCGACGATGATGGGGGCTGCAGGGACGTCGGCTGGTGCAGCGCATCAAGAACGAAGAGGATAGAGAGAACCCTACCACTGGTATCGCGACAGAGCGACGAGAGAGAGACAGAGGGGTCACTGGAGCTTGCTGAGTTATTGACCAGAGGGGGAAGAGAAGAAATAGGAGGTTTCTTAGGCCAATTTCAAGCTGAGAGGTGGCGGGTTGATCTAAGCATGCTTTTATAAGCCCTGGCAGAAGGTCTCGTGCTTGGAAGCCAAGCTTCCAAGCACGGCAACCTCGTCGGAGTTGGAAGGTCGAAGGTGACCCAAATCTCTCATGCATTCGCATGAGAGATTGGGTACCAAATCAAGCCTCTAACTGTGTTCAAATTGGAGGAGATTTCTCAGAGAATCTCCTTTTCAAATTTGAAGGGGATTCTCTGAGGAATCAAGGAGATCTTTCCCTCGATACCTCGCCAAAGAAGGATTCCTTCCATTATAATGGTAGAGGGACCTAATTACAAAGAACGACGAGGAAGTTAAGGGGTCACTGCAGAGGTTTTCAAAAGATAGGGGTAGAAATGTAATTGGGTTGGACCTGTTTGTAAAGTAGGTCAAGGTGAATTCTTCTCAGGTCCAAATTTTGGTACAAACCTAATTTGGACCTAAGGAATCCAATTCTGAAGTTGGATTTTAGGTTTGACTACGTTTCACTGGGCAATTTACACAAAAATTCAATTTAGAGCAAATATTTGACTGAGACCCCAATTTAGGTCAAAATAAGTTCTAAGGGCCAAATTGAAGGTTCTAAACCCTAAAGGATATTTTTCCATGATTTTTAGAGGGTTTAGGTGAATTTTATCCTGACCAGAACCTTGTCAAATTAAGTGGGTCTATTTTAGGATTACAAGAAGTCATTTAATTTCTAGAATTTACATGAACCTTTTTCTGTCTGAACCAACCCACTTTTTATCTTATTAAAACCATTTGACTTGTGTTTAGCCCATGAGAAAACCCGTTGTTGTACTACAATGGTTGCAGTTTTACCCATTGTTTCTTACTTTTCTCTCAGAATGGTTATTCAATGAGTTAAGTCCAATTGATTATGTAAAAGCTTTTGTTCTCTTTTCTAGGTAGTTAGGGCTCATGATGGTGTTCCCATCATACCCCCATGCCTAGCTTTTGCAAGTCCCTTAGCAAAATTTTAAGGTTTTAACTTTTGTTCTAGACCATGAATTCCTTGATGTTTAGAGATTATGATGAGTGCTTTTTTTCTTTTCTTTTTGATTAGGTTAGAATGCCGACAGTAGGCCTGGACGTACTCAAGTACCATCCAAGATCCATACCTGACCAACTCTAGCCTCAATCCTCCACGAAGGTTTTTTAAGGCCCACAGGAACTATCCTAAGGTTCGTTGGACTCCACAATTAAAGCACATGTACTTGTAACATATTTTAGCCTCGCTTTAGCTTGCAGTGCGTTTTTTGTAAGAGAGAGACAGAGGATTTTTTTGTTTGGAGAGTTTTCTCTCTCTTTTCTTTTTATTTCTAGCTTCGGATTGGTTTCTCAACACGGTCTGTATTAGATTTCTCATCCCCATCATCAATCCTCGAAGGGTCCCTAGCAATCGATGCTTCGTGATAGCACCACCCATGGCAACCCCCAGAACCCTGGCTTTCAAGATTTCGAGATAATCCCGCCCATGGCATTCTGTAGCTAAATCCAGACCCTGGCAATCAACATTTCGTGATAATGCCGCCCATGGCATCTGAACCAGCATAGAGTGCTTGCGTACCCCCGGTAGGATATGTAAATATCCTAGGAGACAAGCACCGAGGAGGTGATATGTTATTGCGCATCTTCGAGGGAAATTTCCCACCTCTCCGTGTCGGGAACTCATCCAAATCAACTTGTGTTGATCGGCCACTCCTAATCTAGATGACTTTTTCAAAACACTTAAACGCTTTTGCATGATTTTGATAATTATGCGCACTGAACTAAACTGTGTGTAGATTGGGGTGCTTAGGTTATCGAGTCCCACAAACCAAAGGTCAGTTAATGAGGCTGAATACTCCCTAAGCCTTAGACCTAATACTTAAGCTTCACATTTTCCCCAACATCTTGAGGACTATCCAAATCTTAGCAGATACTTGAATTTTTAAGCCTAAGAGTCTAGCCCTAGAGGCCTAAGATCAGCATTCCTACTAATCTCTTTTGTGTCTCATTAGCACTTTTTCTTTCATTTTCTTTTCCTTGATATGGTCTAGAACTTAGTTAATCCCTTAATTTCTTACTAATGACTATCTCTTTTTTCTTTTCATTTTGTGCTCCTTTTTGACATTTTTCACTTTTCCATTTTTCTCAAGTTTTGTATGGCCTCAAAATTTTCTTTTCTCCATTGTTTTTGTTCTTTTTCACCATTTTCTTTTTTTTTGTATTTTTGGCATATGTGATTTTTTTTGTGAGAACCCTTCTAAATTTTGATTTCTATATGTTTGCACTTTACCACCCCCCATGCCTAAGTTTTGCAATGTCCTCATTGTAAACGGAGGGTGTGAAACAATGTTGGGTTCAGGGACTTAGAATAGGATTTATCGAGAGGGCGAACGGGTCAGGAATGGTTGATGCGGACGATTTCAAGCTTTGGCACATGTACCAGAGGTGGGATCGACTGTTCTAAGATCGAATGTAGGGTGCAATAGACGTGAAGTACAAACGGATAATAAGAAGGATCTCGGATTTTTGGAATGACGGGCTGCCTCCCGTTAAGCGTTAAATTCAATGCCTTCAGCCAAGCGGGAAATGATATTGAGAGGGAGTGGTTAAATCAGCTAAGTTTTGTCGAACAAGCACCTTGATCAAGAGCCTGGTTGGTCCAACCAGGTGCTTGTTCAGATCAACAGGCTGATGATGCAACCCAAACCCATTCAATCTGGTGGTTTGATAAGTGTAGATCAAGAGATGTGGAAACCACCATATACTATGGAGCTCAGAATGATGTGGAAGTGTGAATTCAGGGTTTGGTTGAGTCGAATCATCCTAGTCAAAGTAGGGATCCATAACATAATCAGTGGATAATACGGAAACCCTACAGGAGTGATCAGAGAATGATGGAGCATGATTTGCAGTCTGATCAATGTCCGAAACCCGATATAGACGTGGAGGCGAATCATCTGCAATCGGCTCAGTAAGAGGGGAAATTGAGTCCGGTTGCGGATCGGGGTTGGAAACGGGCTTGGGTGGGTTTTGTATATGCGGAGTAGGTGGCTTCAATAAGAATTATGTATGAGGGCTCTTCTAGAAAGGAGTTACAGGTGGTTTCATTTAAAGAGTCCTCATAGTAGCTATTAAATTCAAAAGTGAATGCCTGAAGAGTGTTTATAGGATGAGGGAAATCTGAGTCAAGAAAAGATTCAAACTCTGGGTTGCAGTCACTCTCGGCATTTTCTGGTTTTGATTCCTGAGGATCGAAAAGAAATGATTCCATCTCACTGGAACCAAAGTTTAAATCAGTGATCTCAGGATCTGAGACCTCAGAGCCAGAGTCGGAGAATGAATCATGTGAGTTGAGGTCGTAGATTGGCTCGTCATGGTCAGGAAACAAAGGTTCTCCGAAATCATGGTAAGATTCGAAATTATCAGAGAAATTGCGAAAATCAAGTTCTGAATGAGATTTGAGACCAGGGGTTCCACCACAGAATAAATCATACAATGTAGACTCAGCAGCCTAACTGGGGTCTAGCCTATATGTAGATTCTGAGCTTAAAAAGGTGTCCTTGTAGGGTTGGGCTCAGGTTTTAGGCTTGTAGCAAAGACCCAATCAGAACCCCACTCTTCCAACTCCTTGGTTTTTGTATCGTAGATTGGCGTGACTTCCAAGAAATCGATTTATATCTCTAAGGATGTTGGAGAGGGACATCAAATAAAGGCCCAGAATCATACTCTATATTTAAACTTTGATCTTCGTCATACGGGGCCTTGTAATCTTTCCAATAAGCTTCAGATCCAGATTCTAGGCTAAGGATGTGCGTTGAATCACTAGAATCTAGGTCAGAATTACCTTCGAGGGTCACCTTATCAGAATAAGGGGTGGGATTTACACCCTTGAGAGGTTCGATTTTAGTCTCATCATTGTAGGAGTCTCAGAATTCTATGCTTGATGACCCATGATTTTGGTTTTCTAGAGCTGGCTCAAAATCGTGTTCCCCTACAATTGGGACTTCCCAACCTACTTAAAGATCAGGAATGTTATTTTCCATCTTGGGTTGGGAATCCACAATAACCTTGTGCCTCGAACCCAGGATTTGGGAAATCAGATTGGTCCTCGATACTATTCCAAGATGTTTCATGAGCTGTTTGGGGTATATACGGGTATTTCTGATCGATAACTTGTTTCAATAATCTCATCATCTCTTCCTGTTTTTCAAGATCATCTTGGTATTGTTCCCATAGTACAGGCTTTTTCATGTATTGGAGGTATTCAAAGTTATGTAATTTTTCTATATGTATCTTATTATAAGAATGACTCAGGTTGATCCTTTTGTAGCTTCTATTAATAATACTTGGGCACAGTTTATGATGAAGGTTGTTGTTGTTGGTACACTAGCCTGAATGTCTTCTACTGGTTTTGAGGGTTTGTATTCAATTTCATAAAATTCAAGGGCATCTTCAATCATTCTATCTCTCATGGAACTTTGTGATTCAGGTTTCTTGAATGGTATTCCTAAGTAACCAGGCTGCATATTTGGATCAGATGGTGGAATCAAGATGTAGAATCAGAATTCAAGTGTGGATCGAAGTGATTTGACCTGAATAGAGACTTCCAAAGAAACTCTATGTGTGTGCTCTAAAGAGAAGGGATGAGGGATTGAATGTGATGTTGACCCAATCAAGGCACCCAAAGATGTTTGGATGACTATGGAGGTTCAGGGCGGATACCCTTAGATCAGAAAGTCATCCAACTGAGAATTACCTGGGCAGCCAGAGAGGGAGAGTCCCGCAAAGATCCCTACACGGTAGAGCACCCCCACGGGTTACAGGGTTTCCCCCACCCGACCTCTCTTGTCACTAGGATTCCAGGTAGACCAGAATGGGGACTTTGACCACTTAAGTCTACCACTGAGATCACAAGTGCTTAGGATTCCACTTGAACTTTAGATGTGTTGAGTGCAAAAGTGACCTAATTTCAAGGTTGGTTGACCCAACAAGGGGGTCAACTTCACCTATTTGTCCTTTGAGAAGCTTTAAGTCCTTTCTTTTAGGATTCAAGTGAAATTAAGAGCATGCATTTTAGGGTTTCTCTTGAATAAGTCTTTTCAATCAAGGTTTAGGCATACCTCTTTTTGGAAAAGTTGATTCTTGCTTAGAAAGATGTGTCTCTAAAACCCTAAATTAGAATCCTTAATTTGGCTCTAATTTTGGTCCAATTTAGTTGCCACAATTATGGCATCTAGAGCTTAATCAAGGAGGTGGTAGCCTTAGTTACCTTAAATGGACGCACAAATCAATATTTGTTGAAATCAAAATCAGGCAACTTTGGTGACTTAGCTAAATATGGAAAGCAGGTAACCCTAATTGATTTTTATCTTATTTTTCCTTTTCAGAATGAGGGGATTAAGAGAAAAGGGCCAATCAGAGGTTACCTACCCCAGGTGTGTTTGTTGTGCGGTCGTATTCCTTTGAATCTTCTCCCCTGAAACAATCACAACAAAAGAGACGTATCAAGTTAGTATCAAATCAGAAATTGTGATCAAGATTTCTAAATCGGCTGTTGCTCAACAGCAACGACTCCAAAATGTTTAGCGAGGCGAGATCAATGTTAAAATCAATGCATCGTAATGTAGTTGAAATCGCTCGAAAACAAATAAATTTTATTACTCGAAATTATAAATCTGAGGTCGAACACAGGGAGCAAATTGGGGTTTAAAAATCAGGAACACAACTTTGAGAAATTGCATATAATAAGCAATGAAAATCAGAGTTAATGCAAAATGTAAATATAGCCACAAGATATCAATGTATATGAAGAGCACAAAAAAGAATGGACATTTGATTTTGTGAATCAGACGTCTTAAACTAGTGATTGCTACAGTGCTGTGCCATTTCTCTTCTTCTTCTCTGATCTTGTGTCTCTAATCTGTCTGGCTTCCTTCTTCTTCTTCTTCTTTCTTTCCTTCTGTCTCTGCAGCTTCCCTCTCTTCTTCTTCTTTCTTTCCTTCTGTCTCTACGGCTTCCCTCTCTTCCGACTTCAGCTCCTTCTTCCTTTAACTCTTCCTCTTCAGCCTTGTCGTCTCCTTCCTTAGCTCCTCCGGTCTCCTCTCCTCCCTTGGCTGCTTCTTCTCCTTCCTTCTGTAAGAGAGAAAAACATACCCCTACCCACCCCCACGATCTCTCTTCTTCTTTCTCTCTTTGGCTCACTCTCCCAGAGCCTTCTCGGGTAATCGGGTCGAGTATGCGCACCCAGGACCAGGACTACCAGCATGTGGTGGTGGGCGAGGAGTGCAGGTTGGTCGAGTATACGGGTCAAGGCCAGGTCCGCAGGCAGTGGGTCACGGACGAAGCAATGAGGGCGAGTGGGACCTCATCCCATGGTTAGGAGGCGAAGAGCCTATTTGACTTTTTCCTTTTATGTCACTGCGCCTTCTCAAGACTTTCCGAGGTGGGACTATGTTGTCCCACCTTCCTTCGCGAATGCCGTAGCGGAAGTCCCCTGATTGCATCAGCTACGTGGGGCGTTAGTGCCAATTGCTTGGCTAAGGTTGTGCGCAAAGAGATTCCACGTGACCTAAGACCTGTTGCCTGGAGAGAGGAGACCTAGGTGAAGCTCCCAAGCAAGATCCTTGCTGCGTCAATGGCGGTGGAGACCTTCAACACCTGTCAACAGGAAAATGGCCATGCAGCCTTGTCAGAAGGTTCAGGCAGCTTCGCCTGGACACGGCGAAGGTAGTGCGAGGGTGGACGTGGCGTGGGGTGGCTAGAGCGTGCGTGCCTAGGTCACCCTGTGTGCGCAAAAGTGGATGTGTTTGGGGGGAGTTCTGGGGGCTTGGCACGGTGAGTAGAGTGAGGGTCTAGGGTCAGTGAGGTGTGGCAGTGCTTGTGGGGTAGTTGGCGAGGCGTATGGAGGCATGGAGCGGCACGAACACCTCACCAGAGGTCTGGCTGGAGGTGGAGAAGGTGGTGGTGGTTTGTGGCATCAAGGCGTGTTTGCAAGAATAAAAGACAGAAAAATGATGAGAAGGGAGAGAGGACTTAGCTGAGTGAAAATAGACGAAGGGGGAGCAGAGGAGGCGGCCGGCTCGTATTGCCGTCGCCGGAGACGAAATACCCAGTGGAGGAGGACGACGATGATGAAGGGGGCTGTAGGGACGTCGGCTGGTGCGACGCGATGCGAACGAAGAGGATATAGCGAACCCTACCACTAGTATTGTGGTAGAGTGACGATAGAGAGAGAGGGGTCACCGGAGCTTGCTGAGTTATTGACCAGAGGGGGAAGAGAAGAAATAGGAGGTTTCTCAGGCCAATTTCAAGCTTAGAGGTGGCAGGTTGATCTGGGCATTCTTTTATAGGCCCTAGCAGAAGTCTCGTGCTTGGAAGCCAAGCTTCTAAGCACGGCAACCTCGTTGGAGTTGGAAGGTCGAAGGTGACCCAAATCTCTCATGCATTTGCATGAGAGATTGGGTGCCAAATCAAGCCTCTAACTGTGTTCAGACTGGAAGAGATTTCTCAGAGAATCTCCCTTTCAAATTTGAAGGGGATTCTCTGAGGAATCAGGGAGATCTTTCCCTCGATACCTCACCAAAGTAGGATTCCCTCCACTATAATGGTGGAGGGACCTAACTGCAAAGAATGATGAGGAAGTTAGGGGGTTTCTACAGAGGTTTTCAAAAGATAGGGGTAGAAATGTAATTAGGCTGGACCTGTTTGCAAAGTAGGTCAAGATGAATTCCTCTCAGGTCTAAATTTTGGTACAAACCTAATTTGGACCTAAGAAATCCAATGGTGACGTTGGATTTTAGGTTTGACCACGTTTGACTCGACAATTTACATAAAAATTCAATTTAGGGCAAATATTTGATTGAGACCCCAATTTAGGTCAAAATAGGTTCTACGGGCCAAATTGAAGGTTATAAAAACCTAGAGGATATTTTTCCATAATTTTTAAAGGGTCTAGGTGAATTTTATCCTGACCAAAACCTTATCAAATTAAGTGAGTCTATTTTAGGGTTACAAGAAGTCATTTAATTTCTAGAATTCACATGAACCTTTTTCTGTATGAACCAACTCACTTTTTATCCTATTATGACCATTTGACCTGTGTTTAGCTCATGAGAAAACCCGTTGTTGTACTGCAATGATAAAATTGTAATTTTACCCCTTATTTCTTGCTTTTCTCTCAGAATGGTTATTCAATGAGTTAAGTCCTCCAGTTGGTTATGTAGGAGCTTTTGTTCTCTTTTCTAGGTCAAAATGAGCTAGTTAGGACTCATGATGGTGTTTCCATCAGGGGTGGAGTTGACGGGAAGGAAGAAGAGGAAAGGGTTCGGGGAAGGAGGAGAGAAAAAGAGAGTAGGGGGTTTTGGTGGATGCGTTGAGACAGAGGGAGGAGGAAAAGGGAGAGGAGGAAGGAGATTAAAAGGGAGAGAGAGACCATGAGAGAGATAGAGGAGGAGGTGGTGGAGAAGGTGGCTCCGCAGGTGGCTGGTGATGAGGTCATTGAAGAGGATGGGAACGAAGGTAGGAGAGAAGAGGAGAGGAGAGGTGAGGGAGATGGGTTGGTTGCCCTTCGGTTCTCTATAGGGAGTGGAGAGGTGATTGCACAGTAATTATGCAACCTAAATCACCTGAATTAAGTTAGATTCTAGCATAACTTAGGAACAATGCATGCATAAGCATCATAACTTGCATAATAGTTAGTTTGATTAGCTGCATAGATAATATTGTCATTTTATGTACTAAAGAGAGACAAAATTAATCGCAGATGATTCAAAGCAGCGGATGACAAATCATACCATACAAATCTGATCAGAACGATGATGAGAATCTAACGCTTTTGAAATCGTCTCGATCAAACAACCAGAGCATCTTATGCAGTCCATAGAAGAATAAAGGCCATGGAGCCAGAGGATAAAGATCCAAGCCTCAGATGAAAAATCCAACCGCACAGATGGATCCGAATCAATGACCGCAATCCATCGACGCAAAAATTAACCCAATCAGATGTCTACATCACCAGATACAAAGAAAAGAAGATGGATGGCCATAATGGTGCCACATGGTGCCACCACAGCCACCCTTCACCATCGCCCCATCTCCGAAGATCATTCCATGCTCGTTGTGGGTCGTTCGATGGCCATTCAACGGTCCACGAGCCACCACATCCCTACTCCATCTGCGCCTCATCAAAGAGGTAGAAGATTTCGACTGTTGGATCTTCATCCAACGGTCGAGAGCGAAGTTACCTTAAAATGAAAACGCAACAAAACGAAGGAGTAGCGCAGCGGTTCGCACCTTCGCTCGCAAGCAAGCGATGCGTGCTCGATCCACAACATGCGAGAAATCAAGAGAACGTTAGGCGCGAGCACAATTGGACCGTTGGATGGCAAGCGAAGCATGTGGATGCGACTGCATGGCACAATCTAAGCACGCCGCAGCTGGACGTGAGAACCCATGTGCGATCTCACGTGCTTGCTTCGACGCAAAGGCAGCGGGCGCGATCTTTAATTCGTCCGATCGTGAGGATCAGGCGCACATTTTGATCGAGCGGGCACGCGCGGAGGAGCGAGAGCTGCGCAATTGTGGATCAAGGGCTCTAAACGTGCCACGTGTCGACATCCCATGCACCTAGAGTGTAGAAAGCGATTTTGAGGGAGTTTTAAGGCCAAATCAGGTCCATTGATCTCCTGATTGACGGATCTGATTAACCTAAGGTTGTTACACGAGTTGGAGGGCCAAAATACCCTCTTTTCCCTCCATCAAAGCAATAAAAGATGACCCAAGGCCCCCTGTTGGAGAACTATCTCTTCCATCTTCCAAACAACTCTTCATCTCTCTCTTCCACCTTCCACTATCTTCCGCCTCTCTCTGCAACTCCGACCTTCGTCCCGATGCTCCAAATCTGAGGTGCTACCGCACCTCACACAAGAATCCCACAAGCGGCGGCGTCTATCTGCATCTCTCTCTCTCTCTCTTTCTTTTTATCTATCTACTATCTATCTTAGGAATTTCTATTTTGAAAAAACTCTATTTGAATGCATTAAAATTCTGATCTTCTGCATGTTTGACCTATACATATATATATATAGAGCAAGTTTTATTGAAAAGCTTCTACATTAATCGAAATTGCCTCCCTGCGAACGACCCGATACTCACTGAATTTTATAAATTTATTTGTTCCATCGCGATTTGCACTGCAATGATAATATCTACCTTTCCAAACGCATCTAGCAACGAAGGAACAAGTTAGCACCAGAAATTTTTGAAGCTTTTCAATGCTTATTCAAGATCTCTAACTTGCTATTTTTCCGTTGATTTCAGGAAGCATGGAATCTGAACAGGACATGACAAATGGGGAAATCGTGGGTTCGAATCTCAACTAAGTACCCGTAGTTAGATTAGTTAGCTTTAAAAAAAATCCAAAAAAAAAAAAGGATTGTTTGAACCTTAGGATTAGTTAGAATTTGCTTGCTTATTAAAAAAAAAATCTCTCTTATTAGTGATTTTCAGGCTGAAATAATATCTTATCTAAAAAATTCAATTCCCGATGATCTGCTCCTCCAAAACTTTCAAATGTTTGCTAAACTTGAGTTCTGAAGTCAGGAACAACATATCCAAATTTTGCGCAAATCTAAGTTATAGAAAAGTTTTAAAAATTCATGCACTGATCTATTATCAATTCGGTTAATGTTCCTGATTTTTCAAAGTTAAAAATATCATAAGAATTTTTATACAACTCTGATTGACTTAAAATTTGTGGCACTGAATTCCTATTGAAATTAAGAATTTAGAAAAAATCTAAAAAAATATTTCTTGCCCATTTGATTGCATAGATTATTCAATCATTAACTGGGGGTCAAAATAGACTACAAAATCTCCAATACACTTTAAATAAAAAAAAATAGAAACGTACATTAAAATTCTTGAAAAAATATTTTTTGAGTGCCTAGTTAGTGGTGAAATAGGACCAAATGATTGCATTGCTTGAGTTGCACCACTAATCTGATTTTTGGACTTAAAAGAACATCTAGCAACTATCTGTGCGTAGGATTTCACATTAAGGGTAGAGCACACCTGCATTTCCATACTTAAAGGAAATATATCAAACAATTGAGATTTGCAAAAGTCTTGTGTGCCTCATCAAAACCTTGATTGAAGATATTAACTCAAGTGAATCCTAAAACGCATTAACACAAGTATTTGAATCTTAAAAAATACTTCATCAAAAAAAAAATGCTTGTGAACCCTTTGCCTAAGCATTTCGCACATTTAAAATCAATTTTAAGGGCAAACACCTCCTTATCGCCCATCATATTCCAAAAGCACATCAAACCCAAGCTTAAAATTGAGTAGATTTGCCCTAGGTAGGACAGATAGTCTTGGGGACTTGAAATTAGATTGGACTAAAGTTAAGACCTTATTTACTTGGACCCACTAGTGACAAGAAAGGTTGATGCGGTAATCGCGTTAACACTTAGTGGTGTCCTACTGTGCAGGGTGTCCTAGGGGGTCCCACCCTTCTGACTAGCCAAGTAATTCAAGGGTTGAGTTGACCCAATCGTGTTTGAGGGAGCCAGGATCAAGTCTATTTAGGGTTAAAACTCTAAGGACCGGTTTGATTACTTGCATTGAAAGGGCGGGATATTCTCTCATCTATCTTCTCTCTCTCGTCTACACACATTCTTCTGGTGCATACAAGGTAGATCTCAAAATCCTGATTTGCTACCACCATTAGAAAAAAATCCTAGGAGAAGACCTATTTATCCAGAATCTGAATCTGAACCCTCTACAATGGCTAGTGACCATGAGGAAGATGAGATCAAAGAGGAAGAACAAAATCTGGATCCAATGACCCTCTTACAGAGAGATCACTAAACAGGGCCAACACCATGACAGGCAGATGCAAGTCATTGTGCAGGCCATCACCCAACTCCAAATTTTGAGAGTTGACCAACTTCTCCGTGACTTTTACAACCCTCTTAATGCCCAACCTAAACCCTTTGTCAGGGTACCTCAGGATGGGGAAGATTTTGAACTCAAACCTCATATTATCAATCTGACTCCCCACTTCTATGGCCACGATTCTGATGACCCCTTCCACCACCTTGAAAAACTTCTACTCATAGGAAGGACCTTTGGCTCTAGGAACATGAATGGGGGTACCTTCATGATGAAAATGTTCCCATTCTCCTTAAAAGATAGAGCTGCTCATTGGTTGAGAACTATTGGTAGACCAAACCTAACTTGGGAAGATCTAAGAAGCATATTCCTGAGGAAATTCTTTCCCGTAGGAAAAACCAACACCCTTAAATGTGCCATTACAACCTTTAAGCAGAACCCTAGGGAACAACTACATGAGGCTTGGGATAGATTTAACAACTTAACTAGGAAATGCTTTCATCATGGGATTCCAAAGTGGAACTTGGCCAATATTTTCTATTATGGGTTGAGTGATAATATGAAGAATTTTGTTGATGCGGCATGTGGGGTCAATTTCTTAAGTAGAGATGCTGGGGGAGCCTTTCAATTATTTGAGAATATGAGTGAAATTTCCTCAACAATGCCTTAATGTTCTCCTTTAACAGAGCTAATCAACTAAGGAGTAGAGTTTATGAAGTTGAAGATAATTCACACTCGATTGATTTAGAGCTAATTGCACAACGATTAGACAAGGTGGAACTCGTGGGAAAGAATGTGGAGAATTTGGATAAGAAACTAGATAATCTTCTGAAGGGTGGGTGTTCCTTAGGTACACAATCTAGAGTACATCCTATGCCTACCCAAGGAATGCCTACGTTAACCCACAACCAGCTTCCCAACCCCCTAGGTCAGGAAATAGTGCACAACATTAATGACCTAACCATGGCTCCACCCGTGAGCCAACTGTACTTGGACCCATCTCTTTCTGGGTACCAAGGAGGGACCTTGATGCCCTCAAATTCTGAACTAAGCATCCCAATGCCTAGTTGTCCTGAGGATGTGAATGCACTCTAGGGTTACACTAGAAATGAGCCCTATTCAAACATGTACAACCCTGAATGGCGCAACCATCTTAACTTTGCTTGGTCAAGTCAGAAACCCGCCTAGGGTCCTAATTTAACTAAGCTAAACACTTATGGGCAACTCAGTAGGTACACACAACCACACACATATCAGCCACCACCTAATCAGGAAAACCTACCCTCTGATTTGAGTTTGGTCCTCAAAGAAATGCAAGAAATGAATCTGAGACATAAGGAAGAAATGAATCAATTGAGGACAAAATTGACGGGACGACTAGACCAACTAGTTGATTATAGACAACACGGGATGCTGCCTTCAGAATTGATGTGACCCTTTAGCTTGCTAATAGGTCAACCAAAATTCCAAAGGGCCTTGTATAAAATGTGATTATAAAAGTGAGGGATTTTGAGTACCCTGTGGACTTCCTTATTCTGGACATGGAGGCATCAAAAAACCTGAACCACACCCCTATAATCTTAAGAAGACCTTTCTTGGCCATGACCAAGGCTCTAATCAACTATGAGACAGGGATTATGCAATCACCTCTGGAAGGAAAAATTGTCAACTCAATATCTTTAAAGCTTCCCAAAAGAATAAGGTGAATTGTGGTTCCATCAAGGTTGTAGGAACAATTGAACAAGTTTTGGCAATTCACACTAAAGATGATCCAAATCCTACCAAAGCTCAAGATTAGCACAAAAGGCAAGAAGGGGATGTACTTGAGGATGATTCAGATCTACCAACTCCAATAAAAACTCAAATTGAAAAGGACATTAATGAGATTGAGAAACTCTTGGGAGTAACTTATGACGAGTTAGATGATAATGTGAAGAATCCTCAATACACTCACCCTGAAATCCAAGAACTAGTGAATTTTGTGGGGGGACAATCTAAGGACATGAACCAGGAAATAACCCCAGAAGAAGAAGTTCAACACATAATGGACTGGGAAGAATTTATAAGCCAACTGGTTCAAATGGATGGCTTGAATCTAAGGGAGAAATGACTTCGGATGAGGAAGAGGTAATATCTGATGAAGATTTTGATGTATTCAGCACAACTCTACCTTTGCCCTCATATGAACCATAGCCTGGAGAACTCATGATTTTTTATATCAACCACCATTATGAAGACCCTTATGACTCTGATTCAAAACCAGACTTAAATCATGATCTCAATCTAGACCCTCTACCACCTCTTCTTGATTTATGGAACTGGATTGACGAACAGGCTATGCATCTTGAACCTCATCCACCTGACCCTATTCCATATTTCAAATCAAAAAGACTCTTTGGAGTAGGGCTACATCATCAACTGGTCTGCATTTGTGGATCATTGATTCTTGGACCAAATGATCATATCTTTATATTGATCTTGAATCTCTCTGCAACAATTATTACCCCTTCTCTTGACCCACAATATTGAATTACATATTTTTTGGTTTAGGTCCGAAAAATGACATTAAACTTAGCACTGGCTGGGAGGCAACCCAATATTCATTACAGGTAGTTTTTCATCCTCTACATCCATGCTGAATTGGATTAACAAGCATAGTCAGGTGAATCCCCTTATCTTGCTTATTATATTTTGATTTTTCTACATACATTTCAATGAGGACATTATAATGAATAGGCATGGGGGGGTGGACATTGCATGTCATATTTTTATGTCAAAAAAAAAAATTGCATTTAGGTATAAAAAATTTTTGTTAAGGTTTTATTAGGGATTTATTCTTAAGTTGATTCCTAAGTTTAGAATCCAGTACAATTTCACACTTACACATAGAATTTGCAATGGATCCTCTGTGAAAATCGATAAACATCTTTAGTTTGTCGAAAAGAAGTAGTGCTTCTTTTCCTGAGCCCTTAGATAGTAATTAGGGAGTCAGGCAAACTATCTTCTAACAGATCCACTAAACAAGTGTGAGGTGAGAGTAGAAAGTCTACTAGTGCTTTAAGGCTAGTATGAGGAATCCTAAAATTCTAGATAATTAGATAATGATACTCAGACTTAGGCATAGTTTTCGCTCTCAATTTCTACGTATAAATTCTTAGTGCGAATATTTTGAGAGCCACCAAATAAGGCAAAATACGTAAAGAGCGGGTTCTGATAAAACTAGGACTAAGGTGAATGAATTTAAAGATGGCTTTATAACCCCGAGGGAATAAGTTGCCTATCCAAATAGAATTTTACTAAGGGTCAAGTATGAGCTATAGATGAGGATTGGCTTTTTACTTGGATTCGTTGCATAGGCTACAACAATACACTTTCACAATTGTCTGGGTTTCCAAAGTTTTGAATGAAAATAAAAGAAATAAATATCTAGTCAAACTCTTGATAAAAATCAATCATATAGGACTACTTTGCATTTAGTCTTGCATTTGCTAGGGACTAGCAAGATTTAGGCATTGGGGTGTGATTGCACAGCAATCATGCAACCTAAATTACCTGAATTAAGTTAGATTCTAGCATAACTTAGGAACAACGCATGCATAAGCATCATAATTTGCATAATAGCTAGTTTGATTAGCTACATGGATAATATTGTCATTTTATGTACTAAAAGAGAGACGAAATTAATTGCAGATGATTCAAAGCTGCCGATGACAGATCAGATTGTATAAATCTGATCAAAACAACGACGGGAGTCCAACGCTTCTAAAATCGTCTTGATCAGACAACCAGAGCGTCTTGTGTAGTCCATAGAAGAACAAAGGCCGCAGAGCCAATGGACAAAGATCTAAGCCTCATATACAAATCTAACCGCACAGATGGATCTAAATCAACGATCGCAATCTGTTATGACCCAGTTCCCGAATCCCTATAGGACACGATAATCGAACCGACTCGACTGATCCCAAGACCCAGTCGTCCAACGAAAAAGTAACCAAAATAAACCACATTCACCATGCAGGTAACTAACAGTAACAAAAGTACAGTAGTAAAGGAAAGAACTACTACAGTACATACCACCACAACAGTGGGGAATTAAAAACAGGTACAGAAATATGATGTTTACAATAAAGAGTACAAGGTGAAACAGAAATACTCACTACTATAGAAAAATGGCACAACAAAAGTACAACTACTGGGCTCTACTAGGCCCAGCACCCTCCGCAGCCACAAGCTCTAGCTACTCAACACCTGGTCCTGAAAAAGGTGACAAATGTGACACATCAGCGAAACGCTGAGTAGAGTGGCAACCAGCTAGCTAAGAAAACAGTAAAGGCGGACAAGTAGCTGTTGTTTTTAATTCCTTTCTTTATTTCTCTATTTACTTTTTCTTGAATGTTCCTTGTGGGAATGATCTTAATTGCAATCTTTTCCAAAAAGTAGAAGTAGCACGTGATGCTCTCCTAGTCGAAAGAGTCTCCCGTGGTGGTCCTACCCTTAGTCAACCACCCCAAGGTCACTGACAGACGTAACGATGACTATGGCACGCGCGATAAACGCACGGGTAGCTACCCCGCACTGGCACGCGGTCAGTCGTTTCCGTTAATGAGTGCCACCAAAGCATAGTACGGAACCAGTATAGGGTAGAGCCCTCTCAGTAATAGGGGTCCAGTCCCTCCACAGTAACCAAACAGGGGTCTCGCCCCTCCACAGTCCGTGCACCCTTGCCTGACTACCCTAGTTTGCCCAGTGGGCCTAACAAGTCGGTGTAGGACGGCTAGCTGAACCCCGGGGCCTATGGGGTGGCTAACTCTCTCCCTATAGTAGTAGCTCTCCCCGGTATTGTGTATGCGAGGGCCAAAACTTGATACAAAGTGGCCAGACCTAACCCCAGATCCCTGGGGCGGCTATCTCCGCTTTGTACTAAACAGGAGGACAGTCGCTCTCCTTGGTACTCCATACTCAAGGGCCAGCTCACTTTCCCATCAACTTTCCCAGTTCCATTTTATTTATTTTCCAGGAGCTCTACTCCTAATTCCCTGTATGGTTCATACTCATATTTCTCAGGCCAATCCATACTAGGTTTCATCATCTCAGTTTAATTCGCATATAGGCCGCGTTTCCAATATTTAATATAAATTTATATACAAGCAGCTCAAATTTAGTTTCTAACAACAGGAATTACATGTAACAGCTACTAGCAACAGTACTCTACATTTCACAGGCAGCTGTTATCCAATTACAGGCAATTATCATTATTCTATCTACTTATCCAAGACTGCAATTCAGGTATTCAAGACATTCGTTTCAGTGTTTCTGTTCCTAGGATTCATGCCATACCCTAGGATCTATCATTCATTATAGTTTTCAAGTCCTAGGATTCATGCCATACCTTAGGATCTATCATTCAATCTAGTTTTCAGGTCCTAGGATTCATGTCATACCCTAGGATCTATCATTCATTTTAGAGATGCATTAATGTTTGTAAATAACTAAGGGGAGCCACCCTACTCATAAGATCGGGAGTGATGGGGGTGTGATCGGCAGGTCCACGTGCCTCCTCAACCCCCAAAGCCGCAACAGAACGAGGTCCTAACGCAAGAATCAATCATAAGGAACCACTTAGAACAGGATACAAGTATTTTAACAAGTAGAGGAACTAATTCTGAGAAGAACGAAATTTCAAACGCGGAAATCGGACATCGAACGGATCCTAAACGGGTAAAAATGACAACTCTGACTCAAATAAGACGTCTAGAACACCTTCCAGACGTCTTAAAAGTGGTCCAGGACATACCTTACTCTGCGCTGCTCCTCAGACGTCCATGGTCCCGCTGAACCGTCTGGACCCAGTTTCAGACGTCTGACCACCTCTCCGGACGTCTAGAGATGCTCTCTGTCGTCTGGTGATGTGCCCAGACGTCTAATCTGCGTGGGAGGGTGTGTCCTCGCGCCTTCCCGAAACGAAACCTGCACGCGCGATGAAAGCCTCCTCATCACGACACGTCTCAACACTTCGTCTCATCATGCCACGCCGCGCTCGCCCGCCTGCTGCTTGAGCTGCAGCAGCACCGGGGTAACCTCCCCAACACCACGATCCCGCTGCGTGCCCGTCGACCGGCCCCGAGCTGCTCCGCCGAGATCACTCTCTTCCTCACGTGCTCTCCCTCTTCTCCCCTCTCGCTGCACCTCTTCCTCTCCGCACGCACTCGGCAACAGCTGCTGCCCTTGCTCTCTCTCTCACGCTCACGCCAGAAGAAGGAGAAGACGGTGGGGTGGTGGGTGAGGGAGAGGGAAGGGGTATTTGAAGGCGTGGGGGGGAGGAAAAAAAAAGCATCTGCAGGTCGACGGGTTTCAGTCTGTGCGCGCACGCACGCAGACTCGCAATCGTATGCACGCAAAAATTTATTTCCAGATGTCTGACTAGACATCTTAAAAAGCGTTTGATGTCTCGAGTCTTAACACAATCCAACGGCACAAAAATCAAACCAATTGGAGATCTACATCTCCAGATACAAAGAAAGAAGATGGACGGCCATGATGGCGTCACGTGGCACCATCACAGCCGCCCTTCACCACCGCACCATCTCTGAAGATCATTCCTCGCCCACTGTGGACCATTGGATGTCCATCCAACGGTCCACGAGCCACCACGTCCCTGCTCCATCCGTGCCTCATCAAAGAAGGAGAAGATCTCAACCGTTGGATCTTCATCCAATGGTCAAGAACGAAGTTGCCTTAAAATGAAAACGTAACAAAATGAAGGAGTAGCGTAGCGACTCGCACCTTCGCTCACAGGCAAGCGACGCGCGCTCAATCCGCGTCGCGCGAGAAATCAGGAGAACGTTAGGCACGAGCACAATTGGACCATTGGATGGCAAGCGAAGCGCGTGGATGCGACCATGTGGCACGATCTAAACATGCCACAGTTGGACGTGGGGACCCACGCGCGATCTCACGTGCTTGCTTAGACACAAAGGTAGCGGACGCAATCTTTAAGCCGTTTGATCGTGAGATCGGATGGTTAAGGATTAGGATGTCATTTTGAGTGAGTGGGAGCACGAAGAGAAGCGAGTGCGCGCTGAGGAGAGGGAGCCGTACGATCATGGATCAAGGGCTCTAGGAGTGCCACATGTCAACATCCCATGCACCCATAGCGTAGAAGGCAATTTTGAAGGAGTTTTAAGGCCAAATCAGGTCTGTTGATCTCTCGATCGACGGAACTGATTAAGCTAAGGTTGTTGCACGAGTTGGAGGGCCAAAATACTCTACCCTCCATCAAAGCTATAAAAGAAGACCCAGGGTCCCCCTATTGGAGAGCTATCTCTTCCATCTTCCAAATAACTCTTCATTTCTGTAACGAGTGCGTGCCCCAGACGTCTTTTAAGACGTCTGGGAGGTGGGCCAGACGTCTGACCAGACGTCTGGGATCGTTTCCAGACGTCTGGAAATCAGTTATTCTGGCACGAGTCTTCATCTGCGCGCCTCAGCGCGCAGGCCCGCGAATATCCGATATTCTCTGCGGCTGCAGACGCTCTGCCGCGTCTCTCCCTCCTCCTCGCGTGGCCTTAAAAGGCCACGCCTCCCCTCCCGTCTCCACCGTCTCCTCCTTCTTCTCCTTCAGCCAGTGAGCGTGAGCATGAACGCGAGGGCGGCAGCGGCGGCCGCAGTAAGCGCGGAGGAGGTGCGGCGTGCGAGAGCGGAGCTCTGCCGTGAGGGCGAGCTCGCCGGAGCGGCTTGGCCGGCCGGCGGAGGGCGCAGGGGGCGCGGAACGACGCGGAGAGGGACCTGCTGCAGTCTGAGCAGCAGGCGCGCGAGGTGCGACGCGGGCGGCGTCGCGAGCGGAGGCCGAGTAGCGCCCTGATTCTGGAAAAATTTCCAGAATCAGACGTCTGGGTTGATAGTCAGACGGCGAGGGAGAAGTCTGGAAGCTCATACAGACGTCTGAAAGGTGAGTATTCCGCCTTCTTCTTCCTTCCTGTCGACTGACCGTACTGAGGGAGGCAGTTGGCTGTGCGCAGGTTCGCTGATTCGCCATCCTTTGCGAATCAGACGTCTGGAAGTTGTACCAGACGGCGAGAGTGACCTCCAGACGTCCGGGGTGACCATAGGACGTCTGGGAGCTACGACAGACGTCCCTGCAGACTTCTGGACGTCTGGGAAACCACGCTGAACAGGTAATTCTCTGATCCACTGTTTAAGACGTCTGGAAGAAGTTCCAGACGTCTGATTTTGCACAGTATCGTCTTTTTCGACCCGTTTAGGGCCCGTTCGGGCTCCGTTTTCCGCGATTCGAGTTGCGTTCTTTTCAGAATTAATTCCTCTACCCGTCTACAGTAGCTATACACTGTTTTGAGACACTCCTTGTGTTTGATCCTTGTGATAGGACCTCGTTCAGTTGCAGTCTTGAGAGTCGCGGAGGCACGCGGGATTCCCGATCACGCCCCCATTACTCCCGTTGTACCTGGTAGAGTGGCTTAAGTTTATTATTAAAACCTGTTAAAGTATGGAACCATAACTAGAATCTAGGACATTGCATGAATCCTAGGAATGAGAAATGTATGGAATGATAGCTCCTTGGTGATGCATGAATCCTAGGGCTGGAAAACTAGTTGTATGCTAGATCCTAGGATGTGGCATGAACCCTAGGATGGAAAAACTAGTGGAATGTATAATACTGCAGTCTTGGAAAAATGGAAAGGAATATAAAGCTGCCTGTAAATTGAATTAACAGCTGCCTGTTATGAATAAAGAAACATGATTGAGATCATGGATTGTGAGAACGTGAAACTGGAAAGTGAAACATATGATGTTCTGAGATAAAGAGCTGGAACCCTACGGGGAATTAGGAGTGGAACTCCTGGAAAGAAAAAGGAATGGAACTAAGATGTAGTTTGTACTGTCTCTTGGGTACGCAGTACCAAGGGAAGTACCTGTACCTGTTTAGTGCAGAGTGGGGCCAGCCACCCAGGGACCCGGGGTTAGGATTGGCCGCTCTGTACCGACTTGTTGGCCCTCGTGTACGTAGTACCGAGGAGAGCTACTAGTGTTAGGAGAGTACTAGCTACCCCACGGGCCCCGGGGTTCTGCTAGCCTCCTTCACCGACTTGTTAGGCCCACTAGGGCAAACCAGGGTAGTCAGGCGAGGGTGCGTGGACTGTGGAGGGGCAAGGCCCCGGTTTGGTTACTGTGGAGGGGTTGGACCCCTGTTACTGAGAGGGCTCTGCCCTGGTTCCGTGCTGTGCTTTGAGCGCACCCGTTAACGGAAACGACTGACCGCGTGCCAGTGCGGGCTAGCTACCTATGCGTTTATCGCGCGTAGCCGTAGTCACCGTTACGTCTGTCAGTGACCTTGGGGTGGTTGACTGAGGGTAGGATCACCACGGGGGACTCTCCCGGCCAGGAGAGCACCACGTGCTACTTCTACTTTTGGAAAAGACTACAATCAAGATCGTTCCCACGAGGACATTCGAGATCAAGTAAAGGATCTGAGAAATAAATGAAATAGTGAGAAAATTGAAAGATGTGAATAAAGGAAGTAATAGAACATAACAGCTACTGTACACTCTACTGTTGTCTTTAGTTAGTTTGCCACTCTACTCAGCGTTTTGCTGACGTGTTACACTCGTTATCTTTTTCAGGACCAGGTGTTGAGCAGCCAGGGTCAGCGGCTACAGAGGACGCTGGGCCGAGTAGGGTCCAATAGAGTTTACCACAGTCTTTTGTACCTCTTTTGTTTCTGTTCTAGTGAGTAGTTTTGTTTCCGTTGTACTTTCTTTACCTGCAGTTCGTGTTATATGATAAATGTTGTTCTACTGTTGTGGTGGTACCTACTGTAGTAGTTTCTCTCCTTACTGCTGTACTTTCTTACTGTTAGTTATATTCATGCTGAATGTGGTTTATTTTACTGTCTTTTGGTTACTTCCTCGTTGGACGACTAGGTCTTGGGATTAGTCGAGTAGGTCCGGTTCTCGTGTCTCGTAGGGACTCGGGAACCGGGTCGTTACAATTTCTCTCTTCCACCTTCTTCCACTATCTTCCGCCTTTCTCTCTGCAACTCCGACCTTCATCCCGATGCGCTAGATCTGAGGTGCAACCGCACCTCACATAAGAATCCCACAAGCAGTGTCGTCTATCTGCAACTCTCTCTCTCTCTCTTTCTATCTATCTGCTATCTATCTTAGGAATTTCTATTTTGAAAAAACTCTATTTGAATGCAATAAAATTCTAATCTTCTACATGTTTGATCTATACATATATATAAATATCTGTTTAGACCAAATTCTATTGAAAAGCTTCTGCATAAATCGAGATTGCCTCCCTGCGAACGACCTAGTACTCACCAGATTTTATAAATTTATTTGTTCCGTCTCAATTCGCACTGCAACGATAATATCTACCTTTCAAATGCATCCAGCGGCAAAGGAACAAAGGGTTACGAAGAGGGATGGGATGAGGGTGTTACGAGTGAGCGGGAAAAGTGGGGGAGGTGTGCCACCTAGTTTTCTCGATAGCGAATGGAGGTGGAGCGTGGTTACGAGGAGAGTAGAGGAGAAGTTACGGAGTACGTGAAGGGGAGAGAAGTTGAGGAAAATGTGGGTATTTTACATGGGATTTATATATATATATAAGAAATGGATAAAAGGGTTAACCTAAATAAAAATGAATTTAGAATGGGGTTAAAATGGGAATGTGTTAACCTAAATAAAAATGTGGCTAGCTTAATTAATTAAGATCGAGCCAATTTAAAGGATTCGACTAGGTCTTAACTAATTACTTTAGCCAAAATCAAATTGAAATTAAAATAGGTAGGAATAAAAAATAGGCTCCTCCTCACCACACCCTTATAACAATAGGATTCATTTAAACCTGCATTACCTGCGTATATAGAATAAATATATAAAAATACGTAAACATATGTAATTTAATGCTACTTAGATTCATTGTATGCGAAAATGTTAATTAAACTATTAGCCCTATTATTACGATAATTACTTCTATTAAGTTATGAAACTACATTAAAATTAACTAATTATCACATGCGAATGTAGTTTCATCACACCCCCTATCTTACATTTTACTAGTCCCTAACAAAAGCTAAAAAATAAAACAAAGAAAAATAACGAAAACGTAAAGTTAGAACCCACCTTAACAGATCATCACCATTAATTGAAGTTGTGCAACATTAGGTTTAAATAATGACTCAACAGCTCCTCGGTGACAAATTAATATAAAAGACTCATTATTCCTAGCTTCAAGTGTCACAAGTGAATTTCTAAAAAACTTACAGTCAACCAAAGTTTAGAAAAGAGCTAGAAATAAATCAAGTATTCATGCATGTGGACTGAATAAGTTTACAAGCCAAAATGGAAGAAATCTAATCTCCAGAGCCTGAATTTATTAGTCCAATTCATCTCCACAATCACCTTAGATTCTTTCCTAGTACACCCTGGATTACTCCATATTAGCTCCCAGCATATCTTAGGTTCATCGGACTTTCTACATGACCCCTATAGCAAGCCTTACATCTTCAACTCCCAGACCAGTTGGCCTTAGGGTACTGAGTGATAAAGCACTCCAAAGGACTTGTTGGATCAAGTTACGAAGGCTTACGAATCCCAAGACATATATTAAGTTTATTTAATAGTGTTGAGTATTAGACTAAGATTAGAATTAGGTTCTTTTTCTTTTTACAAGATATATACAATGCCTCCCACTAAAAATGGAGTAAAGGAGAGGACTTTATGAAATTTTTCTGATGTTTTTGTTTTTTTTTCTTTTTCTGTTTGTTTTTCTTCTTCTTTTTTCAATATATATTTTTCTAAAGAACTTAATTCTTCTCCTAAATCACACTCAACAAGTTAGGTGCATTTATTTCATTTTCCCAGGAGGTTAATAAGAGTTTCCTAAAAGTGGTTTAGAAATCCTCCTAAGTGAAGTGGAGAATAGTAATTAAGATTTACGACTCTGAAAAACCAAACTCCTAAAAGCTTTCGTGCCTGACAACTTATTAATGTGAATAGTGAATATAACGGAATACTTAAATTTCAAACTCTTCTAAGCAAATGGTTGAAAATAAATCTTGTTTACTCTTCACTCTTCAACTCATTACTAGGAAACAGCAAGACATATGTCAAAATCCAAAATCTTAATTGATCACCTTGGTAATTGAGTCTAAAACCTAAAGAGTCACTGAGTTAAACCTAAGTATACTCCTTAAGGTAACAACTCCTGGTTAAAGGGGCATTTTCATCATACTTCAAAAACAAAAACAAAATCAAATGGAAAAACACAATTAAATGCATGCAAACTTTACAAACTTTTTTTTTGAAAAAAATAATTCAACTAAAACTTAAAAATTGCAGCTTACACAACACATTGAAAAATGAAAACAGGTCGGGAAAGAAAATAGGTTCCCCCCCCCAACTTATGTAACATTGTCTACAATGGTATAAAAATAAAAGAGAGGGAGTAGTTTAGATAGATATGACCTGATGTAGTGAAACACTTGTGATGGTGAGCTATCCAACTTAACTAACCTACAAAACTAAAAATAGATTAAAAATAAAAAAAAATTTATTTATTTACAAAATCTAAAGGATGGTTAAATAACCTTGTTTATATACAAAATTGAACCTAAGAAAAGTAGGGCTTTCGGTTATTCACAGACCGAGAAAAAAAAAGCCTCTATAAGAAAACTCGACTCATGAATTTACTATAATTGAATCTTTGCACGTCAGATCCTCAAGACATAATAAAATCACGAGAAGTCTTGCAAAGCTACTCTTCTCTCATGATGAAATCTTGGCATAGTGACTTAGATTAGCACCCCAATATAACCCTATTAGGTCTTGCAAAGCTACACACCTTAGAGCTAACAAGTCCTAGGAATGCTAACTCCATTCTGTTTACGAGTAATAGCTAACATCTTAAGGAATAGGGCTTCGCTGGGCTACACTCTATCCTCAAGAGGTAACTAATCCTCATATCAAGCTCGAAGTCACTATCCTACTAAAGTACAAATAGGTTAACTGTTCTTAGACGTTTCGTGCGGATTTAAAGGCGTATTACGTTGCAGTAGAACCGACAAAACGTTTAAACAAATAATTTTATTACTCGAACAACTAGAGTATCCGAGGTCGAACACAGGGAGCAAACTCAGTACTTTGTAAAACCCAAGAATACAACTGTTAAATGCAAATATAATTGATTCAAAGAGTTTTTAAGAAAGATGTAAAAAAAATAGAATTAGACGTCTGATTTATGTATCAGACGTCTTAAATGTGATCTTTCTCTTTTTCTTCTTCTGCTTTGCCTTTCGGATCTCTTTGCAATCTTCCCTTGTCCTTCTTCTTCTTCTCCTGCGAAGACTTCTTTCTTTCTTCTTCTTCTATCTTGCTTTCTTCTTTCTTCGTTGCCTTCTTCTTCTTCTTTGTCTTGCTTTCTTCTTCTTCTGTCTTGCTTCTCCTTTCTTCTTTGTCTTGCTTTCTTCTTCTTCTGTCTTGCTTCTCCTTTCTTCTGCAGCGGCCACGTCCTTCTCCTGCAATCAGCCTGCCTGCACAGGGAACAAAACCTAACCCTTCACCCTCTACCCGCGCGTCTCTCTCTCTCAAGCAATTCACTCAAACCGCTCTACCAGAGCCACAGTCTTAATCGGGTCGGATCGTACCCGGGACCAGGCGCACCTGCAGGTGTGTGATGCGCGAGGAGTGCGTAGGTCTAGGTCGGGTCGGATCCGCCAGGTCCGCGTGGTCAGGCCGCGGACGAGGCGGGTGGGGTCAGTGAGGGACCTCACCCCTGTGCTTTCGAGGCAGTAAACGTATATCACAAAAACTCTTTATACCATACCTGTGCCTTGAGATTCCACGATGTGGGACTAAACGTTCCGCCCTTCCTTTGCGTGCGCCCGCAGACTCTCGTGTGCAATTGCCCACGCTGAAGGCCCTGCTGGTGTTCCTTGCTGAACTCAGTCACCTCGCAACACTTGCGAGAGTCTGCTGCACCTGCCGCCTGGGAAGCCTGACGCCTGCTGCTGCTCCAAGCTTCCTGCTGCTTCGGCTGTTAATGGCGGCCGGGGCGTTCACCTGAGCTTCCACAGAACGGCCTATTGGCCCAATTAGAATAGCTGGAAACCTTCGCCGTAGCACGGCGAAGGCGATGGGTGATGCTGCAGGTTGCCGGTCGGCCTAGGCGTGCCCGCCTAGGTCAACCTGTGGCCGGAGATGGTGGGTTGTTCGGGGGGTGGTTATGGAGGTCTGGAGTGGCAGTTGTGGGGTGGAGCGAGTTCCTGGTGGTGAGGCGGAGCTCACGAGGTGGTTGGCGAGCCGTGTGGAGTGGCGGAGTGGTGTGGGCGGCTCGCCGGAGTTCGGTCGGTGATGTGGAAGATGAGGGTGGTCAGCGTCGGTCGAGGGGTAATCAGATGAGATAACAGGGGGAAAAGAGAGAGGATAGGATGGAGAGGAGTTCTAACCTAATTGTAAGGACGAAAGGGGACAGAAGGCGGACAGCAGTACTTGCTGTCGCCGGAGAAGATGACGCCCAGTGGGGGAGAACGGCGGCGACGACGGGGCTGAGGCGGCGTGCGCTGGTACTGCGCGACGCGGAGGGAGGTCAGGAAGCTAACTCTGCCACTGGTTTTGTGGCAGAGCGAAGAGGGAGGGGAGGGGGGCTCGCCGGAGCTAGCTGGGGCATTTGGCCGAGCAGGAGGAGAGGAATTGAAGGGGGAAACTCGGCCAAATCAAGCTCAGCCTCAGCGGCCGGGTCCGGGGGGTGTTTTATAGGTGCTGGCCGTTCCTATCAGTGCGTGAAAAACGCGCAATTAGGTCAGCCGGTTCGCCGGAGTTGGAAGGAAGAAAGATACCCACATCTCTCGTGCGTTCGCACGAGAGATTGGGTTCACACCAGCGAAATTGATTGGCTTTAGAAGGAAGGGAATTCCTCAGAGAATCTCCCTTCCATTTCTGGGAGAGAATCTCTGAGGAATTAGAGAGCCATCTCTCTCGAAACTTCGTCGGAGCTCGGTTCTGCCCTAGCAATGGCGGCAGGACCGGTTTGCAAAGAAGGCGAGGAACCTAGGGGGCTCTCTGCAAGGATATTCAAAAGATAGGGACCTCTTTGTGATTTGGGTGTACTAACTTGCAAAGTAGGTCAAGATGACCTCCCCTTAGGTCCAAATTTTGGTACAAACCTAATTTGGCCCTAAAGAATCCAATGGTGAAGTTGGATTTTAGGTTTGACCTCTTTTGACTGGATATTTTGCGTAAAAACCCAAATTAGGTTAATTGAAGAGCTAAGACCCTAATCTAGGTCAAACTAGGTTCCAAAGGCCAAATTAAGTGTTCTAAACCCCAGAGGATGTTTTTCTATGATTTTTAGAGGGTTTGCTTGATTTTTATTCTGACTGGAACCTTGTTAATTTAAGCGGGTCTGTTTTAGGGTTACCAAGTGTCATTTAATTCTTAGATTGCACAAAAACCCATTTCTGATTAATTCAACCTACTTTGGACTATTTGACCTATGTTTTGCTTCTGAGAAATCCCGTTTATGTACTGCAATGGTAAAATTGCAGTTTTAACCTTTATTTCATGTTTTCTTCTCAGAGCACTTGTTCCTTTAGTTAAGCCTTCTTCTAGGTTATGTAGGAGCTTTTATCTTCTTTATTAGGTCAAAATGAGCTAGTTATGGCTCATGATGAGGCTCTCATCATACCCCCATGCCTAGCTTTTGCTAGTCCCTTAGCAAAATTTCAAAGTTTTAACTTCCATTCTAGACCCAAAGTGTCCTTAGTTATGATAAGTGCTTCTTTTGTGATTAGGTAGGAATGCCGACAATAGGCCTAGAGGTACTCAAGTACCAACCAAAATCTGGACCTGTTCTGCTTTAGCCTCAGTCTCTTGCAAAGGTTTCTACGGCCCACAGAACCTAACCTAGGGTTTGTTGGACTCCGCGGTTAAAGCACCCGTGCTTGAGATATTTTTAGCCTAAGTTCAGTTTGCAGTGCGTTTTTTTGTAAGAGAGAGATAGAAAATTTATTTGTTTGGAGAGCTTTTCTCTCTCTTTTCTTTTTTATTTCTAGCTTCGGATTAGCTTCTCAACACGGTCTGAATCGGATTCCTCGTCCCCATCATCAATCCTCAAAGGTCCCTGGCTTTCGAGATTTCGAGATAATCCCGCCCATGGCAACCCCCGGAACCCTGGCTTTCGAGATTTCGAGATAATCCCGCCCATGGCATTCCGTGGCCGAATTCAGACCCTGGCGATCGACATTTCGTGATAATGCCACCCATGGTATCTGAACCAGCAGAGTGCTTACATGCCCCCAGTAGGATATTTAAATATCCTAAGAGACAAGCACCGAGGAGACGATATGTTGTTACGTATCTTCGAGGGGAATTTCCCGCCTCTCCGCGCTGGGAACTTGTCCAAATCAACTTGTGTTGATTGGCCGCTCCTAATCTAGGTGACTTTTTCAGAATATTAAACGCTCTTGCGTGTTTTGAATATTTATGCGCACTGAACCAGACTGTGTGTGAATTTGGGTGCTTAGGTTACCGAATCCCGCAAACCGGAGGTCAGTTAACGAGGCCGAATACTTCCTAAGCCTTAGACCTAATACTTAAGCTTCGCATTTTCCTCAACCTCTTGAGGATTGTCCAGATTTTAACGGATACGTGAATTTTTAAGCTAAAAATCTAGCCCAAGAGGCCTAAGACCAGCGTTCCCGCTAATTTCTTATTATATCTCTGTAGCATTTTTCTTTTTTTTTTCTTGACTCGGTCTAGAACTTCAGTTAACCCCTTAATCTTTTACTAATGACTTTTTCTTTTTCTTTTCCTTTTCCTTTTGTGCTCCTTTCTTTATTTTTGTTCTTTTTGTCATTTTTCTTTCTTTTCCTCCTCTCATTTGTATGACCCTGAATTGTTCCTCCCCCGTCATTTTTTTTTTTTTTTTTTTTTTTGAATGAAACCCTTTCTTGATATGAATTTTCTGACATTTTGCACTTTCATACCCCCCATGCCTAAGATTTGCAATGTCCCCATTGTAAATTAGGTGGGTTCGAATTCAGCTTAGTTCATGTGTTAGGACAGGTGTGTGGTGAGTGAATGGGTCGAAGCGACTTGTTGCGAACGATTTCTAATCTCGGGTAGGTATACCTGAGGTGAAGTCGGCTGTTCTAATGGATGAACCCTAAAGTGCAATATGAGTTCCGCATAGCGATGTCAGAAACGGTTTCAGGTTTTTCAAAGAATGACGGGTTGCCTCCCGTTAAGCGCTGAGTTTTACGCCATCGGCTGGGCGTAATGAGCTCAAGAGGAAAGGAGGGTAAAGGATGACTCAGTCAAATCTATATCGGTCATGTCAATGAACGTCTTGAGTCTCTGCCCATTCACGACAAATGGTTCAGAATCGTGGCTGAGTGGGCTGATTTCAATAGCTCCATTTCCGAAGGTTTGGCGGACTAGGTAGGGTCCGACCCACTTGGATCTTAGCTTTCCTGGGAATAGTTTGAGTCGAGCATCAAAGAGTAAAACTTTTTGACCAGGATGAAAGACCTTTCTAGAAATGTGTTTGTCGTGAAAAGCTTTAACCCGTTCTTTGTAAATTCGCGAGTTCTCATATGCGTCGTGGCGTAATTCATCGATCTCGCTCATTTGAAATCTTCTATGGGTTCCAGCCTTAGAAAGGTCGAGATTACAGGTCCGTACTGCCCAATAGGCTTTATGCTCCAATTCGACGGGGAGGTGACATGCCTTCCCGTACACTAGTCTGAAGGGAGACATTCCTAATTGGGTCTTGTGGGCGGTCCTATAGGCCCACAATGCTTCCGGAAGCCGAGAAGACCAATCTTTTCTATCAGGTCGAACAGTAACCTGAAGGATCTTCTTGATCTCTCGGTTAGATAGCTCAGCTAGACCATTAGTTTGGGGGTGGTAAGGAGTAGAGATTCGGTGTGACACCCCGTATTTGATCATCAGTGACTTGAACTGAGCGTTTGTAAAATGGGTCCCTCCGTCGGAAATTATAGCACGCGGAATTCCGAACCTTGAGAAAATGTTTTGATGAAGGAATTTTATAACGGCTTTATGATTGTTGGTTCGGGTCGGAATGGCTTCTATCCACTTGGAAACATAATCAACTGCGAGTAAAATGTATTCGAAGCCATCCGAGGTAGGAAAGGGTCCCATGAAATCAATCCCCCAAATATCAAAAATTTCGCATACCAAGATCGGCTGTAGAGGCATCATGTCTCTATGGCTCATGTTGCCTAGAGTCTGGCAACGGGAACATGCCTTACAGTGATTGTATGCATCTTTGAAAATTGTGGGCCAGTAGAAACCACACTGGAGGATTTTCGATGCGGTTTTATGTCCTGAAAAATGTCCACCGCATGCCTGGTCATGGCAAAATGAGAGTATGTCTTTGATTTCCACATCCGTGACGCATCGTCGGATTATCTGATCAGCACCAATGCGGAAGAGATACGGGTCTTCCCATATGTAATACTTGGCATCGGAACGCAATTTGTCCTTTTTGGCCTTTGACCAATCGGGCAGAATCTGATGTGATGCCAGGTAATTAACAATATCGGCAAACCATGGAAGACTTGTACTGATAGTCAGGAGGTGCTCATCAGGAAAATGTTCTGTAATAGGTCCGGACGGATCAATAATTTCAGGAGGAAGGCGGGATAAATGATCAGCTACCACATTGTGCTTTCCCGCCTTGTCGCGAATCTCGATGTCAAATTCTTGTAACAGCAAGATCCAGCGGATTAATTGAGGTTTCGCGTCCTTCTTGGCTAGGAGATGCCTCACAGCTGTGTGATCCGAGTATATGATAACACGGGAACCCAGAAGGTATGATCTGAATTTTTCCAGGGCAAATACTACGGCCAGCAGCTCTTTCTCAGTAACCGTATAGTTACGCTGAGCCTCATCCAGTGTTTTGCTGGCGTAGTAAATGACCACAGGTTTCCCGTCAATTTTCTGCCCCAAAACCGCTCCTACAGCGAAGTCAGATGCATCGCACATGATCTCAAAGGGTTGAGACCAATCAGGGGACTGTAGGATTGGGGCTTGGGTGACTCGGTCACGTAAGATCTCAAATGCTTGAGTGCATTCCTTGGAAATTCCGAAAGGCACATCCTTGGAAAGCAGATTGGTCAGGGGGCGCGCGATTTTGGAGAAATCAGGGATGAATCGACGGTAGAAACCGACGTGCCCCAAAAAAGATCGGATGTCCTTAATCGAGCTAGGCATAGGGAGCTTGGAAATCAGGTTAACCTTAGCTCGATCCACTTGGATGCCTTTCTCTGAGATTAAATGTCCCAGGACAATTCCCTCAGGCACCATGAAATGGCTCTTTTCCCAGGAAAGAACCAAATTCACCTCGATGCACCGCCTGAGTATATGGACCAAGTGTTGGAGGCAATCGTCAAATGATTGTCCAAAAACTGAAAAGTCATCCATGAAGACTTCCAGGTAGTCACCTACCATATCTGAGAATATGGCAAGCATGCACCGCTGAAAAGTTGCAGGTGCATTGCAGAGACCGAACGGCATCCTTCGAAACGCGTATGTCCCGAAGGGGCAGGTGAATGTGGTCTTTTCTTGGTCCTCTGGATGGATTGCCACCTGATTGTAACCGGAGTACCCGTCAAGAAAGCAGAAGAATCTATTTCCCGCTAGTTTCTCGAGGATCTGATCAATAAACGGTAGTGGGAAATGATCCTTCTTCGTGGAGGAATTTAGTCTTCTGTAATCAATGCAGACTCTCCACGAATTAGCTATTCGGGTAGGAATGACTTCCCCGGTTTCTGTCGTGATGATGGTAAGTCCTGCCTTCTTAGGTACCACTTGTGTTGGACTCACCCAACGACTGTCGGAGATCGGGTAGATGATCCCTGCATCTAACCACTTAATGATCTCCTTTTTCACGACCTCCTGTAGGTTAGGGTTTAGTCGCCTTTGCATTTCTCTTGAAGGTCGTGAGCCTTCTTCTGTATAGATTCGATGCGTGCAGTATGAAGGGCTTATACCAGTCAAATCATCTAGAGTCCATCCAATGGCTCTACGATGTTGCTGGAGAACAGAAATCAAACGGAGTTCCTGGTCAGGTGTGAGTCGAGAATTGATAATCACAGGAAACGTTTGATTTGAATCCAAAAAGACATATTTTAGATGTTCAGGAAGGGGCTTGAGTTCCATGACAGGATTATCAGCAGCAGCGGGTGGTTCGGGGTTTGTATCGGGAGCAATGGTAGGAGTCATAGGTGTGTCTAGACTGTGTTCGCACTCCTCTGTTAGCGGTTTTTGATTTTCTAGTGGTTGATCAGAAATAATCAGGTTGTCCTCTATGTGCAGTTCATCAACCATGGCTTTGACATCACAAATTTCCTCTATAACCCCGCAATTAATCCCTTGTTGGGCTTTGAAAATGTCGATCTTCAGATTTTGATTCCCAAATTTTAATTCTATCTGGCCCTCTTCGCAGTTTATATTGGCCCTAGCAGTGGCCAGAAAGGGTCTCCCTAATATGATTGGTGTGTCCCTTGGGTTCTTAGGTGCATCCATGTCCAGTACTATGAAGTCCACTGGGAAATAAAAATCTCGTACCCTAACAATGACATCCTCGAGTATTCCTTTGGGTGACTTGATGGATCGATCAGCTAACTGCAATGTCACCTCAGTGGGTTTAAGTTCAGATTCTTCAAGGTGGTCAAGGAGGGATGTAGGTATTAAATTTATGGAGGCACCTAGGTCTAGTAGGGCTCTATCAAGTTGGGTTTCACCAATTTTACAAGAAATCAAGGGGGTTCCTGGGTCTTTAGCCTTGGGTGGGAGTTTGCTCAGGATGACAGAGCTGGCTTGCTCTGACAGTACAATCGGATTCCCATCCTTGGTTCGCGGCTTACGTTTAGGTGTACATATGTCTTTCAAGAATCTTGCGTAAGCCGGTATGTGGCGGATTGCATCCATCAACGGGATGTTTATCTGGACCTGTTCAAAGAGCTTGACCAGATCCTCCTCAGGAGCCACAGGTTTGGTTGTCCTTTTTCCTTTGGTCAAGGCCTCAGGAAATGGGATCCTAGCTGGTTCCTCTAGGATAGGTCCAGGTTCTTGATCTGGGACAGTAGTATCTTGGATGACTACCCTAGGGTCTTGGCGATTATCAGGCTTGGAGTGGTTCAGATAATGTGGGTCTTGTGTTGTTTTACCACTACGTGTTGTGACAGAGTTTAATCCAGCCTGACTTTGGTTTGGGTTAGGTAGGAGAGGTGGCTGCTGCTGAAATTCTGCATAAGATGTAGAAGCCTCCATCCTATCTGGTGATGGAGTAGCAGGGGCCTGATAAATCAAATGTGCGTGGCCTGGATTTGGATTCATAATGCGCCTCTGGGTCGGCACATTATTTGGGTTGGGCAGAGGTTGCGAAGGAAGGG
Source organism: Thalassia testudinum (assembly GCA_037157565.1). Taxonomy (NCBI): domain Eukaryota; kingdom Viridiplantae; phylum Streptophyta; class Magnoliopsida; order Alismatales; family Hydrocharitaceae; genus Thalassia; species Thalassia testudinum. The sequence goes on from JAZHRO010000006.1 coordinate 1,355,397, forward strand.
TGCCAGGTTGGCGAGAATTTGCCATCTGGGCCAGTTGGTTGCGAACCTCTGTGATCTCGTCCTTGTGCTGTTTTTGCATTGCCGCATTCGTTTTTTGAATGTCAGCCAGCGTTTGAAGGATAAGAGTCAGTTGATCCTGATTTTGCCCAGATTGGTAGGTGGGATTGGGCCGAGGCTGAGGCGGCTGATATGGACGAGGAGCTTGTGGGCGGGGTTGATATGGTGGTTTTTGAGAGTTTCCCGCCCACTGAAAGTTAGGATGATTTCGCCATCCAGGGTTGTAGGTATTGGAGTATGGGTCGTTCTGGATGGCGTTGAGGTCCTCGCAGTTCTGAGAAACCTCAGGAAAGTCAGAATACGAGGGTTCAGAGTTCCCCCAACTCGAGTAGACGGGATCGGAGGTTACTCCGGTCTGGGAGGTAGACGGGGGTGGATAGAGGCTCATCCCCTTGGCAGGTTGGTGATAGATGTTTTGCACTGTTTCCCTTGCCAGAGGAGGTCGTGCAAAAGAGTTTTGTGCAGAGGTGGGTTGCTGCAAATGTCGAGTTAGCTCGTCCACCTTCTTTTCTATGATAGAGACCTTGTCCAACCGACTGGCCATCAATTCCAGGTCAACAGAAGTGGACAGGTCCTGCGTCTCATGTGTCCCTCTTAGATTCGTCGATGCGCGGGCATTCGTCCTGTCGAATAAGCCCAAGGAGTCATTGTTTATGGAGTTCTCGCACATATTTTCGAGAATCTCCCACACCGTGTCCTCGTGTTGGCCCATGATGTTTCCTCCACATGTTGCATTGACGATTAGACGAATATCCTCACGGAGTCCCTGGTAAAAAGACTGGACTTGTTCCCACTTAGGAACTCCGTGATGGGGACATTTTCGCATGAGATCTAGGAATCGATCCCAAGCTTCGTGAAGAGGTTCTCCCTGTTGTTGAGTGAAATGAGTGATCTGGTGGCGCAATGCATTCGTCCGGCCAACAGGGAAGAATTTTTTCAAAAATTCGGACTGTAATTCCTCCCAAGTGTTGATCGGGCGGGTCTGAGTCTGATACCAGTGCGCGGCCTTGTCCAAGAGGGAGAACGAAAACATTTTCATGAGTAGGATATCCCGATTTTGTACATCTGATCCGAAAGTCTGGGCCAGATGCTTGAGTTGTTTAATGTGTTGGAATGGATCCTCAGAGTTAAGCCCATGGAACTTTGGTATGGCATGAATCATATTGGGCTTTAGATCAGAATCGGGTCCTCCAATTGGGATTCGTACTCGGGGTTCAATTGCCACCGCAGCGGGATTATAGTGATCTCGCATCATAGGTCGCTGTGGTGGGTTTACAAAGTTCTGAAAGAGATCGTTCAAGCGTTGAAGTTGGTGTTCAAGGTTATTCTCCTCTTCAATGGGTTGTGCCATGATGGGAGAAGAAGGAGAATCAGGGTCTGAATCAGATGAAAGATTTATGTGGTGGGGTTGCTGCACAAACAAGGGCGTCGAGGCTTGGCCTCGGCGAGAATGAATTTCTAGAGGAGGTCTTAAAGGTGGTCTTAAGGACCTCCTACCAAACATGCACCGGAAGATGTGATGAGATTAGAAGGTGCTGGACCCAATCAAGACACCCAAGAATTGTTGGGTGACTATAGAGGTTCGGGGCAGATGGACCCCTGGATCAGAAGATCGTCCACCTGGGAAATACCTGGGCAGCCAGAGAGGGAGAGTCCCGCAAAGACCCCTACACGGTAGAGCGTCCCCACGGGTTACAGGGTTTCCCCCACCCGACCTCTCTTGTCACTGCGGTTCCAGGTAGACCAGAATGGGGATCTTGACCTCTTAAGTCTACTTTTTTTTATTTTAAGATCAAGGTGCTTAATGTTCCACTTGAACTTTTAAGTATTTTGAGTGCGAAAAGTGACCTAATATTAAGGTTGGTTGACCCGAGGGATCAACTTCACCTCTTGTTCCTTTGAGAGCTTTTAGGTCCTTCCTTTTATGATTCAAATGGATTATCAGCCTGATTTGCTTAGGGTTCCTCTTGTATAAATATTTTCAAACACGGTTTAGGCACACTTCTTTTTGGAAAGTTTGTTTCTTTGTTTTAGAGAAGATGTGTCTCTAAAAACCCTAGCTTTGCAATCCTAACTTGGCTCTAATGGGTCCAATTTAGTTGCCTTAGAATTTAGCACCTAGGGCTCAATCAAGAAAGTTTTAGCCCTAGTTACCTTGGATGACAGACAAAAATATGTTGAAATGAAAATCAGGCAACTTGATGAGTTACTAAATATAAGACAGGTAGCCCTAAGTTGACTTCTCCCTTTTTTTTGTTTTTTAGATTGTGAGAGGGTTAAGGGGGGGGCTTATGGAGATTACCTGCTCCAGTCTGTTGTGCAGTTGCTATTCTTTCCTTTTTGTTTTGCTTTCCCTGTTTGAACACAACAAAAGAGAAGTTAAGTCAGATATTAAATAGAAAAGTTGTACTCAAAAGTTTTACAAGTGCCCGTTGCTCCCCGGCAGCGGCGCCAAAATGTTCTTAGACGTTTCGTGCGGATTTAAAGGCGTATTACGTTGCAGTAGAACCGACAAAACGTTTAAACAAATAATTTTATTACTCGAACAACTAGAGTATCCGAGGTCGAACACAGGGAGCAAACTCAGTACTTTGTAAAACCCAAGAATACAACTGTTAAATGCAAATATAATTGATTCAAAGAGTTTTTAAGAAAGATGTAAAAAAAATAGAATTAGACGTCTGATTTATGTATCAGACGTCTTAAATGTGATCTTTCTCTTTTTCTTCTTCTGCTTTGCCTTTCGGATCTCTTTGCAATCTTCCCTTGTCCTTCTTCTTCTTCTCCTGCGAAGACTTCTTTCTTTCTTCTTCTTCTATCTTGCTTTCTTCTTTCTTCGTTGCCTTCTTCTTCTTCTTTGTCTTGCTTTCTTCTTCTTCTGTCTTGCTTCTCCTTTCTTCTTTGTCTTGCTTTCTTCTTCTTCTGTCTTGCTTCTCCTTTCTTCTGCAGCGGCCACGTCCTTCTCCTGCAATCAGCCTGCCTGCACAGGGAACAAAACCTAACCCTTCACCCTCTACCCGCGCGTCTCTCTCTCTCAAGCAATTCACTCAAACCGCTCTACCAGAGCCACAGTCTTAATCGGGTCGGATCGTACCCGGGACCAGGCGCACCTGCAGGTGTGTGATGCGCGAGGAGTGCGTAGGTCTAGGTCGGGTCGGATCCGCCAGGTCCGCGTGGTCAGGCCGCGGACGAGGCGGGTGGGGTCAGTGAGGGACCTCACCCCTGTGCTTTCGAGGCAGTAAACGTATATCACAAAAACTCTTTATACCATACCTGTGCCTTGAGATTCCACGATGTGGGACTAAACGTTCCGCCCTTCCTTTGCGTGCGCCCGCAGACTCTCGTGTGCAATTGCCCACGCTGAAGGCCCTGCTGGTGTTCCTTGCTGAACTCAGTCACCTCGCAACACTTGCGAGAGTCTGCTGCACCTGCCGCCTGGGAAGCCTGACGCCTGCTGCTGCTCCAAGCTTCCTGCTGCTTCGGCTGTTAATGGCGGCCGGGGCGTTCACCTGAGCTTCCACAGAACGGCCTATTGGCCCAATTAGAATAGCTGGAAACCTTCGCCGTAGCACGGCGAAGGCGATGGGTGATGCTGCAGGTTGCCGGTCGGCCTAGGCGTGCCCGCCTAGGTCAACCTGTGGCCGGAGATGGTGGGTTGTTCGGGGGGTGGTTATGGAGGTCTGGAGTGGCAGTTGTGGGGTGGAGCGAGTTCCTGGTGGTGAGGCGAAGCTCACGAGGTGGTTGGCGAGCCGTGTGGAGTGGCGGAGTGGTGTGGGCGGCTCGCCGGAGTTCGGTCGGTGATGTGGAAGATGAGGGTGGTCAGCGTCGGTCGAGGGGTAATCAGATGAGATAACAGGGGGAAAAGAGAGAGGATAGGATGGAGAGGAGTTCTAACCTAATTGTAAGGACGAAAGGGGACAGAAGGCGGACAGCAGTACTTGCTGTCGCCGGAGAAGATGACGCCCAGTGGGGGAGAACGGCGGCGACGACGGGGCTGAGGCGGCGTGCGCTGGTACTGCGCGACGCGGAGGGAGGTCAGGAAGCTAACTCTGCCACTGGTTTTGTGGCAGAGCGAAGAGGGAGGGGAGGGGGGCTCGCCGGAGCTAGCTGGGGCATTTGGCCGAGCAGGAGGAGAGGAATTGAAGGGGGAAACTCGGCCAAATCAAGCTCAGCCTCAGCGGCCGGGTCCGGGGGGTGTTTTATAGGTGCTGGCCGTTCCTATCAGTGCGTGAAAAACGCGCAATTAGGTCAGCCGGTTCGCCGGAGTTGGAAGGAAGAAAGATACCCACATCTCTCGTGCGTTCGCACGAGAGATTGGGTTCACACCAGCGAAATTGATTGGCTTTAGAAGGAAGGGAATTCCTCAGAGAATCTCCCTTCCATTTCTGGGAGAGAATCTCTGAGGAATTAGAGAGCCATCTCTCTCGAAACTTCGTCGGAGCTCGGTTCTGCCCTAGCAATGGCGGCAGGACCGGTTTGCAAAGAAGGCGAGGAACCTAGGGGGCTCTCTGCAAGGATATTCAAAAGATAGGGACCTCTTTGTGATTTGGGTGTACTAACTTGCAAAGTAGGTCAAGATGACCTCCCCTTAGGTCCAAATTTTGGTACAAACCTAATTTGGCCCTAAAGAATCCAATGGTGAAGTTGGATTTTAGGTTTGACCTCTTTTGACTGGATATTTTGCGTAAAAACCCAAATTAGGTTAATTGAAGAGCTAAGACCCTAATCTAGGTCAAACTAGGTTCCAAAGGCCAAATTAAGTGTTCTAAACCCCAGAGGATGTTTTTCTATGATTTTTAGAGGGTTTGCTTGATTTTTATTCTGACTGGAACCTTGTTAATTTAAGCGGGTCTGTTTTAGGGTTACCAAGTGTCATTTAATTCTTAGATTGCACAAAAACCCATTTCTGATTAATTCAACCTACTTTGGACTATTTGACCTATGTTTTGCTTCTGAGAAATCCCGTTTATGTACTGCAATGGTAAAATTGCAGTTTTAACCTTTATTTCATGTTTTCTTCTCAGAGCACTTGTTCCTTTAGTTAAGCCTTCTTCTAGGTTATGTAGGAGCTTTTATCTTCTTTATTAGGTCAAAATGAGCTAGTTATGGCTCATGATGAGGCTCTCATCATTAACTCAAAAGAAAGGAGTCTAGCTAAATAGCCCGAATGTGGAGCATCACAGTGCTACACCTCCCACATCTATCCGAAATGCTAACATGCCCTATGGTCCTAATAACACCCAAAACTTCTAGTAAACTCAAAGTGGAGTCTCGCAGTGCTACTCTTCCCACATGAGTCCAAGGTCACTAATGTCTCATACTACTATCTTTCAATCCCTACCAAGCTGGTCTCAGATCTTAAGAATCAACCTAACTACCTAAAAGAAACAACCCTTTTTTCATTTTTTAATGATTTTGCAAATTTTTATTATCTGTAAATTTTCTGATGATTTTTTTATTTTTGTTTTTGAATTTTTGTTTTTGCATATTTTTATTATACATGATTTTTCATTTTTCATTTTCTTTTTCATCATTTTTTTTAAATTATTTATTTACAGTGTTAGGTTGCCTCCCAACCAGCATTAAGTTTTACGCCTTCAGCGGGACGGTATGAAGGTGATGACATATCTATCAAAGTATTGGTTCACTAATTCCATTATGGCTCTCTTAAATGGACAGGCAAGAGGATATGGGAAATTGGTGCTCAATCCATACTTAAGTGTAGGTGATCAACGTACCAGTCCTGATGGGATTTTTTATACCAACGACATATGCCATCATTGGCATGGTTGTACACGCAACACATGACGCACAATCCCATACGCTGCACCCTACGTTGTTTAGGGATATTACTTCTCCCACAAAAGGAAGATTCCTGAAGTACATGAATCTCTTCACGGTGCACTTCCCTTGCTTTTAGCAGGATCAACAACCGTACATCTGCAGGGAGATCTGTGACGTAGTGAAGTGAACAAGAGAAGGTGAGGAAGATGGGGTCGCAAAAAATCATGGTGCAAGCCACTAGTGTGCTTAGGTGCTCTAGTGCTCTAGAAAGCAAGGAGGGTGAGAAGGTATTGGACTGCCTCCAATGTGCACCAAGTTTTACGCCTTCAACCAGGAGAGAGAAAACAAAGTCAACTAGGCATAGGATTTAGAAGAGCAAGCTTATCAACACCTTTGATAAACTCCTGATCCTCAGGATAGGGTTTAAGCCTTTGCCCATTAACCATGAAAGTGTGCCCGGTATTCATATCTGCTATTTCTACAGCTCCACTTGGAAAGGTGCGCACGGCAATATAAGGTCCTATCCATTTAAAGAAAAGCTTTCTTGGAAAGAACTGAAGTCTGGCATCATAAAGCCAAACATGATGGTTTGGTTCAAAAGACTTCCGAAAAATATGACGACCGTCAAAAGCTTTCATTCGTTCCTAGAATTCTCATATGCATCATTTTTTAATTCCTCCAATTCACTCATTTGTAATTTTCTATGATCACCAGCTTGCTCAAGATTCATATTACATTTCTTTATTGCCCAAAAAGATTTGTGCACAAGTTCTACTGGCATATGGCACTCCTTTCCATACACCAAATAATAGGGGAACATTCCAATAGGGGTCTTGTAAGTTATACGGTAAGCCCATAATGCATCATCTAATTTTTTAGCCCAATCTTTTCTATCAGCTCTTACTATCTTTTGAAGGATTGCCTTAATCTCCCTATTAGATGTTTCAGCTTGATCATTTTTCTGAGGATGATATGGAGTTGCAATTCTATGATGGACTCCATACTTCTTAAGAAGACTTCTAAATTGAAAATTATTAAAATAGGAACCTCCATCACTGATGATTACTCACAGCATCCCAAATCTTACAAAAATATTCTTCCGAAAAAAGCAAGTGACCACACTATGGCCATTATTCTTTGTTGGGATTGCCTCTATCCATTTGGATACATAATCTACAACTACTAAAATATAAAGATATTCAAATGAAGGGGTAAACGGTCACATAAAATCGATGCCCCAAACATCAAAAACCTCGACAACTAAAATTGGATTCAAAGGCATCATATCTCTTTTAGTCATATTTCCTAAAGCTTGGAGGACCTTAGCAACTATTTTCTTTCCAGAAAAATGGCCTCCACATGCACTACTATGACAAAAGGATAATATGTTGTGGAACTCACTTTCCGAAATGCACCTTCTTATTATCTGATCATTACAAAGCCTAAAGAGTTTTGGATCTTCCCAAAAATAACACTTAATCTCAGAGAAAAATTTCTCTCTCTTATGTTTTGTTCAATCGAAAGGGGTCCGACCTACTACTAAGTAATTAACCATATCTGCAAACCAAGGAGACTTAATTCCCTTTATAACCAACAAATGTTCATCAAGGAATAAATCACAAATTGGTAGAGAATGATCATAGCTTATTAAGATCCGAGATAAATGACCAACCACTACATTTTCTTATCAACCTTTATCCTCTATTTCTAACTCAAATTCTTGCATTAAAAGTATCCATCGAATTAATCATGGTTTAGCATCCTTTTTGGATAGAAGATATCTAAGGATTGAATGATCACTATAAATTACCACATGGGAACCTAACAAGTATGATCGAAACTTTTCAAAAGAAAAAACAACTGCAAGCAATTCCTTTTCAGTTGTAGTGTAATTCTTTTGAGCTTCATCTAAAGTTATGCTTGCATAAAAGATTACAACAGGTTTTCTATCAATTCTCTATCCTAAAACTGCTCCTACTGCAAAATCTAAAGCATCACACATAATCTCAAATAGGAGTGTCCAATCTGGAGGTTGTAAGATAGGTGCTCTAGTCAAAGACCCTTTAAGAGTGTTAAAAGCCATTAAATAAGAATCATCAAATTCAAAGCTAACTTCTTTAGCCAAAAGAGTACTCAAAGGTCTAGCTATCTTAGAGAAGTGTTTAATAAAATGCCTATAAAATCCTACGTGTCCTAGGAAAGATCAAACATCTCGAACTAAAGTAGGAGGTGGAAGGTTACTAATTAGATCAACCTTAGCTTTGTCTACTTCCATTCCTTTCTTTGAGACAATATGGCCTAAAACAATTCCTTCTTGAACCATAAAGTGAATTTTTTCCCAACTTAAGACTAAGTTAACCTCAATACATTTCTAAAGAATTTTCTCAAGATTAAGGAGACAAGAATTAAATGAATCTCCAAATACAACGAAGTCATCCATAAAAATATCTAAACAATCACCAACCATGTCCGAGAAGATAGCCATCATGCACCTCTAAAATATGGCTAGTGCATTACACAATCCGAATGGCATTCTTCGGAATGCAAAAGTTCCGAAGGGACATGTGAAGGTTGTTTTCTCTTGATCTTTAGGGTGAATTGCTACTTGATGATATCCAGAATATCTATCAAGAAAGGCAAAAAAATCCCTTCCCCTTAACCTTTCAAGAATTTGATCTATAAAGGGTAAAGGGAAATGATCTTTCATAGTGGCATTATTAAGCTTCCTATAGTCTATACAAACTCTCCAATAGGAAGCTATTCTAGTGGGTACTTTTTCACCCTTGTCATTTGTTATAACGATTAAGCCAGCTTTCTTGGGTACAACTTGTGTTGGACTGACCCAAGGACTATCAGAAATTGGATATATGATACCAACATCTAACCACTTAATTATTTCTTTCTTTACAACTTCTCTCATATTATGATTTAGTCTCCTTTGAAATTCTCTACAAGGTTTAACATTTCATCAGTGAAAATGCTATGGGTGCAATAAGATGGATTTATCCCTCTTAGATCAATTATGCTCCATCCAAATGCCATTTTATGTCTTCCTAGGACCTCAACCAATTGACCTTCTTGGGTGGTTGTGAGTTTTGAACTAATGATAACTCGTAATGTCTGGTTTGATCCTAGAAACACATACTTTAAAGTGTTAGGTAGAGGTTTAAGCTCTAATTCAGGAGGGGATTCAATTGAGGGTTTTAAGGGCTCCTTAGAAAGTTCAGGTAATTTCTCTGTCCTGGTAGTCCAAGGAGGTCCTAAAGAAGAAGAAGAATTCAAAAGATTATTCACCTTTTGAAGATCAATGCTCTCCTTAACATCTAAAGATTTCTCAAAAGTTAAACAAGTGATGAAAGGATCCTCTTCAAGGTGATAAGGTGTGATGTGATCATAGGCTTCTTCAAGTAAGCCTACTTCTTCTATTAAATTACAACCATCATCAAAATTCAAGCTTTTTGATGCTTTGAAAATATCTAATTGCATCTTCATATCACCAAAGGCTATCTCCATTATCCTTGATTCACAATCTATGTTAGCTTTAGCAGTAGCTAAAAACGATCTTCCTAAAATAATAGGCACATTCCCAATAATCTCAGGGATTTCCATATCCAAAACTAAGAACTCAATTGGAAAATAGAAATCTTTAACACTGACAATTATGTCCTCAAGAACTTCTTTGGGTTTCTTAATTGATCTATCAGCCAGTTAAAGAGAAATGGAAGTGGGTTGGAGTTCCCCTACTCCAAATTTTTCAAAAATTGGAGTAGGCAAAAGATTGATTGAAGTTCCTAAATCTAATAAAGCTTTGTTAAGAGTAAGATTACCAATAATACAAGTAATCAAAGGATTACCTAGGTCTTTCTTTTTAACAGGCAAGTTTTGGTGAATAACTAAACTTATTTGCTCAGGTACGACTATCTTTTCAGGAATCTTAACTTTAGGTTTACGTTTTTGTGTGCACAATTCCTTTAAAAATTTTGCACATAAAGATATACGTTGAATAGCATCAATTAAAGGAATGTTTATTTGAACTTGCTTGAAGAGTTCAAGTAATTCTTCATTATTAGCTAAAGTTTTCTTTCTTATTGTCTAATCTTTTAGAGCATCAGGAAAGGGAATGTGAGATGGTGTGAGATTAGGGCTAGTTTTGAGTTTAGATTCTTTAGAAGTTTCTTTTACATTTTCTTCATCTTCAGAATCACTATCAACCACTAAGGGTGACTTCTCAGCAATTTCTTTGTTAGTTGAAGTTTGGGGATGAGCTACCTCCTTAGTAATCCTACCACTCCTAAGTGTAACAACGTTTGCATTTGCTTGAGGATTATTAACTCTATTTTGAGATTGTTGTTGTCTAGGAATGTTTGGAATAGGGTTAAGTGGAGGGAATTGAGGTTGGTTCCTATTGAATCTAAGTGGAGGGCTCGGGTTAGGTAAATTCCTAAGCTTAGGCTCTGGTTGAGCAGGTAAAACTCCAAGGGGTCAATTATCTTTTCTTTGATTTCTCTCATCCCTAATTTCATTCATCAATTGTTGTTGAGTGTTGACAAGTTGTAACATTAACTATTGCATATCTCCTATTTTCTTGTCAAACTCACTTCTAAATGATTGGGAATCTTGGGTAACTCTATTTTGGTAGTTGTTATTTGGAAATGGAACTAGGTTGAGTTTAGGTTGAGACATTTGGTTAGGTTCATACCCTTGGTTCCTCAAACAAAAATTATGGTGATTCCGCCAACCTAGTTATAGGTGTTGGAAAATGTATTATTTTCTTACCTAAAGTTACCCTGAAGAGCTGGAGCATCTTCTAATTGAGTGTAGGAAGATGGAGAATCTAAGGTTGAAGTTTGGACACTAGAATTATACATCAGCATTGGTTCTTGGTAAAAAGGGGCAAAAGAGGGTTGAACTTCACATGCGTGGGATCTAAGGTTAGATCTTTGACTCTCAAGTTCTTTTACTAAAATATCAACCTTGTCTAACCTTTTGTTGATCATCTCCCATTCTCTAGTGTTTCGTATCTCATGAATTCCTCCTTTAGAATTTGTCCTATCAAAAGCATCCATTGAAGCATGATTAAGGGAGTTCTCACTCATGTTTTCAAATAACTCATAAGCTTCATCTTCTCCCTTACTTAGGAAATTCCCACCATAGGTAGCATCAACATTATACCTAAGTTGTTCATTAATGCCATGGTAAAATATTTGAACTATCTGCCAACGAGGAATTCCATGATGTAGGCACTTCCTAAGAAGCTCCTTAAGCCTCTCCCAAGCTTCGTGGAGATGTTCACTAAGTTGCTGAGTGAAACTAGCAATGGCTCTCCTCATAGCATTGATTTTACCTATAGGGAAGTACTTCTTAAGGAATTCAAATTGAAGTTCGACCCAAGTGTTTATCAGTTTTACTATATTTTGATACCGAAATTTAGCCTTATCTTTTAATGAGAATGGAAACAATCTCAAAATTAAGGCATCTTCACTTAGATTTCTATTTCTCATAGTTTTACTAATAGTCTTTAATTCATCTAAGTGTAGAAAAGGGTTCTCATTGCTATACCCATAAAAATGAGGTAATAAGGCTATGGTGGAGGATTTTATTTCAAAATCATCATCAACTTCTGAAATACAGACAAAAGGTTCATGGATTTGACCTGAGGGATCATAAAATTCCCTTAAAGATCTTTGTTGATTAACAGGTTGAAACCTGTAATACAATTCTTGTTGTTCTTGTTGCATTTCCAAAAATTGTTGCCTTAGTTGCTAGAATAATTGGTTTTAGATTTCTTAGTTATCCATTAGTTTATTACAAGCCTACGTGGTTCTTTAATTAAAGGTTCTACTAAATTAGGAAATAAAAATCTATGACCAAGCATACAAAAGAAAAACGCAATACAAAAACACAATACAAATAACTAGCACGATGAATTAAGAAGGTAAATTGATTAATCTAGATTAAGTAAGGTGATAAAACAAAAAGAACAAATTACGTTATTGTCCTTATTGACCTACTATATGCCTAAAATAAGTAACCTAAATGAGAGGCTCTAGTGCTCTATATGCGTGCATGTGCCATTCACACACAAGTGTGCAAGAAATAGAAATAAAAACAAAACGAGGCAAACAAGTTTTTTAAACAAAAAGCGAGGTGATGTTTAGAGTTTTAATCTTTATTTAGTTTTTATTTTATTTTTGAATTTTCACTTTTTATTGATTTTTAACAAAGTTACAACTTAATTCCTTTATTAAATTATATGCATGCAAAGAATAAAAATGCATGAATAGGTATTTGAGCGAGTTTAGAAAATGTACCTGCCTCCAGCACTTTACAAATTTTATGCAGATCACAGAAAATTAAAACCTAAAGGTAGTTATGCAATCCGTAGAGTGATTGTCCTAAATAGGCAACTTCTAGGGTTAAAATGTAATTTTTATGTGTAAGTTTTCTCTTTTTCAAAAAAAAAATACAAACAAAATAAAATCTAACTAATCTTTTAATTAACCTAATTAATTACTAAGCCACTACTAACTAAGCAAAAGGGAGAAAAATAATAAAGTCCATGTACAAAATCAAAATAATCTCTCACTCACACTAAGCCTAGTACATCAATTCTAAAATAAAAATAATATCCTAAAGCTATTCCTAAAATCCTAAAATCTAAAATGCTCCTGCCAAGACTTGGATTCCTTCGCCTTGGGGTCACCAAGAAGACGAACGTGGCGAATCCACCAAGTACACCAAGTACCTCGTACCAAAAAAAATAAATTAAGCTAGCGACAAATCAAACTAAAAAGAAATGTAAGGAAATAGCAAAAACACTAGTAAGGATAATAAATATTTTTTTTAATTTTTGACTTTTAAAATAAAACTAACAACATAATTATGTTTAACACCTCCCCGACAACAGTGCCATAAACGTGACGTGCTCGAATCGCTATAGTTAAAATTACGTTGTTGTAGCGCAATAAGAACATCAATTTTAAAATTTATATCGAACTATTAGTAATTTAATGAGTCCGAATTATTTTGCTGGGAGGCTTAGTAAATAGTTCCTAATTAGGTTAATAGGCTAAATTATGCAATTTAAAGACAAAAACGAAAGTTAATTTGCATTATCCTAACTAATCACTACAAGATAACAAAGATATTTAATGATGTTAATGACTAATTAAAATAAAGAGTTGATGATTTATAAGCATACAAACATATTTTTTATTTGATTTTTAAAATAACATTAATTTTAACTACTAACAACATAAACTACATTTTACATGATATAAAACTCAAACTTAGATTTCTATGTGACAAAACATTATTAAACATACATATGATTTTGTAGCAACCTAGAAAACACACATGCTAGATTTAAATGTAAAGAAATTTAACTCATAAATTTCCTTGAAAACTAAAAATATAACTTATGCAATTGATACCATAAAATAATGTGGTAGTAAGTAATGTGACTCAACAACACATAACAACAAGGTATAAAATCTAAACTAATATAACTTTGAACATCACAACATGGCTAGCAAACACGTAGAACATTCATGAACATTAACCACTCTCTTAATATTAATTAAAAACACCTAAGTATAAAACATAGTAAAGAGAGAGGGGATGCTCACGTAGAAGTAGAGATCGGGGAAGAGCTTTACGGAGGAGCTGAAGTGGATGGCAGCCGCTGATGGTTGTTGTTGGCATTGAGGAGGTGTGTGGTTGTTGATAGCAGCATGATGGCGTGGAGAGGAGAGGAGGAAAAAGGGGAAGGTGGTAGCGGACGTTGGTTGTATTTAGTGGCCAAAGATGTTGGGTTCAAAGTGGTCGTTAAAGGTGGGAGAAGAAGAAGGAGAAGAAGAGGGAGTTGAGGAGGGAGATCTGGCAATGGTGGCTCTGAAGGTAGCGGTTTCCTGGTCTGCGGTGGTGATGGGTGGCTAGCGATGGGCTGCTGGTGGTGGATGCGTTGAGTGGCTGACGGTGGAGGGAAAAGGAGGCGGTTGAAGAAGAGAAGGAGAGGGAGAGAGCGGAAGCGTGGGAGAGGGACTAGCGGAGGGTGGCGGAGCGGCACGGCCTGACAGTTAAGGCAGAGCATCGACGAGGCCGAAGAGGAGGGGAGAGGAAGATGGAGGTAGTGGTGGCAGTTGTGACTTGCGTGGGCGTCAATGAGGACGGAGAAGAGGAGGAGACGAGGGGGACGACACCGGCGCTGGAGGTGATGGCCGATGGCGATGGTGGTAGGGGTGCTGTTGCTGTGCCTGCGTTGGAGGGTAGTTGACGGGAAAAAAGAAGAGGAAAGGGTTCGGGGAAGGAGAGAAAAAGAGAGCAAGGGGTTTTGGTGGGTGCGTTGAGGCAGAGGGAGGAGGAAAAAGGAGAGGAGGAAGGAGAATAAAAGGGAGAGAGAGAGACCGTGAGAGAGATAGAGGAGGTGGCGGAGAAGGTGGCTCCGCAGGTGGCTGGTGATGAGGTTGTCGAAGAGGATGGGAACGAGGGTAGGAGAGGAGAGGAGAGGTGAGGGAGATGGGTTGGTTGCCCTTCGGTTCTCTGTTGGGAGTGGAGGGGTTACGAAAAGGGATGGGATGAGGGTGTTACGAGTGAGTGAGCGGGCAGAGTGGGGGAGGTGTGTCGCTTGGTTTTCTCGATGGGGAATGCAGGTGGAGGAGCGTGGTTACGAGGAGAGTTGGGGCGAAGTTACGGAGTACGTGAAGTGGAGGGAAGTTGACGAAAATGTGGGTATGTTTACGTGGGATTTATATATATATAAGAAATGGATAAAAGGGTTGACCTAAATAAAAATGGATTTAGAATGAAGATATAATAGGAATGGGTTAACTTAAATAAAAATGCCGCTAGTTTAATTAATTAAGATCAAACTAATTTAAAGGATTTGCCTATACCTTAACTAATTACTTTAGCTAAAATCAAATTGAAATTAAAATAGGTAGGAATAAAAAATAGACTCCTCCTCACCACGCCATTATAAGAATAGGATTCATGTAAATCTACATTACCTGCATACATAGAATAAATATGTAAAAATATGTAAACATATGTAATTTAATGCTACTTAGATTCATTGTATGCGGAAATGTTAATCAAGCTATTAGTCCTATTATTATGTTAATTACTCCTATTAAGTTATGAAACTACATTAAATTAACTAATTATCACATGCAAATGTAGTTTCATCTGGTATACTTACAAACCCTTCAACTGCACTTTGCTTCAATCTACCACTTTTGCTCTCCTCGAGAGAGTACCTCCAATCACAATAAGAAAGGAGAGTAGTGAGATAAAGGATAAGTAAGACGGAAGGCGTGAGAAATCAACGAGAGTTGCCTCCATAGCAATGGTGCCAAAATGATGAGCGAGAAAATCGTTGCGGAAAGTTTGAGTTTCGAAAACCAGAGTTGTAAAATTCGCAAGAAAATCCGGTACCAAATAAATTTTACCGAAACTCTGGTGAGTCCCGAGTCAAACACAGAGAGGCGAATGTTTGATTAAAACTCGCATTTGGAATTATTACCACAAAACAGAGTAGCTGGTTGAAATTAATCTACGCTAGCTATTCTACTTAAAGAATAAATAATAGAAAAGAGAGAATAATAAACATCACACACACTTCCTCTTCAGCCATTACGCATGCTCATGTACGATGGCGTGTCTGATGGCGGATCATCACACGTGTTTAGCACTCTCCTTCATTCGACGCATGAGTGCGCCACGTCGCTGCTTCGTAGCCGCTCGATTGCGATCGCGGGGTTGAATTTCGTCGCACGCCTGTTCAACAGATTTAATCTGCGAACGGAATCTCGATCACGTGCCACCTTCTCTTGAGCTGAGGTCAAGACCGCTGTGTTGAGAGGCCACATGTGTCGATATTTTGATTTAAGGCCTCAAGGCTCGTGACCATTGGATGAAGATCCAATGGTCGTGATTACACGATGAGAGCTCCTTTACAAATGTGAGGGTGCGGCGTGGCTTGATCTTAGACATTGGATGTTCATCCAACGAATAAGATCAAGCGTTGATCTCACCTTCAGAGATTGTGAAGGCAGGGTGATGCATTTTGGATGGTTGGGATGACGCCACATGGTGACATGCTGACCGACCATCTTCCCATGCTTGTAGATGGTGCCACGGGTGTCAAATTGGATTGATTCTCGCATCGTTGGGTTGCGATCGTCGATCTGAACCCATCCATGTAGTTGGATTCATCATCTGAAGTTTGGATTTTCACCACATTGCCCCTTGACTTATGATCTTTCTCGGACTATGTATGATGCTATGAAGGTTCGATCGGAGCGATCTCAGAGGCGTTAGACTTTGGTCGTCGCCCTAATCAGATCTGTACGGTTGGATCTTTAATCCGAGGATCAGATAAATATCGCCTTGTCCCTTGACCAAAAAGAGGGTAAATTAACCTATAATTTGTACAATCTATTCTAAATGCAAAATAATGCATGTTACGGAATATTTATAATGCTAAATGCAATTATACGCCTAGGAACACATATTAATAGACAATTTCTATGAAATAGATGTATCTACATCAATATTACTATATATTAACATTAATTATGCCTAACTAATGCCAATCTAAGGGTGGAATAGGGTAGAGTGCATTTAGTTAGGTAAATTTAGTCATATAAGTGCATTTTGTAAATATTACATAAGTTTGGGTTGTTCTACAATTTTATCCAAACTTATATCTGGTACCTTGATGTCTTTTGTGTGAAATGTGCAGGTATCAGGTTTGGAGCAATTTGGAGCCCTATAAACAAGAGATTCAAGATTGAGCTCACTTAGAAAAGGGTTGAGTCAATTAGACCCAAACCCAATTAACCTTAGGTCTAACCCAATTTAGGACCCTAATTAACCTTGGCCTAGAGCCTAATTACCTAACCTAATTAACCAACCTACAGGCCAACCATGAGACTAAATTTTAGACCTAATTTGGCGGCCAAAAATAGGTCCTATCCTTTAGAAAAACAAAACCTAAACCAAATCATTTTCCTAATCTCGAAATTCGTAATAGCCTGACACATGTCTAGGATTTTGGTCATACCCTTTACATTTTAAGTCTAAATTTAGTGATTCAAGTTACATTGAAAAGCTGATTTCGAGGGATGCAACTTTACTTTATATGCAATTTGAAATTCTGAACAGAACAAGGCCAAAAATTCGAGACAAGTGAGGGCAATCCTATAAGGTTGTTGTAACAACCTCCATCCAATCCCAACAAAAACCAAACCTTATCTCCTCCCTCCATTTTAGATCCAAAGGTCTTTATCCTACCTATCCTACCCATCCCCTTAGATCTAATCTAGACCATCCAAATCCTTGATCCTAAGCAACCTAAACTAACCAATAGGAAGCCTCTACCTTTCCTATAAAAACACTAGACATGCCCCCACTGAATCCATCTCTTAATTAGAAATTCCTCCACCTTTTTCCACCACCTCGTAAGTAGAACACCTAAAATTTCCACCATGGCCATCCCTCCCCCTTAGGTCCACCCTCTTCCACCAAGCATTCCTCTACTAGACGTCCTCCTTTGCATCCTCTCTAGCTCTATCGACGGATCTCTCCACCACTGTTACTACACTCCAGATCTTCTCTCATTCTCCTTTTGTTCTAGTTGCTCTAGTAGAATAGCATCTAGTTTATTTCTCAAAACTCTAGTTGTAATCATTTTTCTAGCATCAACAAAAGTATTTTTCATGATCTCTATCCCTTACTCTGCCTTCCTCTCTATTACCGTAGTCATATTTGCTTTCATTTGCATATGCGAATTCCTATTATTGCCTCCCCGTGTTCGACTCGGACTCCCAATCCGGTTACTTTATTAAAATTGATAGTGATTCTGCACACTACAACGAACACTACCTACTTATCGCATAGATCCACCATCACTGATTAGGCAGTCTATTTACTATTTTGGATTTCTGATTTGATCTAAGTTTTTCCTAAGTGTTTAGGGTCTAAGTAAGTGCAACTTAGGACTAAGTTACCATACTTAGGCTCTTAACAACAATTATAAATAAAGAAAAGGAAAATAAATCAAATGAAATACAAAATTAAGGAATTAATCTTCAAGCTTTTCCTTCATCTTCTTGCTTCTTTCTTCTAGGCCTTCATCATAGCTCCTTCTTCCTTGCTTTGGCTCCTTGTTCCTGAAATGTCAGCCTTCCAAAGAGAAATACAATAACTATACGTTTTGTTATCATCAAAATCAAATGTCATGGTGCTTATGCACCAACACCTTCATGTCCAAGAAGCAAGACTGGAGAGGAGGAAACGAAGGGGGCATGCCCCTTCTTCTTTCACTACAGAGGGGACAACCAAGGAGGAGGGGCTCTTGATAGCTCTCAATTCAAGAATTGATCAGCCACAAATTATTGGAACACCTCTGTTTATATAAAGAGTCCCAATTCCAACATTTAAAGAAATCTTATTTCTCTAAATTTCAACAATTCCCTTCTCTACACTTTGATCAAGGCATTCACAAAAAGATAAGAGCATCGTTGTAATGCAAAACCACGATTGTTTAATTAATTTTTGAACTCCTAAAGATATAAAATCAAGTAAAATGTGGGAACTTGAGTCATCTCACAGAAAAGCAAACCATTCAAATTACTTAATACTATCCTAAACTAAGTATTTTCGTTATTTTTAATTTTACATGTTTTTTATTTGTGTTTTTAAGAGGGATAAACCTATGAGAACTGCGAATAGTGACTAAAGTGCAATAATAAGCACCTAAATGTAATTCATGTAAAATTAATTTTTCAAAATGTAAAAATTATAAAAAAATTACTAAACGTACCTAATATCTTAAATAAGATTACTATCAATTTTTACGAAAGCTAAGCTGTAAAACACATAAAAAAAATTAGAAAGAAATTGTAGGACTAACTCCTAACAATGTAAGGATCTAAATGTAAAATAATTCATATTTTTATGGAATTTTTTAATGAAACTTTGTGTGGAATGTAACCTAAAATTTTTGGATTTTTTTTGGATGCATAGAAACAAATGCAAAAATTCAAAAATTTAATCCAGTATGAAAGCAACTAAATAATTAAAGAAATAATTTTTTTATTTTTATTGAAAAGCTAATCCAAGGTCACAAGTTACAACTAGAATTAAAAAAAATAATTACTAGAAATAAAAAATGCAAACAGGGAGTTGGAGTTGGAGTTGCAGAGCAGCGACGTGGCAAAGGAGACAAGTGGAAATGGAGGACAAAGGTAGAGAGAAGCGTTAGCGGCTGCTCCAGGATGCTCACTCAAAGGAGGATTGGAGGAGGAGAACCTGCAGTAGAGAAATGTGGAAGAGAGGAAGATGAAGAATGATCTTCCCTAGGAGTCTCGAGGCCAATTTATAGACTTGAGAACCTATAGAAAATCCCAAAGATCTTTGAAATTTGCAGTAAAGGGATAAAAGTTTTAGGGTAAAAAAAACTCCTAATCCTAGTAAAACTCTAATTTTCAGCCTTTTATCTTATACATATACTACCACTTAGCCTAAATGGGCCTATTTCTTAGCCTACATGGACCTATAAAAATGTTCTCTCCAATCTTGGGTCACCTTGTGAGTCTTTCAACGCCATGCCTTTGATATAAAAATAAAGCAAATGTCATTATTCATAAAATATAAAGAAATATCTAAAATTATTATATTTGCCAAATAAATACCTGAAAATAGCAATAATTGGGCACATAATTTATATGAAATTATGATTTGATCACTCTCTTTCTATTTATAGAAAATTCCAACAAAGTGATAATTACCAAAATGCTCTTGGTACTTCTATAAGCTTTTTTTGTTTTGAAAGAATATACTAATTATATTAATTATATTTTTCAACTATCTAAAGCATATAATTAATATTCTCCTCATTTCACATTTCTAATTGCTCTATCATGTTGTAAAGAGATCTTGTAGACAATCCAAAGTTTGTCTATGATTAAGATTACTTCAGATCAAAGGATTAGACCAAATATTGATCATTTCTCAATTTTTCAACTGATACATGCACATTGATAAATTAATCTGAGAATTACTCCATAATTATCCAATTATGAGTAAACTCTAATGTATCAATTAGCCCCATTCCTAATCAAAATCACTTGGTGTTCATCACTTATCCCTAGTGAAGTGTACGTCTATCAAATACTTAAGGCAATAGCCAACCCATTGAGATATATTACATATCGCATATGTCCTACACACATAGAGATATATATATGAGTAGTTCAAGGTTTAGTGTCTTATCCCACTATCATCCCTTCAAGAGCTGGTCTATGTGAATTACCATTATGCTTTGGATGAAAGACATACTTAATAACTTCTCCAAGTTCATCCAGTTCCTTCATTCCTATTTCAATCTATCTATTGAAATGACCACCGATGGAATTGGACCTCCAAAGCTATAACAATAAAGCTCAAACTTCACTCCAACTATTAGAGCTCTGTGAATCCCATCTTGAGAAGACATCTATATTCAATATCAAATTATGCAGACCAGCTTCTCGACATATTGGCCTCACACTTTGTGAAACCTCAATCATTGAGTTGTCAAATCTATATAGTTCAAGTACCAACATAGACACTTGTCACAGGCATAAGGACACATGCCTCTCTTTCTAAGGACACTGATCGAAACAGGACTTTCACGATCTTAATTTTTTCGATCAACCCTTCGATCATTCTCACATGTCACTTCGAAAATCTCCATTGCTTATGTAACTCCGTGATGGCATCGCCATCATTCACTACATCCAACTTAATTTGGCTAAGTTCTAAGGTTAAATTCACCTAATAACACATTAAAAGGGTGTAAATTAAGGCTGAAGAAAGAAGAATTAATAGAAAATTGGGTTAATTCTGCAATTTTAACGAATGAATATAAATGCAGAATAGCTAGAGGGTGAACTTATGGCTAATCAAAGTTCAATTGAGCTTAATTGTCCTAAAAGTGGGTTAGTATTGAATAATTCAATATTTACATTCAATATGAGTGTTTATTTCTAATCAAAAATCCTAATTTCAATCACACTTCAATTAAAATAGATATAATGAAGATAAATAGAATTTAAACCTCCTAAAAATCATCTAAAATTATTCTATACAATTTGGCACAGTCAATTTGATAATCCAAACCTGTTTTGACCTAAAACAAAATCATAGAAGGAAATTTGGTACATTTTGGGTCTAAACATAAATTGACCATTCAAAAAATAAAAAACCCAAAATTGAAGTCAGCATTGATATTCTTAGGCCTAAATTAGGTTAACATAAAAATTTGGGTTCATTTGGACCTCATCTTCGCTTAGTTTGCATTTTGACCCTTGAAAACTAATTTTCTTACAAACGAGCCCCTAACTTTTGATTTTCCTACCAGCATCGTCTTCCTCCCTTTACATCCATGGCTGCGAGCATTCGGGAGAGCAAACTTCGGGGAGGGATTCTCGTCATTCTACTCAACCAAACATCATAAATCTTCGTGAAGCTAGTCAGTAACCAATCCCGAGCTTCGCAGCGAAGTTTTCAACTCTGCCAACCACCTCCATAGCCCATTATCGACGATCAAAGTTCTCACCGAAGCCACTTTGACTCCGTTAATTGTCATGCAAAAAGGCCACAAACGACCCTTGATTCATCTCGAGCACCCTCCATAAAGCTTGACCGATCACTAAGCTTCAAGGGCTTGCTTAATTCGGCCAGGTTCCTCTCCTCTTCTTCCTCCGACCACCTCCATTGAAGCACCTTGGAGCTTCTCTGTCCTTCATCTCTCTACCTCTCCGCCAATAAAGGTTGCAACCCTCTTCCTCTTTTCATTGCCATCGTCCCTACCAAGGGAGGCAATCCCTATCCTCGTCGTTGCTCCAATCCAGCTCGCCAGAGTTCTTCCCCTTCTCCAAGTCAGGCCGGCCACGACCGGCCTCTCCTCGCATCCACGTTGTCTCCCAGGTATCTCTCTTCCTTCCTCTCTTCTTCTAGATCACTTTAGGCATTCTCCTTGTAGGTTTCAACCCCAAGTTCTCCCCCTATGCCATCATCTTCTCCATGCGCGGTAGCCCTGCTGGCAAACATCCGACGAGCACACCTCACTGCTCCACGACTCCTCCCACTTAGATGACTACCCCACGACCTCCACCACGCCACGACGAGTAAAACCCCTCAACTTATTGAGGGGTTCAAAGTCTCCACTCGCCCATCGGACTCCCCTCGCCACCGCTGACTTCCTCCAGTCTACTGCGCCTCCTCCGACCTCCTCACAACAAATCGACACCTCCATCACCTCCAGTAGGTCCGGTCGAAGCTCGTTGGGCCCTTAGTTTAGAGCTTTGACACTCCTCACACCAAACCGATCAACCCATCAATGTCGGATCCGCCGACCCTTCTCCAACCACCTTCATGCATCCCCACCCCAATCCAACATCTCCTCCACCTTCAGTGCATCACGTGGAAGCTCCTCGACAGCTTGGCTTGGAGCTTAGAGCTTGGAAGCTTGCCGACCACTGATGTCCTGCATCGCTTGTAAATGCAAGAAGAAGAAGAAAGGAAGAAGGGTAGGGGCGTGGATGCAAACAAAAAATCCTCACAAGGACCTAAACATAGAACTTCAAGGATCGATTTGCAAATATCCAAGAACTAAATTTATATATTGATAGTTTGAGTTCATTTATTGCATTTCTCATGATTTCATCATATTACTTTGACTAATCAATAGTCATATTGATTATTTAATGCCTAGTTCAGTGATAAATGATTAATCTTGATCAAATTAAGCATTAATTGATTGAAATGCAATTTCTTTTGGATTGAATTGATTAGAATGATATTTCTGAACTAGATTCAGAGTTTAGATAATTGAAGCGTATCATATCTAGTCTTAAGCTTCAAAGTTATAATAGTGGTATTCGTGCATTTTCTTACTCCTAGAGACGGCCTCGGATTTCCTGATTAATTCGAGTATTATAAATTTAAATGTTAAATTCGCTTTGATCTCCTATACTACGATGCACGTTTTTTGAAAATGATCGAAAAGCAAAGAAACATTTTGGGGTCGTTGTCGAGGAACAACGTGCTGTAGTTTCCCTACTAAGAGGGGATGACGTAATAAATTGCGGAATAGAATATAAACAATCTCATTAAAAAAATTTAATCACACAATGTACACAAGTATTTTTAGGTGGAAACCCAAATAGGGTAAAAACCACCACCTAACCCTCTCGAGTTAGGATTTACCGATCAACCAAGTTGATCAAATCCACTAAACGAATCACTTAAACGAGGGTGATTCAACCTCAAATACAACCATGCTACTTTATACGAGGGTAGCGTACCTCAAACCTCTTCTCTTCACGAGAAGGATTTTGTCCCACGAAGGAGACACGAATTCGTAAAGTGAATACCCAACCAGATAATAAAGTAAAATAATAAATATAGTCCTATAGAGACAACAAAGATTTAAGCCTAGCTTCTATAGGAATTAAGATGCTTCCCTTTGCAAGAAGAGTGTCGAATCGATGACGCAGGTGCGTGATCCACGCAATGGTGCAACGGTGCTCTCGCGAACTATGGCGGGAGAGCGAGTGCTTAAATGATTGATGCTCTCTAGATGAAGAACTTGAGCTTGGAGAGCAAGAGCTTCTCTTGGACACAAAAGAGTGGAAAAGCTTGTTCTTGGTGTGTTTAGGTGTGTCTTGAGTGGAAAAGGCTCCCCTCTATTTATAGAGGCCTTAGGAAGGCTTTGGAAGGCTTTGGAAAGCTTCCATAGCTGTTGGGTGCAAAGTCCAAGAGAATCAGGCCGAAATCAAGAACAATCATTGCACTGATAGGGTTATCAGACGTCTAATCCTGGCATTGGACATCTGAAAAACTAGTTTAAGACGTCTGGGAACAAAGTCAAACGTCTGATTTTAGGCGGGTTTCCTTACTGACTTGAATCAGATCTAAACAGGGTCCTAGTGCAAGTTCATAAGACAACACACAAGACGTCTGGCACTAAGTCTGGATGTCTGGAAACCTACTTTTTCTGCGGAAATGGATTTCCAAGAGATTCCAACGGTTATAAGATATCTGAAAAGAGATTTTGGGTCAGCCGAGGCAAAACGGTCATGTATCAGATGTCTGGAAACACTTACGAACATCTGATAAGGCTCTAATGGTCATATCCTTTAGTATTTGTTAAGCGAGCCAACGGTCCACTAATTGGACATCTGGCAAAATCATCAGACGTCTTCTAAGACGTCTGGACTAATGTCTAGATGTTTGATTTCATCAAACAGAACTAAGTCTAGCCTAAATGTTATCGGACATCTGAGTCAACAGTCAGACATCCTAAAACTCATTATCAGACGTCTGATTTTCAGATTAGAAGTCTGAAAAGGCTGTTAGAATCCTATATTGATTTTCTAAGTTCTCTACAGAGAACCTAAGTATCTTAGGGTTGTGCAGGTGTTCCTAGGACTACTGTTAGGGTACTTTGAGACTCTTTAACATGATGTTCTAAGGAACAAAAAGAGTAAGGAAATAAAGACAAAAGTACATGAAAGAAATAAACAGAATTCTATCCTATTCTTCTTGTCCTTCCATCTTCAATCTATCGCTCCTCGTGAATCTCCTCTATTCTCCATCAAGCTCCTCCAATCCATCCTGGATGCGAGCTCGAACTCTGTCTAATCACGTCTCCATTTGCAATTTGACCTAAAATCTAAGACTCCAAGTGCAAATGTTAAATGACACGTGTTTTGTTATCATCAAAATAAACGATCGTGGTGCTCTAGAACCAACACGTGCATTTATCACTATTATTTGCAAATATTTCTAATTTCTGACATATTTTCCTTATTTTGGTTGTTTTGAAAAATTGAACCTAAGGGCATCCGGCTTCTTGAACCTAAGGACCACTCTGCGGTAGGTAAATTTCTCTCCTCTCTTCCTATTCCCCTCCTTCCTAGTATAGATATAAAAAACAAAAAAAAATAGGGTTCAACCTTGCCATATTTTCTTAGAAATATCAATTGTGGCAAGAATTTTTGATTTCTAAGATTTAACTGTGGTTATGGAGAATATCTACTTAGAAGACACGACCTAACAATTTCTGAACCTACAGGGACTTATCTGAGAATTAATTGAACCCTTGGACTAACACATTCTTGATTGAGTCCAAAGGGATTATTGAACTTGAATTGGACTCACTCTAGAGCCAAATTAGGTTTAAATTTTAGGGTTAGCTAGTACACATTTGCAAAATATAAGGAAAATTATTATTCACATTGTGTGCTACTGTTTGCAACGTTTGTTGGGCTTACAAGTCATTTGCGTTGCAGTATAGGTGACCAAGCGTTGACAATAAATAAGAATTTATTACTCGAAAACTTAAGTATCCGAGGTTGAACACAGGGAGCAAATGGAATTTATTCACTAATCTCAATGATGAAATTGAACACTTAGAATTACTCAAAACTTAATTCAGAATATAAATGCAAGAGTTTAAGAGTCAATTGGGGTAAAAATAAAGAAATTGGACGTCTGATCATGGACTCAGATGTCTCCTTTCTGCTTTCCTTCTTCTTTCTTTCTTTCTCTGATTTTCTTTTTCTTCTATTCTTCTTCCTTGTCTCTTCTGTGTAGCTCCTTTCTAGCCTTTCCTTTCTTCTTCCTTCTTATTTTCCTCTGTCTTCTGCCCTTCCTTCTTAAGTCTTCTCTTTTCTACTGTTTGTCTGCGGCTAAGTGTCAGCTTCACCTTTCCTTTGTTTCCTTCAGCCTCCTCTAGCTTTCTTCTCTTTGGCTTCTTTCCTTTCTTCCTTCCTTCTTCTCTTGCACAGTGCCTTTATCCTTCTTTTTCCCCTGCGGGCCTCTTCTTTCTTTCTTAGCTTCTTCCTTCTACCTTCCTTAGCTTTACTTCCCTTGGCTTCAACCTTTCTTCTTCTTCCTTGGCTTCTGCCTTAGCTCTCCTCTGACATTTTCTTCTTCTTCCTTTAGCCTTTCTTCCTTCTTCTTCGTTTTGCAGCTAAGTTTGCTTAACCTCGCTTCACCGTGCCTTAGCTTTAGCTGCACCTTCCTTCTCCGTCTTCTTCCCTGCACACACTGAAGAGAAAAACCTACCCCTACCCTCCCCCGCGTCTCTCCCCTCTGTATATCTCTCTTCGATACGCTCTCCCAGAGCCGGGTAATCGGGTCAGTCGCGTACCTGGGTCCAAGCGCACCGACGTAGGTGTGGTGCGCGAGGAGTGCACGGATAGGTTAGTCAGGTCAGGTGCCAGGTCCGTGGGGGAGTGTCAAGGACGAGGCACGGCAAGGGCGAGGGACCTCACCCCTGTGTGTCTCGAGGCAGATAACATAAAACACAAATACAATTTATGTTACCCGCCGTGCTCATGCATTCACGAGGTGGGACTAATGTCCCACCCGCTTCTGCGCTCACGCCCGCAGGAGCTCCTTCTTCAATTGCTGCTACTAGGTTGCTTGCCAAACCAATTGCCCTGCTATCTGAGTTCGTGCACGCATCTGCTTCCTCTGGGACGCTGACACCTGGAGTGTGCAGCCTGGGATGAAGCTCACGACCTCCTCACTGTGTGTGTTAATGGCAGCAGGTGGTGAGATCTGTCACACACAATCACGGCATTGCGGTCCCATTAAAATACAAGGAAAGCTTCACCATGTCAATGCGAAGGCGGGACGGTAGGTGGCAGGCTACAGGGTGGCCTATGCGTGCGTGCCTAGGTCACTCTGTGGCCAGGCTTATGGGTTAGGTAGGGGGGCATTTATGGTGGTGTGGGCGGTCGATGGAAAGGTGGAAGATGTTCAGTGGACTATGGCGGAGGTGAAGAGGTTGGTGGCGAGACGTGTCGAGGTGTGGAGTGATGGGTGCATCTTGCCCGAGGTTGGCCGAAGATGGGGAAGATGGCGGTGGACAGTGGCAGTCGAGGGGTAATTTGTGAAATAGATTGAGGGGAATTGAAGAGGGGATAGAGAGGAGTAAGTCTAACCTAATTAAGTGGATGAAAGGGGAGAGGCGGCGACTGGCAGTACCTACTGTCGTCAGAGAAGACGATGTCTAGTGGAGGGAGACGGCGGCGACGACGGGGCTAGAGATGCTCGTGCGAGTGTTGCGCGACGCGGAGGAAGATGGTGAGGATAGCTTTGCCACTGGTATTGTGGCAGAGCGACGAGAAACAGGAGGGAGGCTCGCCGAAGCTCGCTGTACTACTTGACCGGAGGAGAAGAAGATGAAATTGGGGCGGATCTCTAACCAAGTTGAGCTGAGGAGGTGCGACCGGGGTTGAGGGTCATTTTATAGGCACTAGTAGGGGTTCTTGTGCTTGGAAGACAAGCTTCCAAATGCAAGAGTCCTCGCCAGAGTAGGAATTCTATGGGATACCCAAATCTCTCATGCGTTCGCACGAGAGATTGGGTGTGAATTAGGGATTAGGACAACGCTCAGATGGACGGGAATTCCTCATAGAATCTCCCTTCCAAATCTAGGAAGAGATCTCTAAGGAATCGGAGAGTACTCCCCCTCCATTCCTCACTGGAGTAAGATTTCTCCACATTAATGGTGGAGGAACCTGTTTGTAAGAGTGGCTAGGAAGTTAGGGGGGTCTGTGCAATGGTTTTCAAAAGGTAGGGGCCAAAATGTAATTGGGTGTACTATTTTGCAAAGTAGGTCAAGATGACCTCCCCTTAGGTCAAAATTTTGGTACAAACCTAATTTTGACATAAGGAATCCAATGGTGAAGTTGGATTTTAGGTTTGACCATGTTTGACTGGACATTTTGTATAAAAACCCGAATTAGGTCAATTAATGAGTTAGGACCCTAATCTAGGTCAAAATAGGTGCCAAAGGCCAAATTGAAGGTTATAAACCCTAGGGGATATTTTTCCATTAATTTTAGAGGGTTTACTTGATTTTTTTCCTGATCAGAACCTTGTTGAATTAAGCAAGTCTGTTTTAGAGTTACAGAATGTCATTTAATTCCAGGACTGCACATGAACCCATTTCTGACTGAACCAACCCACTTTGTATCTTATTCAGGCCATTTGACCTATGTTTTGCCTCTGAGAAATCCCGTTTATGTACTGCAATGGTAAAATTACAGCTTTAACCTTTATTTCATGTTTTCTTCTTAGGACACTTATTCCTTGAATTAAGCCCTTCTCCAGGTTATGTAGGAGCTCTTATTTTCTTTCTTAGGTCAAAATGAGCTAGTTAAGGCTCATGATGAGGCTCTCATCATACTCCCATGCCTAGCTTTTGCTTGTCCCTTAGCAAAATTTTAAGGTTTTAACTTCTGTTCTAAACCCTGAGTGTCTGTTGCTAGTTATGATAAGTGCTTTACTTTTTCTTTTGTTGATTAGGTTAAGAATGCTAACAATAGGCCTAGAGGTACTCAAGTACTAACCAAAATCCAGACCTGACCCGCTTTGGCCTCAATCCTCCGTAAAGGTTTTTAAGGCCCGCAGAAACTATCCTAGGGTTTGTTGGACTCTGCGATTAAAGCACCCGTGCTTGAGACATTCTTAGCCTAGGTTCAGTTTGCAGTGCATTTTTGTAAGAGAGAGACAGAAGATTTATTTGTTTGGAGAGTTTTCCCTCTCTTTTCCTTTTATTTCTAGCTTTGGATTGGCTTCTCAACACGGCCTGTATCGGATTCCTTGTCCCCATCATCAATCCTCAAGGGTCCCTAGCAATCAATGCTTCGTGATAGCACAGCCCATGGCAACCCGTAGACTTCTGGCTTTCGAGATTTTGAGATAATCCTGCCCATGGCATTCCGTGGCCAAATCCAGACCCTGGTAATCAACATTTCTAGATAATGCTGCCCATTGTATCTGAACTAGCAGAGTGCTTACATGCCCCCAGTAGGATATCTAAATATCCTAAGAGACAAGCACTGAGGAGACGATATGTTGTTACGCATCTTCGAGGGGAATTTCCCACCTCTCCGCGCTGGGAACTCGTCCAAATCAACTTGTGTTGATCGGCCACTCCTAATCTAGGCAACTTTTTTAGAGCATTAAAATAATTTTAACGTGATTTTGGTAGTTATGCGCATTGAACCAGACTGTGTGTGGATTGGGGTGCTTAGGTTACCGAATCCCGTAAATCAAAGGTCAGTTAACAAGGCCGAATACTTCCTAAGCCTTAGACCTGATACTTAAGCTTCGCATTTTCCCCAACCTCTTGAGAATTATCCAGATCTTAGCAGGTACGTGAATTTTTAAGCCTAAGAGTTTAGCCCAGAAGGCCTAAGATCAGTGTTCCTGCTAATCTCTTTTTATGTCTCCTTAGCACTTTTCTTTCATTTTTCTCTTTTCTTGATCTGGTCTAGAACTTCGGTTAATTCCTTAATCTCTTACTAATGACTATCTCTTTTTCTTTTTCATTTTGTGTTCCTTTTTGTCATTTTACTCTTTTCCTCCTCCTCATGATTATGTGGCTCACAAAATTTCCTCCCTCCATTTTTTTGTTCTTTTTTATACTTTTTCAATTTTTTTGTGTTTTTGACATATGTGAATTTTTTGTGAGAATCCTTCTGACTTTTTCTTGGTTCTGTATGTATGCATTTTACCACCCCCCATGCCTAAGTTTTGCAATGTCCTCATTGTAAACAGAGGGTGTGAAATAGTGTTGAGGTCAGGGACTTAGAATAGGATACATCGGGTGGGTGGATGGGTTGGAAATGACTGATGCGGACAATTTCAAGCTCTGGTACGTGTACCAGAGGTGGGATCAACTGTCTAAGGCTGAACTCAAGGTGCAATGGGCGTGGAGTACAGACGAATAATCAGACGGGTTCTATTTTTGGAATGACAGGTTGCCTCCCGTTAAGTGCTAAATTCAATGCCTTCAACTGAGCAGAAAATGGGGTGGAGAGGGAGTAGTCAAATCAGAGAAATTTTGTAAAACAAGCACCTTGATTAAGAGCCTGGTTGGTCCAACCAGGTGCTTGCTAAGATCAACAGGCTGATGATGCAGCCCAAACCCAATCAGTCTGGTGGGTTGATAAATGTAGATCAACAGATGCGGAACCCACCATATGCAATGTGGCTCGGATGGATATGGAAGTGAAAACTCGGGTTTAGGTTGAGTCGAATCAGCCTGGTCAGGGTAGGGTTCCGAAAAATAATCAGTGCATGGTGTGGAAACCCTACAGGGGTGATCAGAGAATGATGGATCATATTTTTTAGTATGATCGATACCTGATACCCAGTATAGATGTGGAGTTGAATCATCTGTAAATGACCCAGTGAGAGGTGAATCTGAATAGAAATTGAGTCCGGTTGTGGGTCGGGGTAGAGAACAGGTTTTGATCTGTTCTGTATGTGTGGAAGAGGTGGCTTCAATGAGAATTGTGTATGAAGGCTCTTCTAGAAAGGAATGACAAGTGGTCTCATGTAGAGACTCCTCATAGTAACTTTCAAAATCGGAGTTAGAGAATGAGTCATGTGACCTGAGGTCGTAGATTGGCTTGTTGTAATTAGGAAGCAGATTTTCTCCGATGTTATGATCAGATTCGAAATCGTCGCAGAGTTTGCGAAAATCAAAATCTGAATGAGATTCAAGATCATGAGTCCCATCATAGAATAAATCATATGCTGTAGATTCAGTAGCCTGACTGGGGTCTAGCCTAGATGTCAATTCTGAGCTTAAAATGGTGTCCTTATCTGGTAGAGGGTCAGGTTCTAAGCTGGTAGGACAGATGCAATTGAAACCCCATTCTTCCAATTCCTCATTTTTTCTATCGTAAATTGGCATGACTTCCGAAAAATCGATTGGTTCCTCTAAGGATGTTGGCGAGGGATATACATTAAATAGAGGCCCAAAATCATATTCATTGAAAAATTGATCATCCTCATATGGGGCCTCAAAATCTTCCCAATAGGTTTCAGATCTAGATTCTGAGCTTAGGATGTGGGTTGAATCTCTAGAATCTAGATCCGAATAACCTTCGAGGGTCACCTTATCAGAATAAGGGGTGGAATTTCCACCCTCGAGAGGTTCAGTTCTACTCTCATGATTGCAGGAGTTTGGGAATTCTACGCATGGTGATTCATGGTCTAGAGTGGGCTCAACATTGTGTTCTCCTGCAATTGGAGCTTCCCAACCTTCTTCAATATCAGGCACATTGTACTCCATCTGGGTTGGGAATCCACAACCATTTTGTGCCTCAAACCCGAGATCAGATTGATCCTCAATGTTGTCCCTTGATGGTTCATCCTCTGTTTATGGCATATACAGGTATTTCTAGTCGATAATTTATTTTAATAATCTCATTATCTCTTCCCATTTTTCAAGATCATCTTGGTGTTGCTCCCAAAGTACAGGATTTATCAGGTATTGAAGGTATTCAAGATTGTGCAATTTTTCTATCTCAATGTATCCTATAATGAGCATGTCTCGGGTTGATCCTTTTGTGGCTTCTGCCAATAGTACTTGGGCACAAGTTATGATAAAGGTTGTGGTTGTTGGGACATCAACCTAAATGTTTTCTACTAGTGTTGAGGTTTTGTCTTCTTTTTCATAAAATTTCAGGACATCCTCAATCATCCTATCTCTCATGGATCTCCAATATTTAGGTTTCTTGAATGGTAGTCCTAAGTGGTTTGGCTGCATATTTGGATCAGGTGGTGAAATCAAGATGTAGAATCAGAGTTTGAATCAAGGTGTAGAATCAAGTTATGAAGCGATTAGATCTAAATAAAGAGTCCCACTGAAAATGTATGTGTGTGCTCTAAAGGGAAAAGATGCGGGACTGGAGATGTTTTTGACCCAATCAAGACACCCAAAAATGTTGGATGACTATGGAGGTTCGGGGCGGATGATACCTCTGGATCAGAAGATCGTCCACCTGAGAATTACCTGGGCAGCCATAGAGGGAGAGTCCCGCAAAGACCCCTACACTGTAGAGCGTCCCCACAGGTTACAGGGTTTCCCCCACCCGACCTCTCTTGTCACTGAGATTCCAGGTAGACCAGAATGGGGACCCTGCCCTCTTAAGTCTACCACTTTTATTTCAAAGGTGCTTTAGGGTTTTTACATGAACTTTAGATGTTTTGATGTTGTGACCTAATTTGGAGGTTGGTTGACCCAAGGGGTCAACTTCACCTGATCTATCCTAAAGATGGCAGAATGATTCTAGGCTTGGGACCTAGAGATCACCCTGATTTGACTCCCAGTTTATTAGGTTCAAGAATTTTTTAAGATTCAAGTGCTGTTAGAGCTCAATTTTTTTTTTTTTAGGGTTTATTTTGTTTAGATCTCTTCAGTCAAGGGCTTGGGTCACACACTGATGCGGGAGGGTTCATTTCCTTTTATACAGGCATGTGTGACTAGCACTCCAAGATCCTACCGTAGAAACCCTAATTTGGTTCTATTTCCAATCCTCTTTTCTTCTTGAAAAAGATTCTCTCTGGACTTAAAAGCAAGAAATGTGTTGTCCGCGGAGATTAAGCGTGATTTCTATTAGGCATAGGAATTTGTGGGATAGGATCTAGAAAAAAAAAATCGCTCCTACTTCAAGAAGATTTGAAAAATTTTTGCAAAATCAGGAAATGTTTACCTTAAAGATGGTGATTACTATAGAAAGAAGGCAATTGATTCCTAAATAATTGTTTCCTTTTGTCTTTCAAGGATTAGGGGATGGTTTAAGGAAGAAAAGAGATTACCTGCCCTGGAGTAGTTGACTTGCGGGAGGGATCTTCTCGTGAAATACCTAGCAAGATCACAATAAAATAAATAGGGCAAGTTAATGTTCAATATAGTCAAAAAAAGAATGTAGAGATTAGTGATAAATTGCACGTTGCTCCCCAGCAATGGCGCCAAAATGTTTGCAACACTTTGTCGGGCTTATAAGTCAGTTGTGTTGTAGTATAGGTGACCAAGCGTTGACAATAAATAAGAATTTATTACTTGAAAACCTAAGTATCTGAGGTCGAACACAAGGAGCAAATGGAATTTATTCACTAATCTCAATGATGAAATTGAACACTTAGAATTACTCAAAACTTAATTCAGAATATAAATGCAAGAGTTTAAGAGTCAATTGTGGCAAAAATAGAGAAATTGGACGTCCGATCATGGAATCAAACGTCTCCTTTCTGCTTTCTCTTCTTCTTTCTTTCTTTCTCTGATTTTCTTTTTCTTCTATTCTTCTTTGGCTTTGGCTGCCTTCTTCTTCCTTGTCTCTTCTGTGTAGCTCCTTTCTAGCCTTTCCTTTCTTCTTCCTTCTTATTTTCCTCTATCTTCTACCCTTCCTTCTTAAGTCTTCTTTTTTTTGCTGTCTGTCTGCAGCTAAGTGTTAGCTTCACCTTTCCTTTGTTTCCTTCAGCCTCCTCTAGCTTCCTTCTCTTTGGCTTCTTTCCTTTCCTCCTTCCTTCTTCTCTTGCACAGTGCCTTTATCCTTCTTCTTCCTCTGCGGGTCTCTTCTTTCTTTCTTAGCTTCTTCCTACTTCCTTCCTTAGCTCTGCTTCCCTTGGCTTTAGCCTTTCTTCTTCTTCTTCCTTGGCTTCTACCTTAGCTCTCCTCTGACATTTTCTTCTTCTTCCTTTAGCCTTCCTTCCTTCTTCCTTTTGTAGCTAAGCCTGCTTAGCCTCGCTTCACCGTGCCTTCGCTTCAGCTGCACCTTCCTTCTCCTTCTTCTTCCCTGCATAGACTGAAGAGCAAAACCTACCCCTACCCTCCCCCACGTCTCTCTCTCTCTGTATATCTCTCTTTGGTACGCTCTCCCAGAGTCGGGTAATCGGGTCGGTCGTGTGCCCGAGTCCAGGCGCACCGGCGTGGGTGTGGTGCGCGAGGAGTGCATGGATAGGTTAGTCGGGTCGGGTGCCAGGTCCACGGGGGAGTGTCACGGACGAGGCGTGGCAAGGGCGAGGGACCTCACCCCTGTGTGTCTCAAGGAAGACAGCATAAAACACAAATACAATTTATGTTACCTGCCATGCTCATGCATTCACGAGGTGGGACATTACTAATGTCCCACCCACTTCTACGCTCACGCCGGCAGGAGCTCCTTCTTCAATTGTTGCTACTAGGTTGCTTGCCAAACCATTTTCCCTGCTGTCTGAGTTCGTGCACGCATCTGCTTCCTCTGGGACCCTGACACCTGGAGCGTGCAGCTTGGGATGAAGCTCGCGACCTCCTCGCTGTGTGCGTCAATGGCGACAGGTGGTGAGATCTATCACACACAATCACGGCCTTGCGGCCCCATTAAAATACAAGGGAAGCTTCGCCGTGTCAAGGAGAAGGTGGGACGGTAGGTGGCAGGCCGCGGGGCAGCCTAGGCGTGCGTGCCCAGGTCACTTTGTGGTCAGGCTTATGGGTTAGATCGGGGGGAATTTATGGTGGTGTGGGCTGTCGATGGAAAGGTGGAAGATGTTCAGTGGACTGTGGCGGAGGTGAAGAGGTTGGTGGCGAGATGTGTGGAGGTGTGGAGTGATGGGTGCATCTCACCGGAGGTTGGCCAGAGATGGGGAAGATGGAGGTGGACAGTGGCAGTCGAAGGGTAATTTATGAAATAGATTGAGGGGAATTGAAGAGGTGATAGAGAGGAGTAAGTCTAACCTAATTAAGTGGATGAAAGGGGAGAGGTGGTGACTGGCAGTACCTGCTGTCGCCGGAGAAGACGGTGTCCAGTGGAGGGAGACGGCGGCGACGACGAGGCTAGAGATGCTCGCGCGGGTGTTGCGCGACACAGAGGAAGATGATGAGGATGGCTCTACCACTGGTATTGTGGCTGAGCGACGAGAAATAGGAGGGAGGCTCGCCGAAGCTCGCTGGACTACTTGACCGAAGGAGAAGAAGATGAAATTGGGGTGGATCTCTGGCCAAGTCGAGCTGAGGAGGTGCGGCCGGGGTTCAGGATCATTTTATAGGCACTGGCAAGGGCTCTTGTTCTTGGAAGACAAGCTTCCAAACTCAAGAGTCCTCGTTGGAGTAGGAATTATGTGGGATACCCAAATCTCTCGTGCGTTCGCACGAGAGATTGGGTGTGAATCAGGGATTAGGTCCACACTCAGATGGAAGGGAATTCCTCAGAGAATCTCCCTTCCAAATCTGGGAAGAGATCTCTAAGGAATCAGAGAGTACTCCCCCTCCATTCCTCGTCGGAGTAGGATTTCTCCCCATTAATGGCGGAGGGACCTATTCATAAGAGTGGCGAGGAAGTTAGGGGGCCTGTGCAATGGTTTTCAAAAGGTAGGGGTCGAAATGTAATTGGGTGTACTATTTTGCAAAGTAGGTCAAGGTGACCTCCCCTTAGGTCAAAATTTTGGTACAAACCTAATTTGGACCTAAGGTATCCAATGGTGAAGTTGGATTTTAGGTTTGACTACGTTTGATTAGACATTTTGCATAAAAACTCAAATTAGGTCAATTAATGAGCTAGGACCCCAATCTAGGTCAAAATTGGTTCCAAAGGCCAAATTGAAGGTTATAAACCCTAGGGGATATTTTTCCATGAATTTTAGAGGGTTTAATTGATTTTTATCCTGACCAGAACCTTTTTAAATTAAGTAGGTCTATTTTAGGGTTACAGAATATCATTTAATTCCTAGACTGCAATGAACGAATTTCTGACTAAACCAACCCACTTTTTATCTTATTCAGACCATTTGACCTATGTTTTGCCTTTGAGAAATCCCGTTTATGTACTGCAATGGTAAAATTATAGTTTTAACCTTTATTTCATATTTTCTTCTCAGAACACTTATTCATTGAATTAAGCCCTTCTCTAGGTTATGTAAGAGCTCTTATTCTCTTTCTTAGGTCAAAATGAGCTAGTTAGGGTTCATGATGAAACTCTCATCAGCTACCTAAGTCTTGTTTGAATCAATTTACAATTAGAACCCTAAAATACAAACTCTAAGATCACTTGAACCCTAAAAGAGGTGACTTAATAACCTGCTTGTCCAACCAAAGCAGGGTGATTCGGGTGAGTTAACCCAGATTGCATCTTAAACATTAGGACAGGTCAGGTGAAGTTGGTTCACTTGGTGAACCTATCAACCTAGAAATTAGGTCACAACTCAAATCAAACCCTAAATCAAGTGATAATTCGAGGTACAAATAAGCTTAAAATTTGATAGACCTAGGGCCCAATTCACACATATCCGATCTACTTGGAACCGTAGTAACAAGAAAGGTCGGGTGGGGGAAATCCTGTAACCCGTGGGGGTGTTCTACCGTGTAGGGGTCTTCACGGGACTCTCCCCTTTTGGCTACCCAAGTATTTCTTGGGCGGGTGGATTTGTGATCTAGAGGCCTTCTGCCTAGAACCAGCCTAAGCCATCCAACAATATTTGGGTGTCTTGATTGGGTTTGATTTAAATCCGGTCCCTCATCTTTTTCTATAGTGCATGCACAGTAGGAGGTCCTTAAGACCAGTCTTAAGACCGCCTCTATTAGTTCACTCACGTCGGGGCCAGTACCGGACTAACTTGTTTAGGTCCTCTTCTGATTCGATTCCTATCTCCTCTGACCCATCTACATCCAACCTAGGTTCTTCTTACTCTGATTTTGACTCAATCGAGAACCCTAGTTCAAAAGGAGGAGATGACATCCAGCTCCTGCAAAACTAGCTTTAGACTCTCATAGATCTTATCAATGGATTGGTGAACCCTTGAGCAGGTCCACAAATGCGCGATCACTATAATCCCGCAAGAGTGGCTATCGAACCCAGTGTGTGTATTCCGATTGGGGACTTGAGACTGAGCTCAAGCTGAATATTATCAGCTTGATTTCCCATTTCCATAGAATGAGTTCTAAAGACCCATTCCAACACATTCAAGAGTTGAAACATTTGGCTCAGACCCTCGGGCCAACTGTTCAAAAACTGGAACACTCTACTCATGAAGATGTTCCCTTTCTCGCTTAAAGAGAAAGCTGCCCATTAGTATCGGTCTCTGAATCGATCGATCAATACCTAGTATGAATTACAAGCCGAATTTCTAAGGAAATACTTCCCAGTAGGGCATACTAACGCCCTGAGGCATCAAATTATGCATTTTCAACACAATGTGGGGGAACCACTTCAAGAGGCATGGGATTGTTTTCTCAATCTTATGCGAAACCACTCGCATCACGAAGTTCCTAAATGGGAGCAAGTCCAATCTTTTTACCAGGGACTCTATGACAATATCCAACTTTATGTTGATGCAGCCTGTGGAGGCAACTTTATGGGCAAACATGAGGACACCATTTAGGAAATTCTCAAAAATATGTCTGAGAATTTAATAAACAATGTGTCCATGGGTATGGTCAACAGGACGACTACCCATGCATCAACGAACACACGTAGGACACATGAGGCACAAGACCTATCCTCCTCCGTCGGCATGGAGATTATGATCAGTCTACTGGATAAGGTCTCTATAATAGAGAAGAAGCTTAACAATCTGACTTGCCAGCTGCAAAAAGTCACTTCTCAGAAAAACAAAAACAATGCACGTCCGCCTGTAGGGAGGGAGGCCGTGCATAATATTCACCACAATAGGATGGATGCGTATCCATCCTCTTTTGACTCAGGTTTTGGAGGAAATTCCGAACCTGTTTATCCTTGTTAGGAGTCCTATGAACCCCAATATTCTAATTTCTCCAGAGTTGCTCAACCCTATGAGGAACTCCACGCCATACAAAAAACCCCTTTTCCAATTCTTACAATCCTGGATGGAGTAATCATCCCGATTTTTCTTGGTCGGGGAACTCTTATCCTCAGAATCCTAGACCTCAATATCAACCCCGACCACAGAATCTGCACTCATATCAGCCAGCTCAACCTAGGTCCAATTCGAATTTTCAATCTGGGCCTAGTAAGGATGATCAAATGAGCATGATTCTTCAGACGTTGGCTGATATGCAGAAGACCAATGCTGCTATGTAGAGGCAGCATACCACGGATATAGTAGATAAGCGCAACCAAATTGCACAAATGGCAGGGACTCGCCAGCTAGGCGCATTATCCTTGCAACCACTATCAAACCCTAACAACGTACCGAACCGGAGGCACGTTGCAAACCCAAAATCAGGCCAAATTCACTATGTACAACCTAGCCCCTCTGCACTTGTATATCAAGACGGGTCAGAAGCATCAACTTCTGTACCTGAT
Source organism: Thalassia testudinum (assembly GCA_037157565.1). Classification (NCBI taxonomy): domain Eukaryota; kingdom Viridiplantae; phylum Streptophyta; class Magnoliopsida; order Alismatales; family Hydrocharitaceae; genus Thalassia; species Thalassia testudinum. The sequence goes on from JAZHRO010000006.1 coordinate 1,393,358, forward strand.
GCATCTTAGTAGCAGAAGTAGTCACCTATCCTACCCACTCCTCCATATCCTACAGGATTACATTCAATAACAACCCGTAGTGGTAAATGTACTAAGGATCCTGAGCCTAAGAGATACACTAAACCTAATCCTAGTACATCTCAATCTAGGGTGATTATTAAGGATAACCAAGAATCAACAGAACCCATTCCGGATGAGCCTAGAACCACACCTTTTCCTGAGGCCTTGACCAAGGGAAATAAGGGTAGGAAACCACCTCAAATTGATGAGGACTTGGTCAAGCTCTTTGAGCAAGTCCAGATCAGTATCCCCTTGATAGATGCGATACGTCATGTATCGGCTTCCACAAGATTTCTGAAAAATTTATGCACACCTAAACAAAAGTTGCAGGATTTTGACAGAAGAACTATTTTGCTATCGGAGCAAGTTAGCTTCATTATCCTGAGCAAGCTTCCGTAGAAATTACAAGACCCTGGCACCCCTCTAATCTCCTGCAAGATTGGAGATTTAGAATTTAACAGAGCTCTTTTAGATTTAGGTGCATCCATCAACCTTATTCCCACATCTCTCCTAAAATATTTTGAGGATCCTGAACTTAAGCCCATGGAAGTGACCTTATAGTTAGCAGATCGATCTATTAAGTCACCTCGAGGAATTTTGGAGGATGTAGTTGTAAGAGTCCGGGATTTCTATTTTTTGGTTGACTTTATTATTCTAGACATGGATACACCTAAGAGCATGAAAGAGACACCTATAATCTTGGGGAGAGTGTTTCTAGCAACAACTAGGGCAAACATTAATTGTGAGGAGGGCCAGATGGAAATTAAATTTGGGGATAAAATAATAAAAATTGACATTTTTAAGGCCCATAGAGGAATTAATTGTAGTGTGATTCAGGAATTGAACAGAATCAATTCACTTCTTGAGGACCCAATTGCTGATAATTTGGATTTGATTACTCCTGAGCAAGAACCTCTAGAAGGCCAATCACAGTCACACCTTGAGGAACCTAGTCCACCTTTAGTTCCCCCTCAGGCTAGCCCGGACCTTCCTGCTGCTGCTGAGAATCAGGCACTTGAGTTGAAACAGCTCCTGACAATCTCAAGTACGTCTTTTTGGGTTCAAATAATGCATTTCCTATGATTACCAACTCTTCTCTATCCACAGATCAGGAGACGTGCCTAATTTCTGTCCTCCAAGAGCATCGCAAGGCCATTGGTTGGACCTTGGACGATCTCACTAGTATAAGCCCTTCTTTCTATACACATTGCATTTTTATAGAAGAAGGCTCACAACCTATGTGCAAAGGATAGTGCCAACTCAATCCAAATCTTCAAAAGGTCATGAAGAAAGAGATAACTAAATGGCTTGATGCAGATATCATTTATCCCATCTCTGATAGCCATTGGATGAGCCCAATTCTTGTGGTGCCTAAGAAGGCCAGGCTCACCATTATCAAATCCAAGTCAGGAGAATCCATCCCCACCCGTATTTCGAATTCGTGGAGAGTCTACATACACTACAGGAAGTTGAATACTTCCACGAAGGACCATTTCCCGCTACCCTTTATTAATCAAATTCTCAAAAAATTAGCAGGAAATCAGTACTTCTATTTCTTGGATGGATGCTCTAGCTATAATCAAGTGGCCATTTATCCTGAAGACTAGGAGAAAACCACATTCACCCGCCCCTATGAGACATTTGCATTTCATAGGATGCCATTCGGACTTTGCAATGCACTTGCCACCATCCAGCGGTGCATGTTAGCAATATTCTCTAATATGGTAGGTGAATTCTTAGAAGTCTTCATGAATGATTTTTCTGTATTCGGAAAAATGTTTGATGAATGTCTAGGCCACTTAACCAAGATCCTCCAATGATGCATCAACGTAAATCTGGTCCTGAGCTGGGAAAGGAGCCATTTTATGGTTCCCCAGGGCATCATTCTTGGACACCTTTTGTCTGAACAAGGTATCTAGGTTGACCGAGTGAAGATCAATTTGATATCTAAACTTCCTCCTCCCTCCTCGATCAAAGAAATTAGATCCTTCTTGGGGCACGTTGAGTTCTACCGACGTCTTATCTCTGATTTCTCGAAAATTGCCAGGCCCCTGACCCATTTGTTATCAAAGCATATTCCCTTCGATTTCTCAGACAAGTGTGCCAAAGCTTTCAAAATTCTTAAGGATTGAGTCACCAAGGCACCAGTATTGCAACCCCCTAACTGATCTCTACCCTTTGAGATCAAGACCGATGCTTTGGATTACGCTGAGGGGGTAGTCCTTGGTCAAAAAGTAGATGGGAAACTGATAGTGATCTATTATGTGAGTAAAATGCTGGACGAAGCCCAACTTAATTACATGATCACTGAGAAGGAACTTTTGGCTGCTATCTTCGCCCTGGAGAAATTCCAGTCATAACATCTCGGGTCCCGCATTATCATATACTCAGACCATACTGCAATTCAACACTTACTCTCCAAGAGGGACGTGAAGCCTCATCTGATTCGTTGGATCTTGCTTCTGCAAGAATTTGATTTGGAGATTCGCGACCAAATAGGTAAACAGAACGTAGTTGCAGATCATCTATCCCACCTTCCCCTGTCTATCATTGACCCTTCAATGCCTATTATTGAGCATTTCCCGAATGAGCATCTTATGGGCATAGATGCTAGGCTTCCCTAGTATGCAGACATTGTGAACTACTTGGCATCGAACCAGATTCCACCTGAAAAATTGATTTCAGACTCCAAGTATTACTTCTTGGAAGATCCATATCTTTTTTGCATCGGAGCTTATCAGATCATTCGGCGATGTATTCTTGACATAGAGGTCAATGATATTATTTCATTTTGTCATGACCAGGCCTGCGGTGGCCATTTTTCTGGGTATAAAATCACAGCAAAAATCCTCCAAAGTGCCTTCTACTAGTCGACTATATTTAGAGATGTACACAACTACTATAGGGCATGTGCTTGTTGCTAAACCTTAGGCAACATAGGCCATCATGATATGATGCCCTTAAATCCGATTATCGTGTGCAAAATTTTTTATATCTGGGGAATTGATTTTATGGGTCCATTTCCAAACTCTAACGACTTTGAATATATTCTTCTTGCTGTGGACTATGTGTCCAAATGGATTGAAGCCATTCTGACCTGAACCAATGACCATAAGGTCGTTATCAGATTTATTCACAATAACATCTTCTCTCGATTCGGTGTCCTGAAAGCAATTATCTCCGATGGAGGGACCCATTTTGTGAATGTGCATTTCCAGTTCGTGCTTTGAAAATGCTGGGTATCTCACCACATTTCTACACTATATCATCCGCAAACAAATGGACTAATCGAGTTATCAAACCAGGAAATCAAAAAGATTCTACAGGTCACTATTCAACCTGATAGAAAAGATTGGTCAACCAAGCTTTCGGAAGCATTATGGACTTATAGGACCGTCCATAAGACCCAATTAGGAATGTCTCCTTTCAGGACAGCTTATGGGAAGGCATGTCACCTTCTTGTAGAAATTGAGCATAAAGCATATTGGGCAATACGGAAATGCAACCTGGACCTCGGAAAGGCTGGCATCCACCGTCGCTTGCAAATAAGTGAGCTTGATGAGTTCTGCAACAATGCGTACAAGAACTCGTAAATTTACGAGTGAATAAAGGCCTTGCATGATAAGCACATTTCACGAAAATCATTCAGTCCTAGTCAGAAAGTACTTCTATTTGATGCCCGTATCAAACTATTCCCGGGCAAGCTCAGATCTAAGTGGACTAGACCATTTTTTGTAAGGAGGATCTTTGGTAATGAAGCTGTGGAAATCTCACCTCTCGATCTTAACTCTATACCATTTGTTGTTAACATCCAACATCTTAAACCTTTTCTTGAACTTCACAACTTGAGCCTGATCGGCAAATCTCTTGACCTCCATTCCACCTGAGCCGCATTGCGCCCAGCTGAAGGCGGTAAACTTAGTGCTTAATGGGAGGCAACCCGTCATTCTTTTGAAAAACCCCGAGACCTTTCTTAATCTATTTGAAATTCACACTTACTGCACTTTAGGGTTCCTAATTTAAGAACTGACCTGTTCTAAAATTATGAACTAAATTGAATATGAACCCATCCTGTTTGCAATGAAGGCATTGCAACACTTAGACCTGGGGGGGATTAAAGTGCAATCATCTACAAGTTATTTTTGAAAGGTTCTCACCAAAAATACACTTAGATTTAGTTTAAAGAAAAAAAAATGGGTAGAGAAAGAAGAAAAAGAAAGAAAGAGAGAGAAGGAAAGAGAAAAATCAATAGACATTTTTAGTTTGTCAAAACCCTTGGACATTCAGTTATGAAGTCAAGCAAATGTTCTTCCATAAAATCCACCAAACAATTATGAGGTGAGAGAAGAATGTCTACTGGTGCTCTAAATCTAGTATGAGGACTCTTAAGTCTTGGATAATTAGATAATGATACTCGAAGCTAGACATAGTTTTCGCTCTCAGCTTCTGTGTGCAAATTTTTTGTAAGAAATCTTGAGAGCCACCAAATAAGGCAAAAACGCAGAGAGTGGGTTCTAATAAAATTAGGACTAAGGTGGATGGTTACGACCGTTTTTTACAGAATCCTCGACTGAAGGAGGGTATTAGTGTCAAAGGTCAGAAGTACATTGTCCTATCCATTCCTTCCCGATGCCAAGAGTAGGCACTTCCACCAAATAAGTCACACAATGTCCTCTTGAATACCATGATTTCCCAATAATGCCTCATAAATGAAAGTTACGGTGTGTTGAGTTACATTGATAAAAAAATAGAGAGAGAGAAAAGAAAAAAAGAGAGAGAAAGAAGAAAGAAAAAATATACATATTAGATATCCTCGGAAAAAATATATATCCTTATAAAAAAAAAGAAGAAAAAAAAAGTGTTTGAGTTCATAGTTGTACTTAAGTGTTGATTCGTAATGAATAAATTTCATTGAGGCAGCAATACCTACTACCATTTATGATCCACCAAATACAGCCTTGACTTACCTTTCTGTGTTTCTGATCGCCTGAATACTGATTGAGGAATTCCGACTTGTTATAGGGTTATCAGAACTTAATCAAAGTGTCAATGTCATGAGAGTCCACCAAGTATGTTGACAAATCTGGTGAGATTGTGAGCTATTATAAAAAAAAAAGAAAAAAAAGGGAAAAAGAAAAAGAGAGTGAGCACAAAGGAGCTAAAAGAGAGCACAATTTTTTAGCATTTCTCCGGGTTGATTTGTTTGATAATCCAGAAACTTAGAGTCTGAAATACTAGATTACATGTAGCACCATAAGAGTGTGAGCCACCAAAAATAAAGCCCTTCAACTCAGACATCTTCTACCTAAACCTAAAAATCAGGGTTAAATCATAGACCACCAGCTATGTCATCCCTAAGGGAAGAAGTTTGCCTATCCTGATAAATTGGTACCAAGGGTTAAGAACAAACTTTAAATGTATATTGGCAACTGGCAAGGAGGTAGAAGAGAGATAAATATTTTTGAGCTAAATGTCAAAAATACCCTTACGCTGAAAATCTACTCTGAACTGTAGAATTTGCTAAGAGACTAGCAAATGGTAGGCATGGGGGTATGATGGCATCGCCATCATTCACTACATCCAACCTAATTTGACTAAGTTCTAAGTTTAAATTCACCTAATTAACACATTAAAAGTGTATAACTCAATCAGAGCTGAAGAGAGAAGAATTAATAGAAAAAGGGGTTAATTCTACAACTTTCATAAACGAATATGAGAAGGTGAACTTATGACTAATCAAAGGTCAATTGAGCTTAATTGTCCTAAAAGTGGGTTGGTACTGAATAATTCAAGATTTACATTCAATATGAATGTTTATTTCTAATCAAAAATCCAAATTTCAACCCCACTTCAAATAAAATAGATCCGATGAAGATAAATGTAGTATAAACCTTATAAAAGGAGCACAGGAGGAGGAGGTTTTGGTACTGCGAGCGGCGTTGCAAGGAGAGGAGCATCGCGGAGGAGGTTTTGGTACTAGAAGCTTTCCAGTATCAAACGTTTGGAGTATTGTCCAGATGGCTGGCGAGGCACCAGGACGTCCGGAGCTGAAGCCGAATGTCTGAAAGCACAATATCGCGTGAGGTAAGAATCTTCGTGCGCTACCTTCCGCCATGCAAATTGTAGCACAGGAGATGTTGGGCTAAAGGTGTGTCTGCGATTTTCGTATGCAGGTGAGGGCTTTGGGAAAGAGCGCGGTACACTTTTCCAAGTACATTTGGACATCTGATCACGTCGCCAGACATCCGGAGGTACTTCCATACGACCAAAGGCCCTGTCCGACGTCTGGAGCTGCCTCCAAATGGTCGCAGAGGGACTCTGGATGTCTGAAGTAGTCGCAAGAAGTGCAAGGTGAGATCTGACGTCTTTTAAGACATCTGGGACTAGTCCCAGACATCTGATTTTGGGCAGTAACCATGTTTTTGGCCCGTTTAGGGCCTAAACGGAATCGAATTTCCACAAACGAAGTACCGTTGTTTTCCACTCGAGTTCCTCTACGTGTTCGTGTTGAGTATCTACTATTTTGACCTCGTCTGATGTAAATTAGTCACGAGTACAGGTTACCAGCCGGTGGCGGGTTCGGGGATCACGGAGACGACGAGATCTGCGGTGCAAGCCCCCATTCCTCCCGTGATACCCGATAGAGTGGTTTAGTGCATTTATTAAGATATGAATAAAGAATATGCCTGCTTAGATTAAATTGATTGAAACTCTATGATATGGAATGAACCCTAGGGTAAAAATGTATGAGCCTGTTTTAAGCTGTACTGTTTATTTGAGTGCATGTTTAAAATAAATTGCTAGCAAATGGTATTAGTGTAATTATGAGATGCATGTTAAAATACAAGTTGCCTGTATGTGAATGAGAAAGTGAACGATGAAACCACAAGTTGTATGCAAATGATTGAGAATTAAATTATGAAAACACGAGCTGCCTGTATATGGATGAGGAACGAGTTACGAAACATGAGATCTGAATATGGATAAATGAGATGAATAATGAGCATGAACCCTACAGGGAATTAGGAGTAGAACTCCTGTGTATGAAAGGAATCTGAAATGTAGACAGGAAGTGAGCTGGCCCTTGTGTACACGGTACCAAGGAGAGTAACTGTCCCTTTTAGTGTAGAGGGGAAGTCAACCACCTCTTGGGTTGAGACCCATGGTAGGACTGGACACTCTACACCGACTCCTGTTGGCCCTCGCGTACATGGTATCAAGGTGAGCTACTAGTGTAGGGAGGGAGCTAGCCACCCTACACCGACTTTCTTAGGCCCGCTGGGCAAACCGGGGCAGTCAGACGAGGGTATGCGAACTGTGGAGGGGCGAGACCCCTGTTTGGTTCTGAGGGGCGAGGCCCTTGTTTTGAGAGGGTAAGGCCCTATACTATTCCGTGGTGTACTTTGGGCGTACCTGCTAGCGGAAACGACTGACTGCGTGTCAGTGCGGGGTAGCTACCCGTGCACTTATTACCCATGCTGTAGTCACCGCTACGTCTCGACAGTGACCTCGGGGTGGTTGATTGGGTGTAGGACTACCGCGGGGGACTCTCCCGACCTGGAGAGCACCACATGTACCTCCTACTCCATGGAAAAGACTGCAATCAAGATCGTTTCCCCGAGGAACAAGCAAGATTAAGAAATACTTGGATACTTTATGATATAGATGAACCAGAAATACATAAATGAGATAAATGGAATAGTGAATAAAACCTGCATGTTGTTGTTACTTTACTTGCACATAAATAATGTAAACACCACTCTACTCAGCATTCGCTGACTCCGTCTTTTCATAACCCTATTCAGGACTAGGAGTTAAGCAGCCCGAGTTTTCGGCTGCAGAGGGAGTTGGGCCCAGCCGAGCCCAGCCATAGTAGTTTCATTCTAGTTCTTTGTTTATGCTATAGTTGTGAGTACTGGACTTTAAAATTACTGTTCTCGTTACTTTCTGTTTGTTGTTGTTGTTGTGGTTTCATGTACTACTTTTGAGACAGTTGCTTGACTTTCCTTTACTATTTCATTTTTCCTTCTACCTAGTTATATTGCATGTGTGAATGTGGTTTGTTTCCTGCTTTTGGTTATTTCTCGTTGGACGACTAGGTCTTGGAATTAGTCGAGGCAATCCAGTCTCGGGTCTTGTAGGGATCCGGAAACCAGGTCATAACAAGATGGTATCAGAGTAAGGTCATCCCGAGTAATGAACTAATTGGTCCGAGAATAATCACTCACGTGCATATAACTAGGATAGCCACCACCACGTTCTACTTTGATATTCGTTTCTGAGTCTTTTTCTTGAAGTAATCCTATATCATTGACAACTCTTGTTCTATCTCTTGCGTCTCCTTGCAGGAGATGCCTCGTCGGGGAGTTCCCGAGGTAGGCCGTGGTCGTGGTCGTGGACAAGGTCGGAGGGGCGGACGTGCCGGACCTGAGGCACTAGTTGACCTACCTCTCCTCTCGAGCGTTCAGGCCCAGGATCTCACCCAGCTAATCAGAGACATCATGCAAGAGGAGCTCTAGCAGCCTCCTCGAGCACATCTTCCTGAGGACGTGGAGGGGGAGTCCTCGGTGGGATAGAGAGACCGTCGCTGCGTCGAACGAGCAGGTGGAGGAGGGGGTGATCCTCCACCACCCCCACCACACTCTGACACTTCCGAGCATGAGCCCTCCTTGCCTGGAGGCGTGCCCATTCCCCCACTACAGCTACACCATGAGCTTTTCAGATAGTTTCAGAAGCTGAAGCCCCCCTCCTTCAAGGGAGATGAGAGCCTGTTTGAGGCAAGGGACTGGTTGGAGCAGATAGAGAAGGTGTTCGAAACCCTTCGCCCTCCTGTGGAGTGCCGCGTGGCCTTTGCCACGTACCAGCTAGAGAGTGCAGCAAACAAGTGGTGGAGGGCAGTCAGAGGCTAGGAGGGGAGAGAGCCGACGTGGGACTAGTTCGTGGCTCTCTTCTGCGAGCAGTACTTTCTGTAGACCTAGCAGGACCAGAGGAGGCAGGAGTTCCACACTCTCTGCCAGGGGACGATAACGGTTAGCGCGTATCGCACGCATTTCCTAGAGCTGTCATGTTTCACCCCAACAGTAGTGTCTACTGAGGAGGAGCACCTGTGGAGCTTTACTGAGGGGCTTCGACCTGCGATTCGTGGGTATGTTAAACACCTGAAGCTGCCTACTTTCTCTCGTGCGGTCGAGGCAGCCATGACTTACAAGGAGACCAACCCGGCCGCGTGAGACACTGATAGCGGATGGAAGAGGCCCTACCAGCTAGAGTACTCTCAGGGCCGTCGAGAGAGGAGGCACACGGTGCCCGCAGGAGAGTTGTCTCATTCTGCGGGGCCACCAATGGCCTTTGGGGGCCCCAGACAAGGGCCAATTGCTAGCACCGAACCCCCACCAAGCCACCAACAGGGACCTACTGAGGGAGGAGGTCATGTACCCCTCTACTACCAGTGTGCCAACCGTGCCACATCAGGAAGGACTGCCCATCTAGGGTCGGAGCACAGTAGATGCTCCCTGCATCAAGCATTGGGGTCTAAGCTAGTGGTCATGGTCACCAGGTGCGTGGGGGAGGACAGCAGTCACGTGGAGGGTACGAGCCAACTGCTGCTTGCCCGACCCAGAGTGTAGCTACTTCGTCTGCACCGAGAGCTGAGGTGCGTATCAACACCCTAACACACAGAGACACCAGGGCTTCGAGTTCTGTGGTTGCAGGTATGGTTACTATTTCTGGTAGATTAGTGTACGTACTTTTTGATTCCGATGCCACCCACTCCGTTGCTACAAGTTTTGCTGTCAGTTTGAGGCAAGGCAATGTACTATTAGAGTATCCATCTGTGATCAGAGGCCTAGGTGGCCATTTGTTTGTAGCCGAGGAAGTCTACACAGACTGCGAGGTCAGTATAAGGGGACACAGCCTCCCCACTAACCTGATTGTGATCCAGATGGAGGACTTTGGCATGATCCTAGGGATAGACTGGTTGTTCGCCTATCACGCCCTGGTGGACTTTTTCGAGAGTAAGATCATCTTCTTCATACCGAAGTTGCCTCCCTTTGAGTTTCATGGTCAACCTGTGGACGGAGGTTTCAGATGCATCTCCGCTCTTCGGGCAGCAAGGCTTTTGAGCTAGGGGTGTGAGGGCTTCTTGGCCTGTGTAGTGGTAGAGCCTAACCCCTAGCTGACTTTTAGAGTACCCCGGTGGTTTGCGAGTACCCCGACATTTTCCCAGAGGAGCTGTCAGGACTACCGCCTGAGCGTGAGATCGAGTTTGAGATCTCACTGGTACTGAGGACCAACCCTATTTCTACTGCACCGTACCAAATGACACTACTTAAGCTGCGAGAGCTCAAGTCACAGCTACAGGACCTATTGGAGAAGGGCTTTGTGAGGCCCAATGCGTCCCCAAGGGAGCCACTATGCTGTTTGTGAAGAAGGACGGTATCCTACGACTTTGTGTCGACTACCGACAGCTGAATAGGTTCACTGTCAAGAACAAGTATCCGTTTCCAAGGATTGACGACCTCTTCGACCAATTGCGAGATGCCACAGTATTCTCCAAGATAGATTTGAAGTTAGGTTACCACCAGTTGAAGATCAGCGAGACCGACATCTCCAAGACAGCTTTCCGTACCTGGTACAGGCACTATGAGTTCTTGGTCATGCCGTTTAGGCTGACCAATGCCCCAGCTGCCTTCATGGATTTGATGAACAGTGTTTTCAAGCCGTACTTAGACCAGTTTGTGGTGGTATTCATCGACGACGTACTCGTTCACTCGCGGGATCAGGCATAGCATGGACATCATTTATGCATGATCCTAGATACCTTGAGGCTACGCAGGCTGTATGCCAAGTACAGCAAGTGCGAGTTTTAGTTGAGACAGGTGACTTTCTTGGGCCACGTGATTTCAGGAGATGGATTGGCTGTGGATCCAGCCAAGATAGAGGCCATACTCAAGTGGGAGAGGCCACGCATAGTGATAGAGATACGCAGCTTTTTGGGACTAGTAGGTTACTACTAGTGGTTTATCAGAGGATTCTCTCATATCGTGTGTCCTATGACCCATCTGACCCGAAAGGACGTGCCCTTCGCATGGACAGACGAGTGTGAGGCATGTTTTTAGGAGTTGAAGGAGAGATTGACTTCAGTTCCTGTGCTTACCATTCCAGACAGTAATGGCGGGTTCGTGGTTTACACCGATGCCTCATTGCAGGGGTTAAGGGGTATGCTCATGCAGCGGGGTCACGTTGTCGCTTACGCTTCGCGGCAACTGAAGCCCCATGAGCATAGCTACCCTACCCACGACTTAGAGCTGGTAACAGTTGTCTTCATGCTAGAGACATGGACGCACTACCTTTACGGTGAGACTTTCAAGATCTTCATAGATCATAAGAGCTTTAGGTACTTGTTTAACTAGAAGGAGCTCAACATGAGACAGAGACGTTGGTCAGAGCTCCTGAAGGACTATACTGCAGCATCTCCTACCACCCAGGGAAGGCCAATGTGGTGGCCGACGCCTTCAACCGGAAGGCTCCCGCCCACTTGGCCAATTTGTAGGCACAGAGTTGGAGACTCATGGAGGAGTTGGGTAGTTGGCGACCTTGGGAGTCACGGGGGTACTGTGGGGCAATGATAGTGATGTAGCAGTCATAACCTGAGTTGATAGACTGCATCATCACAGGGCAGATGGTCGATCAGTACTTACAAACGCTGTAAGATAGGGTGTTGACAGGAGACCCAGGAGACTTTTCCTTCTCAGACGAGATCTTGCGTATGAGGGGACATCAGTGTGTTCCTAAGAATGAGGAGTTGTTAAGAGAGCTTCTAACGAAGGCGCACGGGTCCAGGTTTACCATACTTCCCGGGAACACAAGGATGTACCATGATTTGCAACGCAACTTCTGGTGGAGTGGGATCAAGCGGGATGTTGGTGAGTTTGTTTAGCAGTGTTTGGTATGCCAGCAGGTGAAGGTCGACCACCAGAGGCCTATAGGGCCATTGCAGCCACTTCCTGTACCAGAGTGGAAGTGGGAGAGCATCACCATGGACTTGATGGTATGCCTATCAATTACCCAGCGGGGACACAACGCAAATTGGGTGATCATAGATCGGTTGATGAAGATAGCATGGTTTCTGCCAATCCGAGACACTTTTGGGCTAGCACAGCTAGAAGAGCGATACATTAGAGATGTGGTGCGTCTGCACGGGGTCCCACGTAAGATCTTATCCGATAGGGATACTCATTTTACTTCCCAGTTATGGGCTGAGTTTTAGCAAGCCTTGGGGACACGATTGAGGTTCAGTACCGCCTACAACCCCAGACAGATGGGCAATCAGAGCGCACCATACAGACACTTGAGGACCTTCTGCGCACCTGTGTACTACACTGGAGAGGCTCCTGGGAGGAGCATTTACCCCTGGCAGAGTTTGCATACAATAACAGTTACCACTCAAGCATCGGCATGGCACCTTACGAGACTCTATACGAACGGAGGTGTACTGCACCATTGAGTTGGGTCGAGGTGGGGACCAAGTGGGAGGTTGGTCCCAATTGATCCGGTAGAGTCAGGAGGTGATAGAGTAGATCCACAGATGACTCTGCACTGTCAGGAGCATGCAGAAGAGCAACGCTGACCAAAAGCGCAGAGAGGTGCAAGGTTGGGGATCACGTCTTTCTCTGTGTTTCTCCCATGAAGGGCTTGCAGCGTGTTTGGGTGAAGGGGAAGCTTGTGCCGAGGTTTATGGGCCCTTTAAGGTCCTAAAGCGGGTAGGACCCGTTGCTTACTGACTTGCCCTTCCTCCCCAGCTTTCTGGAGTGCACAACTTGTTCCACGTGTCCAACCTCAGAAAGTACGTCGCCGATCTCAATCACATTCTAAGCCATGGGAGCATCGAGGTGGGGGACGACCTGACCTATCCCAAGAGACCAATACAGATACTAGATAGAGCCGTCTGGAGTCTGAGACGGAAGAAGGTACCCCTGGTAAAGGTTCTATGGAGAAGCCAGCGGTACGAGGAGGCAACCTAGGAGCCTGAGGCGGCGATGTGAGAGTGGTACCCGGAGCTTTTTGAGGGTACGTCTTTTCAGAACTAATCGATCATCTTTAAGTTTGTTATGCATTTTTATGTTCCTTTTTCCGCACCATAGCTAGCTTAACTTTCGGGAACGAAACTTCCTTTAAGTTTGTTATGATGAAATGACTCGTTACCTTTTTATTCGGATAAGACGACTGGAGTTTCGGTCAGACGTCTGGACACAAGCCCAAATGTTTGAAAGTGAAAATCTTCGTACGTTCCTTTGTGCTCTATGCACGGGCGACGCACAGAGCTTCTCTCTCCTCCATGACCCTTACCCCTTAAACCCTAAACCCACTCTATTTAAACCCTCTTCTCACCACCCTCACCCCCTCGCCACCACCACCTCCAGCGTCCTCCCTGTGCGGCTGTGGCGAGGGTGAACGAAAGGGATGAGAGAGAGGGGACGAGCAAGAGAGAATGAGAGGGAGAGAGGAAGGAAGAGCATGAGAGAGGAGGTGAAGGTCAGAGGACCTTCGGGAGCTTGGCAGAGCTCGCACGACCGGCGACGAGAATGCACAAGAGGAGAAAGGGCTCGAGGAGGCGCTGCGATGCGCTGCGGCCGGTGTTGCGAGGAGAGGAGCGTCGTGGAGGAGGTTCTAGTACTAGAATTTTTCTAGTATCAGACGTCTGGAGTATCGTCCAGACGGCTGGCGAGGCACTAGGACGTCCGAAGCTGAAGCCGGACGTCTGAAAGCACAATATCGCGCGAGGTACGTATTTTCCTGCACTACTTTCCACCATGCAGATTGTAGCATAGAAGATGTTGGGCTAAAGGTGTGTCTGCGATTTTCGTACGCAGGTGAGGGCTTTGGGAAGGCGCGTGGTGCACTTTTCCAAGTACATTTGGACATCTGATCACGTCGCCAGACATCTGGAGGTACTTCCAGACGACCAGAGGCCCTGTTCGACGTCTGGAGCTGCCTCCAAATGGTCGCAAAGGGACTCTGGATGTCTGAAGTAGTCGCAGGAAGTGCAAGGTGAGATCTGACGTCTTTTAAGACGTCTGGGACTAGTCCCAGACATCTGATTTTGGGCAGTAACCGTGTTTTTGGCCCGTTTAGGGCCCAAACGGAATCGAATTTTCTCAAACAAAGTACCGCTGTTTTCCACTCGAGTTCCTCTACGTGTTTGTGTTGAGCATCTACTGTTTTGATCTTGTCTGATGTAAATTAGTCACTAATACACGTTACCAGCCGATGGCATGTTCGGGGTCCACGGAGACGAGATCTGCGGTGTAGGCCCCCATTCCTCTGGTGAAACCCGGTAGAGTGGTTTAGTGCATTTGTTAAGATATGAAGAAAGAATATGCCTACTTAGATTAAATTGATTGGAACTCTAGGATGTGGAATGAATCCTAGGGTAGAAATGTATGAGCCTATTTTGAGCTATATTGTTTACTTGAGTGCATGTTTAAAATAAATTGCTAGCAAATGGTATTAGTGTAATTATGAGATGCATGTTAAAATATGAGTTTCCTGTATGTGAATGAGAAAGTGAATGGCGAAACCACAAGTTGTATGTAAATGATTGAGAATTAAATTGTGAAAACACGAGCTGCCTGTATATGGATGAGGAACGAGTTACGAAACATGAGATCTGAATATGGATAAATGAGATGAATAATGAGCATGAACCCTACGGGGAATTAGGAGTAGAACTCCTGTGTATGAAAGGAATCTGGAATGTAGACAGGAAGTGAGCTGGCCCCTGTGTACACGGTACCAAGGAGAGCAACTATCCCTTTTAGTGTAGAGAAGGTGTCAGCCACCTCTTGGGTTGAGACCCATGGTAAGACTGGACACTCTACACCGACTCCTGTTGGCCCTCGCGTACATGGTATCGAGGTGAGCTACTAGTGTAGGGAGGGAGCTAGCCACCCCACGGGGTCTGGGGTTAAGCTAGCCACCCTACACCAACTTTGTTAGGCCTGCTGGGCAAACCGGGGCAGTCGAATGAGGGTACGCGGACTGTGGAGGGGCGAGACCCCTATTTGGTTCTAAGGGGCGAGACCCCTATTTTGAGAGGGCAAGGCCCTATACTGTTCCGTGTTGTACTTTGGGCGTACCCACTAGCAAAAATGACTGATCGCATGTCAGTGCGGGGTAGTTACCCATGCGCTTATCACGCGTGCCGTAGTCACCGCTATGTCTCGACAGTGACCTCGGGGTGGTTGACTGGGTGTAGGACTACCGCGGGGGACTCTCTCGACCAAGAGAGCACCACGTGTACCTTCTACTCCACGGAATAGACTGCAATCAAGATCGTTCCCACGAGGAACAAGCAAGATCAAGAAATACTTGGATACTTTGTGAAATAGATGAACCAGAAATACATAAATGAGATAAATGGAATAGAGAATAAAACCTGCTTGTTGTTGTTCCTTTACTTGCACATAAATAATGTAAACACCACTCTACTCAGTGTTCGCTGACTCCGTCTTTTAGTAACCCTGTTCAGGATCAGGAGTTAAGCAGCCTGAGTTTTCGACTGCAGAGGGAGTTGGGCCCAGCCGAGCCCAATCATAGTAGTTTCTTTCCAGTTCTTTTTTTCTGCTGTAGTTGTGAGTACTAGACTTTAAAATTATTATTCTCGTTACTTTCTGTTTTCTGTTGTTGTTGTGGTGGCATGTACTACTTTTGAGACAGTTACTTTACTCTCCTTTACTGTTTCATTTTTCCTTTTGCTTGGTTATATTGCCTGTGTGAACGTGGTTTATTCCCTGCTTTTGGTTATTTCTCATTAGATGACTAGGTCTTGGGATTAGTCCAGGCGAGTCGATCTTGGGTCCTGTAGGGATCCAGGTCGTAACAACTTCAAGGACCAATTTGCAAATATCCAGGGACAAAATTGATACATTTATAGTTTTGGTTCATCTATTGCATTTCTCATGGTTTCATCATATTACTTTGACCAATCAATAGTCATATTGATTATTTAATGCCTAGTTCAGTGATAAATGATTAATCTTGATCAACTTAAGCATTAATTGATTGAAATGCAATTTCTTTTGGATTGAATTGATTAGAATGACATTTCTGAACTAGATTCAGAGTTTAGGTAATCGAAGTGTATCATATCTTGCTCTTAAGTTTCAAAGTTATAATAGTGGTATTCGTGCATTTTCTTGCTTCCAGAGATGACCTCAGATTTTCTTATTAATTCGAGTATTATAAATTTAAATGTTAGACCTCTTTGATCTCCTATACTATGATGCGTGTTTTTGGAAAATGATTGAAAAGCAAAGAAAGACTCCTTCCGAGTGGAATTTAATTAGGTGTCAGTCTTATATGATGAACCTAGAAGATGGCCATCTCTTCCAAGATTGGGAACTATAATGAAGACAATGAGTTAACAGTAGTGATCATATATATATTCGGATCTCATATGTCCTATCCAAAATCATTTTAGATAGTTGATCTACTATCCTTGTTTGATTAGGCCTTCGTGCGAATAACCCTAAAAACACAAACAAGACCAATAATACATATTCGTACTCAAAGAATAATCATTTATTCAAGTAAATGAAGAGGACATATCTAATTAATGTACCAATTACATAATTAGATAGCTTACCAAGGGCATACAACTCTAATAGCAACAACACATGTTGCATTTACGAGAACATTTAAAGCTAGTGCAAACCCTTCTTCCAATGCCCTAGTTAGCTAAGAACTACTTTTTTGGAATTGAAAGGGAGTAGTCATACAATTTGAGTATGTTAGAAATGATGGGGTTGCTAGATGACTCATGGGAGATTTTAATGTAATAAGGATCTTGCAACAATCCTCTTAAAGAATGGTAAGTACTCTAAGGTCCAAGTACATGGAGTTAAATTACTTGGTTATGGAGGAGGAGGTTTAGAATCATAGGATATCCATTGAGAACATTAGTAACTCCAAACACATTTGATATATGTTGTTATAATGGACACTATGGAAAAGCTCTTGTTATCTTAAATTTGTTTTCTACACTCATGTCTTAAATGTACTTATTGTGAAACTCAAACATAATAGTGGTTATATTTCTAATTTGATCATGATGGTTATCTACAAAGATGGTTTGTGATGGGCAGATGCACTAAAGTTGAAGAGCATAAGCTATCCCAACTAAAGGTCTAATTAGGCTGGAGTGATATTGCCTTACAAAGAAGGAAGCATGTCAAAGAAATGACGTGTGACCGTCAATTCAACTTAATTATAGTTTGCGAATGATGTCTAGTATTAATGATGGATTTAAAGTATGGTGCATATTTATAGTTGTCATTTGGACATCAATCATCAAATGGACAAAATGGGAGAATGTTGGAATATTTCCTATTATGTGGTCCATTTGTCTAAGTCCGTGTCTATTTGGATATGAAACAAATTAATCGTTATGGCATGACCATTAAGGCACCCACATTTATGGTGAGTGAAAATGGGAGGTTGTTGTTGTTGGGGCATAAGTACTGCCCCCTTTCTTTATCCAATAAAAAAGACTTCATGCATCCTTTGCAAAGTGTATGAGACATGCCACAGAAAAAATGGAGGGGGTGAAAGCATTACATTTGAAGATTGCATCCTTAAAATGCTTTAAACCATAGTAGAGGAAAGTTGGAAGCATCCCAAGAGGAAAAGAACAAGAAGAAAGCTGAAGGAGGGAGCAAGGACATTTTTAATGAGACTCCAGTGGGTCCCCCCCTACCCAATTTCCTTAGCTTCTTGGAATGCAAGGGGCTCTACGTCTCCGAGAAAGTGAAGGTCATTTTCAACCACCTTCAATTCACTAATGTTGAATTTGTGCAAGCATGATGTGAAGGACCTCCAAATATATTTGTAACTTGTTCTTCTGAGTTCTTCTATTCTACTTGCAGGTTACCTACCTGAGGACTATACTTGTTCCCCACTCAGAGTTGTAAGGGTACTTTACCTGCTTTAGGTTGGTTCAGCCATTTTGAGTAAATATAATTATCCCTTTACTAAAAAAAAAAAGTGCATGAGCGCATAATTTCGTGGCACATAATGGAAAAAGGGATAGCCTCCTCCCTACCTTAAGAAAAAGGTGTAAGGAACGGTAAAGAGAAGAACACTATATGGTGCAAGGAATGGAAAAAAAGGATTGCCTCCTCCGTACCTTAAGAAAAAAGTGCCATATGGGGTGCATGCACTTTGAATATCAAGGAGATGCTGGAAGGAATCTTTGCAAAGACACATTTTTGTTGTTTCAATGTTTCCATGCAAGGAGCAATAGAGAGAGGTAGCATTCTTATACTCAACCTATACAAACACAGTAGTATGTCTGTGAAAACCAAGTTAGAGTAGTAATTCTCTGATAGCGAAAATCACGCGATTTGTAAAGTAGGTTTTTAATCATTGTAACATGAGAGATTCGATTGCTTTTAAAATCTACAAGAACAGAGTACTCGGAGAGTATTCAAGTCGTCCCAAGGGAGGTGAAAATGTGATTTGAAAACTCTTGCTTGCGACAAGGAAATCTCTCTTTTTTTTGGGTTTTTATATATGAAATTATTTTGGGATTTTGCTTAGGGAAAAAATACTCCAATTGATAAGTTGCGAATAGAAGTAAGAAACAACTAAAGTAACAAAGTGCTCTACCCTTCCAACTAACTCCAAGTACAGGTGACTTGGACTAATGGAAGGGTAGAGACATGGAATCAAACCACGAAACCAAAAAATTGTAGAAGAATGCTTTTATGAAACTAAAAAGCTATTTTACAAAAATCTGGAAAACTCACAAGTGGAAGGAGTTCCACACTTGTAATCTCTAGGAAATGCAACTATCTACAATAAAAATGAAAGTGCTAAAGAAAAAGAAGGCTTAGTGAATGAAGATGCAGCAACTACGGAACACCCGCTCCAATTCTAATTGCCCCGAAATTAAAGAGAGCTCCTCCTTCTAGACGTCCTCCTGGCAAGCCCTGGTGGTTTGCCTATGCTCCTCCTTAGGGTGGACATGCATCACCCTTGTTCTTCCTCTTGCCTTGCCATCCCCTTAATGATGTGACCTCCTTAGCTTGGCGCAAGAGAGAAGGGAAGGGGAAGAAGGCACCAAGGAGACAGGGTTGTCTCCTTAATCTTCTTCTTCTCTTGGCCGTAGATGGGTAGGCTATAGGTAAATTTTGCACTAGAAAATATGTAGACAAGGGTGGGCTTTTTGGTGGTAGAGTGTCAGTACATATAGGAAGGGAAGGAAGGTTTGGTGTGGAGTATAGATGGATGGTTGGGATGAAGTTAAGTGGTGGTTATGGGGATCCTAGGGTGGAGATGTCTTGGCACCACATGAAGGGTGATGGAGGGGGTAGTTATGGGTTGAAAGCCACCCCTTGGTGGTTGTCCACCATGAAGGGATGCCAACAATTGGAGCCAAGTATGGAGGCTTCTAGAAGAGGTTTTCTTGGCACCAAAATGAATGGTGTAGATGGGGTTTGTGATGATGTGTAGGGTAGGGATTTAAGGGCATATTGGTACCAAGATGAAGGGGTGTTTATAGGATGTTTTGGTGCCAATTATGAAGAGGTGTGAAGGTGGTGGGGGTTGGGTATTCTTGGCATCAAAAGTAGGAGAGGCTAGTGGTGGTTTGGTGGAGCTAAGTTGGGGGGGTCGGCCATGGAGTAAAGGAGTAGGGGTGGAGTTAGCTAAGTGATGAGAACCTCATCATGAACCCTAACTAGCACAATTTAATCCAAATGAGTGTGAAAAAGCTCCTACAAAACCTAAAGAGAAGCTTAACTCAGAGAATTCTGAGTTAAAGAATAAAACAAATCATAAGGGGTAAAACTGCAATTTCACCAAGGCAGTGTGCAAATAAGGTAATTAAGGGTCCAAACACAGGTCAAATGAACTTAATAAGAAGGAAAGTAGGATGATCTGGTCTGAAAAGGGTTATAGTAACTTCTAAGAATTGAATGACATTCTGTAACTTTAAAATAAAT
Source organism: Thalassia testudinum (assembly GCA_037157565.1). NCBI lineage: Eukaryota > Viridiplantae > Streptophyta > Magnoliopsida > Alismatales > Hydrocharitaceae > Thalassia > Thalassia testudinum. The sequence goes on from JAZHRO010000006.1 coordinate 1,413,421, forward strand.
CCACTTTAATTCACGAGGTTCGAGGTAGGATAAAAATCAACTAAACCCTCTAAAATTCATATAAAAATATTCCCTATGGTTTAGTACCCTCAATTCGGTCCTTGCAACCTATTTTAACCTAAAATGAGAACCATGCCAAATTTATAACTTAATTTGGGTTTTTGCGTAAATTGACTGATCAAACATGGTCCAACCTCAAATCAAATTTTACCATTAAAATCCTTAGGTTCAAATTAGTCTGATATAAAAATTTGAGCTTAAGAAAAGACTATCTCGACTGACTTTACAAATTGGTCCTCTTAATTTACTTTTTTACCCTTATCTTTTGAAACCCTTGCGTTCAGCCTCCTAACTTCTCGTCATTCTTTGCAGAACGGTCCCCCTGCCATTTCTGCGCAGCGCCATACCTCCGGCGACCTTGCGCGGAGGATGGCGCCGCATAGGGAGGGGCGGCCGTCCTCAGAAACAGACGAGGGTTTCCCTGCGTCGTCCTCTGTCGTAGGGACCCTCCCCTGGCCTCTGCAACCGGCCTTGCCTCTCGTGCGAATGCACGAAAGGCATGGGTGTCCCTTGCCGGCCATCTACGGTGAGGTAGGCACGTCGCCTCCTCGGTCCCCTCTCCTCGCCAAGGCCTTTATAAGGAGCGGCAGGGTCTGTCGTCTCCTTCAAGCTTCTTCTGGCGGAGAAACACCCTACATTTCGTCCCTTCACCCTCCGGTCAGAACGCCCGAGCTTCTGGCGACCTTCTCCTTCTCCTCCTCGTCGCTCTGCTGCCCTACCTACAGCAGAGTCCACTCTTCCCCGTCGTCTCGCGCCAGGCCGTACCAGCTGGCGCCCTCAGACCGCCTCCTTGTCGCCGATAACCTCCTCCTGGGCATCTTCGTCCTCAGCTCCGGCAAGCACGAGCCGGACGCTGCCCTCGCCCCCTTCGTCGATTAGGTAGGTAGGAATATTCCTCTCTCTCTCCCTTACATTTTCCCCTTCCTGATTTACCCTTTTTATCCATCGACCGCTACTTCCACCTCCATCTACTCCATCTCCAATCACCATCTCCGGCGAGGTCACTCCACCTCCACGGACCACCTCACCCCTCGCTGACAAGCCCAGAAGCTCCCCCTCACTCCACTCAACCGTTTCCCCCACTCCATACACCGCCTTATCACCGCCCGAGCACCCTCCGAGTAGACCCATTTCCGCGCACACAGTCTGACCTAGGCGCTCTCGCGCCTCGCCGACCCCCGCACTGCCTTCGCCACACTCCAGTGAAGCTTCTACGTTATCTGATGCGACCGCGAGGCTGTCCTTGTGTTTTCAGGTCAGCACCTCCTCGCCGCCATTGAAGAGTTGCTGGAGCTCCTTCACAAGCAGCTCCAGGACGTCTCCAGCCCAGGCACGTGCTCCAGGCAGCGAGGACTGCTTCCGCGAGTGCGCCCAGTCTTGCAATTCAGGTCGCAAGCCTCGCAGCTGCCCCAATTGGCAACGACTTCCTCGACTGCGGGCGCGCAATCTGGAGGTGGGACTTTAGTCCCACCTCGTAAGTGTGTGGCCTCGCACCCACACTTAAATTGAAAAGGTGGATTAGGTTGTTTGCCTTCGATACACAGGGGTCAGGTCCCTCACCCGCACACAGCGCGCCACGCGCTCGCCCGCCCTCGCCCGTGCTCATGCCCCACGGGCCTGGGCCTGATCTGACTACCCGACCAAGCACTCCTCGCCCACCACCGCACGCCGGTGGGCCTGGTCCCGGGCGCGCTACCCTAACCTGATTACCCGGCTCTGAGAAAGCATTCCTAAGAGAGATTCAGAGAGAAAGAGAGATGCGGGGAACGGGTAGGGGTAGGTTTTGCACTGATCCCTGTGTGTGCGCGCATGGAAAAGGAAAAAGAAGAAGAAGCAGGCGAAGAAAGAAGAGAGGAGGAGCGGCCGCACTGAGCAGTTGAAGAAGAGAGGAAGGAGAGGAGCTGAAGAAGAAGAGGGGCCGCACTATAGCAAGTCGTCTGAGCGCCGCGTCAAACATCGGAAGGGCAGCAGCCAGAGCAGAAGAAGGCAAGCAGAAGAAAGCAAGAAAAAGAGGAAAGAAGACACAGCCGCAAGGAAGAAAAGAAGAAGAAGGTAGGCTGAGAAGAAAGAAAGAAGAAGCAGAGCAAAAGAGAAAGAAAAGAAGAAAGAAGAAGAAGAAGAGGAACGGCCAGAGCAGAAGAAGAAAAAGAGAAGAGAAAAATCAGCTGAAAGAGAAGAAGAAAAGAGAGAAAAGGAAGAAAGAAGAAGAAGAAGCCAACAAAAAGACTTTTGCTCCCTCTCCCTCTCTATCTCTTAATTTTTGTAAAACCTTATATTGTGAATTTATGTTTCTAGAGTTTTTGTTGCTCCCTGAGTTTGGCCTCGGGAAAACTTGTATTCCGAGTAAAAAAAAAAAAAATTGTATTAAACTGGTAACTGTTTTGTCATATACTACAACGAATATAAATAACAAGATAGGCAAAACACCTCACCACTAAGCTAGCTAGTAGCTTAGCTGAGTTGATGGAGGGGCTGAAGGAAGCTTTGATAAAATATCCTGGAGTTGAGGGGAGTTGAAGATGAGTGTCCTGAAGTCTTCCTAGCTTTAGGGTAGATGATGGGCTCAACTGGCTTAAGCTTAGCTTGAACTTCATGACCTGGAGATGAGTTGCCCTGAGTTCGATGGAGCTAGAATCAACTTAGTTGAGCTAGCCTGAGCTTCCATTCAGCTAAGGTGAGCTGAATGGAGCTGATATGAGCCAGCCAGCTAAGGTGAGCTGAATGGAGCTGATATGAGCCAGCCACAACTAGGTTGAGCTGGAATCCAGCTGAATTTGAGCTTCCTCTTCATCTTCTGCCTTCGAAAGTTCCAAGGTATGTGGGATCTAGTTCTCTACTTATCCCTGAACTCAAATAAACATATTAAAAAGATAAAATATGCAATGCATGCTTAACCTAGGAGAATTCCTAAATGTAACCCAGAAACCTATTTGTGGAGTTAAAATCTTAAGAGCTAGGTCTGTTTTAGGGTATAAGAATGATGATAAACTGGCATTTATCAATCTCTAGCATGCATAAAGCTTTAAATGTCTTTGTTTCATGTTAATTTGTTTGTTATTCTAGTGACTATTTTAAGATGCGATATAAGGGATACGCAAACATGTGTGGATTTAGTTGCTAACAATTTTGACTATTTACAATTGATAAATGCTGGTAGAAAGTCTTCATTCTATGTGTTTTATGAAAAAAAACAATCTAATCTTCTTATGCATGCTACTAGTACACGATATTTTATATGAGTATCCTAGTAACACCTAATTTGGGTTTCTAATTAGTATTTGATCAATGACATACTCCTTGAAATTGAGAAGGTTTAGATTTGGCGTGGAAGTGGAACTATATGATGATTGCAATAGAATCCATGCTAGTAACTTGCTATTGGAGGTTCCCACATCATCTTCATTATTCTAGCTGGCCATTTTCCTTACCAAGCTCTTACCCCCATTGCCCTATTAATTCTTTCATTAGAGTCATTTAAATTATACAAGGATGATTCATTCCTGCCAATGTAGATAGAGAACAACATAGTCTCACGAGTTTTGGTTATTCATTGTTGTAACATGGCAAACTAGGGCATCCCAATTAATTTTGATATAACCACAGCTTCTATATATAGATTTAAGAAAGATTACCTATTATTTTGTAAACTACATATGAGCACCTTTCTCTCTAGGGTTCCTCCTTTCCTTTTTCCCTCTAGTGGTGAACAACAATGAGTCAAAATGAGGATTGGAATCTTAACTACAAATATTCTATCATTTTCTTATTATAAATACAAATGTTTTTTTGCATCAATTTCTATTCCTTCTTGATTGGTTTTCTTGTGAATGGACTAAACAAAAGTTACATGTTCAACCTAATGCTTTGAATATTATAGAAAGAAATATTAATGTATATTTTTTCTATGAAGAATTTTCTAAAATAATCCAATTTACATATAAATCAAGTCTTCTTTTGAACCTTGACCAAAGATTTTTTCCCAATTTAGATTTTTTTATCATGAAAATATATTTTGTTGGGACTAAATCCAATTTAGGTATGAAATTGGAATGAACTCAACAAATAACAAAAGCCTTGCTCTCCACTCACAGATATAAAGGTAGAAAATAGAGATATTTTCATTGTTGTGTACCACTCAAAATAATGCAATAACTATGAGAATGTACTATCTTTAACTCATGAGGATGAATTATTCAATATTTAGATTCATAAATGATTTGTATGAGAGGCACTTACTTTTGAATCATAAAGATAATTGCACAAATAGCTATATCAAACCAAAATTGTCTTTTTATTTGTTTGAATTATTAAAAGATTATCAATCAACTATTAAAAGAGTTTCCCTTATGAAGTAATAAATAAAAGAGATTCTCTTATTAATTAATAAAATAACAGTCTCTTTTATTTATATACTTGGTGGAATTTCGCATATGTTAGCAAACTTTTACCTAGGCTCATCATGCATTTGTATAGTCTAGGAAAGCTTACTTGTCTTATAGCTTAGTTGCTTTATTCGTCCTTGATATCACTACTTGTTTCATCTAGTTCAATAAACTACTTGCCCTAGCAAACTTTTTATAGGCCTAGGATAAAAGGCGTCTCAAGCTCAAGCATTTATTTCTAGTTAAAGATCAACATCTTGGAGTGAATATAAGATCCACTCAAGGGCCTATTGATTAATTTACCTAATGAATTATGAGGGAAATAATGTTGGACGGAAAGGTATGCATTTTTGGGATCTCAATTAGTGGATCAACTTGCTACTAGGCACTCTCAATCTAGAAATATTCCAAAGAAATATCGACATATTTCATTTTCTCACAATTATGAAAATCATTCCTGCTATCATGTCGTACTATTTCCACATCTAAGGAAAAACCAAGTCTAGATTATTCAAGTTATTAGCCCAATACTATATGTTACTTTTCTTTAGAGGAAAATGCCTAATGTTTATAATGCTTTGGTAGTTAAGGATCAAGAAACTCATAGTCAACAAATGCATATGACTCGTTAGGTACAACAATTATTAGGAAATGTTCGAGTTAGAGTTGTAGCTATGAGTACTACGTACAAATGATCTGATGAGAGAAATGGAAGTGATTGACATGGGAACTCCTCTAAGTATTCCGGTTGGTAGGGATATTTTGGAACGAATAAACATTCTTGGAGAGCTCTTGATAATTTAAGTCTTGTAAATACCTGTGTGACATATTCTATTCATAGACTTGCTTGTGCTTTTACATAATTAAATGCAAAATCTTTTAAAAAATAATTAGATATGAAATTATCAATCTTTGAAATTGGAATTAAAATGGTGGACCTTTTAGCTCCTTATCATTGTGGAGGAAAAATTGGACTATTCAAAGGAGCTAGAGGTTGTAAAACAATACTTACCATGGAACTCATGGGAGCATATTCATATTTGGTGTAAATATATTCATGCAAGAAATTATCTTTGCCATGGAAATGAAGAATCTAGAGTGGATAATGAATAAAATATTGCAAAAACCAGCATAGCTTTAGTCTATGGTTAGATGGTTGAGCTACCAAAAGCTTGTATGAGAGTTGGTTTGACTACCCTAGTCATGGTAGAATATTCTAGGAACTTGAATGGGCAAGACATACTTTTATTCCTTGATAATATCTTTCAATTAATTCAAGATCTAAAGTATTTGCCTTATTAAGGAGAATGCCTTCCACAATATGTTATGAACCTACCCTTAGTATAGAAATGGGATCTTTCAAGAACAACTTACACCAACCAAAAAAGGATTTATAATCTTTATTCAAGCTATTTATGTACCTATAGATGCTTTAGTCAATCCCACTCTTCCCATGATATTTACAAATTTAGCTGCTACTGCCATACTATTAAGAGATTAATTGCCAAACAAATATATTCAACAATGGATATTTTAGGTTCAACGTCATTTATGCACCAGCCTAAGATCGCTAATGAGGAACATATTGAAACTACACTAAGAGTGAAGCAAACTTTGCAAAATTATAAAGAGGTTCAAGACATTATAGCTATTCTTGAATTGGATTAATTAATTATTCAAAGAGGATCGTCTAACTGCATCAAGAACACAAAAAATGGCAAGTTTCTTATCACAACCCTTCTTTGTCGCAAAAGTATTTTGGAGCTCTCCAAGGAAATAGGTTGGTCTTGCAAAAGCAATTAGGGGATTTCAATTGATCCTTTTTGAAGAATTAGATAGCCTTCCCAAGTAAGCCTCATAGCTGGTGGATAACATCAGTGAAGCTATCATGAGAGCTACAAAATTAAAAGTAGAGAGCAAATTAAATAAATGACTTTAAATCTTTGTGTACAAACCTCTAATTGAATTGTTTAGAATTTAAAAGTGAAAGAAATCATCTTATCTATTAATGGTGGTCCAATTGGTGTATTATCAAATCACACCCCTATTGCTATAGCAATAGATGTAGGTCTTGTGAGAACAAAAATTAGCTATAGAAGCGTCATGGGTGGTTTTACTAGAATAGGTAACAATGAGTTCATTGTTTTAGAAAATGATGCAGAATTGAGTATTGACACCAATTCACAAGAATCTCAACAAGCTCTTGAAATATTCGAAGCTAACCTAAGTAGAGTGGAAAGGTTTTCAATTTCTAGTAAAATTTCTAATTCCAAAATTTTTTTCAACACAGAATAAAGCTCAAAAAATAATTTGATTTATAGAAAAAATAAAAGAAATTATAATAAAAGGAATAAAATAGTTATAGAAAGAATCCAAAAAGTTATGATGGAATTTGATTAAAAATAAGTTATGGGATTCAAGAAAAAGCAAGTAGTTGAAAATGGATAAATTTCATGATTACTAATAAAGAACGCCCAAGGATTAAGAATGCCTGGGACTTGATCATTCCAATTCAAGAAAGGAATCAGATGAATTATTGACTCATGGAAGGAAACTAAAGCCAAAAGTGCTTAATCGATAAGACAATCACAACCAGGAATCAAATAGGAGAGGCTAAAAAGGAAAGGAACAAAAATCCATCATCCTAAATCTAATGTAAGTTGGATTTAAAGGGTGGGTTATCCAAGCACACTTTAGAGACTATTAGAAATCTAAGAAGTCAGACTTGTTGGTGCTAGAGCACCACGATTGTTTATTTTGATGATAACAAAACACGTGTCTTTTAGCATTTGCTTTTGAGTCCCAGTTTTCATGCCAAATTGCAAATGGAGACAAGTGTTTAGACGGAGTTCTAGCTCGCATCAATGGCGGATTGGAGGAGCTGGACAGAGGCGAAGGAACTTCGCGAGGAGTGAAAGCTTGAAGATGGAAGGACAAGAAGAATAGGATAGATTTCTGTTTATCTTTTTCTATATATTTTTGTCTTTATATCCTTGCTCTTTTTGTTTCTTAGAATATCTGTTAAAGAGCCTCAAAAGATCCTTAAAGTAGTCTTAGGAACACCTGCACTACCCTAGGATACTTAGGTTTTCTATAGAGAACTTAAAAAACCAAAATAGGGATCAGATAGTCTTTTCAGACGTCTAATCTGCATTTTAGACGTCTGATAAAAACTTTTAAGACGTCTGACTGTTGACTTAAATGTCCGATTATTTAGGTTGGACTTAGTTAGTTCTATCTGATGAAATCAGACGTCCAGACCTTAGTCCAAACATCTTAGGAGACGTTTGATGCCTTTGCCAGACGTCCAATTAGTGGACCGTTGGCTTCCACAGCAAACGTTGAGGAAATGACCATTAGCCTCGTATCAGATGTCTGTAGAGGACCCTAGACGTCTAATACATGACTGTTTTGCCTTGACTAACCCAAAATCTTCCTTCAGAGATTTTATAGTTGTTAGACTCGTTGGGAACCCATTTCCAGAGAACAAATAGGTTTCTAGACATCCAAACCTTGTGTCAGACGTCCTGTGTGTCGTCTGATGGACTTTCACTAGAATCCTGTTTAAGTCTGATTCAAGTCAAGAAGGAAACACGCCTAAAATCAGACATCTGACTTAGTTCCCAGACGTCTTAAACAGGTTTTCCAGACATCTGATGCTAGGACCAGACGTCTGATGACCCTATTAGAATCATGATTAATTCTGACTTCGGCCTGATTCTCTTAGGCCTTGCACTCAACGGCTATGAAAGCCTTCCTAGGGCCCTATAAATAGAGGAGGACCCCTTGGCTTGAAGAAAGAACCCAAGACACACCCTTGCTAGAATATTTCCACTCATTTGTGTCAAAAAGAAGTAGAAGATAAAATAGAAGAAGCTCTAGCTCTACAAGCACTCACTTCACCTAAGAGCTTCATCCTGCTATGCACCCGCTCTCCCGCCGACGTTACGAGAGCACTGTTGTGCCAAAGCATGGTTCACGCATCCGCGTCGTCACTTTGACGCACTTCTACCAAAGGAAAGTTTCCTAACTACTATAGAAGCTAGGATAATATATTTGAGGCTCTATAGGATTGTTGTATTTTATATTGTCTTTGGTTGGGTATTCGCTTTGCGAATTCCCGTCTCCTTCGTGAGACAAATTCCATCTTGTGAAGAAAAGGGGTGTTAAGGTACACTACCCTCAGTCTAAGTAGTGTGGTTGTAATTGAGGTTCAGTCACCCTCGTTTAGGTGACTGGGTTTAGTGGATTTGATCGACTAGGTCAATCGAGAAATCCTAACTCGAGAGGGTTAGGTGGTGGTTTTCACCCAATTTAGGTTTCCACTTAAAAATACTTATGCCCATTGTGTGATTGGTTATTTTGTGAGATTGTCTATTTTTATTTCTGCACTTTATATTTCGTCACGCATATCTCACCACCTCCAACCAGGGAATTACAATTGGTATCAGAGCAGGTTCCACATTTTCGGCGTTACACACCGACGAGGATCCGATGGAGGGAAGCAGCTCCGCAAGCAGGATTTTCTAGGGGCAGTCTACGACCCATCCGCCATTCTTCGATGGGAGCAACTACCCCTACTGGAAGCCGCGGATGAAGACTTGACTATAAACCAATGACTTCACGATTTGGGCTAAATGCGAGACATTGTTTGACATCCCAGAGAAACCCATGGGAGGCTACTCGCAACAACAAATCCGGGAGCTCTCTCTAAACGCAAAGACAATGAATGCGTTGTACTGTGCGCTCAGCTCGGAGGAGTTCAATAGAATCTCACATTGCGCCACCGCATACGAGATTTAACACACACTCGAGGTAACTCATGAAGGTACCTCTAAGGTAAAAACTTCTAAACTCAATTTACTTTCATAAGAATTTGAGTCTTTTTCCATGAAATCTAATGAATCTTTGAGTGAGATGAACAATAGGTTCACTCTCATAGTGAACAATCTTAAGGCATTAGGAAATTCTTTCATCAAGGGGGAGCTTCAAGGGAAGCTTCTTCGTTCCCTTGGACCGGAATGGGAGCAAAAGGTCACTGCGATCGAGGAGGCAAACGAGATGGAGGAGCTCAACATGGAAGATCTCCTAGGCAATCTAATGGCCTACGAGACAAAGCTGAAGTAGAAGAAGAAGAAGGATACACCAGAGCCAAAACCAAAGAAGACCCTCGCATTCAGAGCCGTATCAGATAGTGAGGTAAGTTTCGACAACGAAGACTTTAAAATTTTACTTAAGAAATTTTCAAAGTTTTATAGGGAATCAAAGAAAGAAAAGAAGGAGAAGAAGGAAAGCCCAAGACGTTGCTACCATTGCAACAAGAAAGGACATCTACGACCCGAGTGCCCTCTTCTCAAGAAGGAGAAGGAAAAGGAGAAGTCTAAGAAGAAAGTGTACCAAGCAACTTGGGACGACTCGAGCTCGGAGGAAGAGGAAGAAGAAAATTCTAAGAAGGAAGAAACCGCTTGCTTTGGTTTCATGGCCATAGAAAAAAGCACAGCGAAAGCGGAAGCGACTCCGACGACGAGGTAAATTCCAATTTACAGAACGCATTTAATGAGCTTTTTGAAGTTAGTAAATCACTTAAGGTAGAAAATAAAAATATTAAAAAGAACCTTAGTTTTCTTAAAAATGAAAATGAAAGGTTAGAAAAATAACTTAAGGATCTAGAAGCTAGTCCTAAAAATGATGACTTATTATTAGAAAATCATAACCTTATCAATGAAAATAAGTTGATTGAGGAAAACACTAGTTTAAAAATTGAAATTTCTAGCTTAAAAGCCAAGATGCATGCTATTGAAGGTGAACTTGCATGTCTTAGGGAGAAGCCAAATAATTTGATAAATAAGGTAGATAACTTATATAGCCCTAAGGTTGAGAATGGTCTCCGTCAAGGAGACCCACTAACAGATCCGGATCCAAGCTCACTTGGATACCAAAAAAAAAAATTGGAATCTTATTTTGTAGGTTTCAAGGGTGACTATAATGCAAGAGATTGGACCTACAAGCTCAAGGATGGTCAACTCGAGTTGAAATGACCAAGGAGTAGACCAAGGAGGAGGACAAGACGACGAACAACCGAACAACCCGCCGCACGTCGTCCGCCAAACTAGAAACCGGCACTGATGCCTGGGCCTCCAAACTACGGATGGGAACCCCATCCGATATGGCACCACCACCTCCATTTGGGCCATTCTATTGGCCATGGTAGGTGAGGTAACCCTTAACCCTATCTTTTTATCATTAGCATATAGATAGGGGGAGTTAAAATTATGAGCTATCTGTCAATCATTAAGGGAGAGATCTCGTTAGCTATATTTCCTTTAGAAAGGGGGAGAAAAAAAAATAACTATCTTGTTGTTACAAAAGAGGGGAGGACATTACTCTTGTTAAAAGAAATTCAACCCAATTATAGAAAAGCATGTTTTAAGGGGGAGATATAGGATATTTAAAATTGATAAAAACCTTTTTGATAATGTGAAAATGGGAGAGGATTTTATGCATAATTATTTTTTATTTTGTCATCATCAAAAAGGGGGAGATTGTTGGTGCTAGAGAACCACGATCATTTATTTTGATGATAATAAAACACGTGTCTTTTAACATTTGCTTTTGAGTCCTAGTTTTCAGGTCAAATTGCAAATGGAGACAGGTGTTTAAACGGAGTTCTAGCTCGCATCCATGGCGGATTGGAGGAGCTGGACAGAGGTGGAGGAGCTTCACGAGGAGTGAAAGCTTGAAGATGGAAGGACAAGAAGAATAGGATAGATTTCTGTTTATCTTTTTCTATGTACTTTTGTCTTTATATCCTTGCTCTTTTTGTTTCTTAGAATATCTGTTAAAGAGCCTCAAAAGATCCTTAAAGTAGTCCTAGGAACACCTGCACTATCCTATGATACTTAGGTTTTCTATAGAAAACTTAGAAAACCAAAATAGGGATCAGACAGCCTTTCTAGACGTCTAATCTGAATTTTAGATGTCTGATAAAAACTTTTAAGATGTCTGACTGTTGACTCAGACGTCCGATTATTTAGGCTAGACTTAGTTCTGTCTGATGAAATCAGACGTCCAGACCTTAGTCCAGACGTCTTAAGATACGTTTGATGCCTTTGCCAAACGTCTAATTAGTGGACCATTGGCTTCCTTAGCAAACATTGAGGAAATGACCGTTAGCCTCGTATCAGACGTCCGTAGAGGACCCTAGAATCTGATACATGACCGTTTTACCTCGACTGACCCGAAATCTTCCTTCAGAGATTTATAGCTATTAGACTCGTTGGGAATCCATTTCCAGAGAACAAATAGGTTTCCAGACATCCAGATCTTATGCTAGACGTCCTGTGTGTCGTCTGATGGACTTTCACTAGAACCCGGTTTAGGTCTGATTCAAGTCAGGAAGGAAACCCGCCTAAAATCAGACATCTGACTTAGTTCCCAAACATCTTAAACGGGTTTTCCAGATATCTGATGCCAGAACCAGACGTCTATTGACCCTGTCAGAATCATGATTAATTCTGACTTCGACCTGATTCTCTTGGGCCTTGCACCCAACGGCTATGGAAGCCTTCCAAGGCCTTCCAAAGCTTCCTAGGGCCTCTATAAATAAAGGAGGACCCCTTGGCTTGAAGAAAGAACCCAAGACGCACCCTTGCTAGAATATTTCCACTCATTTGTGTTAAAAAGAAGTAGAAGATAAAATAGAAGAAGCTCTAACTCTACAAGCACTCACTTCACCTAAGAGCTTCATCCTACTGTGCACCCGCTCTCCCGCCGACATTACGAGAGCGTTGTTGTGCTAAAGCGTGGTTCACGCATCCGTGTCGTCACTTCGACGCACTTCCACCAAAGGGAAGTTTCCTAACTCCTACAGAAGCTAGGATTATATATTTGAAGCTCTATAGGATTATTGTATTTTATATTGCCTTTGGTTGGGTATTCGCTTTGCGAATTCCTGTCTCCTTCAGGAGACAAATTCCTTCTTGTGAAGAGAAGGGGTGTTGAGGTACACTACCCTCGGTCTAAGTAGTGTGGTTGTAATTGAGGTTCAGTCCCCTCATTTAAGTGACTGGGTTTAGTGGATTTGATTGACTAGGTCGATCGAGAAATCTTAACTCAAGAGGGTTAGGTGGTGGTTTTCACCCAATTTGGGTTTCCACCTAAAAATACTTGTGTCCATTGTGTGATTGGTTATTTTGTGAGATTGTCTATTTTTATTTCCACACTTTATATTTCGTCACACATATCTCACCCCCTCCAACCAGGGAATTACAAGACTGTCTTATTTTGATCAATATCTCGACTAGTGGCAAAACTAGGAATTACAACTAGGGGAGGCAAACTTATAATACATTATCAAATGATTAACATAATTGGATTATATAAATAGATTTTGCAAAACTTAAAATAACTCTATAATAGATGACATTTTACCTAATTGAAATGGATCCTAAGGTTTTCTTAGCAAGACTAATCTAATAATTTTAGATTTCTAACTTATAAAGCCTCTTAGAATAGAAGACTCGACTCAAATGCAATCACATGTAAAAGGACACAGGGATTTGTTGACCTAGATCCACTTAGAAAGGTGTACTTCTAAGGGGGAGATGATAACTCCCAAACTTCAGTAGTTAAATATGTGATAACACTGCACAAGGGGATGATAATTATGTTGAATATGGCCCATCTTTAGAATAAAAGGCATAACATAAGTAGAATGGGAGCATTGCATGCATCATGTACCAAGATTGCTTATAAACTGTATTAATGGCCATTTGTGTAAGCATTTGTCAAAGCATGCCTCAGATGAGCAATCGGACCGCACGGATGGATTCAGAACGACGAACGGAGTCCAACGGACTCAAGATCGGCCAAATTCGACATCCGGAGCTCCTATAATGGGCCCAAGAAGTTCTGACCGTTGATCTGGAGATCAACGGCCCATATTGTGCCACGTCAGCCCCGCTCCACCGCGCATCGCGCCTTCATCCAGCCAAGATCAGATCTCGACCGTCGATCTTCGATCGAACGGCCGAGACTCGCGCGCCTGCCCGCGGTCGCCGTGACAAAGCGCGGGCGTGGCACAACGGTTAGTGCGCACGCCTGCACGCACGCGACGCGGGTTCGAGCCGCGCAGAGTCGAAATTGAAGACGGGGGACGCGCACGGTGAAATTGGGCCGCCCGATCAGCAGCGGGCGACCGAGATCTTGCCACACGGTGCAATCGCAGCTCACGGGCGTCCACTCGCGCACGCACGTCGGGCGTTGACGCCCACGCACACGCGCACCCGAGGCGCGATCCCAGCGCAGCCGAGGAGGATTCTCAGCCGTCCGATCTTCGATCGGACGGCTCTCGTTCAATAGCCGCGGATCGCACGAGGAGAAGAAACGAGGCGGGCGACTGACCAGCAGCTGGAGGGCTTCACCGACGCTTTTGGGAGTGGTTTTAGCGACGCTCTGGACATCGCTAAAGCCCCTTCTTCTTTTAGGAAGCCCTTAACCCTATTTAAACCCCCTCCAACCACTCATTCAAGGCATTCACTCCCTTTACAACTACTCCACCCCTCTCTTAGCTAGCTTTAAGCCCTCTTGTAATCACCGGAGACGACGAGCCGCCGACGGAGCCTCCTCCACCGCCGTAGCTGCCTCGTCGCTCTCCACACACACAGTCTCTCTCTCTCTCTCTTTTAGAGCTTTCTATTACTTTTGTTGAAGCATGTATTTAATGTTGTAAGCTATGAACTACAAGTGCATGATTAATGAAATTATTTTCCGTTCAGTTGTCATTTTAATTCTGTTCAAATTGCATGATCAAACAAAGAACTTTCTAACCCTAAACCCTCTCTCCCTCTCTATCTCTCTCTAGCTTTTTAAAATCGCATCTTTCGCAAGCAAAACTCCGCACTTTCCATGACAACAAGTGATAAGCAAAAATTTGATTTCCACGCCTCCCTGAGACCGACACTCGGACTCACCTCCGTTTACTTATTTTAAAACCGACGTTGCAAGTGCGACTATAACGACACTCCTTAACACACACGCACAACGACACGTCAATATGGAACATAAATGAAACTTTCTATTCCTTACTTCTCTCAGATTGCGTAACCTCTCTCCTTCATAAGACCTAGGTATATATAGGCTACATAGTGCTCGAGCATGGTCACTATGGGTCATCGGCCCATAATCCCACGATCTAGTCATTAAAAGGGGGGAGCTGACCCATAACTGCTATGCCAGTTGGCCTTATGAAGTGGGAATGGTCCACCATTTCATCTTCAGATGATTGGACCTTCTTCTGGGTAGGCGGATCTGATAAGTTGCCAAGCAAACAAGAGTGGCCTTGCCAAATCCTACAAGATGACGAGCAGACGAGTCAGATCCTGTTGGTCCAACTAGGAATAGCCGGTCCTGCCCAAATACGGGTACCCGAATCCAATCACGTCACAAGGTAAGCGGATTTGAGTCACGAATCTTATTTCATAACTGGAAGGATTTTTCTTCCCTCGCCACTAACATTCCACCACAACAATAATAATACCTAGGAACAATAATGTTCACCTATTTTGATCACTTTTCTATAAAGTTTAATTCAATTTTATATAAAAAAAAAAGATTATTTAATAATCTACTGATGGATTAAGAAATCCTAGACATCCCCAAAGAAACCATGAGAAAGAACTGTGGTATTGGAGTGTGAAAATTGTCTTTGTTGTGAAAACAAAGAACTCAGTATTGAGAATTTAATAATGCATCAACAATGGAGTTTTCTTTATGAAATTTAGAATTCAAGTCTTTTTCTCCAATAAAGTCAACCCTTATTGATTCACCATTGCAGGAAGATTCAACTTTCCAATAGATAGCGCTTGTAACGTACCTCAAATACAAAATGTAAAAATGAGTAAGTCTAACACTTAACGAAGGGCATGTGCAATTGATGATAATGTCATAATCAGCCATATCTAGCTTTAATTAGTCATAATCCACAGCTAAATGCTCCTACAAAATCGTAAAAGAGTCGTAATTCGTTGCATATCCATTCTGAGAAATAAATAATAAAATAGGGGTAAATCTGTAGTTTTAACAGTATATCCTAATTGAAGAACAATCACGGGATTTCTTAGTGATTTATTAAAGGTCAAATGTTCATAAATGTCTAATAAGTGGGTTCATGCAGAACGAAGCGAGTTTTCATGCATTCCGAGAATTAAATGACATCTAAAATCCTAAAAATAGGCCTGCTTAATTCAATGAGGTTCTAGTTAGGATAAAATTTGTTTAAACCTTCTAAAAATCATAAAAAAATATTCTATCAAGTTTGGTACCTTTGATTTAACCATTAGAACCCAATTTGATCTAAAATAGAGTCTCAGACAGATAGTTACCCTAATTTAGATTTCTGTGCAGTTTACCTAATCAAACTTGGTCAAAACCTAAATCCAACTTCACCATCAGATTCTTTGGGTCTAAATTAGATTTGTACCAAAATTTGGACTCAATCAGAGATCATGTTAACCAAGTTTGCATTTTGGTCCTGTCTAACTCTTTTCTCTCAACATGCACCCCTAACTTTTGAAACCTTTGCAAAAATGCCCCTAACTTCATCATCTTCTTCACCAATAGGTCCTCACCGCCTTCAACTCCTAAACCCTCGTCGCCGGTGACCTTCAATCAGGGATTACTCCCTAATTTCACGGCCAAACCCTTCCAAAATTAGAAGATTCATGAGAGTATCCTCTATGATCTAAACCTATTCTTTGGCTCTAATTCTTTTCCAATCTCCCATGTGAACGCATGATAGATGTGGGTATCACACATGTGCAAGAAGCTCAGACTTTCCGAGCTTGTTTGGAACTCCATCCTAAGCCCTATAAAAGCATGCCCAAGGCATGCCTTCTCTCCTAAGCTTAGTTTTGAGGCCGGTTCCCCCTTCCTCCCTTCTCCTCGACTTCCATCTCCACCAACTCCAGCGAGCTTCTCCGTCTAGCCTCTTTGCTGGCCGTCACGGATAATAGCCGATGAGTTTGACTTCCCTAACTTCTTCCTCTCCTCGCGATACGCGTAGGAGCCCCTCAGACCTCTTCTATCCTCGTCGTCCCCCTCCAGAGAACTTCACCTTCCACGGCATCAGCTTGCCAACACCAGTGACAATCCTTATCCCTTCATCCCATTAGAATAGGTAGTTAGGTTTAGTTAGATCCTTAGGTTAGTTTCCCTCACTCAAAACCCAAAAATATTCCCTTGACACACCTGTTCACCTTCATCTTCTCCACCTCCGGCTGCCCTCTGACGAGGTCTTTTGCATGCTCCGCCACTCCAAACACCTCGCCAACAACTCCATAACCTTCACTGCATCCACCTGCACAAAAACCCCATACTTATTTCATCAACCACGCATTGCCAAGCCCCATCGACCAACCCACTGCCGCACCACCATCTCTGAGTCCATCCAACCTCCACGCTTCACCAATCACCACAAAACCACCACCAATGAACTCCACTCCCCACAGCGAAGGTCCTAAGATATTTTAATGTGGTCATGAAGCCTTATTCTTGAATTTCAGGTCTCATCGGTCTTTGCCATCGCCGCCTTGTTCTTCGTGTTCAAAGGCCATGAAGAGCCCAGGTCTTAGCTCCAGGAGACACGGTTTTGCTCCAGGACCCTCTCCAAGTCCTCAATCGGGGACTTTAAGCATAGTCGCGATGGCAATTGGGAGGTCTTCACTACAGCAGTGCACGCGAAGAGAAGGCCTGAAGATAGTCCCACATCATGTGGGACAAAGTAGCAGAAGGCATATAAGTTGATTTTGTGATACAGACTTATCGCCTCGAACACATGGGGTGAGGTCCCTCTCACCTACACTTGACCTGACTCGGCCTACCACTCCTCGCTCATCACCACCCACGGTGAGCCTGGACCCAGGTGCACATACCCAATTACCCTAGTTTGAGAGAGAGAAAGGAGGAAAAGAAAGAGAGTGGGGGAGGGTGGGTTTTTCTCTAAAGAGAAAGAACTGTGCGACATGTAGCCATGAGCGCTTGAAAGAAGAGAAGAAAGAGAGGAGCTGAGAAGAGCCAAGGCAGAAGAAGAAAAGAAGAGGTTAAAGAAGAAGGCTTGAAGAAGAGGAGAGTGGAAGGCCTTGTACAGGGAAAAGGCAGAGGAAGAGAGGAAGCTGAGATCAGAGAAGAAGAAAGGCAAGCAGAAGAGAAGAAAATCAGAAGCACTGTAGTAGGCGACATTTAAGTCCTCTGATTTGAGTGGCACACGTCTGATTACTATTAGATTATTTGGTTAAATTGTGATGCATGCTTAGAAGGCTTAGTTGGTGATATAAATCACCACTTTTGGCTTTTCTATTCTTTTTATCACAAGATACATTGAGCTTCATTGAATATCTAATATGACAGATTAGCATTTCATTGAATATCATTATTGGCTTATTTATGTGCTCATTTATACTTTTAATTTAGATTAGCGTGTGAATGCAACACTTACTCCCTGCGTTCGACCTTAAACTTTAAATCTGAGTTATAAATATTATTTATTTTTTAGGGATTTCGGCTATATTACAACGAAGTGATTCTAGAATACCAATTTAGCCCGTTAACATTTTGACACTATTGCCGAGGAGCAACATGCAATTCACCACTATTCTTGTTTCTATCTAATTATTTTTTAGCACTAAATTGCCCTTGTTTGTTTCTTATGATTTTGCGAGATATATCACGAGGTGATCTTCCGAGCAAAACAGCCACTCCCAGGGCAAGTAATCTCTCTTCTTTCCTAATCTCCTGATCCTTGGAAGAGAGAAAAGGAAACAATCAATTATGAACTACCTACCTTACTTTCTTAGTAAATCATCATTTAAAGGCAAGTTTCCTAATTTGCGAGAAGAAATTTTCATATCTGATTGAAATCTTGAGGAGATTCTATTTAGCATTCCCTACCCTATTTCCTATACCTATTACGGATTACACTTAAGTTCTAAGCATCTTGGACTACTCACCTTCTTGTTTGAAGTCCAAGGTGTACATCTTGAGATTTAATTGGACTTAGAATAAAGCCAATTAGGGTTTTTAACATTAGGGTTTGAAGTATTAGTACACATTTGCTTGCATAAAGAGAATAAATCCTCCCGCATTTGTGTGCTACCCAAACCCCTATTTGAAAAGATCTAATCAAGAAGAACCCTAAAAATCAAGCTCTAAGATTCACTTGAACCCTAAAATCTTAGACCTAGTAACCTGAGAGTTATTCAGGGTGATTTCTGAGTCTTGACCTAGATTTCATTCTACCATCTTTAGAACAGGTCAGGTGAAGTTGACCTACATTATAGGCCAATCAACCTCCAAATTAGGTCACAAGTCAAATCAACTTCTAATCAAGTGAAATCCAAGGCACTAATTAGGCTAAAATTGGTAGACTTAAGGTCTTAAGTCTGTACATTCCGATCTACTTGGAACCGTAGTGACAAGGAAGGTCGGGTGGGGGAAATCCTATAACCCGTGAGGATGCTCTACCGTGTAGGGGTCTTTGCGGGGCTCCCCCTTCCTGGCTGCCCAGGTATTTCTCGGGTATGCGGATTTCTAATTCAGAGGAATCATCCACCTCAAAATTGCCTTAGTCATCCAAAAATCTTTGGGTGCCTTGATTGGGTCCAAATAATATCCAGACCCTCATCTTTTCTCTAAAGCACACACACAAGAAGGTCCTTAGGTTTTTAACCTAAGGAGCCTCATTAGATCTTCTTGGGAATTTCTTTCAAATCTAATTAGTTCCAATCTTATCCTGAGTTTGATTCTACATCTTGATTCTACCATCTGATTCAAAAATGCAACCTAGCAATCTAGGAAGACTATTTAGGAAACCTAAGTCCCAAATGAGCATGAAAGAAAAGATAATTGAGGATGCTTATAGACACCGCGAGGAATATTTTCAAAGTGTCATTCAAGATAAATTCAAGAAAACAATGGACCACATTTTGAACCGTATAAAGATGATATGGATACGACTAAACCACGGTTCAACCCGAGATGATCTCTTAGCAGAACACATTGAATTGGTGAAATTACACAACTATTGTCTGCAATATTGGTCAAATCCTTCAGTTCCAGAAGAACTCCAGAATTTTTTGGAAAAATGGGGAGAATTGCTAAATAGGTTATATAGATCCATTGATCAAAAATACCCGTCAGAAATTAATAAAACATCTTGGAGTGATTCTAGTGATCAACATAATTTCCCAAATCCTAGGTTCGAGAATCAAGGTTATAGTTGACTCCCAACCCAAATGAACTTAGATTCAAATTTCATAACAATTGACATTCCTAATCTTAATGTGGGTTGGGAGGATCCAATTGTAGGTGTTCCCGATTCTGAACCAGCCCTATGAAACCAGGAAGCTAGTCCATCGAGCTTAGATTTCCCCGACATCTGTGATGATGAGCTCAAAACAGAACTTCTCGAGAATGTAAATCCTGAGCCTTATCCTATTAAGGTGATTCTCGAGAATGATTCTGCCATCCCTGTAGAGCCCAAGCTGAATTCTAATGATTCAATCCTTACCCTAACCTAGACTCTGGATTCGAGCCTATTTAAGATAATCATGGGGCCCAAAATGGCGAAAGTTAGATTTTGAATTTGAATTACGATTCTGGGCCCGTATTTGATGAATACACCTCTCCAACCTCCTCAAAGACACTAATTGATTTTTCAGAAGTCAGGCCAATCTATGATACAGAAACCGAGGAGTTGGATGAGTTGGGAATTGATTGGGTCTACCCTAAGAGCCAAGAACCCGAGCCTATGCCTAATTAGGACACCTCTTTAAGCTCAGAATCTGAAAATAGGTTAGATCCAAGCCAAGTTGTTGCTTCTACACATCTTGATCCTTTCTGTGATGGAACCTCTGATCTGGAATTGGATTCAGAAGATGATCTTCGCAAGTTCTTCGACAATTTCGAATCCTACTCTGATTTTGGAGAACCTTTGTTTCCTGACAATTAAGAACCAAACTACAACCTCAGCATCCATGACCCATTCTTCGACTCTGACTCTGAGGTCCCTGATCCCGAGATCATTGATTCAAAATCAGGTTCCATTGAGATGGAATCATTGCTTTTTTATCTTCAGGATTTAGAAACAATAAGTGCTGAGAGTGTCTACAATCCTGAGTTTGAATCTTTTCTTGACTCAGATTTTCATGATCCTATAAGCACTCTTCAGCCATTTACCTTAGATTTTGATCGCCATTATGAGGACTCTCTAGATGAACCTACCTTTGAAACCTTTCTAGAGGAGCCCTCAACTCACATAATTCTCAAAGAAGCCACCTCTTCAAATCCACATACAGACCCTTCTCGAATCCGATCCCAACCCCGACCCACAACCGGAATCAATTTCTATTCCGATTCTCCTCTCGATGATCTGGTCACACATAATTCTTCTCCATCTTTTGATCGGGATTCAGACATCAATCAGAATACAAATCACGCCCCATCCTTCTCTAATCACTCTTGTAGGGTCCCTACATCCTCAACAGACTCTTTTTCATTTAAGGATCCCTACTCTGACCAACCTGATTGGAATCAGCCAAACCCGCGATTCTCACTGCCACATCCGTTTGAACTTCAAAGCATCTGGTGGGCACCACATCTACTGATTCACATCCATCAACCCACAAGATTGATTGGGTTTGGGCTGCATCATCAGCCTGTTGATCTAAACAAGCACCTAGTTGGACCAACAAGGCTATTGATCAAGGTGCTTGTTCTACAAAATTCATCTGATTTGACCACTCCTCCATGACCACTTTCTACTTGGCTAAAGGCATTGAATTTAGCGCTTAACGGGAGGCAACCCATCATTCCAAAAACTTGAGACCCTTCTTATTATCCTTTTGAGCTTCAGATCTACTGCACTTCTGAGTTCAGTTTTAGAATAGCCAACTCCAACTCCAGTACATGTACCAGAGCTTGAAATCATTCACAGCAGTCATCCTGACCCGTTCACCTACCCTTTGAACCTATTCTAAACCTATGAACCCAACTGATTTCGTACCCTCCAATTTACAATGACATTGCAAAACTTAGGCATGGGGGGGTGTTAAAGTGCAAACACGTAAAAATTTAAGTTTCTGAAGGGTTCTCACAAAAAAAAAAATTGCTCATTCAAAAAACCAAAAAGATTTTAAAAAATTGAAAAAGAACAAAAAAATGGAAAGGGGAGGAACTTTTGAGAGGAAATTTTGCATATCATTCTTGAGGAGGACAAGAAGAGGTGTTTTAAATGTCAAAAAGGAGCCACAATTTGAAACAAAAAGTGATAGTCATTAGTAAATGATTATGGAATCTACTTAAGTTCTAGACCAAATCAAAAGAAAAAAATTAAGTCCTAGAATAACAGAGAGACAAGGAGATTAGTATAAGTGTTGATCTTAGGCCTTTTGGGCTTGTTTTAGGCTTAAAAATTAACGTACCCGTTAAGATCTGGATAATCCTCAAGAGGTTGAGGAAAATGCAAAGCTTACATATTAGGTCTAAGGCTTAGGGATTATTCGACCTCGTTAACTGACCTCTGGTTTGCGGGACTCGATAACCTAAGCATCCTGATCCACACACAAGTCTACTTCAATGCGCTTAATAATCAAAATCATGCAAAAGCGTTTACTCTAATCTAAAAAGCTACCTAGATTAGGAGCGAGTTATCAACACAAGTTGATTTGAATGAGTTCCCGATGCGGAGAGGCAGGAAATTCCCCTCGAGGATGCGTAATAACATACCATCTCCTTGATGCTTGTCTCCTAGGAAATCTAAATATCTTACCAGGGGCATGTAAGCATCTTATACTGATTCAGGTGCCATGGGCAGGATTATCCTGAAATGTCAATTGCCAAGGCCTGAATTTAGCTACAGAATGCCATGGGCGGCACTATCTCGAAGTGTTGAAAGCCAAGGTTATGAGGGTTGCCATGGATAGTGCTATCTCAAAGCATCGATTGCTAGGGACCCTGCGAGGATTGATGGTGGGAGCAAGGAATCCGATACAAACTATGTTTTTGAGTCAATCCGAAGCTAGGAATAAAGAAAAGAAAGAGAAAACTCTCCAAAAAAATTCTTCTATCTCTCTCTTACAAAAACGCACTGCAAACTGAACTTGGACTAACCATGTTATAAGCACGGGTGCTTTAACTGCAGGGTTCAACAAACCTTAGGATAGTTCCTGTGGGCTTTAGAAACCTTCACAGTAGACTGAGGCTAAAGCTGGTCAGATCCAGATCTTGGTTGGTACTTGAGTACCTCTAGGCCTATTATTGGCACTCTAACCTAATTTCCAAAAGAAGAAAAAATCAGGACTTTGAACATCAAAGCATGGTCTAGAATTCGAGTTCATTCCATAAGATTTTGCTAAGGGACTAGCAAAAGTTGGGCATGGGGGTATGATGATAACATCATCATCAGCCATATCTAGCTTTAATTAATCATAATCCGTTGCTAAATGCTTCTACATAACCGCCAAAGAGCCGTAATTCATAGCATATCTATTCTGAGAAATAAACAATAAAATAGGGGTAAATCCACAGTTTTAACAGTATTTCCTAATTGAAGAATAATCACGATGTTTCTCAAGGGTTTATTAAAGATCAAATGGTCATAAATGTTTAATAAGTGGGTTCATGTAGAACGAAATGGGTTTTTACATGTTCCGAGAATTAAATGACATCTAAAATCGTAAAAATAGGTCTGCTTAATTCACTGAGGTTCTGGTTAGGATAAAATTCACCTAAACCTTCTAAAAATTATAGAAAAATATTCTATAAGATTCTGTACCTTTTATTTGACCATTGGAACCTAATTGACATAAAATAGAGTCTTAGACAAATAGTTGCCCTAATTTGAATTTCTGTGCAATTTACCCAGTCAAACTTGGTCAAAACCTAAATCTGACTTCACCATCAAGTTCCTTGGGTCAAAATTAGGTTTGTAGCAAAATTTGGGCTCAATCAAAGATCACCTTGACAAAGTTTGCATTTTGATCCTGTCTAACTCTTTTCTCACACACACACACCCCTAACTTTTGAAACCATTGCAAAAACACCCCTAACTTCATCATATTTTTCACCAATAGGTCCCCACTGCCTTCAACTCCTAAACCACTTCGCCAACGACCTTCAATCAGGGATTACTCCCTGATTTCACAGCCAAACCCTTCCAAAATTGGAAAGAAGATTCATGAGAGGATCTTCTACGATCTAAACATATTCTTGGGCTCTAATTCTTTCTAAATCTCCTATGCGAACGCATGGGAGATGTGAGTATTGTAATTCCCTGGTTGGAGGGGGTGAGATATGCGTGACGTAATATAAAGTGCGGAATTAAAATAGACAATCTCATAAACATAAGCAACCACACAATAGGCATAAGTATTTTTAGGTGGAAATCCAAATCGGGTGAAAACCATCACCTAACCCTCTTGAGTTAGGATTTCCCGATCGACCTAGTCGATCAAATTCACTAAACCCAGTCACTTAAACAAGGGTAACTGAACCTCAATTACAACCACACTACTTAGATCGAGGGTAGTATTCCTCAACACCCCTTCTCTTCACAAGAAGGAATTTGTCTCAC
This sequence comes from Thalassia testudinum, assembly GCA_037157565.1. Taxonomy (NCBI): domain Eukaryota; kingdom Viridiplantae; phylum Streptophyta; class Magnoliopsida; order Alismatales; family Hydrocharitaceae; genus Thalassia; species Thalassia testudinum. The sequence goes on from JAZHRO010000006.1 coordinate 1,437,487, forward strand.
AAAGGAGACGGGAATTCGCAAAGCGAACACCCAACCAAAAATAATATAAAGTACAAAAATCCTATAAAGACTCAAATATTTAATCCTAGCTTCTATAGGAGTTAGGAAACTTTCCTTTGGTAGAAGTGCGTCGATGTGACGATGCGGGTGCATGAACCACGCAGCAGCGCTTTGTCGCTCTCGTAATCACAGAGGGAGAGCGGGTGCACAAAGGGATGAAGCTCTTTAGATATGAAACAGATGCTTGGAGAGGTAGAGCTTCAACTACTTCTCTTGGATAGAAAAGATGTGGAAAGTGGTTTTCTTAGTGTGTCTTAGTGTCTCTTACAAGCCAAGGGGTCCTCTATTTATAGAGGCCCTAGGAAGGCTTTGGAAGGCCTTGGAAGGCTTCCATAGCCATTGGGTGCAAAGCCAAACAGAATTAGGTCATAGTCAGAATTAATCATAATTCTGACAGGGTCATCAGACATCTGGTCCTAGCATCAAGCATCTGGAAAACCCATTTAAGACATCTGGGAACTAAGTCAAACGTTTGATTTTAGGCGGGTTTCCTTCCTGACTTGAATTAGACCTAAACAGGGTTCTAGTGAAAGTCCATCAAACGACACACAGGACGTCTAGCACAAGGTCTGGACACCTGAAAACCTATTTGTTCTCTGGAAATGGATTCCCAACGAGTCTAACAGCTATAAAATCTCTAAAGGAAGATTTTGGGTCAGTCGAGGTAAAACGGTCATGTATTAAACGTCTGGGGTCCTCTACAGACGTCTGATACGAGGCTAACGATCATTCCCTCATCGTTTGCTAAGAAAGCCAACGGTCCACTAATTGGACGTCTGGCAAAAGCATCAGATGTCTCCTAAGACGTCTGGACTAAGGTCTAGACGTCTGATTTCATCAGACAGAACTAACTAAGTCCAGCCTAAATAATCGGACGTCTGAGTCAACAGTCAGACGTCTTAAAAGTTTTTATTAGACGTCTGAAATCCAGATTAGACGTCTAAAAAGGCTGTCTAATCCCTATTTTAGTTTTCTAAGTTCTCTATAGAAAACCTAAGTATCCTAGGATAGTGCAAGTGTTCCTAGAACTACTTTAAGTTTGAGGCTCTTTAATAGATATTCTAAGAAATAAAAAGAGCAAGGATATAAAGGCAAAAGTACATAAAAAATGATAAACAGAAATCTATCCTATTCTTCTTGTCCTTCCATCTTCA